>JAPPVO010000031.1:43714954-44338855 GCA_030407325.1 Camellia japonica | reverse complement strand
GTGGCTGCGTGTTCACTTTAATTTATATCTGGGCTGCGTGTTTAGAAAATTTGGTATTTGGGCTGCGTGTTCAAATTTCAGAAAAATCAGTGGCTACGTGTTCACTTTAATTTATATCTGGGCTGCGTGTTCAGAAAATTTGGTATTTGGGCTGCTGTGTTCAAATTTCAGAAAAATCAGTGGGCTGCGTGTTCACGTTTCATTTAATTTATATCTGGGCTGCGTGTTCAGAAAATTTGGTATTTGGGCTGCGTGTTCAAATTTCAGAAAAATCAGTGGGCTGCGTGTTCACTTTAATTTATATCTGGGCTGCGTGTTCAGTAAATCAGTGTTTTGGGCTGCGTGTTCAGTAAATCAGTGTTTTGGGCTGCGTGTTCAAATCCTAATCAGTGGGCTGCGTGTTCACTTTAATTTTATCTGGGCTGCGTGTTCAGTAAATCAGTATTTGGGCTGCGTGTTCAAATCCTTAATCAGTGGGCTACGTGTTCACTTTAATTTATATCAGGGCTGCGTGTTCAGTAAATCTGTGTTTTGGGCTGCGTGTTCAAATTCTAATCTGTGGGCTGCGTGTTCACTTTAATTTAAATCTGGGCTGCGTGTTCAGTAAATCTGTGTTTTGGGCTGCGTGTTCAAATCCTAATCAGTGGGCTGCGTGTTCACTTTAATTTTATCTGGGCTGCGTGTTCAGTAAATCAGTGTTTTGGGCTGCGTGTTCAAATCCTAATCAGTGGGCTGCGTGTTCACTTTAATTTATATCTGGGCTGCGTGTTCAGTAAATCAGTGTTTTGGGCTGCGTGTTCAATCCTAGTCAATGGGCTGCGTGTTCATCATCAAAGTTTGGGCTGCGTGTTCAACTTTCAATCAGTGTGTGCTGCGTGTTCACAATCAAATATGGGCTGCGTGTTCATCATCAAAGTTTGGGCTGCGTGTTCAACTTTAAATCAAGTGTGTGCTGTGTGTTCACAATCAAAATGGGCTGCGTGTTCATCATCAAAGTTTGGGCTGCGTGTTCAACTTTCAATCAGTGTGTACTGCGTGTTCACAATCAATTATGGACTGCGTGTTCACAATCAAAGTATGGGCTGCGTGTCCAACTCACAATCAAGTGTGTGCTGTGTGTTCACAATCAAATATGGGCTGCGTGTTCAGAAATTCAAGTGTTCGAGCTTGTGACCCTTCTGGGAGGCACGATATTGTATGTACGGTTCATTTGAAACTGATGCGACCAGACGAATCGCATAGGTATTGTATCTTCTCCGTGTGAGACGTGGCGAGAATTGAATAATTCTCTGCATTCTTAAACTGCATGAAATGTAGTTGTTGCTTTGCATTCTTGCTTAAAACTGTTGCGTGTGCGCTTCATTACAGCTTGCTGCTTTGCATGATCATGAGTTACATTCGGCTTTGTGCATATCGTTTTGCATTTTGCCCCCTGCCTGCGGGCACATTTCTTTGTTATCTTGTTTGCTTTGTCTAAGTCTTCGGCCTTGTCAAAAATGGGTCGTCTCTGGACTTTGACATTCACTCCCGTCATTGTTATGACTTTCGAGTTCTGTCAAAGAGGGGCAACTGTAGACACCCCATTTTTGACCGCCCTTAAGACTTGGGCGTTACTGATGGTTTACTTGGTGGAGAAAGGTGTGCAGGGCCAAGGTTTAGTTTCTTCAGCAAGGAGAGAGACAAATCTCAATTTCACACCTCATTTTGGACCGAAACATCTGCGCGGCTTCACCGAAACGAGCATAACTTTTTGTACAGTTGGAATTTTGATGCGAGGTTTGCGCCATTGGAAAGCTAACTTCTGGGGCTTCAGTTTGGACACCAGAATGACCTGAAAAGGGGTTCACATGAAGAAGTTATGTCCATTTGAAGTTGGACCTTCAGAGCAGATTGTTTGCCACCAGCACCATTGATGAACAGTGCTCGGTCGGCGAGGTCGGTCGGCATGGTCGGCGAGGTCGGTGAACAGTGCTCGGTCGGCGAGGTCGGTCGCGATAACAGTGCTCGGTCGGCGAGGTCGGTCGGCGAGGTCGCTGAACAGTGCTCGGTCGGCATGGTCGGTGAACAGTGCTCGGTCGGCGAGTCGTCGGCGAGGTCGGTGAATAGTTTGCTGCTCGGTCGGCAGGTCGGTCGGCGAGGTCGTGAACAGTGCTCGGTCGGCGAGGTCGGTGAACAGTGGCGATCGGCGAGTCGGTCGGCATGAACAGTGCTCAGTCGCGAGGTCGGTCGGCGAGGTCGGTGAACAGTGGTCTTCGGCATGGTCGGTGAACAGTGCTCGGTCGACGAGGTCGACGGCGAGGTCGGTGAACAGCGGTCGGTCGGCCATCATTTTTTTTTTTTTATTTTTTTTTTTTTATTTTATTTTATTTTTTTTTTCGGCTGAAGCTTCTCCGGGAAGTTTTAACATTTTGTTTTAGCTTCTTGAGGAAGCTTGGGATCTTTTGTTTTAGCTTCTTGAAGAAGCTTAACCCTTTTTTAGCTTCTCTTAGAAGCTTGACCCTTTTGTTTTAGCTTCTTGAAGAAGCTTGACCCTTTTGGTTTAGCTTCTCTTAAGAAGCTTGCACCCTTTGCTTGAGGCTTCTCCAAGAAGCCTGGCCCTTTGTCCTCTATAAAACCAACCCTTGAGCTCCATTGCAAGGGTTAGAAAAATTTGTTTGGAGCCTCCTACGTTCAATCTCTCTCTCTCTATATTCCAAGCACCAAAACCCTTTATTCTTGGATCCATTTTCTACTCCATCTCCAAAGCCAACCAACCCATACTCCATACCAGCAGTTCGGAGGCCATTTCCAGAGGCAAGGAGCATCCTTTCTCAAGCCAAGAGTTGATAAAAGACTAGTCTTCAAGGGTGAGTCTCATTTTCCCTCTTTTGCTCTTTTCTTGGTCTATATTTTAGCTCCTTATGCTTGCATAGTTGGGCTCCGACCCTAACTGGAACTAAGCTTATTTTGAGTCATTCTTCATGTTTCATTAAGGCTCAACACTGTTTGAGCCCCCCATGTTGCACTTGCTTCAATACCTCTTGAATACCATTTTCTTGCATGATATTTGGCCTATGAGTGATCTGTTTTCGAGCATAAGGTAAACTGTGAGTGGGCCTATTTTGAGCCCCTCTTCAACATTGAAGAAGGGCTCAACCCTGTTTGGCCTCTCTATCATGTACTTTCTCATAATCTCTATATTTTATCAAAATTTGCATGATTTGTTTGACCTACATGTAGTCTGTTTTAGAGCATGTTATGAACTGTGATTAAGGTTATTTTGTGTCCCTCTACAACATTGTAGAAGGGCTCAACCTGTTGGGGTTCTCCATGTTATACTTGTCTTTATATCCCTCTTTGGCCCCCATTCTTGCATGCTTTTTAGGCTTATCTAGCTTCTGTTTTCGGCCATCATCAGAACTGGAAAGAGTCATATTTTGATCTTATTGGCATATTTCATTCAGGGTCTTTGCTGGTTTGATGAATTTTTGGGGTACCTCATGTTATAGCCTTATGTACCCTCAATCTTGCATGGCATTTTTAGCATGTTTTCATACTGATTTGGGGATGTTCATCTACTGTAAATGTTCATATTTTTAGTCCCTCATCAGTGTTTTAGAAGGGTATTTTTCCATTTGGGCATCGCATGTATCACTTGCTTCAATACCCCTCTTGCGGGGCCATCTTTGCATTCTTGCTTAATCCTATATATGCTTGCTGTTTAGCCCTTTTTGTGACTGAAAAATGCTTGTCTTGGGGCTGCCTTGCTACTGTGTTTTCATTCTATGTCCATATTGTGCATGCATTGCATAGCTATAGGCCATTTCGGGTGCTTAATATCGCATTTCGGGACCATTCCGTGCATTTGGTGTCACTTCCCCACCTTTCGGACTGTTTTGCATCATTTGTGAGTGCTGAAATCTCATTTGCATGTCTGCATATTATTTCCATGCCATTTCATGCCTTTATATCATTTTCTCGGTTTGCGTGCCTGTGTGCACGCATTTCGAGGCATCTCATTTTCATCCGACGGCCTCTTATGTGAGTGTGGCTGAGGCTCCTCTCATGTTAGTGTAAGTCCAATTGCATTGCATATACCATTTTATGCCTTAGGATCATTTCCTCGGTTTGCGTGCCATCTGACACGCATTCTGAGACATCTCATTTCATAGCATTGTGTATTGTTAGGATTGCATTTTAGCTGAATTTCATGCATATCATGCATATTGCATCGTGTTCGGGATAGGAGTTAGCCCGGGCACGGGAAACGAGGCACGTTTCGTACTCCGAGTGACGGAACGGGTCTCAATTCCCAAGTCACCGACAACAAACCACCGATTATCCATGATGGAGTTAGGTTTTGTTGTAGTTCATATGCATTCATTTTATATTGAGTTGTGCAAATCGGCTCCTCGGCCATCATGCATCGAGATGCGTGATTGGTGGCACGAGGATCGAGGCATGCATATATTTGTGAAATACATTGCTATGCCCCTTTCCTACTCTCTGTTGCAGCAAAATAGAGAATCAGCAACTTTTCGGAGTCTGGCACGCATTTTCGAGAAAACATTGCAAACAGAGGCTAATCGGGCATCCCAGTGGATTTCCGCGCAAGGCAGCCCAGCATACATCATTCATCAGAATCGAGGCAGCTCCCTGGCTTGCATGCCAGTTTACAGTTTTTCTTAGTTAATTTGTTAATTAATTAGGAATTTGTATATTATTCGGATTGTATTATTTCGGACTATAATATTCTTTTATTGGGGACTGTTATTATTTATTCGGACCCTCTGTGCGAGGGCAAAAATGTAATAAGTGTGGGTGAGTGTGATGTATGTCTTCCAACCCCACGTCTTTCTCCCCTTTTATTTATCCGCTTATGATGGTTAGATATAGGGCATATTTCAATTAGCATACAGTATGACAGCATGTTTGCATCATTCATCTGTTTTGCACGCACCGGGCTCGGCGCATCATACAAACTGCATTTGTATTTCAATTCCAAATTGAATACATGTTAGTTGTAGCATTCCACATGCCATTTAGAATAGCCGAGCCTACTATAGTTGCATTTTGCATGTGTTGCATTAGGCATTTCTGTATAATTAGGATCATGCATTGATTTCTAATTAGCTTCTTTCTTTGGCTTGGAATACCTGGTGAGTTTTATGCTTTAGCATCCTTGCATGCGTGTGAGTGTTGCCATGAATAGCATTCTTACCATGAGGCTATGTGCTTATGTGATATAACTGCCTTGAATGCCTGTGGGTGGAGGTTGGGTTATTTGGATTGGACAATTCATCAAATGTTTGTTTTAAGCCCACTAGATAGTGGCAAAATCATGTTTTCTAAGCCCACCTGAGGGTGGCAAATCCACGTCTTAGTACCTACGGGTAGCACCATCAAACCATTTTCAACAAACAAACATGAATGTTTTGTTCCAATTCAGGCGACTCAGTCTATACTTATTTGCTGCGAGCATCACATAGTAACCTAGGCTAATAACCGGAATAAGAACTCACAATGTTTTCAAATAAGATATCATGGTTAGTAGAGGCCGGTCTTTGACCGGGCGAGCGGGGGTGCTCACGAAGTGACCTTCCCAATCGTACCCAAGTTCCGAGCGAGGCAACTTTGGCGATGACGGACACGTGGCCTTTGGCACCGAGTCAGGGTTTCCTAAATTTTTCAAAATAAAATATTTAGGTGGCGACTCTGTATCTGGCAAAGTAGTCATGTTTGGCACTTCTTTCAAAAAAATCTGTTTTCCAAAACGATTTGCCGGATTTGGACTCTTTGGTTCAAGATTAAGAACCGTGACAACAAATTGAGTCCGAGCTGTAGCGAGGTCCCCCGCGGGCTTGTTACAAGAATCTACCTCTCAAACTCCTACTTGCATAGGAGCACTCGAATGAAGTTCCTAAGCAAATCCAGATCGTCTTCAACACCTATGTTTCCTCTAAACAAAGTGCCGAAAACCCTCCCTAGATCTGAACGGAGTTCACCTCTCAAGCTCCTACTCGCATAGGAGCGCCCGAATGAATATCCTAACCAAATCTGGATCGTCCTTTATGCCGACCCAACACCTACCTCATTCTCTGCTTTATCCACTATTCCGAACACCTCTGTGGATCACAAAACTCCTCTATATGAAAGCTTTTGAGATTGGTAGATTCGATAAGAAAACCCCAAAGAAATCCATCAAATGTGCACTGAAACACCAAAAATAAAGGTCCACAGCAACAAAACAAACCACATTTGGGTGGGAAAAACTATGGGGAATTCAAGTTTATTAAAAAGAAAAACCATATACAAAAACATTGAGGAAGCTAGACCAGCCGACCGCCATAGCCAATGGTGACGGCCAACCGACCAAAAGTGAGGCTTGGGGTGAGGTTTTTAGAGAGAGGTTTTAGAGAGAGACTTAAGCAAAACATCGGACGAGATAAGGAAGGAAATCAAGAAATCATAGGAAAAGATCATGATGTCTAAAGATCTAATTACCAAAAAAAAAAAAAAAACCTCTATCAAAATACTAAAATAAATGTTCAAATCAAAATATTTCTTAGAATTTTTGCTACAAATTATAATAATTAAAATGTGAGAAAAACAAATTTTGAATATGACAAAAAAACAAATTTAATAATAGATTTTAATATAAAAATATATAGTATTTAAATTAATATTTAAAAAAGTGACATATATTTGGGAATATATTATATTAATAATTTTTTGACTTTTTAAAAAAAATATGTAAAAAGTAAAGAGATGATATGATTTAAAAGGATAAAAAGATAATAAAAGCTTGTTTGTGAAGAACATTTGGGCAAAAAGCCATATACGACAAAATAGACTATTTTAACTAAATAGGACAAAATGTTACATCTAACCCATAATCATTTCATTTTTTCTTTCACAAAAGTCAAAAAGCATATCCAGGCTTTATAACCCCAGGCTAAAATAGCCAAAAAATCAAAAAGCCAATCCATATCCCAAACGAACTCTAAATATGTTATTTTAGTAGGTTCCCAACCAACCCTTTAAGTAAGAGAGAGAGAGAGAGAGAGAGAGAGGGGGAGGGGAGAATATTAGAGACATGTTGTAAAGAAAGAGGTGCGAGAAAAGAGAGTGATTTTACAAAGAAAAATGCTTGAGATCCCTATTTTGGGTGATCACCACAACTCTCAATTGATTTGTGACTACTCGTTCTATTTTTTTTTCTTTCTTTTACTCTCTCTCCTTCCTCTCTCTTACAAATGCTATGAGGTTTGGGGTTGTGGGGGTTTGGAGCGTAGACTTGGAAACAATGAAATATGATAACAGTCAAAACGGGAAATAAAAGGTGAGAGGAATTGAAAAATCAAAGGGCAATTTTCGTTACTTGCCGCTTCTCCATCAAAGTGAACTCCTAATATTCTCCTCCACAATATGGTGGGATTACAAGACCATTAGGTTAAGCTCAAAGTCTCTATTAGTGATACTCAATTATAATTGTAAAAACATTACAATTATAATTGATTCCCACAGAAGTTTAGCTCATTGTTGCGGAAAATAACAAATCAGTGTTGGGTTGAATTTTTTTTTTCCCCCCTTCAGAGTAATTGTAAATTTATAAATTTTAATTATTAAAGTGATAATTTTTTCATGTGTATGTAATTATTTTTGAAAAAATATACCTAATTTGAAAATTCTCCTTCATTTGCGGTGCGAGAAAAGAGAGTGATTTTACAAACTTCGAAAAAGTGAAATAAACTTGGAAACAATGAAATACAATAGTAGTGATTTTACAAACTTCGAAAAAGTGAAATAAACTTGGAAACAATGAAATACAATAGTAGTCAAAATAGGAAAGGCGAATTGCACTAATAGTCCTTATAGTTTGGAACTTATATTACTTTGATTTATAACTTTTTAATTATGACATATTTGATTCTAAATTTTAAATTTTATTTTAAATAAGGACAATTGAAAATATCATTACTCAATTTCAAGGGCAAAGTCGTCAATTTGATAAAATATAAATTAATTTGACAAAAATAATATCAAAAAAATATTTTTGAATTTTTAAAAATTATTTCTAGCTATCAAAGATAAAATTATGTATTATTGATAAATTTTTACGCATTTATTTATTTATTTATTTTACCAAATTAATTTTTATTATGTGTTTGGATGATGATCATGTAATGTGTGATTGTTAGGAATCAATATATTTAATATATGAAATATTTTTGTTTTGAATTTTTTTAATTTAATGGATTGGTTTAATAATGATATTAAAGTTGTCGCCATATTTGAGTTTTGAAAAAATAGAAACTAATTAATGAAATTAAAAATAACCATTCATTACATGATCATCATCCAAATACATAATAAAAATTAATTTGGTGAAAATAAATAAATAAATGTGTAAAAGATTTATTAATTTTACAAAATTTTATCTTTGGTGGGTAGAAATAATTTTTTAAAATTTTAAAATATTTTTTTAACATTAATTTTGTCAAATTAGTTTTGTATTGTATCAAATTGACGAATTTAACCTTGAAATTGAGTAATGATATTTTGAATAAGATTAAAATTTAGAATTAAATGTGTCACAATTGAAAAGTTATGGACCAAAGTGACATATAAATCCTAAATTATAGAAATCATTAATGTAATTTACCCAAACGGGAAATAAGAGGAGAGAGGAGTTGAAAAATCAAAGGGCAATTTGTGTTGCTTGTTGCTACTCCATCAAAGTGAACTCTTTAATATTCTCCACCACAATATGGTGTGGTTACAAGACCATCAGGTTAAGCTCAAAGTGCCTATTAGTGATTCTCAATTATAATTGTAAATTGTTTATTACAATTATAATTGACTCCATGGAAATTTAGTTTATTTTTAGGAAAATAACAAATTAGTGTTGGGTTGAACTTTTTTTTATTTTTTTATTTTTTTTTTCCTCAAAGTAATGGTAAAATTTATAAATTTTAATTATTAAAGTGATAAAAAAAAAATTTGTGTATGTAATTATTTTTAAAAAGTACACCTAATTTGCAAATTCTCCTTCACTTGGGGAAATAACAAATCATTGTCGCTTCTCAAAAAAAATAAAAATAAAATCAGTATAGGGTTATAAATTTTTTTTTCCAGATTAATGGCAAAATTTATAAATTTTGATTATTAAAGTCATAAATTTTTTTTTTGTGTGTATGTAATTATTTTTAAAAGTTACCCTTGATTTTTAATTCTCCCTTCATTTGGAGAAATAACAAATCAACGTAGAATTGGGGGGAAAAAAATGATTAATAGTAAAATTTATTAATTTTAAGGGTTTTGTTAAAGATGCCTTAATTTCTCTAAACTCCGCTGTCATAGAAAATTTGAAAAGATTATAAATGCAATATTAGTAGAGATCAAATTACTTTTTTTCTTTAATTCTTTGTTTTTAATATTTTTTATATTTTTCATAATGGAATATTTTTTTTAAACATTTTTTATTATAAACTTGAATGTCCTTTATTTTAAATGACATTTCGTGATTTTTTTAATTTATTTTTAAATGTTCTTTATTTTTTATATTTGTTATAAGTTTTGTATTGATTTTCCTTACACCATATAATTTAATTATTGAAAATAAAGGCATTTAAAATTTTAAAAAAATCCACCAAATATAATTTTAAAAATAAAATTTAACTATAATTTAATTATAATTAAAAATAAGGAGAATTTAAAATTTTTAATGTAATTTTAAAATAAAATTCCTTTGTTGATTAGTATTATGATTTTTTTATATTTTCTAGAAAAAATTATAACAAACATAAAAAATAAAAGACATTTAAAAATTAAAAAAAAAAGTGACGAAAAGTTATTTAAAAATAAAAGATATTTAATTTTATAATAAAAAGTATTTAAAAAAAATATTCCATTATAAAAAGTATATATAAAAATACTAAAATAGAAAAAAATGAGAAAAATGATAATTTGTTAACAAAAACTCAAAATTTAATTATTAAAATCATTAAATTTTATCATGTGAAAACGCAATTTGCCCAGACTTCAAGATAGAGATAGAGAGGACAATTGATTTAGACAAGTGATTCTTTTGACTCAGTCACTGACCACCGCAACAATAAATCAATAAAAATAGATTGATGGTAAATTGCCTATTTTGTTTCCCCAAATATAACTCATTTTTCCCAAATAAAAAGGAGAGAGGAGTTGAAAAACTAATCACCTTTTCGGTTTCCGAAAATTAATTCCATGTTTAAAAAATTAATTATTATTTTTTTTATTTTTTTGTGTATTTTTATTTTTAGTCAAAAATTTTAATATTTTAACAATTTTTTTAGATGTAGTTAACCTAAATCTATCTAATATGGAAAGAAGGTTTTTAAATTTGTCCTATGTGGCAAGAAATTATCATAGAGATACATTTATAACCAACGGTTCAGATCAATCTTAATCAAAATCTAAGGACCAAAATCAAAATCTAGCATTGTCTGCCTCTTTGGATTCCTCCTAATGAGTACCAAAACACACCTCCCTATCTCTCTCTCACAGTTGTCCTCCTCCCTCTCTCTTCTCTCTGGTTTTCAAATTTTAATCTCCTCTCTGGTTTTCTCTCTCTCTCTCTCTCTCTCTCTCTCTCTTCTACCCACTCTCCGTTCTTGGTTTTACCTATGGCAACTTGGTTGAGATTTGAGTGCACTGTTTGATCAAATGCAAGGTAGATCTGTGTTTCTCGGTATCTAGGGTTTCTCAGATCAAAATTTTTTTTTATGTGTGTCTATTTGTATGCATTCACTATGTCCTGAAAATGATAAATGATTTGGTCTCTGAAATATTTTTGTATGATTGGGTCTCTTTGTATGCCTCAAAATTTTTATAATTGGGTCTCTTTGTATGGTTGGGTCTCAAAATTAATAAATAATTGGGTCTCTTTGTGTTCTTATTTGGGTTTGATTGTGTTTCTCATTTATATTGCCTCAATTAAAATTTGTCTCTTTACCTCTCTATATTTTGTGTGTGTCTTCATGCATACACCATATTCGGTAAAATGCCTCAATTAAAATAGTGAGTAAATTTATAAAATGTCCGCTAAAGAGATAAAATGTAGTATGTTTTTCCTTCTAATGTCCGCTGATCTGAGCCATGGTTGATTGCTAAACCCTTCTCCCTTTCACTCAATTAAAATAGTGAGCAAATTTATAACATTACACGCTAATATTCACATTACACGCTAAAATGTCCCAAGATTAAAATGCCTCTCTTTTTAATGCTAGCTGCTTATATATTCTACATTTTTGTTGTTAAAATAGTGAGTGAATTTATTATAACAGGCCAAGGAAGGTTTAGCAAAAATAGAGGTATATTCAAATTGGTGATACAAACAGTGGGAGTTGGATGTTATTTTTAATCTTTAATGGAGTTTGCTTATTTATATTTTTTAATCTTTGGAATGACATAGGCCTGAGATTGAGGCATTTTACTTGAGATTAATATTCTCCTGTCCAATCTTGGGATTAATCTAGACAAGGATGGCAAGTATAGGAAAACAAGTGTTTTTATTTTTAATCTCAGGTGGCAAACAAGTGTTTTCATTTGGTGATTGTTGGGAGTATGTGTTGAAAATTTAAACCAAAAAGAAAATGTGCATAATGAGGATTGAAAAAAGAAAAGAAAAAGGAAGATAAACATAGATAAATCTCTTCTCTTTTTTTTTTTTTTTTGGTGAACACACAGACTAATCTTAGTAACAAAATGCCTTTCTTAAGACAATATACGTTGGTAAATTTTGAGTTACTTTGGAAATAACTTTGTGCTAAGTTTTGGAATCCCCCATTGTCAAAATAAAAATTGATGTCTAATTGTCTTTTGAATTGGTTTTTCAGGATTTATAAATTTATATTTTATTTAAGAGAAAACTAAAGTTGTAGGCTCTTTTTTCCTCTCTATTTCTGTCTTCTCTTTTTTAACCTCTTGGAATATGAGGACAACAAAATCGTGGTGTAGAGTTTTTGTTGTCCCATTGTTCTTCTTACCTAGTTTAGTTAGTAAAGGAAAACAAGTGTTTTCATTTTTTGCCAAGTACATAATAAAGGTCATAAAACTAGACAAGGAAATATGTGAAGAAAGTGAGTTAGACTGTGTGTGATGGCAAGTGGTGTTAGACAATTCGAAAGTTTATTACATACTATGTGACATTGATTTGAAAATACTGAACATTAGACATTTTTGCTTTAATCCATCTAATCTAACTTTATTATTATTTTTCAAATTTAATTGTTATTTTTTTTAATTTCAAGTATCCATATTAGAATGGCTATTGAACGACTTTCAAATCGTTTTAACTTTAGCCAATTTTTAGGGCAACAATTTCATTTTTAAAATTGTCTCAGTTAATGTAATTGATGGCTTCTTACAAAAGTACAAAATAACGGAGAAATAATCTTGGGATTAATCTTCTCCTGTCCAATCTTCTCCTGTCTAATTTTATTACGGGTATACACTATCATCCCAACATTAATCTTGGGACAAAATGTTTGGAGATATTGGGATTAATCTTGGATTAATTCCAACATCAATTTTATTGCAACTGTCATCCCAACATTAATCTCAAAATATTGTTATTCGGGTTTGAAGTAATATTTTCATGTCATAGAGAAGAGATATTATATAAATTTTTCTTTCTTCTTCACAATGTTTTATTGATTTTGCAATGTTTGTTTTAATGATAAAAGAGTTTTCTTTTTCAATGATCTATTGTTTGATTGTTTTACCTGTTTAATGATAGAAGAGTTTTCTTTTCAATGATCTATTGTTTGATTGTTTTACCTGTTTTAATGATAGATGTTTATTTATTTTCTATTTTTTTAATTAAGGTGTGAATTGTTTTACCTGTTTTAAGATATTATATAAATTTTTCTTTCCTTTCATTTGCCTGAGATTAAAGATTTAAAACTTCCACTGCCTCTTTCTCTCTCTCTCTGATGCTTTTAATTTTATTTTTCGAGTTGTAGGCCCCCATTTGGGTACTCTCTCTCTCTCTCTCTCTCTCTCTCTCTCTCATGCTTTTGTGTTTTTGTGGGTATGTTATGATTTGGTAAACAATTTCATCAATATTTTAGCAATGCCTTCATCAATTGATGAGCGATTCTCTTTTTCCCTTAAAATGAGCTGTTTCTTCACCACATAGCTGTGGTGTGTCAACCTCTTAAGCAATTTCGGTGTTCAAACAATGCACAATATCAATATCAATATTGTGGCCTAATTTTTACTTCTTTTTCTTTTCTTTTTCTTTTTTTTTTTTTTTTTTTGTGGAATCCAAATTTTGTTTTTTGTTGTGGCAGTGCGTTGGCTGCTTCCCATGAGCAAACCAAATGGATCCAAAAGGGTTGGTTCATATTTTGCTTATGGGAGGATTGAATAGTTGAAGCTATTTGAATATTTTATTTTTTTGTTTTTGTTTTTTGCCGCTGCTGTCCATAGCATTTCAATGCACCATGTTAACCCATTAAAGGTATCCTAAGTCTTTAATGGGATGCTTGGCTTCCATTGGGAATAAAATTGTTCAATCTATTTTTAGTTTACGATTTTTTTAAAAAAAATTTAATATTGTCATTTCTAAGTTACTGAAAATGATAAATGATAAAATCTCTGAAATATTTTTCTAAAATGGGTCTCCAGAATGCCTCAAAGTTTTTATTTGCGTTTTCGTTGGGTGTCTAAATTTTATGTGATTTGTTTCTCATTTGGGTTTGATTGTGTTTCTCATTTATATTATGTGATTTGTTTCTCATTTATATTGCCTCAATTAAAATCTGTCTCTTTACCGTTCTATATTTTGTGTGTGTCTTCATGCATACACCATGTTCGGTAAAATGCCTCAATGAAAATAGTTTAATTTTTAATGCTAGCTGCTTATATAATTCTACTTTTTTGTTATTACAGTAGTGAGTGAATTTAAATTGGTGATAAGGTTTAGCAAAAATAGAGGTATATTGAAATTGGTGATACAAACAGTGGGAGTTGGATGTTATTTTTAATAATAAACAGTGGCAAATTTTGGACAATGGATGATGGAGCTTGCTTACTTATATTTTCTAATCTTTGGAATGACATAGGCCTGAGATTGAAACTTTCTAATCTTATATTTACTTATTAAGATCATTTGAAACTTTCATTTGCCTGAGATTAAAAATTTAAAACTTCCACTGCCTCTTTCTCTCTGTCTCTCTCTGATGCTTTTAATTTTATTTTTCGAGTTGTAGGCCCCCAAAGTCCATCAAGGACCAAGGTTGAGAGCTGCAAGTTTTCTCTTTTCCAACTACTCTCTTCCAGTAAGTCTTTCCTTTATTCCCATTCTTAGTATTGTTAAATTAAGTTCCATTTGGATACTCTCTCTCTCTCTTTCATGCTTTTGTGTTTTTGTGGGTATGCTATGCTTTCTTTCATGTCTTGGGAGTTGATTTGGTAAACAATTTCATCAATATTTTAACAATGCCTTCATCAATTGATGAGCAATTCTCTTTTTCCCTTAAAATGAGTTGTTTCTTCACTACATAGCCGTGGTGTGTCAACCTCTTAAGCAATTTCGGTGTCCAAATAGTGCACAATATCAATATCAATATTGTGGCCTAATTTTTACTTCTCTTTTTTTTTTTTTATTCCAAATTTTTTTTTTTTTTGTTGTGGCAGTGCGTTCGCTGCTTCCCATGAGCAAACCAAATGGATCCAAAAGGGTTGGTTCATTTTGCTTATGGGAGGATTTGAATAGTTGGAGCTATTTGAATATCTTTCTTTTTTTTTTTTTTTTTTTTTTTTTTGCAGCTGCTGTCCATAGCATTTCAATGCACCATGTTAACCCATTAAAGGTATCCTAATTCTTTAATAGGATGCTTGGCGTTCATTGTGTGACGCCCTCAAATAATACATAAACCCAACATCCAACAGTTCTATACATGATAGATAGATTACTTTTCCATACATACATCAGAGTTAATATTATAAAAGAGAATTTCATATAAGTAACAAATGTTTACAACAATAATAGAATGCCCTGCGGGCTTACAACTTTCCAAGTTGTTACTTAGTTACACAAAAGAAGAGTTTTAACTTTTTCTTAGGTAAAGCCCTCGGCTTGCATTTACATGAAATCAATAAAACAAATAACAAAATAGAGTCTTCAACTCCGACAACTTCTTTAGCAAAGGTCTTGAACTTGACACGCCTCCTGTACCTGAAAATGGTGTCCCAAGAAAGGTGAGCCAAAGCCCAATAGAGATAAACTAAACCCAATATGAGAAATAACTAAAACATTATCATTCGACAAATGATTAACACGTGCAGACCAATTCATACCCTTCTTATCGCCCGACAACAATTACATCCATGCTACCACCCACTTCCCTTATTTATCCAATTCAATTCCTTAATATGGTTCATTATCTAACCAAACAATTTAGGTGAGACTACAGCTCGACTCATTAATACTTCTGCAATCCATGATTCAAAATGAGACTACAACTCATGTAATTAATACTCCAATTAACAACTCTATTCATGCACTTCAATTCATAAGGTTTTGGGACTTTCACCCCGGACATTCTAGCCAGCTTAATTGTCTATGGAGTACACTCCCCTAACTCCTCCCAAACAAAGATATATAAACAATATGTTAGAGTATATGAACACATATGGAGTACATCCCCTTCTCCTCCCAAACAAATATATATATAAACAATGTGTTAGAGTATATGAACACATATGGAGTACATCCCCTATCTCCTCCCAAACAAAGATACATAAACAATGTGTTAGAGTATATGAACACATATGGAGTACATCCCCTATCTCCTCCCAAACAAAATATATATATATATATATATAATGTGTTAAAGTATATGAACACATATGTGTGTGGAGTACATCCCCTATCTCCTCGCACACACTGGAGTACATCCCTATCTCCTCCCAAACAAATATACATATATAATGTATTTAAGCACTTTATCTCATACAATGATCAATCAATACACATATTTGCTGTATTATTCCAACCGTCACATTCAATGACATAACACGTTCGGTTAGTTTCAGCTTTCCCTAATCAACATACAGGGCTTGTTTGGTTTGTTTTTGGGAGAGTTGTTTTAGAAATTTTTTTGGTTTGTTTGGTTGTATATTTTGAGAGAGAAATTTTTTGTGGGAGTTTGGGATGATTTGATATTTTAGAAGAATTGAGTAGATATGTGTGAGAGAAAAAGTGATTGAGAAGGAGAGAGGAGAGAGAAAAAGTGATTGATTGATGTGTAGGAGAGAGAAAGTGATTTTGAAATTTTTTTTGAGAAAAACTCAAACCAAACAATTTTTGGGAAATTTTTTTCTAAAATTCATCTCCGAAACTCAAACCAAACAAGCCCACAGTGTCTACAACAATCAAGACTATCCTCCACCAATAGCCCAAAGTAGTTATCTCTAAACAGATAATAAATTTATCTAACATATAAAATATCGACATTTTCATAGGTGAATGATTAAATTATCCAACTACACCTTTCAATCTCATAATTTCCTAGTTTCATGAATAACAACTCAATTTCATATTTCCGCATTTTCCCAAATTAATTATACAAATTAATTTATTACACAAATTAATTTATTACAAAAATTAGGGCATTCTCCCTTTTTCTCAAATATTGATCCTAAGACCAAATTCCACCAATTTAACTCTCAACCTCATATTTCCAAGGCCTTAAATACACATGGAGTTATTAAACACAAAACCCCTCTTTTATAAATTACAAACCAAACCCTAACTTTCTCCAAAATTACCCAACAACACCAACTAATCAAAATGACAAATATTTAAGTCAAAACCCATAAGAAGAAGTAGGATATCCCTACCTCGAAGTGAGAGACCAAATGGAGAAGATAGTGAAAACCCAAAGTGCTCCAAATCCACTATTCTTCAGATTAAAACGAAGCCCACGCCACCCTACCTTTCTTACAAAGAAACTAGGGTAGAAACACTCAAAAACTAGATGAAACCCTAGAGAAAAGGTGTGTGTAGAGAGAGAGGGAGCCAGATCTAGGTTTGGAATGAAATGTGTATCAAAAGTGAGGGAGATGGCTGCTGTTGTCTACTGATATATTCGAGGCTCGTTCGAGTGAAGGAGTGGTCGCTCGAGCGACCAGACACAAGGAACCTTTGCTCGAGCGTAGAAAGCCTCGCTCGAGCCAACAATTCGAAGCTTCAGGTCTACAACCCAGAAGCATGCTCGAGCAAAGAAAAGCTCACTCGAGCGAAGAAACGCAAAACATACAGCTCGCTCGCTCGAGCGAAGAAAAGCTCGCTCGAGCCAAGAATCACAACCTTCAGGCCCAGAACCAGACGCAAACGCACGCTCGAGCGCAAGACTTCTCGCTCGAGCCACTAGACACATCATCCAACTCTCACTCGAGCGAAGGAACCCTGGCCCGAGCGAAGGATCTAAAACACAGACCTCGCTCGAGCGACAAAAGCCTCGCTCGAGCGAAGGAACAAAATTCTAGGCAGCAACTATATGTTCAAACTCACTACCAACCCGTAACAAACCTGCCCAACACATCCTAAAACTCATACACAACGAATTGAAGGACGGAAACAAGATATAAGCAACAACCAACATCACGGAACTTAAGTCCGGAATACAACAACCAAAGGAGGGAAAACCGAGATCGCTATAACCTTCCCCCCTTAAAGAATTTCGTCCCCGAAATTAGATACAAGTTTTCAAAAACAGGATTTCTCAACCCCCAATAACATTACCAACCAACATTCCACATCCTGACCCATTACCGGTCATCCCATCTCTAATCAAGAGGCAATTTATAATATAATTCAAGGTGCATTAACAATATGCTATTCTTTGAAACCCAACAATTTCCAATGTACATGGTTCACAATTTCATCACATATTTAATGTTAAGGATACATTTGCATTGATACAATACATTCAACATATACAATGCTAAATTAACTTTCATTTTCAAGGCATATTCCAAAATACTTCCGTATACCGAAACATATACAATGTTTTACAACTTAAGACATATTCAATGTTCTTAAAGTTTATCAATACAACAAAATATTCAACATATGTTCAAATATCCCCAAATAGATCCGGATACTTCTCTCGGGCCTCTAATTCACTTTCCCAAGTGGCTTCTTCAACCCCGTCACGTTTCCACAACACCTTAATTAATGGAAAAGTCCTGCATCGCAAGACTCGATAACAATACTAACAGTATGACATAGCCAATTGCTACAGTGTTCTGAGACATCCACCACGTCTCGACTACCGACAATACCCAAACCAATATTTAATACTTGATACCCCAACGTAGAAAACACGAAAACATCCGTACACAAGGCTTCCGATCAACTTTCACAAAACGAGAACGCAAGACGAAGCACAGGTAAAGAATAACATTATGGCACGTTAATACCCCAAAATTTCGAGTTCTTGTCAAGACACACCACATGTAACCAGCAACTCAGGCTGGGTCAAATCTAACTTCCCATGAGATATTCCATTCAGGTTAGAGAAATTGTTTCATTTGCTCCATTTGTTTCAAAGCATTCAGTTTTTCCCAAATTATTTTCTCGAAAATAAGGATCGCAATTTCACATTTCGATTCACAATTGTTTTAGTTTATAAAGAGTACCCAATGTCCCTCCGGTGAATCACCACATAACCATCCACAAAACCCGTCATACTCACGATGATGACGTAATACCCCAAAAACAAAACTTTCATGGTAAGGACCCCCGAAAATTTGAAATTCCCAACAACGCAACGGCGCAAAGGATGACATTACACACCCTCGTGCCTTACACCACACAAACCAGGATTGAACAAGTCGAAATGACTTTAATAGAGTGCCTCACTCACTTTACACAATTTTACTACCTCACTTGTGTCACCACTATCCAAACTGGACGACAGACACCTATACCAAAGTGACCCAGCTTTACCAAACAACAAACTACTCGATTCCATTAGTAACCACATTATTGCCTTACCAAGGCATTCTCCTGGGATTCCCTAAGACTGATCCCCTTTTACACATTATCTAATAACAACATACGGACCACACACTATCACGCACCGTACTAAGCAAAACCTCCTCATTCAATGCAAGCTATCTTACACCCATACTAAATCCCTCATCCAGAGCTTTCACTCGCCACCTCGACTGAACTCATAATAACAAAATTACATACTCATTCCCTTGTACTGAATTAGCTAACACGGGTTTACCACGCCACGACACTTATCACTACTACGTAACTGTTCGTACCGAACACAAGCAAACATAGCACCTTCCTCCTTTAGTGACCTATAGGGTCCACTCTTTATTCCACTTTCTACTTGTCACTCATCCCGAGAGTACAATCAAGACACTAAGCCTCCGTGCCAAACTGCTAGCCATTGCTACTGCTGAACAACCACTTTGAACCAAACCCCAGCATAATCGCATGTCGCCGACAAGGCTTTTAAAGACTCACTATCCTAACTTCCCAGAGAAGTAAAAGTCCTCACCCTCCTCACTATTATCCCAAACCTTCACCCGCAAACACCATACCACTATGACTCTACTCACGGGTCACACCCTAACCACGGGTTATACACCCAACCAATCCCACCGACAGCATCTCCTGACCTAACCGGTATTAAGGTACAAACCTATCGCATTCGACCATAATAAAAGAGTCTGGAAACTTAGGAAACACCCATTATCCTACTGCCCGAGATATAACAGCAGCTGTTCACAATACACCACTCCCCGATGCCAACAACTGCAATCTTATATAGGGACTAACACTCCCTCAATTAAAACAACCAATCGGTACATACGTAATTTGGCAACGCTATCTACCATGAAGGTATAAGTCTATTCCTAATGAAATTATGCGCTATGCCTCTGCAAAACATCATGTTAAATATACAAAACCCTGTGTTAATTGCACACATTGCATCCTCTCGAGGAGTTCTCACGACAAAAGATCAAAATCTCTACCATGCACATAAGATCAAATAGATAACACCCATGAAATTCCGTACATCCGGCAAGTATAACCATTCTCGCCCCACAATAATCCTGACCAAGATACGCATCCCTCAATAATTCTTCCAGATTTGAAATCACTAGCCCTCGTTTCTCTAAACCAAATCACACGCATAACATAAAAATTTTACGATTTCACAACAACTTATCACATTAATAAACTTTAGAGCCACAACATGTTCCAATCCGCCCAATCCATGGAAATTAACAAGCAAAGGCATATATATATAAACAAGCAGTTTTGATGTTTCAACATTCCCAAAACACATTGGTTACACAACAGAACCCAGTGATTACAAAATAATAATCACCGATTACAAAACGGATTAGTCAAAACGAAACCATCCCATCGATATCACTGCCGTTACTGTCCCTCGCTAGACCACGAAAGTTGGTCATTCTTAAACCCAAGACATCCTACGAGCTTACAAGCCACAGACAAGAACTACAGGTATGCCCCAACTGGCCACACCTGGAACAACTGCATACTTTCCCAAATGGGGCTTGGGAACTCGACTCACCCGAGGCCCTCGAAGTCTGGCTTGTTTGTTTCTCATAACGATATTGCCCCTGCCCAGTCGAATAAAGCTGAACCTGACTAGGTTGCAAAACTCCTAAAGAAGCCCCTAGTTGGGTATAGAAACGTTTGATATGACCTGGCTGATTACACACCGAACAAGTAAGCGGTTCCCAAGTTCGTGACTGGTTCAAAGTCTGAATTGATGGGGACCCCAACGACTACTTCCCCAATAAGCATTCGATTGATCCAAAACCTGGTTAGCTAGATGATTCTGGTGGTGCAGCTACTAGTCGAACTGCCAACCCTGCCCTCTTCCTCTGTGGGCAAGCCGAAGACTTGTGACCTAGTTGACCACATTTGAAACAAGTGACATTCCTCTGTTTACTCTTTCCTGAACCCAAATCTGACACTGGAAAGGTAGCACTAGACTGATCTCCCTGAAACTGTTGCGGGTTAAAACCCCTCTGCCTCTTAAAAGGCCTACTAACACCCCGAGTTACGGGAGTCGCCGAAATGGCTTCCTTCCCACTCTGCCCCATGACTAGCATTGCTGCCTTCACATGAGCCGCCGCCTTAACAAGCCCACTATAGCTCCTATGCCAAGACCCAGCAATCCTTTCTCGGATGCCGTCACACAGCCTACTCTCGAACTCTGAATAATGCAATTCCTCAGTCTCCACCAACTCCGGAGCAAATCTCGACAAGTTAGCAAACCATGCTTCAAACTGCACCAAAGATGTAGTACCTTGGTGTAACTCCACAAACAGTTTCTGCAACGCTTCCCGTGTGGAAGGAGGGAAATCAAAACTTCCTCGTCTAGGCATCCTAGTACAAGTAACAAAGGTATTAGCACATTATCAAATGTGACGAAGCTATTTCACTCGTGTCCTAATACAATGGACAACAGTAACTCATTCCACATAAACACGTAATCACATAAGCATTTACGAATCTCATTTTCGGATAATGACAGTCCCGAGGCATAGCTAGAGTTCCAGTTAGAAACGGCATTGATCAAGTGCCCTTCCAACAGGACTCCCAGAAACCCAAGGATCTAATCAACATCCTAGAAACTACATTCCATACCCATATAACCACATAAGCATGTTATCAATTTAAACACATAACATCATACATAAGTCTCTAACAAGCGAGACAAACCTATTGTGGTACTAACCACTTCCCACGTATCCAAACTATTCGAACCCGGTACGCTCTGATACCAAGTTCTGACGCCCTCAAATAATACATAAACCCAACATCCAACAGTTCTATATACATGATAGATAGATTATTTTTCCATACATACATCAGAGTTAATGTTACAAAAGAGAATTTCATATAAGTAACAAATGTTTACAACAATAATAGAATGCCCTGCGGGCTTATATCTTTCCAAGTTGTTACTTGGTTACATAAAAGAAGAGTTTTAACTCTTTCTTAGGTAAAGCCCTCGGCTTGCGTTTACATGAAATCAATAAAACAAATAACAAAATAGAGTCTTCAACTCCGACAACTTCCTTAGCAAAGGTCTTGAACTTGACACGTCTCCTATACCTGAAAATGGTGTCGCAAGAAGGGTGAGCCAAAGCCCAATAGAGATAAACTAAACCCAATATGAAAAATAACTAAAACATTATCATTCGACAAATGATTAACATGTGCAGACTAATTCATACCCTTCTCATCGCCTGACAACAATTACATCCACGTTACCACCCACTTCCCTTATTTATCCAATTCAATTCCTCAATATGGTTCATTATCTAACCAAACAATTTAGGTGAGACTATAACTCAACTCATTAATACTTCCACTATCCACGATTCAAAATGAGACTACAACTCATGTAATTAATACTCCAATTAACAACTCTATTCATGCACTTCAATTCATAAGGTTTCGGGACTTTCACCCTAGACATTCTAGCCAGCTTAATTGTCTATGGAGTACACTCCCCTAACTCCTCCCAAACAAAGATACATAAATAATGTGTTAGAGTATATGAACACATATAGAGTACATCCCCTATCTCTTCCGAAACAAATATATATAAACAATGTGTTAAAGTATATGAACATATATGGAGTACATCCCCTATCTCCTCCCAAACAAAGATACATAAACAATGTGTTAGAGTATATGAACACATACGGAGTACATCCCCTATCTCCTCCCAAACAAAGATACATAAACAATGTGTTAGAGTATATGAACACATATGGAGTACATCCCCTATCTCCTCCCAAACAAAGATACATAAACAATGTGTTAGAGTATATGAACACATATGGAGTACATCCCCTATCTCCTCCCAAACAAATATATATATATAATGTGTTAAAGTATATGAACACATATGTGTGTGGAGTACATCCCCCATCTCCTCGCACACACTGGAGTACATCCCCTATCTCCTCCCAAACAAATATACATATATAATGTATTTAAGCACTTTATCTCATACAATGATTAATCAATACACATATTTGCTGTATTATTCCAACCGTCACATTCAATGACATAACACGTTCGATTAGTTTCAGTTTTTCCTAATCAACATACAGTGTTTACAATAATCAAGACTATTCTCCACCGATAGCCCAAAGCAGTTAACTCTAAACAGATAATAAATTTATCTAACAGATAAAATATCGACATTTTCATAGGTGAGTGCTTAAATTATCCAACTACACCTTTCAATCTCATAATTTTCCAGTTTCATGAATATCAACTCAATTTCATATTTTCGCATTTTTCCAAATTAATTATACAAATTAATTTATTACAAAAATTAGGGCATTCTCCCTTTTTCTCAAATATTGATCCTAAGACCAAATTCCACCAATTTAACTCTCAAACTCATATTTCCAAGGCCTTAAATACACATGGAGTTATTAAACACAAAACCCCTCTTTTATAAATTACAAACCAAACCCTAACTTTCTCCAAAATTACCCAACAACACCAACTAATCAAAATGACAAATATTTAAGTCAAAACCCATAAGAAGGAGTAGGATATCCCTACCTCGAAGTGAGAGACCAAATGGAGAAGATGGTGAAAACCCAAAGTGCTCCAAATCCACTATTCTTCAGATTAAAACGAAGCCCACGCCACCCTCGACCTTTCTTACAAAGAAACTAGGGTAGAAACACTCAAAAACTAGATGAAACCCTAGAGAGAAGGTGTGTGTAGAGAGAGAGGGAGCCAGATCTAGGGTTTGGAATGAAATGTGTATCAAAAGTGAGGGAGATGGCTGCTGCTGTCTACTGATATATTCGAGGCTCGCTCGAGCGAAGAAGTGATCTCTCGAGCGACCAGACATAAGGAACCCTCGCTCGAGCGTAGAAAGCCTCGCTCTAGCCAACAATTCGAAGCTTCAGGTCTGCAACCCAGAAGCACGCTCGAGCGAAGAAAAGATCGCTCAAGCGAAGAAACGCAAAACATATAGCTCGCTCGCTTGAGCGAAGGAAAGCTCGCTCGAGCCAAGAATCACAACCTTCAGGCCCAGAACCAGACGCAGACGCACGCTCGAGCGCAAGACTTCTCGCTCGAGCCACTAGACACATCGTCCAACTCTCACTCGAGCGAAGGAACCCTGGCTCAAGCAAAGGATCTAAAACACAGACCTCGCTCGAGCGACAAAAGCCTCGCTCGAGCGAAGGAACAAAATTCTGGGCAGCAACTATATGTTCAAACTCACTACCAACCTGTAACAAACTTGCCCAACACATCCTAAAACTCATACACAACGAATTGAAGGATGAAAACAAGATATAAGCAACAACCAAGATCACGGAACTTAAGTCCGGAATACAACAACCAAAAGAGGGAAAACCGGGATCGCTATACATTGGGAATAAATTTGTTCAATTTGTTTTTAGTTTACAATTTTTTTTTTTAAAATTTAACGTTGTCATTTCTAAGTTACTGAAAATGATAAATGATAAAAACATAGATACTCATTTCTTATTGCAGAACATTTGTTATGTCATATGGTTGCTTGGTCTAATTATTAGTTCCCTATTATTTGTCATATGCCATTTTAGCTACCATTTAGCAGGTTTGTTTATCTAGTGTTGATTGAATTTTTTTTCTTCAATTTCTTTATGGATAACTGAAAGAGGAGTGCAAAGAAGTTGGGCATAATTGTTTGTGTTTCTTTATGGTTTTGATTTCATACGATTTGCGATTTGATTCAGTGAGTAATCAATACGAACAGGTTGTATAAATCGCAAATAGCCATGAATCGTAGGTGAATCGGTGAACCAAATCGGTGAATTGTGAAGTGAATCGATTCGATTCGCTAGAATCGATTCGATTCGCTAAAATCGATGTTTGACTTTCCTTTTTAGTTTTTTATTGTTGGAAAAGGGTTCACACAACCTTTTTAAGGTCTTTAGGATTACTATATGCCATCTTTTGACTTTCTCTCTCCCTTTTTTGTTAGTTTTTCATATCTCTTTATCCCCTTAACATTATATCCGTAAGTCAGTGGGGTTTTGTTAGTTTTATTTATAGATTTATTTATTTTTGTTGTTGTTGTTGTTATATATAAAATTAAGATGAATCTTCTTTTTGAATTTTGCAAACCCTTTAGCCCCTTCATCTGTGTTGGACACACACACCTTTTATTGTTGTAGTTTTCTGTCTTTTATTTTTTTACTTTTTATTTTATTAGGGAATTAGTTGTAGAGAAATTATCAATTTATGTAAGGTTGATGTTTTTATTCTTAATGCTTTGTACATGTGACAGAGGCATCAGAATTTGGTGAGGAGAATAGTTCTAAAGGCTCCACCAATAGAGGTAATCAAGATTCCATCCCTTTTTTTGCTTCTATTTTTTATTTTTTGTACATTCATGATGTTATAAGTTGATGATTTAATCTTTTACTCCATTTCCATAGTTCAAAGACCAACTTCCTCATGTCACTTGGAATAAATTACAACCTATTTTCTGTTATTTTAATTAAATTTATGGTTATTCATTCCATTCTAAGGATTTCAGTATAGTTTGCAATAATGGAAGTTCAAAATAATTAGTTTTACCACTATAATTTCTGCTACTACAATGTTCACCAAATGCTTGATAAATTGTTTCTCTATTTGATGTGCTTATTAATTCACAGGGAATGGAAGGTGAGGGAGAGATTAATCAAATGATCAAAATTTTGGTTGAGGAAAAAGTTCCATTTTGCTAAACTTTTGACTGGGGTGAGGAAAAAGTTTCCCTTTGCTTGACTGGGTTGAGTTTATGAATTTATCTATTTTTTGGATAATGTTCTTTTTGCTAATTATTTTTATTATTATTTATTGTTTTTGGGAAAGACCAAAAAAATTAGCAGTTTTTTTTATTTTTTGTTTGCATTATTTCTAAATAGGTTGAATGGTCTCAATTGGATCTCAGTTGTGAGTTTATGAAATCTTTTTTTTGAGATTGTGGTTTGAAGATTTTTGAAACGGATACTTCTTGCATTGTGGTGCCAAAGATATCCATGAAGGTTATCAAAGAAAGAGCGGGTGCATAAAATATTTGCTACATAGATTAAAAAATAGAGAGGGTGTGTGGGTGTGGGATGGGGGAGAGTAGAGATAGAGGGAGGCAAAAAGTGAAGATAAATGAATAAAATGGTGTGAGACAAATTGCATCTTGAAAAGTTATTTACCGATGTGCTGAATTCCATGTCTCTAAAAGATTGACATTCTCAATTTTAGGAATTAAATATATTTGTTGAATCATTAGTGGTTGATGATGAAAGGAGGCATTTATAAACATTAGTGCTTGATAATGTGTTTAAGAGCTAAAATCTAATAATGTGTTTAGAACTTTCAATTAGTGCTTGATGTTTTCAGATTGGTGTAATCCATAGACATATATACTTAATTGGAGGGTTAGCTGATTGCTCAAAGAGAGGTGATTTTGTTGATTAAGGTTTAGTTTCTTGTATTTTTTTTTTTTTTTTGTTTGTTGATTTTTACTTTCTATTTTTCTCTTTCTTTGTAATTAGCAAGAGAGAAGTGTAACATGAAGAGTCTGAGACTTAAGCTTAGAAAAGTGAAATGAGTGTTGTAACTAACTAATACTACTGAGACTTGAGTGTAATATGTTCATGACTTTGCTAATCATACATTTTATTTAACTAATTGATACATTTTTCTTGCTACATTTTGGGTTTTGATACACTTTAATTTTGCACAATGGGGGTGAGTAGCAATGTACGATTTTTCTTTCTATGCCTTTTCTTTTTAGACATTACCTATCAATAGTTGACATGAGAGATGGTTTGTTAATATTGCAATCACTAAGATTATATTCTTTTTAAATTTTAGCCGAAGTTCAAATGTGACCAACCTCTTCAATTAGAACAAGAAAGATTGATAGCTTGGGTAAGTATAACAGTGATGGTATAAGAAGGGAACAATTTTTCTCTAAAATTATTTTATGAATAAATTTTTCATGTACTATATAAAAGTTGGACAGGAGAAGATTAATTCCAACATTATTTCCACCGTGCCTTTAGGTACGGGCATACACTAGTATACTTATAAAGTATGATATTTATAGAAAAATCTTTATTCATCAAAAACAAAAAATACAAAGAATCAGTATATTTTCATATTTTGTGTATTGTTGTTTGAGATAATCTAAATAAGTGTACTTTTTGACTTTTTTATAAAAAAACGTGAAATATGGATTGGGTTTGAAATGATGTGGTAGAGATGTGATGTGATTTAAATAAGATGATGTGACTTAAATAGGATAGTGACTTTTTAATTTTTTGACTTTTTGACTTTTTAAGATTATGCCAAACCTAAACTAAGTTTTTTTAAATATGTTTTTTACGAATATTTTTACTTTTTAGGTGTTTTTAAATTATGTGCATTTAAAAAATAAAAAATTTATTGAAAATATTAAAAAAATTTATTAAAAATAAAGAAATACAAAAAATAAAAAATTTAATTAAAAAAAAATTAATCAAAACGAAACAAAGTGAATTTGGGTTGAATACAAGTTTTACCTTGTCATTTTCCATGTTCATAGTGACTATAAAGTTACTGGTAGTTTCGGAAGAACTTCTTTAACTTGATTTTTTAAATTTTTTAGTTAATTTAATTTGACTAAATTTGTTTCATTTGGAAAGAATTTTTATTTTTATTTTTATTTTCGATTTTTTTCTTTTTTTATGAGAGAAAAAATGAAATATTATATTTTAAATATGATATGTTATCTTATTGACTTGTTTAACTAATTTTTTTTCTTTTTGTAATTTTTTAATCTCAACCTAAATCCAATTCACTCGCCAACTGAGAATTACATAACCTCAAACGATTGAATCAGGATCCCCTCCTTGCATTTATTTCTTACATTTCCTACCTGCAGGGTCATTAGACTCACTTTTAGGCCCAATTTTGATAATTAAAATATTAATAAGGAACTTTTATTACCCCAATAATTGAAGAGAGTACAACTCGAGATCACAAAGTGTGCCCACTAGGGCAACCCTAGTGGGCAATAAACTCTTTGTAAAAATATTTATATATTAATAAAAAAATTTATACATATTAATAATTAATTTTTTTTTATAAATATGTATTTATTTTTTATAAAACCCACGCGGGACTTTTATTACCCCAATAATTTTGGGTAAACTACCAATAGGTCCTACTTGGGAGACTTATTACCCAATAGGTCCTACTTTGAGACTTATTACCCATTAAGTCCTATTTGATATAATTTATTAAGTGATAAAGACAAATTTTATCGGTCTTTTTTTTTTATGAATAATTTTATAGTGATAAATTTATCAGTCTCTTTTTTTATGAATAATTTTTTAGTGATAAATTTATCACTCTCTTATTTTTATAGTGTTAAATTTATTAGTTAGGACCTGTAGGTAAATACGTCTAGTGAATAGGACTAATTGGTAAGTACCCCAATAATTTTTGCATTGTACATTAGAGTAATCATTAACCACCATGCAATTTTCAATAGTTATTTTCGCTGGAAGAAAGATGAAATTAGGGGAATTGACCAGTAAATCCCATTTTATCATCTTGTAGATCATGTGGTCCTAATTGTTTTCTTTTAAACCGTTTAGTCCTTTGGATTGTTTGTTTACTATTTTGCCATTAAAGTGTTAATTTGAGTTTGTAGACCCGCGTGTATTTATGGGAAGGGGTGTGTGAGATTCACGTTCCAAAAAAAAGGTAATAGTACTCTTTTTGGACGGTGTGGGTTACAGGCGCAAGATGTGGCGCCTGTATTTATGGGAAGGGGTGTGTGAGATTCACGTTCCAAAAAAAAGGTAATAGTACTCTTTTTGGACGGTGTGGGTTACAGGCGCATGATGTGGCGCCTGTATTTATGGGAAGGGGTGTGTGAGATTCACGTTCCAAAAAAAAGGTAATAGTACTCTTTCTGGACGGTGTGGGTTACAGACACAAGTAAGGGTGCCTGTGTTTCACGTTACCACATCAAATCATATCACGATTTAACTGATCAAGACCGTCTATGCTCACAAATACATGTACTTGACCACAGAGGGTGAAACCCTCTCATAATCCGATCCCGCGTCTCCTTCCTCCTGCTTCCCCTTCCACTGCGCAACTCTCCGTCCCTCCTCTTCCTCACCTCCTCTGCTTGAAACTTCAAACATCACCGCCAACGAAACTCTAGCTCCATATTCTCGATCTCACAATGGACCCTACTTCTACCCCCAATTGGTACTCAGCGGAGGGGGATGAATTTCGAGGGAATTAATTGGGAGTCTTGTAGGCGGTGATCATGGGTTATGTCCTCGAATTTCTCCTCTACATCTATAACTTCAAACATTATCTCTCGCCGGCCTGTATGAATTCTCTTATTATTTTCTAATCAAGTCCTAATTTTATTCAATATATATATATATATGTGTGTGTGTGTGTGTGTGTGTGTGAATGGGGATTGGGTGTATGGGTTGCTGGGGAATGGGGATTGGGGCTGGGGGAAGGGGGTTGCTGGGTTAGAGAAGATCTGTACAGCTACGGAATTCCACTTTGTTGTCCAATTGCCATTTGTGACGAATCGACGTGAACCTCACCGATTCCACCGATTCTCGTTCTCAATTTCACCGATTCTGGTACTGTGGTTCCTCACCGATTCACAGTTCTGGTTCTCAATCTCAATCTCAGTTCTAGTTCCACACTGGTTCCACAGTTCTGGTTCCATACATACTCACATAACAAGAACAAACAAATTAATAGAAATCACAAAATTAAATAAATCACATATCAACAGATCCATGTGTATATCCATAACCATATTTATATGAAAACTGATGAACATCAGAAGATGCTTCACTAATCTCACATCATCCCTTTGGATCATGTGACACGAACAAATCGACTTCGAATCGAATCAAACCCTATCAATTCTTCCATGTTTTTGTATATGATTCTCTCACTCATCATCTCTCACTCCTTCGTCTCTCTCTTTCTCTCTCTCTCATCACATTAGTTATCAGCTACATCAATGGCGACCCCGATCCAGATCCGAACCACGCAAAAAGAGGAAAACCATAGTAGAACAACTACAGGACCAACCACCCTCAGATCCTCCTAGCAACGACGCTTCGATCGACAAATCTAAGACCATCAAAGACTCCCCTGTCACCGAAGCTTCAACCGACGTCAAGAACAACGACGAAAACGATGTTTCCGATACCAAGAAGAAGATCTGCAGGACTGATGTGGTACACCGACTTGGTACAACGTGGTATTACATATAAAAAAATGAAAACATAACATCCCATAATTGATGTGAGGGCATATTTGTCCCCCACATAACAATATAATTCAAAAAATGAGTTATCAGTAAGATATCTGTACTATTATGGACTGTCCAATCAAACAAATTATTCATGGGACCAAATGGAATATAATTTCGCCATATGGAACTTTCTGATAAATTCCCCATGAAATTATGTGAAAATAAAATATTATCTTTTTTTTTCCCCATTTTCTAGACAAAATTAGGTTTTAGTTTTAAAATAAAATAATATAAAAAAAATTACTTTTGAAAACCATACCAAACCAACAAATTATGTGTTTGTTGTTGAGTGTGTCCGTTTGTTTGTTTGTTTGTTTTTTTTTTTTTTTTTTTTTTTTTATAATGAAAATTTATACACAAGTCCTAATTTATAAATTTATATTCTGTTAAGTCCTAATTAACATTTTTTAGACCTTCAAGTCTCATTAAATTTTTAATGTTGCTCTTCAAACAATGATTATTTATCATTTATGGTTATCTATAAAGGAATATAATGATTTGACATTTATTTTGATTTTCAAAATTTTAAAATATCAACTTTCAAATTGAAAAAAATTAAAAAAAAAATTATGTGCAAAAAATAAGTAGAAGGGCAAAAATGTTTGATCTCATACTCCGTTTTTTTTTTCGTTAGTTAGTGAAACAATTATCTGGAACATTACTATGCAAAATTGATAATGTTCTTAGTTTTAAAAATTGAAAAAAAAACTGATAATATTCTCAGTTTTACTAAATAGGACTTATTGATTAAAAAAAATTTTAGATAGGATTTGAACTATCATAACATTTGTAAATAAAACTTTCAAATAATTAATTTTTTTATGAAAGTATTGTATTTTTAACAATTTATTCCTTTCTTAAATCAATTGTATCACTTGATGTCATTTTTTTACCATCATTGAAACACTTTATTAATTAAATTATGGTGTGTAATAACAAATCATATTTTATAAAAGGCTCAGCATGATGAGCAGATTACAATAACCAATAATTTTTCCTACACGAAGCTTATTCAAAACCTTTGAATAATGGTTCGGGCCATTAAAATAACAGTTCTAAAATGGGGAAGTTACCCATAAATCCTAAATGTTGAACTTGTGTTCCATTTAGTCCCAAAATTTTTCTAATGATCCATTTGGTCCTTTGTATTGGAAAAAGACGGAATTGCCACTCAGTTTTGGTAATTAGTGTTACAGCTGTGATTTACGTGATATTACAGCCCTGCGTTTGATGATAATGTGCAACGGTGTGCGCGTGGATTTGTGGCACACAGTGTGAAAGTACACTAAGGGCTTTTATTCTTTTTTATTGTTTTTGTTGTAGTGCACTAGTGAGAATGCGCGTGGTACACAGGTCAGCGGACCCCTTTTTACCCGGATTCGGCCCGTAGCTCACCTAAAAATACGAGTACGCGTATATGAGCCGTTCCCACTTCGAACGTGTGTTGTTCTTTGAAACCCTATTTTGTTGGGATTGACGTTATCGAATCCCCCCAAATCTACGAAAATACCAAATTGAGCTTCGTGGTCGTCTTGGAGTGAAGGTTTATATGTGAAACAGTAACGGGAGGTTCGTGGGATTGTCATACGGTGCGCCATTTTGATTTTGGGTTTCTGAGAAGGTGCTGGAACGATGAAGACGACAGGTTCTGTATCACCCATCCCTGTATATGGTTCATTTGTTTTCTTGTGTTAGGGTAAAAGATTTTGGGGGTTTTTACGATTAGGGTGTGTGTGTATTGTCGATGTGATACATTTGTTTGTTTTTGCCATGTGTGGTCATGTTATGCATCCGTTATGTTCGTCGTTGTTAGGGTTTGTGTGTTGGTTTTCTATATTGTTCATATGTTGTCGTGTGATATGGTAAATGTTTTGGGGGTTTTTATGATTAGGGTTTGTGTGTATGGTCGTCGTGATACGTTTTTTTTTTATACCATGTTCGGTGCTGTTATGCGTCACATTTGTTCGTCGTGTTGAGGGTCTGTGTGTCGGTCCGTAATTTTGGAATTTTGGTTTTTGTTTCATTGCGTTAGGGTGTAGTAGTTGTTTTTTGACTGTACAGTGGGCGGGGAGGTGAATTGGGGTCCTTGAGTTGGTGTTTTGTTGTGTGTATGTTGACCAAACTGGGTTGTAATGTGGGTGAAGAATGTGACATGTGCTGTATTGCAGGTAGTGACTTTCAACGAAGCCCGTGGACACGTTCATGTGAGCGAAAACGAATTGATGGGGCGGGTGGGTCGAAGATGAACAACATGGGGGTGAACATGCAAGGGCGCATATTGTTTAAGCAGATGAAGGTCGTTAATAATGCTGGGAGCGAAGGGAATGGCAAACATGCAGTTGTTGTGCCACGCACTGCGACAACACGGATTAATTTTCGTTCGAATATTACGGGGATTGTGAAGATTGTGACAATGTCCCCGTTGAGGGCGAGTCATTTCGAACAGTTGAGAAGAACCCCTTTTTGGATAATGATTGAGGCAATCCGTGTTAACAAGCTTAATCATAATTGTTTTAGAAAGTACGATGAACTTGTATCGAAGATTATTCAGACATATGATGAAGAGTGTAACGCATTCAAGGTTGGGGGGAAGCATGTGAAAATTGGTAGAGGCGACATAAGGTTGATATTTGGAATACAGTGCGGGATTAGGCGACTTGATTTGTCTCCTTGCCAGAGGCCGGTATCTGATTTTGTACAACGTAGATGCCACAACGCTGTTCGTATATCGTCGAAGCTGGTGAAAACGTTGTTTGAAGAAGCTGTGCATGGTCGGAGTCGGGTGGACGAAGAGGACACGGTGAAATTGCTGGTGCTGTACATGTGTGGGAAATTGTTTTTTTCCAATTCAGGAGAGACGATTAGTTGGGCCTTCGTGCGATATATTGATGACTTGCATCATATACGGACATATGACTGGACTGGGGCAATATTGCAAACACTGATGGGTTCGATCAAAGAATTCTGCCATACGCCAGAGAAGGTGACAGGATGTGTCGTCGCATTGTTGGTATGTCAGTCATCCCTATATATATGCATAAAGTGTTTTATCATGTTGTGGGTTGCTGTATGTATGTAACTGTTATGTTGAATTGTTTGTTTGCCATGCAATACTGGTTTTGTGAACATTCGACAATATGTAAACCCGAAACGGAGAATATGTTCCCTCGGTTCCTTAAATGGGATATAGGGAATTTGCTATCCAGGTCACGTGGTTTTGATTTTGCTGCAACAGGCAAATTCGAGGTACGTAATACGTAGTTGAAGCATCGATTGGTTGGTAGTGGTATGGTGGGGGGGTGTATGTGTGGATGGGAGAATTTGCAGTTGTTGCGTGTTGATTGTGTGTATGTACATATATTGGGCTGTATGTTTTTTTTTTTTTTTTTTGTAAGGTATAGTAATGTAAGGCATGTTCTGGACAGGTGCGTGTCGACAGGTTGAGGTCGTTGGAGTTTGAGCGTGACATGTTAGCGACAGACATTGACGTACAGTTTGGGGATGGAGAAGAAATAGACGACACTACTTTAAACAATGGTCCTGTTTGTGGTAAAGCTAAAGCAGTGAAAAGTGGGAAAAATGAGGCCTTGAAGGAGGGAAATCTAGGGTTGTCGGAGGATGGTGATACGCGTGGCGAACTACATTCGTTGAAGGGAGGTGTTGGTTGTGCAACAGCGCAGGAGGAAACGTTGAATGCAAATGCAGCACTTGAAATGCAAAACAAGAACAAAGATGTTGCAATAGCAAAACTGGAGCAAGAAGTTGAAAATTTGACGAAAAAAATGGAGGTACAAGCTGTCAACATAGTTGGGGGGTTCGGGTGTGTGCTGAAGGTGAAGGATGATGAAATACATAAGTTGAGAACTGAAAATAAGGAATTGAGGGAGAGAATATCAGTACTTGAAGATCAGCTTGCTGATCAACAGGTTCACTATGTTACCCAAGCGTACCGTAACGTTAACGCTGGCGATGACGTTGGGGTTAATTTTTTTGGTGGAGGTGGGGTTGATGGGACGGTGGTTCACAATGTCACACCGATTGCAGCTGCTAGAACTAAAAACGCAGAACAAGAATCTGTTTTAGTGCACACGTTGTCAGATTCTAGCCCAGTAAATCTTTGTGGACCATCTGCTGTGGATGTGTCAGCTACTGAAATGGAAGTTGTACCGTACATGGTGGAAGGCGTTCGAGGTATGGGTATACACAATTCGTTCGTCCGCAACATCAAGACCAAAGTCAGAAAAGAACAAAAATTGTCAGATTATGAGTATCCTCTGGCTTGTGGGCGTGGGAGAAAGTCTGGTACACACATGGATGCTGTTGGGGTCAGTGACAAATGCAGTGTGAATGATGTCGTCGTTGATGTGGAAAATGTTGTGCTTCCTGAGAAGAAGTGGTCTGGTTTTGACATGAACAACCGCTTTGGGGCTTGGAAAATGATGACGTCAGACGAAAAAACAAAAATAACCAAAGCGTACGAGCAGGATGGTGACGGGTATGCATTTGTGTCTAGCCATATTTTTGGTTTTTATTTTTTTGAATGGCAGTATGTTGATTTGTTGTGTGGTTTGTGTGTAGGGCTGTAATGTGGGCTGGCAAGGAGAGTGGTGTTGTTGTTTACTTTTCTGATGTTAAAGATCTTGTACGTGGGGACAGTCTGCGTGGCAATGTAAGTTGGGTTCGATGTTGTGGTTTTTATTTTATTTTATTTTATTTTACGTGTTGTTGTTGTATGAGTATAACTTGTAGTTGTGGTTTTAAAATCCCATGTTAATTGTGTTAAATGTGTGTTTAACATGTTGAGATGTTGTGGCAGGTGATTGATGCGTATGCAGAAATGTTGTTTATGAATCAGTCAAACGCTGACCGGGAGGGGGGGGAGATGTGGTTGACAAATCGTATTTTTTCAGCAGTGTGTGCATGGTTAGTTTTTTTGTCTTGTTGGTAAACAGCGTAGTATTGTACGAAGTGTAAAATGCGAATGCATTGGCTGTGTTGCAGGACATGTTGAGGAACAACAACATGAAGTCAGTTGAGAAGTACGTGCTGAAAAATTTTTCAGCATCGAAGGACTGTCGGTACATACATTTTCCTGTTTACCACAACACACACTGGACTCTTGTTGTGTATGACACAGAGGATGGAAGTTGGCAACATTTCAATCCGATGAGACAACGTTCATCTGCTCGATCAGATGTGCATTACAATGAAGCGCTTGTTTTGGTAATGTCAACGTTGTGTTTGATTGTGAATTTTGTTGGTTGGGAATGAGTGATGAAGAAAAATAATTTTGGTTGGTTTTTGATTGTTTAATTTGTTGTGTGACAGAAGGAGCGTGTGTCAAATGTCATGAAGGGATCGTTACGTAAGGACGGGATGGACGAGATGAGCATTGCGGAAACTTTCAACCACCCCTTGGAGGCTGTTGCGAACTGCCCCCAACAGAAAGCGGACTCGTAATTATATTTAAATTTGTTGCAACAATCAGATAGTTTAATTTTTTTTTTCTTTGGTGAAATTGTTGGGTGTCACATTGACATTGTATTATTTGTTTTCCCCCTCTACCCACCCCCCTTGCAGGCTAGATTGCGCAGTCATTGTTTGTGCTATTATGAGGCAGTACGTGTACCATGTGGATGTGGGCCGTTCTCTGCAAGGTAACAATGGCTGTGTTTTACGAGCAAATATGGTTAAGGGGTTCGTCAATGATCCGGTTATGGGGCTGAAAGATTGAAGATGTGTAGCTGATAAAACAATGTTTTGTTGATAGTAGGAAGTTAATATTATTAATTTCGAAAAATATGTTTTTGGTGTTAGAAGTTTGATTATGCAGTTTGTTTTCGTTATTTGCACAGGATGTGCCATATTTAGTTTAGTGTTAGTAATGCTTTTCCCTCACTTTTGGCAAGCTTAGTTATTTTGGGGGTTATTTGTGGCTGCTCTGTGTTGGTAAATATGGCTTTTGGGAAGTATAATAAGAATAACTTTTGTTGGATTTGCATTATGTGTGGTGTGTTTTTCTGTTTGGGTTACGTATGTTTTTGTGTTGGTGTGCGTAATGTTGTTTTATTTGTGGATGACTTATTTGAGAATGCGAACAAGGTTTTTGTGGTTATGTGATGTGTTAACAGTAAATGTGTTGGTCATTTATGTGGATTTATGGCGGGATTTGGGTATAGTTATTGTGGATACTGTTATTGTTTGTTATTGGCACGATAATATGGGCATATATGCTTTTCATTGTTGTGTAATTCAACATGTGTAATTAAAAAAACAATTAGCGAGGCAAATTACGTTTGGAAGTGAAATGAGGAGCATAAAAAAATACACAGACACGAAGTGTAAAAACAGTTTACGGAAGCATTGAGTTTGGAACGAACTGCAATAAGCGTTTGGATGTGAGTGTTACGTCGAAAATTGAGAGTTGGTTGTCATTTTCAACGTGGAATTATTGAGAGGAACAATACTTTAGTGTTGATATGTAAATGACGGGTTAATGATGTGTTACGCCATGCTGTTTGCAAAAACACATGTTGTTATGGTTTTCAGTGTTGTGTTAAAAAACGTTTGGCAATGACGAAGTACTATAGGAAATTTTGCCTTCTATGCCATAAAAGTGACGAGGTAAAATGCGTTCATAAAAAAAGCAGAAAACATAAAAGGACGCACAACAACATAATGAGAAGACCTGTACTAAGCATTTGGATTGAAGGGATATGGAAAATAAGAATTTGGATGTGAAAATGTTATGTGAAATTTGAGAAATGATTGCAATGTAGAAGACGAAATTATTGCGAGTGACAGTAGTAGAAGGCTGTGTGATGCACACAGTATGTGGAAAAGATGTTTGTGAAAATATAGAACAGGTAGGTATGTGTGTCATACACTTATTTGCAAATGTTTATAAAAAATCAAACATGTAAACGGGGAAACAAACACATAACGATGCTGTAGGTGTTGTGTAGGTAGCACAACATTATTAATGGTTCAAAAGTTTAGAGTACGATAAGTATTTATAACTTCAAAAACTTAAAAGATGCGTCCGAGATCGGTACGCTAAATTGGTTCTTTGCATGTCTTCCTGTTGTGGTTCCCCATGCGTTGACAACGTCCGCAACGAATTAACTGCACTTCTTCCCCCCTAGAAAGCATACGTTTTTTCTTTGGCCTCCCTGGTGGTCGTTTTGCAACCGGTGGGTGTATGACAAAGTCGTCCACTTGGAATGCTGGTTTTTCAACAGTAGGAATTGGGGTTATGCTTGAAGCATATGATAGTCGGTATGTAGCTGCATGGTAAAATGGCTCAACCAAATCATATAAATCTCTACCGCTGTTACGTATAGCAACCATTGCGTGTTCACATGGTAACTGATTAATTTGCCACTGAAAACACGAGCACGTACGCTTGTCAACATCAACCAACACTGATGGATACGAATGGACCTCGTACACATTATCATTTGATTGGCTTACAATCCATGCCCTTCCTTTGTTATATGCTTTCACCAATCGAGCCTCCATCTTGGGACATAGAACTCCAGACCATGTGGCTGACTTGCGTTTACGCTTTGACATTTGGTTCATGATTTTTGTCCGAATACTATCAACCATTTGGGTGATGGGAAGATGTCTTGCTTCGCGGATCCATAAGTTGAATGACTCGGTAGCGTTAGAACACATCTCGCCGTAACGTGCACCCCTGTTACACAGATCAAAAGTAATGTTAATAACCAGCACATATGTTGTTTGTTATAATGTAAACCCGTTATTTTGTAACATCTTTACTGTGTGTAATTGTTTATGTATGAAGAGAATGCACGTACATGAAATAAGCATTTGCCCAATATTGTGGGGGTATATCTTTCAGAAAAGATGTTGCCACATTCCTCCCCGACTTGATGAATGACTCAATGGTGGCATTGAAACTTGTTACAGTAGGTGCATATACGCATGCCCGGAATTTACTTAGCAATCCTGCCCAGTACGAACTGTTGACGTATCTCATCTTGTCCTGCAGATTCCGTTGCAAATGTTGTAAGCAAAACGCATGGTGTGATGATGGAAATGTTTTGGGGATGGAGTCGATGATGCCTATGTGACGGTCAGACAAGAATGTAAGTGTCCTGTCATTGCTAACAACGTTGGCAAGGTGTTGCAAGAACCAGAACCAGTTTGTAGTGTTTTCAGAATCCACAATTGCTATTGCCAATGGAAATAAACCTGTGTACAAAACTGTTAGTTGGCAAGCATGATGAACATGACAAAATTATGCGACTAACCCATATAACACTCGTACATGCATGACATTATTATGTCACAAAACCATGCAACTTGTGACAAACCGGTAAAACAATGTATTACGTGTGCAGAACTGAAAACGAACCTTGGTTTCCATCCTTTGCACTGGCAGCTAGCAAGTTGCCCTTAAATTTACCCTTCAAAAAAGTACCATCCAAAAATAATAAAGGGCGACAATGGTTGAACCCATCAATACACGCTTTGAATGCTATAAAAAACCGTTCGAACCGGTGATTTTGTTCATCGTAGTCAATGTTTATGTAGCTGCATGGATTGTTGACCATAACAGCACTACTATACCACCGCAACTGATCAAATGAAATAGAATGTGCACCAAACATTTCGCCACGCGCTTTCTCAACGCCCAACCATGCGACCCGGTAGCTAATTTCTAATCCATAATCTTTCTTAAGGTCGTACACTACATCAGTCGAACGTGTGAGCGGTCTGTCACGTACCCGTTCGGATATAACATCAGACACTAATTCAGACCCAGCCCTTGGGTTTTTTGCTGTCCGGACGGCAACACCACAACTGTGCTCCCTGTTCCACTTGCGAATGTAGAAAAACTCATCCGCACGTAATACTCGTGCATGTATAGACCACATGCAGTTTTTGATTCCCTCATCATGCAAACCGCTGTGATCCGTACAGAGTCATTCTTCAAAAATTTAAAGCGAAATCCACACTCAACCACGTATTTGCGAAGGACAGAACGAAATTCATTGGCTCCCCCCTCGAAACTTTGTCCGACGTGTGTGATTCCATGAACCCATTGGGCAGACATAAAAACCTTATCAGCATGGGGACAAAATTTGGGAAGCAAATCTTGTTGGGCATCATCAATGTCTGACTCATCTGCAATCACAGGGGAGTTACGCGTATCGGCTCGTGGGATTGGAGTTGCGTCACCAGTGTCAACTGGACCTTGCGTTGTCCGAGATTGAATGATGACATCAATGTGGTCTAATCGGAAAGACCGTGCAAGGCAAACCATGTTGTCTACATCGATGTCATTTTGTAATGCGAAGTTATTATATCCAGGCATCTTGAAAAACATGGACACATTAGCATCTACTAACCCATCAAATTTCCCACACACACAGTTGAGAAGATCGTCAAATCGAAACGGGAAATACAACTTGATCGCAGCGTTCATGTTGCGATAACAACATACCAACAATATATGCGTGTCCATACCTGTGAAAAAATGACTACGTTACAACAGAAAATCTACGATTACCACCAATACGGACCCTAACATCTGAACACGGTACATAAATGAAAATGCGAATTCGGTTATACACATGGGATTGGAATGTGCTTAACGTGTCATTGTGTGGTCAGAAACATGGTTGTCGTTACCCATGTTTTACACTATAACATCGCCATTACAAAAACAATGCAACGGATCACCAACCACATTAGTGTAACCAGATAAAACATGTTGACCGAAAAACACAATGACACACAACAGTTCATCACATTGTTTACAAAGGGAAAATGATTAACAGACACACAGCAAACCACATACCAATATGCGAAACACCAAACCAAAGACCACAATTCCATTTTGCCCAATATATATTTTCTGAAACTTGGTTGTGGTTACCCGTGCTTTACATTATAACAACATTGCCATTACAGATGGAAAACAAAAAACCAGTTCCCACACAAACACAAGAAAAACAGAGACACACAAACCATACCTTGACAACTCGGCATTACGGAGGACATACTTCTGAATAGCCGTCTGTGTGTGACACTTACACAACCTTCAACGCCTCCCCCCAAAACCCTAACGTAACACCCCAAAATGTCCCACCAATAGAAATATACGAAATACCAAAATCTGTGCAAGTAATTCCTACAAAATTGGTGCTGCGTGAAAGGAAAGACTGCGTGAAAGGGAGGGCATAATTGTCCCACTAATGAATCAAAACAAATGAATAGGATCAAAACTGAATATATTTCCTCACTGATAGGACTAATGAGAACAATAGAATAAAAATAGGACTAATTGGTAAAACTGTTTGTAGGATGGGATTTATCGGTAAATATCCCTTCTAAAATTATACTAATGAGGTGACAATGTTGTGAGTCCTATAATATTTTGGCTTAATTTTATTTTTTTATTTTTATTTTTTTTTCATAGTGCCAACTAAGTAGAACTCATTTACAGCCCCACTTTTTAGAGCTACCAATTATCACTACAAAACCTTTACCGACTTGAAACTAATTATTGCATTAATTCCTTGTTGTCTCCTCATAGTGCCATAATATTGCTCAAAGGAGTTTTTGTTTTATTTTATTTTATTCATGTATTTATTTGTTTTTTTTATGTAAATTACAAATATAATTTTTGAGATTTATTTAAAATACAGATTATTCTGCTGATTTGAAAATTACAAATTTTACTTGTCAAAATTTTTTATTTAATAATAAAATTATTTAAATTATTAATTAAAATAAAATTTTAACATTATTAATTAAATTAATAATTTATTAATAAAATATATTATTTACTATGAAATTAAAAACTTTGAGGCGGGATGTAATTTCTTCTCTCATGTTCACACTGCATCTGAGAATTTCCCCTCATGTTCACACTACATCTGAGAATTTCCCCATTTTCACAAGGGCGCACCGCATATTACCACTAGATACTCCGTTTCGCATCTCATCTCCATTACTGAAAGCCCTGAACACTTGTTCTAATTCCACATCTCATCTCCATTACTGAAAGATCTTAACACTTTGTCTAACGCCACAATTCACTAACATGAGGAACATAGAAAGTCCTGAGGTTGCCATGGAGGCGATTGGCTTGATCGTGCTCTTTACAGCGATCTTGCGCCTTGCCGCCCCACGTTTCGCGCTCTATATTGATTATGCTGGTTTACTATTAATAGCAATTTGGTTCTTCGACATCACAACTATGTTTCTCCCTGTCAACTGGACGATCCTTCCTGCTGCTGCTGCTGTTCTCCTTTTCTACGCCTTTGTTCAGGCGTTCTTCAAACCCTGGTAATCAATGATTCGCAACAGTCCATTAAGTCTGATTATTTTTTATTTATTTATTTATTTATTTAATTTATTAATAATTCCCAGCTTCTTCAACTATATTGGTAAAGTAGAATGATCGGGTGGAATGATTCATAAGGGTTTTATTATTATTATTATGTTATTATTATTTATTATTATTATTATTATTATTATTTTTTTTTTTATTATCCGCAATACTGTCGCTCAAAACCCTAATGGGTTTGCCTGCCGTTTTATGAAAAGTGCTTGGAATATAATAAATGAATATTTGCTAAGGTCATCGCTGAATTTTACTCCAATAGGCTTCAATTCTGCCGTTATTGTTTCATTATTAAATTCCAAAAGTAGAAGCCTCTTCATTGCATCATATTTTGTTTATTATATAATTTGTCATAACTGCATTGCTTTGATCATTCCATTATGAATTTTGTTTTTTATTGTAGTGATGTCAATAAATATTGTAAAAGAAAATAGGATGATTATAATACTATTGTTCAAAGTTTAAGGAATTTAGGCCTATAAGAATGGAAGATTGTGTTTACAAGATTTTGATGGTGAAAGACAAATATTTGATAGAATTCTTACAACTAATGAGGTAGTAGATCAAACAAATGGATGATTTTAAAAGTTGAATTTGAAAAAGTTTATGGCTGTGTTAATTGGGATTTCTTGTTAATCAGATTTGGTATAAGATGTAATTTTGATAGTAAATGGTATGGCTGAGTAAAGGAATCCATAGATATTGTGCGCATCTTTTTTTAATTTTGATTAATGGGTTAGCCATGAAAGATAGATCTACGATGGTTGGAGATAAGATAATCATTTGTTACCTTTCCTATTTTAATATGGTAGCCAAAGGTCTCAATCTTGTGATTGAAATGACTATAAAAATAGGTCTAATCAAAGGATTGAAGGTTGGAAATTTAGTGTGGCAATTACTCATTAATAATTTGTAGATGACACTATCAAAGCTCGCAATGATTAAGTTTTCATCCTTGAAGACTAGAATTAGCGTGATTTGGCCTATTTTGAGAAGATGGTAAAAAATGACTTTTTGACTTTTAACCAAATTTTTTGCTTTTTTAGACAAATGATTTGGGAAGTTGGTAAAAAGTTGCTCTTGGTTTTTTTGATTAATATTTGTTTATGATGTCCAATCACAATAAAATGATCAAACCATCCCCATTAATTTAAAATATTTACAACTTCACTCATGTAGCACATTTTGACTCATGAGGGGTAGAATTGTAATTTTACCGGTAACTAAAAACCAACTTCCCAATTGAAAAAAAATGCAAAAAAGCCAACTTTTAGCTTTTGTTACAAACCAAAAAAAAGTGGCTAAAAGCCAACTTCCCAAAATAGCGCTTAGTTGAGTTGGTTAAGGTAAAGGTTGCCTTTTGGGTGAAAGCTTTAGGGGACATCAAGGATTACTCAGTGAACTATTTTTAGATGATGTAGTGAAGGAATCAAGATTCAAATTTCCATAAGAGGAAACAGTTAAAGATTGGCCTCATTGTTAGCATCTAGTTTTATTTATTTATTTTTTCAGTATTTTTGCAGATGTTCTTCTTCGAGTGTCAATATCTTGCCAACACTTCGTTGTTTGGAAAGTCAGGGACTATTTCCTATATTGTGTTCTCCCCTTTTATTTTATTAAATACAATCCTTTCTTTGCCTATCACCAATAATAATAATAATAATAAATTAACAACAATTAATAGTCATAAGATTTTACAAATTGTTCATAATAATTGTAACAACAATTCGTATGTGCAGTTAAGATTCTGCAATATCATCTAGCATATCCAAACCGAAACCTTTGTCTATATGTTTTCTTCAACAAGGAATTTCACATTTTCAGTGTCCTTTTGTATACTACTTAGTAACTAATAAGCTACAAGAGCTTACACAGTATTCACAACAAACCATTGCCAATCGACCTCATCGGTGTTGGCCCACATTGAAGACTGAGTGGGAAGAATGGTACAACAGAGTGGTTGGAGCCCGGGAGCAAGACTTAGAGGACTTCCGTATTCTTGATGCCCTTTGTCTTTCTAGGTTCGTAATTCCTGAAGACCCTTTTCTTATCCTAGCTACTCTCTGTTTTTGGAACCCTGCCGTTCACTTCTTCCAATTTCGATGTGGTATGATGGCCCCCACCGTTCTTGACATGTGCCATCTTTTAGGGCTCTCACATGTTGGTGATCCCCTTGGTCCCAATTATCCAGACCTTAAGGTCTCATTTTTTGTTCCTTCTTCTAATTCTTCCTATAGTGATTTTGTAGCATTTGAGAATAAAAGGGAAGGTTCTGTGACCGACCACCGACCGTGAGCTCTTTTCTTTCATCCTCTACTGGTTTTGTAAATTTCTTTTTTATACTTCCTCTCAAAAGATAATGCCAGAATTTGTTTCCCTTGCCAAGGCTCTGGCTTCAATGAAGAGAATAGCCCTGGCCCTTATGTTCTTGGCCATGTATACGGGGTTTGTTCTCAATTTTGTAAGAGGCCTCTGGAGCCTAATTAAGGGGGTGCCATTTGGATCCTCCAACTCTGGCTTTTTACCTACTTCACTGACCTTGACTCTCGAAGTTTAAGATTTTTAGTATAGGAGCTCACCACCAATGGAGAAAAATATGCCAGAGTTTCTTTATATCCCTTCAATTTTGCTTATTATTTCGCTTATTTCCATCACCTACCAACAACCATTCGTCCTTCATTTTTCCGGCCCTTAGATGTTACTGTGGGGCCAGCCTGGTTAAGGGCCTTCTTGGCTGATACTACTTGTTCCAGGCTTGCACACAAGGAGATGTGGGCCTCTATTCTATTGCTAGGGGAGCTTTTCATCGGCATCCTAAATCCCAAGGCTCACAAGTGTATTTCTGAGGCCTACTGCCCCTCCCAATTTTCAAGGCAATTCGGGCTTAGCCAGGGGATTCCTGTCCTCCTCTGCAGCCTCTCCAATTCTGACCTCGACACCAAAAACCTAAAGGTACCAAAATCCAGGCTAGATGAAGTAGTTGTCAAGTTCATAAAAGATTGCTTCAGCTTCGAATTTATGCCTTTTACTGGCTATAGTAAGGCCATGATGAGGTTTAAAAACTGGTGGTCCGCCAACATGGAGGTGCAGCTTGCCATTCCTACCTTGGACTTACTAAAGGAGCTAGATCTACCATCCCAGGGTGGGCAAGCCAAAACCAAGGAGGCTGGCATTACTATTGCCTCTACCCTTACTGTTGCCTCCTCACCGAGAGTTACTAGGGTTGCTGTCAAAAAAGGTTCGTGCTCTACCCTTTCTTTTGTCCTTTTTCTTTCTTTCTTTATACTGTTCCTCTACTCAGTGTTTCTTTTACTAGCATAAGAGCCTCGCAGGAAGCCTCATCTCAGAGAGCACAAACCCTGGAAGCATTGAAGGGAAAACAGTAGAAAAGAAGGCCCAAATCAAGCTCGAGCCTGTGGAAGAGGCTCCTTTGAAAAGAAGGAAGCAACCAGCTTCTTCTATTGCCCAGCTTACCATGGACTTTGTTCACGAAATTGCTGTCAAGGCAATAGAGAAGGAACAAGCCAAAGAGGTCATTGTATTCCAAAGATCTAAGAAAAAGAGGCAACAAAAGATTCTAAAGGAAGAGGCTGCTATTGTTGAGGCAACACAGTAGGAGGCTGCAAGGAAAAGTAAAGCTGCTGAACATCATACTTTTCGCAGTTCTCCAGCTATTACTATTGCAGCTGCTAGTAATTCTTCCTGTCTTGTTACAATACCTCTGGTTTTGGTACATCAGCATTGTCTTTATACTTCTTTTCTTTCGATGTGCAGCAGTGGCTAGCTTGTCTAGACCTTCTTCACTGCCTTCTTCTTTCTCTCTAGAAAGAACTGAAAGATCATTCTCGAGTCTTGCAGATTTGAAAGAGGCCTTAAAAGGAAAAGGAAAAGTGGACATCAATTTTCTAATAAGTGCAGAGCCTCTGCAAATGATATTTCCAACCCCTGCCTCTACACTCCCTATGGCCTCTTCCTTAATTCTTTTAAGGCTTGATCTTCCAATCATCATCTCCTCCCCTTCTCCTAATCTTGCTGAGTTCCTAAACTGGCCCCTGGTGACCATTACCTCACATTTGCCTGCTTTCACACCTCCCAGGGTCCTGGTCACCCCTTTACCTTCTGAGGGTATCGCTGCTACCACTCCTTCATTGGCAGCTAGTACCTCTAGGGATGGCACTACTAGCCTATTGACACTTCCTTCAATACCTTGCTTTAGTCCCCCTTCTCTGGATCTACTAGTGGCTAGGACTATGGATGTTGCCAAGGCATCTTCCCCTTTTTCTCCTACACCAATTTTTCCAGCATTGCCTTCCACAAGCTTGTCCACAATCCCCTTGTCAGAAGAAGAGATGGACATCTTCGAAGCTCAGTTGGCAAGCTTATTTGGTATATCTACACCAGTGCTTTCACTTGGCAGTGAGACTGAGCCCCTGGACTTTGCAGACTCCTTTTTTGAAATAATTAAGGGCTCTTCTGCTGCGGAGTTCACTATCTCCTTTCCTCAGGTGGACTTAGGCATTTGGTTGGAGCTGATGAGGACTTTCTCGAGGATTCCATTCGAAACTTTACAAAAGCCAATAATCAAGAATGGGTTCCTCAAGTGATGCCAACTCTTTAATCAAACCATTGTTGCCTTCAGAGGCCATTTGTCCCAAGCTGCAGCAACCATCGATTTTTATGTCAACATCCATCAAATTGCCAAGGTTTCCGAGAAAGAACTCTTAAAAGACAAGGAGTTTGTCTCTCATGTCCATTCAGAAATCTCAATACTAAAGGGACAACACTCCTCTGCCACATAGCTTCACACCCAACTTCTACACAGGAAGGCAGAGTTAGCAGTAGTTAACCTAGCTTTGGAGTAAAATACAAAGAACCTATATTCTTCACACTAGGGGTTATCAAACCGCAGGCAGGAGATGAATGCTGTCATTCAACTGTTCCTAGCATTTAGAAGTAAAGAGTTCATTGTAAGGGAATAGTTGAAATATTGTAATGAATTTTGGACCAAGTTGTGGCAAATGTACTTGTTATGAAAATGAAGCATTATTATTTACACAACTGTCTATTGCTTCTTCTTGATGTTTCCATGTGGTGACACTATACTCCTTATGCTTCCCACATAGTTGGGTAATAATGCTTCAAATATCTACCGTTAATTTTCTTGGGATACACATACCCATTTAGATTATTCAAATGGCAAGCTCCTCCAGGCAATACTCTATGGACTTGGTATGGTCCGTCCCAATTAGGTGACTACTTGCCAAAATTTTGGCTTTTAATTCCTATTGGAAGTATTGTTTTCCACACCAAATCCCCTTCATCAAAGCTGATGTGTTAGACCTTTTTATTATAGTTTTTGGCTGCCTTTCTCTTTTGTAGAAGGATGTTGTTTAGTACCAAAATTCTAGCCTCATCCACATTCTCTAACTCCAATGCATGCTTTGATAATACTGATCAGTATTTAGGTGATCTTGACATTTAAGCCTTAATGACTTTATATTGATCTCAACAGGTAATACTGCATCATGCCCATCTACTAAGGCATAAGGGGTAACTCATGTGCTTGATCTTTGGGAAGTCCTATAGGCTCATAATACATCTAACAACAAGTTGTGCCAATCTCTAGGATTGTTCTCCATAACTCTCTGTATTCCTTTTTTCAAGGATTTGTTAGATGATTCTGCTTAGCCATTTGCCTGTGCATAATAGGGGGTGGAATTATCAAGACTAATTCCAAATTCTACTGCGAAAGCTTTTACTAGCTTTCCATCAAACATAGTCCCATTGTCCACAGTTGTGGTCTGTGGGATACCAAACCTATGATTTAATTCTTTGACGAAGTCAATCACCTCTGTCTGATCTATAGTCTCATAAGGCTTAGCCTCAACTCACTTAGTAAAGTAGTCTGTAGCCACTAGAATGAAACAGTGTTGCTTTGAAGAAGGTGGGTAAATTTTTCCTACCATGTCTATTGCCCATCCTTTAAATGGCCAAGGCTTCACCACTGCATGTAGGTCAGTCACTGGAATATGTCTTATCATACCGTGCTTCTGGCATGCTTGGCAATCTTTTTTGATACTCTATGCAATCCTTAAGGATGGTTGGCCAGTAATAAGAATGCGTTCAAAGCAACCATCTCATATTCACACTAGGCTGGTGAGCACCACAATTGCCTTCATGTACCTCAGCCATGGCAGTCAATGCTTCCTTTGGTCCCAAGCACTCTAATAGAAGGCCATCTGCCTCTCTTTTATAAAGAGCATTCCCATACACTATGAATTACATTAATTGTAGTTTAAGCTTTCTGGTTAGTCAAATATTGAATGATTGGATGTCTCCAATCTTACTCTTCCAAGTCATTTTGATTGGCTTCTGCCAATATGCCTCGTTTTGCTAAAGGTGGTATCAACTTCTGATATGTTGCCTGGCTCATGTCTATTTGAGCATTATCCCTTCTAAAATTCGAAGCTTTTTAGGCCACATCATTGGCCTTGTGATTCATGAATCTTGGGATGTAAGTTACATTTACCACTTGAAAATGAGAAAGCAAATGTACGGTAGCAACATAGTATGGCAACATGTTTGCACTTTGACATTCAAAGATCCCTTTTACTTGATTAATTACCAATTGAGAATATTCAAATATGACAACTGCATGAGCCTATAAACCAATAAGTATCTCAAGTCCCATAATCAAGACTTCGTACTCAGCTTGATTATTGGAACAAGTAGTCTTATCAATTCTGAAATCATGTGTGTTTTTTGCCCATTGTGATGATTTAATCACAACACCAATTCTCGCCAGACCATTAGCCTTTAATCCATTAAACCATATCTGCCATGGCTCCAAATCTGCTGTGTCAAGTTCCATTATTTCTTGATATTCTATTTGACATGTATGATCAGCTAAGAAATTGGCCAATATCTGACCTTTTACTGAAAATGTAGGTCTAGATATGGAATTTTGACAAAGCCAAAATTCATTTTCTCATTCTTCCTCGTAATATAGGTCTAGATAACATGTACTTAACCAAATCTGTGATTGCAATTGTCAAAACAATAGTAGGTTAAATATAATATCTTAATTTTATTGCTGCAAAGTGTAAGGCTAAACACAGCTTTTCAACAGCTGAATATTTACATTCACAAGAGTTTAAAAACCTACTAAGGTAATAGACTGTTTGTCCCTTGCCCTCATTGTCCCGAGCCAGGAAAACTCTCAATGATTCTTTAGTTGTAGCAATGTATACCTTCAAAGGTCTATCCTTTCTTGGTGGCATTAATATTGGAGGCTTGGCCAAATAGGCTTTTATTCCCTCGAAAGCAGCCTAATGTTCTGCTATCCATATGAATTCCTCTTCATTTTTTAACTTCAACAGAGAAGAAAAAACTTTAGTTTTCCCAATAGTGTTAGAAATAAATCTTTGAAGAAAATTAATTTGACCTAGGAATTTTTGCAAGTCTTTCTTACTTGATGAAGGTTTGGCCTCAATGATGGTTTTGGCTTTGTTCTAATCAATCTGTATTATCTTCTTGTGTACTATATACCCCAAGAAGTTTCTAACTAATACACCAAAAGCACATTTGAGCAGATTGAGCTTTAACTTGAATTTCCTTATTCTTTTGAAGGCTGCTATCAGGTGGACAAGATGCTCTTCCATAGACTGAGACTTTACCACAATATCATCAATGTAACACTCTAAACTTTCTGGACTATTGCCTCGATGTCCAATGTGAAGAACTTCACCAAAGCCAATGGTCTGGCTTCTTGATTCTTCTACCTACAACCAGGCATTGCTGATATCCTTGATAATGTAGTCATATTCATCATCGGCACTTTCCTGTACCAAATGTTTCAGGTGTGCCAACTCCTCATCATCTGTTACTTCGGCTGTCGCATCGGGTTTCCTTAGCATGCTTAATGGAACCACCCCCTCGGTATACAACTTTGCTTCTGCAAAATCTACACAGGCAATGAAGGGCTGTGGGTCTGCATTTATTTCCTTTATCTCACCATTGTTCAGGGTTATCATCACCTTCTGATGTAAAGAGGAGGACACGCACTTGTTGGTGTGGATCAAATCTTTACCAAGGCATTGTACTTGGCACTGTTGCCTATGACAAAAATGGCAGTCATACAATCCATTGGCCCCACACTTAAATTAATAGGTAGAATGCCTTGAGCCATCTGCTTGTCCTCAGCAAAACCAGCAATGGTCGTGTTTGTTGGGATCAACTTGGGGTTTCTCTTGCCCAATTTCCTCAAAGATGAATGAGAAAGCAAGTTCATTGCTGCCCCATTATCCACTAATACCCTGTTCATTTTTATCCCATCGAAGTATGCCTTAATGTATAAAGGTTTAACATGTTGAGTCATCAACAATGTGGGATACTCAAAGGGGTATGATAATGTAACAATAGTTACCTCTTCATTCTCTTCATCAGTCTCCATAGGCTTGGCTACCTCAGATTCATCCTGGACCATGCTGGTTTGTGAGTCCTCACTGGAAATTTCTTTTGCTTCTTTAGCTTGAAACTCCTGCGGCAGGACGTAGACCATATTGATTGGCACTAGGGAGAATGAGCCAAACTACACTATTGGCTGTACCTACTCCCCTTCTCTGTTGGTCTGGCGTGACGCCTAGGATGCATTTTCCATGTTGCATTCTAGAACCTCTAGGTTGGTAGGCTCCTTCGTAGTAGACTACTGTCGGTCTGTCTTGAACACAGATTTTGTTTACTCAGCCATGAAGGCTTCAAACATCTCTTCTTCAGCTAATGTCTTTTCCTGGTCTGGCTCAGTTCCTTCGTCTGTCTCATTGTCATCATCACTTTCCATTAACGCCTTTTCGAGGCCTGCCGAACTTGATCTCTCATTGGCTTTTAGTTCAGCATGAACTTTAGCCAGTTTCTTTCTGCTAGCACTTTTATTGATCTTGGGATTAGGCTTCAAACTCTCTCCTTCTCCCATTTGACTTCTTGATTGCGCCAAGGAAGTGTCTTCACCAACTCCCTTCAGATCCTTTTGGTGTTGAGTGAACCTTCGTTGGATTTTTCCCCTCTGAGATCTGGAGATCACAGGAACCATTGGTTCCTTTATCTTCGGATTTTTGAGTAAAACCCAATTGCTTGGGGCCATTAAAGGAGGCTTTGATCATTCTGTCCCTGCCTGTAAAGGCTTTCCCCTGGGTTGGTATCATCTTAGGTTTGTTTTGCATGACAAACCAATCTGATACTCCCGGTACCCATGAATCCACTGTGCCAATCATTGGGCTTGCTGTTTTTACATTCAAAGGCCAATCACTGGCCTTGGTTCCTTGTTTTGGGCCAAGTTCAGGCCTATTTATGAGCTTGTCAACTATCCTGTAGTAATTTGGTGGCTTAGCTTCATACAAAGGTCTCTTACCCTTCGACAGATTCCTGGCGTCTAGTGACCTAATCAAGGATGGCTGCTGGCTAAGGCCCCTTGAGTATGCCCTCTTGTTGTGGGTACTGACTGGCCTATAATCTTTTTGCATATCCTTGTATTACTGCTTCCCATCAACTGGAAGCCCCTTCAGTCATTTGTAACTTAGCCTACACTTGGGACACATTCACTGCATAACAACTACTTCGAGCGAGTGATCATCTAATAGTTCTTTACTAGGGCCATCTCCTTGGCCAACGAAGCTTTGCCCACTTGTTAGGGAAAACTATATATTCTTTTTAAAGGCAGCCTAGCTAGCCACATGCATCTGCACATTGACCTCATCCAATTCCTTCAAAGACAGGCTCTTCTCCACCTTTTGGGCAAGGAAGTTTGGTATGCCAACATTGGCTGTGGCTGCTCTGATCTCTGAAATTAATCGATGTCCATCCCCATTGCCTTTTCTGCCTTGGTTGGGAACTTCAGTCTTCCTTTCCGAATCTGCTCTTGAATCTTGTCTCAAAAAACAATACAGTTTTTAGTTGAGTGAGACCAAGAGTTATGCCATTTATAGTACATTTTGCCTTGAATTTCTTCTGAAGTTAAGATCTTATCTCCCTTAGGCAATTTTAAAAAATGTGCTGTTAACAAATAATCAAATATGTCATCTGCTTTTGTTATATCGAAAGAATATTTCCTGTGAAGATCTTTCTTTTTAAACTGCTGACCGATAGTAGTATCCTTCTGAATTAATGCTTCACAGATCATAGGCTCTTGTCCTATAATCTCTACTGCATCAATTTCAAAATTAGGGTCCCATAATAGGTCCTATAGGACGCATTACTTCGATCTTGTTCTTCCTCAAGGAGAGTCTCGTATCTAGTGACCTTATAAGTTAGTTCTACTAGGTCTCAAAACTCTGTTGAATCAAACTTCTTTTGAAGCCTGAACTCTAGTCCATTTTGAGTCAACCTTACAAATTCAGGTTCAGGTAATACGACCCTACATTTGTTTCGTGCTCTTTTGAATCGGGCAATAAATTGAGCAATCTTCTCATCAGGCCTTTGGCTCAACCTTGCCAAGTTTGCCATAGAAACTTTAGGGTCTGTTTGGAAAAACTGGAAATGAAACACTTCTTTCATTTGTTGCCAAGTCTGGATAGAACCAGGTGTAAGTTTTGTGTACCATACAAAGGCTGCCCCAGTTAAAGAGTTTGGAAAGAGTGTTAATTTCATGTAATCATTGTTGGTAAATTCACCACATTGGCCTATAAACCCGGCAATGTATTCAACAGTTGACAGGTTTCCATTCCCATAAAAGAGGGCAAAGTCTGGTATCTTATACCCCCTTGGGTACTCATGTAACCTATTCACCCATTCTAGGTAAGGCTTTCTGTAGGCAGGGGTCTGGACCCCCCGGGCCATAGGTCTACAAATCTCTCTAACAATGTTAGCAATTTGGTCCCTAGGTACAACATTCTGCACTGGCTAGGCCACTATTGGAGGAGCAAACACAGGGTTTGGAGGAATTCTTTGTGCTTGAGGCTCTCTTGGTCCATGTAAAGGCACATTTGGGACTGGTTGTCCCTGGGGAATGGGTTGTTCTTGTTGTACTGGTTGATGTTGAGGGTATGGCTGCCCTCTTGGGCCAGGCATTTGTCCTATAAAAGGTGTTGCAAAGGGAACTACTGGAAGAGGAATATGTGTTGTTTCTCTTCCAACTGTAGGAACTCCTTCCAACCCTCCGAGAGTGTATTCAAACATAGGATTAGTAACACCCGTGTGCCAGGCATGGGTTCAAACATAGGATTTGAAAACATTCGCATGCCATTTCCTTGTGTCAACCCTAACCCACCAATGTGTATGCTTTCGATGGTAGGCATAGGTGTGTTCTGACTTATCAGTGGTCTAGGAGGGGCTTCATACCATGACTGAGGCACAGGTGTTGGTCTCTCATGATTTTGACAAGTTTGATCACTAGTTTGCCCGTTATTTTGTCCATTGTTTTGCATGGACTGTTTATCTCAAGCCAATCTCTACTGGAGTAAGTTTATGTTTTCTCCAGCCTATCTTATGACAGCTGGTTGGTAGGAGCTCATTCGATCCAAACATGATGTTGCCCATCTTTCCATTGTACGCATTAGTTGCTGTCTCATAACATTAACCAACCCTCCTTGCCACACCCTGAAATAAATGCTAGAGACCATTCACAATATCGATACTTAACAACAGGTGATGAAATAATTATCTTTCGTTTAACTCAATAGCTTGTACAAGAGGTAACATATACAGATATAAATTCATAAGTCTAATCCTGAATCTATAGAATATGTATAACAAGAGATAAGATGTGGAAGTGAGACAGATTAATAAATGTCCTAAAGGCTTACAACTTTCCAAGATAGTTCTTGGTTACAACAAAAGTGGACTTAAGTCCAATACAGTTAAAGCCCTTGGCTTGTACAAAATAAATACAATAAATACACAAAAGAAGCTCTCGCTCCAAGTCCTCCCACGCTATTGCCTTGGCGGAGGCATATTATCAGTACCTGAAATGTTTTTCCCACATAAGGTGAGCCAAAGCCCAGTAGAGATAATCGAACACAATATATAAATCTTAACAAAGTTATAAGGTAAATGCATATGCCATGTTCTAGCCAAAACATATTTATATCTCTTTTCAAAACTATGCAATACCAAGTTAATGTCCTAACTCATAAATCATTTCCGTCACAATAGAAAATAGGGCGGTGATTCACACTTTGAGAATTTCAAAACAATACAACCTTTCCCGAAAATTTTGTTCGGAGGAAACCATAAATCGGGACCCATGTAAACGTAGGCTATGCAAGCACTACTATTGCCATTTCATGAAAATTTCGTCCGTAGGATCAGCACCCATGTATACGCATGGTTTTTGGGACTTTCACCCTAGACACATAGGCCAACTTATTTGATGTAACAACAATTTCTTCTCAGATTCACCCATATTCTCAAAACAATAACATTTCCAAAACATAGACATAAGATAATGCCTAATGCAAATGAATGAGAAAAGAGTTTCAATTTTCCTAATTCGCATGTAGTTTCTACAACAATCATAGCTATCCTCCACCGATAGTCCAAAATAGATATTTCTAAACAGATATACAATCATTAACAAAAATATACTCTCCATATTTTCAAGAGGTGAATGATAATACATATCTAATTCCACCATCCATATCAATATCTATCAAATTCCACATTTCTAACACCAATTCCATTTATTTATACAAAATCAACATTTGTTTGAGACATTTAGGGAAAAACCCCCTTTTCTTCCAAAACATATTCCAAGTATCTAAATCAATAATCTTACCACATTCAACCTTATTTCTATTTCCATAACTATTTTCAATACATCCATTGAAAACCCCTCTTTTGATTTTAAACCAAAACCCTAGGTTTGTCCAAAATCCTCAAAAATCATGAGATTGTTTTATAAAGACAAATAACTAAGTTAAAAATCATAAAAGAGTATAGAGAATCCCTACCTCAAGTTTAGAAGATGATTGAGAGAGTGAGGAAACTTCAACAACGCCGAAACCCAACTTTGTTCAGATCAAAATGAAGCTCCAGGTGAGCTCTACCTTCTTAACAAAGGGAGTAGGGTAAAGAAATTCCTAAATCTAGGTGTATTTGTAGAGAAAAGGTGAGTTTTAGAGAGAGAGGGTCTCAACTTAGGGTTTTGAAATGTTTTAGAGAGAGAGAGAGAGAGAGAGAGATGAAAAAGTGATGTAAAAAGTGACTTTTACGAATTGATATACGCACAGTTCGCTCAAGCGCAAAATTTGTCGCTCAAGCGACTGGACATAATAAGTTGTTTCGTTCGAACGCAAGAATCTTTGCTCGAGCGTAGAATACAATGTCCTAGAAGTTTTACAGACAGAATACTGTCGCTTGAGTACAAGAAGTCTTGCTCGAGCGAAGAACACTACCTCTCCAGTATCTCTGCAGGCCTGCAAAAGTACTGGGAGTTCATAAAGCTCGCTCTAGCACAAGAAGCTTCGCTTGAGCGAAGAGGCCAAATTTTGGTCAACAACAGTTTGGACCAACTAGTAACCAACCTGTTTTAAACACAACTGAGAGGGAGATTTTATGAGCTGGAAATGGGCCATGGTAAGGGCCGGGCAAGTTGAAGGCCTAGCGCGTTTGGGCCAGGATGGCTTTGGGCTTGCCCGGAGATGGGGCTGCTTGGCTAAAGCCCAAGACCGAGCTACTTGAGCTTGCACAGGTGGGAACCATGCTACTTGTGTTGCTCGGCAGGAAGGCTCACGCCTTTAGCTCGGCAGTAAGGTTTCGCGCCTTTAGCTCGGCAGGAAGGCCTCTGTTTTACCCGCGTGACTTATTGCGAGCTCGGCTCTGCCGGAATGCAACTGACCTCGGTCGGTATGGAGCTCGGTTAGTGAGCATTCGGGCATGCGGCGCAACACGGCCGTGTGAGGCCGAGGTGATTCCGTCGGTCTACCGGGCTTCGCCAAGATATCCCGACAGTTTGGTTACGTGGTGATTGTTGGATTTGTGCTAACAAATGGGATAGCAGCACCATGTGTCGAGAGACTAATGGGAGTAGATTTGGGGCGCAGAAGGTATATAAGCATGTCTGCGCCCCCCATGCTGAGACAGATGATCATTTGGTGAGATACACTTAGACATTCAACTCTCTCCTCTCTCCTCTCTCTTTCTATCGCTGAGTGTGTGTTAACTTGATCGTTGAAGGGGTTTTCCGGCCACACACCGCCGGGTAGCTCACCGCCGTTGTGTTCGCAGGTCAATCGGACAGATAGGGAGCTGGGAAGAAAGGAGTACGGGCTCGCCGAAATATTTGCTCCCCGTACAACAACCAAGACACTCCAATAACCAAACTCAATGAGGAATAAGGAGAAACAAGGTATAAACATCTGAATAAGACAATGAAATCTGAATTCAAAACATCAACGGGTCGAGTCTAAACCAGAATCGTTTTAACCTCTCCCCCCCCCTTAAGGAATTTCGTCCTCAAAATTTTAAACCGAAACAAAATGTGATTAAACCAACAATTTCAACATTAACCAATTCAACCCATAACCATGATCCATCCACCTGTCATCCAATCCCATAACATGATAAACAAGTTCTCAACATTGAATATACAATTCATGGTTTCAATACATATACAATGTTTATATTAAATCAACATGACAAAAGTTTCAATACATGTTCAAACATTAATTAACAAGTCTGGATATTTCTCATGAACTTTCACTTCATGTTCCCAGGTTACTTCCTCAACCCCGTGATGTCTCCACAACACCTTCACCAAAAGAATTGTTTTTCCTCGCAAGACTTGATCTCGAGTATCTAAGACTCTAACCGGTATCTCCTCATACGAGGCATCCTCATCTACCTCTAACTTGGTCCAATCCAATACATGTGATGGATCTGGCTCATACTTCTGAAGCATACAAATATGGAACACATCATGAACTCCAGAAAGCTATGGCAGCAACGCTAAACGATAAGCTACCTCTCCAATGCACTCTAGGATCTCAAAAGGCCTGATAAATCTAGGGGATAACTTCCCACTCTTCCTAAATCTCATCAAACATCATCTAGGTGATATCTTTAAGAAGACGTGATCTCCTACCTCAAAAGACAACGGCTACCTCCTACGGTCAGCATAACTCTTCTGGCTACTTTGAGTAGTAGCCAACCTTTTACGGATAAGAGCGACTTTCTCAGTCGTTTCCCGAACCAACTCTGGACCTATCAAAGATGCATCACCCACCTCGGCCCAACACATAGGAGATATACACGGTTGGCCATACAAGGCTTCAAACGGTGCCATGCCAATACTTGATTGGAAGCTATTATTGTAGGCAAACTCCACTAAGGGTAAGTGCCTCTCCCACGACCCCTTAAAGTCAAGAACACAACCCCGAAGCATATCCTCTAATATTTGAATGGTGCGCTTAGACTGCCCATCAGTCTGAGGATTATAGGCGGTATACTAAAAGTCAGTCTAGTGCCCAAGGCACTCTGTAGGCTCCATCATAACAGAGCCCTAAAACGCGAATCTCTATTCGAGACAAAAGTCACAGGGACCCTATGAAGTCGAACAATGTCCCCAATGTAAAGGTTGGCTAGATAATCTACTGAGCCACTTGTATGCTCGGCTCACAAGTGTGGGTTGTACAACTACAGTAAACAAAGCAGCCGACTCGGTGGACTCGCCAAGATGCAAGTCAAACTCACCAATAGCACCCAAGATTTCCCATTCTCGGATGGCGATTCTAGCTACACTACTAATGGACTTTCTATTCAAGGCATCAGTCACTACGTTGGTCTTTCTCGGATGATAGTGCAACTCAAAATCATAATCTTCTATAAACTCCATCCATCGCCTCTGTCTCAAATTCAAGTCTTTCTGTGTAAACAGATATTTCAGACTCTTGTGATCAGAAAACACTTCAAACTTCTCACCATACAGATAATGCCTCCAAATTTTTAAGGCAAAGATCACTGCTGCTAGCTCTAGGTCATGGGTAGGATAGTTCCTCTCATGTGTTTTCAACTGGCATGAGCTATAACCTATTACTTTCCCCTCTTGCATCAATATACAACCCAAACCTTCCCATGAAGCATCATAATATACCGAATAACCCAAATCCCTCTCTGGAATAATCAATACTGGAGTAATGGTAAGTCTAATCTTAAGCTCTTGAAATGACTTCTCATAAGTCTCACTCCACACAAACTTGATTCCCTTCCCCGTCAGTCTAGTCAAAGGCGAGGCTAATTTAGAGAAATCCTTCACAAACCGACGATAATACCCGGCCAACATCAAGAAACTACGAATCTCAAACGCATTTTTAGGTTGTTCCCAGTCCCGTACTGCTTCTATCTTAGAAAAGTCTACCGTCACTCCTTTCCTAGATACCACATGGCCTAGGAATTTAACTTCTTTTAGCCTGAATTCACACTTCCCGAACTTAGCATACAACTTGTGGACTCTAAGCAACGCAAGCACAACTCGCAAGTGTTTTTCGTGTTCCCCCTCGGAGGGTGAGTCAATCAGAATGTCATCAACGAAGGCGACTACGAAACGATCTAGAAACTTACGGAATATTCGATTCATTAGATCCATAAACATGGCTGGTGCATTGGTTAGCCCAAAAGGTATCACTAGGAATTCATAATAGCCATACCGCGTACGGAATGCCGTCTTCTGGATATCTTCCTCCTTTACCCTCAACTAGTAGTAACCCGATTTGAGGTCTATCTTAGAAAAACAACAAGACCCTTTCAGCTGATTGAACAAATTATCTATACGAGGTATTAGGTACTCGTTCTTAACTATTACTCGGTTCAACTTCCGGTAATCTATACAAAGTCGCAACGCACCATCTTTCTTTTTGGCAAAGAGAGCCGGTGCTCTCCAAGGCGAAGTACTAGGGTGAATAAAACCCTTATCTAGCAATTCTTAGAGTTGAATCTTCAACTCACACAACTCGGTAGGTGCAAATCGGTTCGGTGCCATAGAAATCGGTGTAGTGCCAAGCACTAAGTCAATAGAGAACTCGATCTCACGGTGAGGTGATAAACTAGTGAGATCTTCAGGAAAGACATCCGAGTATTCACAAACTACCCTTGGGAAATCAACTAGGACTTTGTCACACTCACTACCCAAGAAATTTGCAAAAAGACAACTAAGCTCACTCCGTTCTTGTAGGTCATATACAGATGATTAAGCCCTATCTATTCTGTCCCCTATGAAATGAAAACAATTACTGCTCAAGGTATATACAGTAACCCTCTAACGGTAACAATCTATGGCAACCTGATACGATGATAATCAGTTCTTACCCAATATAGCATCAAAACTCAACACATCAATCAACACAAATGCAAAAGGAAGTCAGCGACCAGCAACCTTTATCTCACAACCCTGACACCCTTATTCCAAAACAATCTCACCACCAATAGGTGACTCTACACTGAGTGGAGATGCTAACCGAGCCAATTTTAACCCCAATGCCAATGCAAATGCAAATAAGATGAAAGAATGGGATGCACCTGTATCAATTAACACATTAGCAATAGAATTGCATAATAAGAAAGTACCTCTCACAACTAAAGGCGCTGGCACTAAGTCTGGCGTGATAACAGTATACACATGCCCTGAAGGTCTTTGCTCTACCTGTTCACCCCTCAGAGCATACGTCTGATGCACTGAATGAGCTGAAGAGGCTCCCTGATTGGCACTCGAAGCCTGTGCAAGCTGGTGGCTCTATGTTTGCCTCGAACTAGACGCACTAGGTGTGCCATCCAACTGAGGGCAAAACCTCTTCATATGCCCTGACTACCCACACTGATAGCAGGTAGGCGGCTACCCTCTCCTCTAAGTCTGGCTCTGAGAACGAGCCGCAAGTGGTGCAGACTGTTGCCCTCCTCCTCTCTACCGGCAAGCTGGAAACTTGTGACCCAACTGGCCACACTTGTAACAAGAATAACCTCCCGGATTACCTCTCCCTAAACCCGAATTCGGCGCAGGGAAAGTGGATCTAGACTGTGTAGCCTAGGACTGCTACGAAGCGGGACCTCTTTGCCTCTTACTATCCCGACTCTCCCCATGAATCTCCTGACTCCTCCTGGAGCCCCTTATCCACTCCTTCTCTGCCTGAACTACGGTCTCAAGATGAGTTCTTTATCCACTCATTCTCTGCCTGAACTACGGTCTCAAGATGAGTCGCTACCTCTATAAGGCGTCCGTAGTCCCTAATCATTAACCCAACTACTTTGAAAAGAAGCCCAGTCCTCAGTCTCTTCTCAAACTCAATACAATGGTGTTTCTCTATCGCCACGAGTTCTGGTGCAAATCTAGAGAGGCTTGTGAAAGCTGCCTCAAACTCAGCCATAGGCAAACGAAGCTGCTTGAGCTTCAGAAATTGGTCTCTTAACTTCTCTCTAGCAGTGGGAGGCAAGAACTTGTCCTGTAAGGTGTTAACAAAAGCCTCCCAAGTCACCCCAATGTGCCTCCGCGCATACTTCCACCGTTGACCCGCATCCCCTTTCAACTGGAAGGATGCCAAGGTCACTCTCAATTCGTCGTCCTCGATGCCAAGCATCTCGAACGTCTTCACCATCTGTTTTAGCCACTCATCCACCTTCAATGGCTCCTTAAGGTCACCCAAAACTCGTCCAGATTAGATCGGAAGAGCTCCCTCTTTAAGAATGACGGCCCTGCTTCAGCCACTTGGGCTTGGACTTGATTCTCAGCCCTGAGAATGTCCATGGATTCCCGCAAAGCTCCAGCCATTTCACAAGCCAAAGTGCCCATAGCCTGCTGACCAACTGGTTCACCCACATTGGCTTGCCCAATTCCTTCTTCTTGTGCCGGAATCTCATCCGGTAAAGACGCCTCATGCCTTCTAGGCCTACCACGCCTACCACCACCACGTCCACGTCCTCGTCCTGACATCCTAATGTAGGTAACAAAAGAGATTAGCACATTTATAAATGTGTCGAAGCTAACTCATTTGCATCCTAATGTGGTGGACAACAGAAATTCACTCCACATAAGCACATAGTCACATAAACACATACGAATTTTCTTTCTGGATAATGACTGTTTCGCGGCGTTGCTAGAGTTCCAATTAGAAACAACAGTGATCAGGTGCTTTTTTAATAGGACTTCTAGAAACCCGTAGACCCAATCAATATCCTAGAAATTAAATACCATATCCATATAATCACATAAGCATGTTATCATATAGCGTGCCATACATACAAATTTTTATCAAGTTAGACAAACCCACTGTAGTAGTTATCACTTCCCACGTACACCAAGTATTCAACCCGGTACGCTCTGATACCAAGTTGTCACACCTCGAAATAAATGCTATAAACCATTCAAAATATCGATACTTAATAACATGTGATGAAATAATTATCCTTCGTTTAATTCAATAGCTTGTACAAGAGGTGACATGTGCAGATATAAATTCATAAGTGTAATCCCGAATTTATAGAATATGTATAACAAGAGTTAAGATGTGGAAGTGAGACAGATTAATAAATGCCCTAAAGGCTTACAACTTTCCAAGATAGTTTTTGGTTACAACAAAAGTGGATTTAAGTCCAATACAGTTAAAGCCCTTGGCTTGTATAAAATAAATACAATAAATACACAAAAGAAGCTCTCGCTCCAAGTCCTCCTAAGCTATTACCTTGGCGGAGGCATATCATCAATACCTGAAATGTTTTTCCCACATAGGGTGAACCAAGGCCCAGTAGAAATAATCAAACACAATATAGGAATCTTAACAAAGCTATAAGGTAAATGTATATGCCATGTTCTAGCCAAAACATATTTATATCTCTTTTCAAAACTATTCAATGCCAAATTAATGTCCTGATTCATAAATCATTTCCATTACAATAGAAAATAGGGCGATGATTCACACTCTGAGAATTTCAAAACAATACAACCTTTCATGAAAATTTCGTCCGAAGGAAATCGTAAACCGGGACCCATGTAAATGTAGGCTATACAAGCACTACTATTGCCATTTCACAAAAATTTCGTTCGTAGGATCAGCACCCATGTATACGCATGGTTTCGGGACTTTCACAATCTCTTCTCATATTTACCCATATTCTCAAAACGATAACATTTTCAAAACATAGACATCAGATAATGCCCAATGCAAATGAATAAGAAAATAGTTTCAATTCTCCTAATTTGCATGCAATTTCTACAACAATCATAGCTATCCTCCATCGATAGCCTAAAATAGATATTTCTAAACAGATATACAATCATTAACAAAAATAAACTCTCCATATTTTCAAGAGAAGAGGGATAATACATATCTAATTCCACCATCCATATCAATATCCATTAAATTCCACATTTCTAACACCAATTCCATTTATTTATACAAAATCAACATTTGAGACATTTAGGGCAAACCTCTTTTTCTTCCAAAACATATTCTGAGTATCTAAATCAACAATCTTAACACATTCAATCTCATTTCCATTCCCACAACCATTTTCAATACATTCATCTAAAAACCTCTCTTTTGATTTTAAACTAAAACTCTAGGTTTGTCCAAAATCCTCTAAAATCATGAGATTGTTCTATAAAGACAAATAGCTAAGTTAAAAATCATAAAACAGTGTAGAGAATCCCTACCTCAAGTTTAGAAGATGATTGAGAGAGTGAGGAAACTTCAACAACGCCGAAACCCAACTTTGTTCGGATCAAAACGAAGTTATAGATGAGCTCTACCTTTTTAACAAATGGAGTTAGGTGAAGAAATCCCTAAATCTAGGTGTATTTGTAGAGAGAATGTGAGTTTTAGAGAGAGAGAGTCTCAACTTAGGGTTTTGAAATATTTTAGAGAGAGAGAGATGAAAAAGTGAATTTTACGAACTGATATATGCACAGTTTGCTCGAGCACAAGATTTGTCACTTGAGTGACCAAGCACAATAAGTTGTTTCGCTCGGGCGCAAGAATCTTCGCTCAAGCATAGAATACAATCTCCCAAAAGTTTTACAGATAGAAGACCGTTGCTCGAGTGCAAGAAGTCTCACTCGAGCGAAGAACACTACCTCCCCAGTATCTCTATAGGCCTGCAAAAGTTTTGCTCGAGCGAAGAGGCCAAATTCTGGGTAACAATAGTTTGGACCAACTAGTAACCAACTTGTTTCAAACACAACCAAGACACTCTAATAACCAAACCCAATAAGGAATAAGGAGAAACAAGGTATAAACATTTGAATTAGATGATGAAATCTGGATTCAAAACATCAACGAGCTGAGTCTAAACCAGAATCGCTATACTCCCCATGGATTCACTGGTTGGGTATGTGGGACAATTGAAGGTCCAGTTTTATGGCCTTGTCTAATATTTTGGACGTGCGTTACATATCCCGAAGTGCTGGTCTCTTCGACCATTTGTGAAGGATCTGTTGAGATAGGCACATCCATGGGATGTGATATTACATTATCCTATAGGTTATGTACTTCTGAATCTCCTTCTACACCTTCTTCGAGGCGTTCATTTTCTCCTTATCTCTTACGTCTAGCCATTATAAGGGTTCCACTAGGTGTGCCAAAAATATATGTTGGCTTTTTTGGCATTCAAGGGTTAGAAATGTAATTTGAGTGTGCCAGTAAGGATCAATAAGTCCTTACAGAAATACTAAGTGCCAACCAATTAACAAGACAATTGTTTCGAAGTTCTTTTAGCCTCAATGAAGAGGACTTTTACTGGTGTTTTAGGGGAAAATTCAGCAGACTAATCATAAAAATAAAAGAAAGAGGGAGAAATAGTTTCAGAAATCAAATCTCATTTAATAACCAAGAGTTTACAATTTGTAACTTTGCATTTTCACAGCTTCGAAGAGGATTACAACAACAGACTATCTTAGAACTACTCTTATGGATTGGAAGTGCAAAACAGGAAAATAAATGACTAGAAAATAAAGGATTGGAAAATGTAAAGGATAGGAAAATATGAAACAAAATAAATAGGTTTCTGGATCTGGTTCTGGGTTCGTCACTATCAGCACTCTCCTTTATTTATAGGCCCCAAGAATAACTGTCGAAGTAGCTGATAACCGTCGAAATAGGTGATAACTGTCGAAGTGATCTCCATGATCACTGGGCATGGCTTTGAATAGTTTGCTTCCACTACCCCTCTTGCAGTTGGGCTTCCCTTCTGAATTTGAATTTAAATTGTAAGCAACTGTTTGGCTACGTCACTTTGTGTGTCTTGATTGTTCCCGTGTCTCGCAGATCTATTGCCACTGATACAAGTTGCCACGTGTCTGTTGATGATTGGAGACCTTTACTGATTCCCCAAATCCCCTTATGATGCACATGTCAGGATGTGATAGGTTTGTACAAAATATATAGCCAACACCTTTCCAATGGTTTAGAAAACAACCACCATGATTCTTCTCTCTTTATTCAAAAGACTTTCACTACAATTGCTATCATGCTCATTTACGTTGATGATATACTCATCATGGGCATTGATTCAGTCTATATTGCTTCTCTAATCACTCACGTGCACTCTTTGTTTCCTATAAAAGAGTTGGAAAATATCGATGACTTCTTGCCAAGACTGGCATGGTTGAGTGCAAGCCTTATTCCTCACTCATATTTGTCATGCCCTTTTCTCATATTGGTGCTTCAATGCCATATTCTCAATTATCCTTCATGGAAGGTGAGAGGTCTAAGGAAATTAATTAGAAAGCTTGTGATGTCCAGAAAATTAGTTGTAGTGTTCTCCCAAAAGATTGTTCTAGGAAAAGGTGATTTTTTTTATTTATGGGAATTTAGTAAAAGGTTGATCTCTTTTTGTGATCTACATTCAATTTAGGCTGAAGGTTCTTTTATTCTGCAAAGGAATTTATTTCTTAGAAACTTCATCTTGCACAAAGGTTCCCTTTGTGTTTTGGTGAACTTCGATTGGCCAATTATTGGAACTTAGTGCTCTCAATTGGTCTCAGCTGAGTGCTCTTTATCAAATGTTCTCTACCCCTTGGATCTTGGGAAGGGATTTATTTGAAGTTTTCATAGTTGGCGATAGGAATGATTGTCTAAGATGTAGCGAAGGCATAATTGGTTTTAAGATAATTCATTGATGAAATGGTCATTTCTGTTCTACCCATGATTGGAAGAATATTCACAAGCAATATGTGGAGTAATGGAGGAGGCTCCACTGGTTCTTATTTTAAATTTCAGCCATCATAGTATTATGTTCATTGTTTGGAGCCTTCCTAGATGTCTTTCTTATTAGTGCCTGGTTCTCTTTGTTGATGAATCTGCTGAGAGTGGTTTTGTTTCAATTCGATTTTATGATGTTGGAATTTTATGAGCGAAGAGGTATTTTTTTTTGATAAGTGTTATGGCTTTATTAATCAGAAAGCAATAGAGTTAGGCATGGAAGCTTCAAACTTAAAAGATTATTTTGGAAGGACTTGTTCATATTAGAAGACTTTGCGGGACAACTGCTCTGTTGCTATTGCCTCTTTTTTCAATGGACTACTCCATTGAGGCCTTTTGGTGCTCATCTTGAGTTTAGTATGTTGGTGTTCTATTGCTTTGGTTAGTTGCAGAAGTCTTGAGTTTAGGTGCATTGCTGTATTTTTTGGTGTATTCATTTTAATGTTCTGGTAGTGTTGTCTTGCCAACTTATTTTAGCTCAATTTGGGATTTTCACTTGATTTGCTTGGGGCATAACTAACTTAGTTGGAATGTGCTTCTTAAGCAATTATATTTTTTCTTTAACTTCTCGATGTAATTTGTTGTACTTCTTGTACTGCATAATTCATCTATAAATTTTTATTTTGCCGATCGAAAAAGAAAGGAAGTTTGCTTAGTGCTTTGTAGTACTTAACAATTACAAGGTCAAATTTGGCTTTTGCAGTTAATCATGCTTATCAATTTATGCAGAATCCAACGAATGAACATTTTGCTATTTATATGCTCTCCATTTAGACCTGTTATAATTCTTGGATACCTTTGCGGTATTCCTAATGAAGAGATTGAGAAAGATCACCTTTTTGATGGCCAAAAAAGATGATTTCGTTTGAAGAAGGCTTGAACACCCTTTCCCAACTTTTTTATTTTTTATTTTTTTATTTTATCTCTCAAAGACTTAAAATTTCATTTTTGACCCTTAGAAGCTCAAAATACAAAACAAAGCCCAAAAGTCACGAGTTTTCCTTAGAATGATGCTCGTATACTGAGCTTTGACCAACATGGTGCAAACTAGACTAAGTACGGCACATACTGCACTAAGTTCTGTATGCTACACTGAGTTTCAGGCATGCTTTACGACATGGCGTGTCATACTGTCACAATATGGCATGCGCCATAATGTGATATGGCATGCTCCATATCGTGTCAACACAAAATGCTAGTGTCATATCATGGTATGATAGGCACCATATTGGGACAGGCTTGTGCTATTCTACAACTGTACTTGCATGTCCTTGCACATTGGTCCAAGATTTGTTTAGTTGACTTTCCCAACTTTCTCAAACCTTTGACTCTATGAATAGAGGCCTCTTTTCAGTTGGGAGGAGAGAGGGATCATAGAGAAAGCTTTGAGAAACACTAGAGCTAAGAATTGGTGAGAGAAGGAGATCTCAATTCTCTTCATCTTGCTAAAGTCTTGTGTAAATATCTTCTCAAACCTTTGAAATCACTGTCTCCAAGCCACAAATCAGTACCTAAACACTATCCATCTCTCAAACATTGAAAATCTTGTTCAAGTCTTCAAATCAAGCTAGTCATCTTCAAGTAAAGAGCCATAACCGAAGGAATATCGAGAGGGACAAGGCTGGCGGCTTTGTTGCTATTTCAATCACGCTTCTATAGGTATTACTTACTGTTTTCCTAGTTTTTATTAACTTTGTCATTCATTTCTTTAACCAAATGCATAGATAGTTGCTTGAAAATGCATGTTTTGACTCGAAATCATGTAGTGATGGATTTTAATACAAATGTACTTGTTTTTCATGCTTAGCTAGACATAATATAGTCATTGCATAATTATGAATGCTTAGAATAATCATTTCTCATATGTTATTCAACAAAATCACATTTATCGCCTTTTAGGTGTATTATTAGAAGAGTTTTATTTGTGTATGTAAGATTTGTATCTTTGAGGTGCAGTACGGATTTTCCATGTTAAAGTTCATTAGATTGTCATAAAAATACGTATTTTGCTTTTCCTTTTAGCATTTCTTAGTTTGTAAGTAGTGAAGTTTTGAATTGCATGTCACAATGTTTGCTTTGATTTTTAGCATTGGAATACCTACTGTTTGAGCATGAAATAGCTCCAGGAATTTACAGTTTTAAACTCCAACTTGTATCATATGCCCATGAAACATGCCATGAGTTTCCTCTTTAGATAGGCCCATCCATATTTTCCTTTAATTTGTGTTTTATAGCCATGATTTGCTCACTGTTTTGATCCTTTTGTTGTTATTTTTTATTTAATTTCCAGCATATTAGTGTAGTTTGCACACTTAGAAACATGATAGAAGCTTCCTTTAAAATTAAGATTTCATGTTACCTTTATTCTGCATATGTATTGTGTTATTTAGGAAGTTTACTTCATTATCTTTCTTTTTATTACATTATTGAACTAAAAGATTTGTCATGATTTTTTTCCCCTCTTCCTTTCTTGTCATCGAGTAATAATTATTTTTATTGTTTTGATTATTTATCTTTTTGATCATATCTTGTAAATACGTGTGTCAGTTTATTTTTAGTTTATAAAGAAAAATTCATGCTAACTAGAGACTAATCACATGGTTAAGTTAAATGGGTACTTAATACCTAATATAACTTGGCTCCCGAACTCATTTTCAGTTGGTAATGATGGAACTAATGCTTATCCTTGGAGGTTCATATGTAAAGTTTCCCGAGACATATAACCGGGTGGCAACTCTTTAAATCAATTAAACCCTTTTTTGGACCTCCGGTTTCCTTTGGGACATCGTTTACTAGATTGTTCTTTTACCAGTGCCTGCCCCAAAAGCCCCACCAAGTTTTATTAGAGGAAAGACCAAATGTGGTCCTAAGAACATTGTGGCAAACACAAGCCTCAATCATTTACTATTCTTTGTGGATTTCCAGAATTTTTACATTTTGTTCGTGAGTTATTATTTTCAGTTTAATTTCTGAATTATTTTTAGTTTATCATTGGTTTCACACACAAGTACACAAGATTGTCCAACAATTTGTTTGTTAGCTTTTTTATATCTCATATTTTGCATAACACATACTAGGTGAAAGCAAGGATTGATCCACAGGGCAGTGATCTCACTCCCAAAAATTTGAAAAAAAATACTCATATTATACTAATAATTAGTAAGAAAATTTTAAAATCATAACATTTCACATTACCAAAATTATAAAGGTTTGCGCGCCCAGAACTTTAGGGCTTGCATCCCCCAAATTAACTATAATGAGTAAATTTTAAACCAATTTTTTAAACGAGTTTGATCAAATATTAGTCTCCCTGTTCTTATTTATGTTTACTTTGGGTTATACTCTTTTATTTAATAGGTGAGTTGTGTCATTTATTTTTTTTTTTCATATATCGCAATAGTTATTTATTTTTTTATTTTTGTAGTTAATACAATCAATAGGATATACTCAACTGTATGATCATATTTTTATAGTCAAACTATGTTGATAAACGGTGTTTAGTTGATGATAATATTATTGAATATTATACTTATTTTTTTAATATTAGTGTTGCATTTTAAATTTTTCCACAAAATTTTCGATTAGGAGTCATATACTTGACCCAGTGTTATAATGGTGGATCCATCGCTGTGTGAGAGAGCGTGTTGGATTTTGATAATATATTTTTTTCTCTATGCAGAGACGCAGGGAAATGAGAAGAAGGCATTATCATCCTTTCATAATTGGGAGTTGGAAAAGGAAAATCTCAGATCTTTTGTATGATCTTGATTGGTGCTTGTTGTCGAGAATTTATTATATACATATCTCTGTGTGTGTGGTTGGGACATTGAAGTTTCTTGATATCTTGGGATGATGACTTTGTCTTTGGCCAAATCTGTAGTGTGGGTTAATCCACAATGAAGTAACTTGAATGATTCAGATTCACATCATAATCAGAAGGGTGAAGTTCTTCATCGGTTAATTTTAATCGGTTTAATTTCTTCATGAATTCCCTCTGCTTCAACTCCGGCCATGGCCTCACTGGATCTGCCGCCTTCATCCTCGCCGGATCTGCTGCAGCCGCTGCTGTTGGAAGTTAGTTGGTGTGTAGGTTTATGTTTTTTGTATTGTGTTTTTGATTTCCTTTGTGCTTTGCTTTGTTTGTTTGTTTGCTTTATTCTGTGGTTGAGATCTATGATATATCCAAGACATGCTCTATTACCGACTCTTATGATCGGTTCAGCTTCGCAGTACAAGCATGTGCACGAGAGGTGTGTCTGAATATTTTCTTCGTTTCTCTCCTTTGTGTTTCTTGCAAAATTTTTACTTTCTTTGTGTAAGTTTTGGTTTGAATGGATTTTTATAATGCTGCTTTGACTTTGATTAATGAAATCTTCTACTGATTACAAATAAAAAAAAAGGCCATACCCAACTTTTTTGGAAGGATCCAATAATTTTCATGCCGGTTAATGTGCTGATGCTATTGAATATGTCATTGGAAACGGAGAAACTAATCGGCATGATTTAATAATGGTTACAACCCAAACTGTTTGGGACTTAAAGTTGGATCTTAAACGTTGTGTATGAGTGGCATAACTAATACATGTTACACTAATGTCTGTTTGATCTGTAGTGTAACATTAGCAGGCACGACATTTTTTTCCCCATTGGGTAGTGTTTTATGTTGTTCATATCTAAGAACATCGATGGCCTTTATTTTTCGGCCTGTATTTTCGTAGTGTGCATTATAATCCTTTATATATATATATATATATATATATATATATTCTTTGTTTGAGGATTGTTTTGGGTCATAGTTAATGTCAAATTTTTCTGGGTTTTAATACAAAATTTAAGTTTGGTTTAATCAAAAATCATTTAGAAAATTAGTTTTTAAATCTTTGTTTCTAAACTCTCAATTTAAATTATATTTTAATTGGGGCTTGAATATTGGCTATACTGTTTATATTTTATATTATGGTTCAATTCTATCATTTTGGATCAAAAGTTGTTTGTGGAGTTTCACTCTTGGTTAGATAATTTAATTATCTTTTGTCACAAATATTTGTTTTGAATGAATAAACGATGATTCTATCAAACATAAGTTATTAGTTGTGATAGAAACATTTATCTAACAATGAGTCATGTTTTTGTACTAATTTATATATTACCACAAATGTGAGGGAGAGAAGTAGAGTTGTCTGTAATCATAATTCATATAAAGAGTTGGAATCTTAATTTGAAGGTATAAATATTTTTCTTCATTGCATTGTAAGAATTTATACAATCAAATGAGGTTTTGAATTATTTGGTTTTTTTGGGCAAAATCTTTTATGAGGATATGATTTTGTTTAAGCATTAATTCTAATTATTTTAGGTTTTCTATTTCATAAATTTGATTTAGAATTTTGTTACTCAAGCATGCCATAGTTTTTTTTGATCAGCAAAAGAAAAGGGAACTTTATTAATGAGATGGGACATCAATAAAGGAGAAAAAAGGGGGATGAGTGCAACAAGCATCACAGCGAACCAAATCAATCCTAACTAGGTTAGCACTGATAAGATCACTCAATCATATGCTAGCACAACATCAAAGGTCGGTGAGAAACCAATCGCAATACAAAAAAAACCAACCACACCCAAATATAATTAGCCACACCTAATATAAAATTACAACCCAATACTAACAACTAGCAACAACCCAAACAGAGCATCACAATAAAGCAACAGCCATAATGCACTACCCACATAAACTAGCAGCAACCCCAGCTTTACATAAACCAGCGGCAACACCACTGCAACCAACCTCTACACCACCAGGAGCAGCCTCATAATAGCATCCTCATAACATCAGCCCATACCAACAGCACACTTACCTTATAAACAATATCTGCCTCTAAATTGGTACAGCTACTGCACCTGAAAACCCCAAATACCTTCGACCCAAGTCAACTTCTCAACCCAATTCTCATCCAGCCATCCACCTTATAAATATAATGCATATATTGAAATAAACAATGGCTTTGAAACTCAAGTTTTCACAGAGGATTTATTTGGCGATGCTGTAACCATGAACATTGGTTTTAGATCAGGATTCAAATTAACAGCACATATAATGACAAACAGAATTGGCCAACTGATACACCCCAGAATTGTGCAGACAACTAACACAGACTTCACTGAATTGAGCAGCTAATACACCAGCAACAGACCCATTACCCTGAGTAGCAAATCTGTCGTACATTTAAAACATTATCATGCACAAAATATTGCAAATCCTTCATACTAAACTTAACCCAAAGTGCCATTCTGATTTTCACCAATTCTTCCAAACTCACAAAATCAGGTTTAGCATTATTAAACAAACAGTCATTACGTAATTTCCACACTGACCATAACATTGCCAAAGGAACTATTCTCCAAATCATCCTCACCTTCTTTCTGACCTTAAAACCAGCCCACCAACTCATCAAAGACTGCACTGAACCAGAACTAGCCCAAGACAAACCCAACCAGCCCACAATCCCAGACCATACTTTCCAAATGCAACTACAACGCATCAAAGATGATTCGGTGTCTCCACCTCTGACTTACAAAATACACAGAGTATGTTGGCATTAGGCTTTAACACCCCAATCCTTTGCATAAATATAGCAAACTTCATCCTACCTCTCCATGCTAACCATGACATAAACTGAACCTTTGGGGGAGCACTATTATTCCAGATATCCATGACAAACCTGAGTTTAGACCCTTTACTCAAATCCAACCAATTCCACAAAGAGGCTACAGAAAATACTCCAGATGGATGGGCCATCCAAGTGCACTTATCCTCATCATGATTTCTTAAACTGGGTGTAACTTGAAGGTATTCATACAAATTAGAAAGCTCCACCTCTTCCCAAGCAAAGAGCTGTTTTCTAAACAAAAGGTTCCAATCGTCACCCCCAGTTTTCCTTTGAAAAAAATTCATACACAGAGCCATCCTTATCAACTGATAAAGAATAAAGTCTAGGAAAAACAAGAGATAAACTCTGGTTATTGCACCAAACATCCACCCAGAATTGGGACCTAACACCATCCCCAATGACAATCTTGAAATTAGAAAAAAAAACAAATCCCTCAAAGAGGGATTAGATGAAGCTAAGAGCAGAATATCCTTCCACAACAAAGAAACCCCCCCTGACTCCAATGCCAAGGGACTCCATCTACCACCAAACTGACCATATTTGCTACACAGCACTCGTTTCCATAATGCTTTATCCTTAAAGTTATACTTCTACCACCATTTGATTAACAAACACTTATTGAACTCACTGAGCTTCCTCACACCAAGCCCACATTGACTTTTATTTTTGCACACCTCCTCCCACTTTACAAGTGCACTTTTCTCTTCACCTCATCACCACCCCACAGAAAAGTGGATTGAATTCTTTCTAACAGTTTGGCAATACCCACTGGCAGCTTAAATATAGACATAAAATAAACCTGCAAACTTGATAAAACAGACTTAATTAGGGTAAGTCTACCTGCAAATGATAAGCATTTCCTCTTCCATAGAGCTAGTCTCTTCTTAAATTTGTCAACCAATGGCTGCCACATTCTCTTACTCCTTGGATTTGCACCTAAAGGCAAACCTAAATAATTCAAAGGCAGCTTCTGAGTTCAACAATTCAACTTTTTAGCAAAGGCCTTCACCAAATCATCCTCAACACCAATTCCACAAACTTTACTTTTATGAAAATTAATCTTCAACCCAGACATTATTTCAAAACATCTCAAAATTCTCTTTATTGTAATGATTTCCTCCCAATTTGCTTCACAAAAAATAATTGTGTCATTCGCGAACTGAAGATGAGAAAACTTCATATTACTATGACCCACAATAGCTCCTTTGATTACCCCAATATCTTTTGCTCTTTCCATTAAAATGTTAAGACCCTCTGCCACCAAGTTGAAAAGGAAAGGTGATAGGGGATCACCTTGCCTCAAACCTTTATGAGCAGAGAATTCTGAAGTTGGGGACCCATTGACTAACACAGAGACTCTTGCTGTTGAAATACATGACTTTATCCAACCCACCCACTTGACACCAAACCCAACATTAGACATCATGGAGCACAAGAACCCCCAGTTGACTGAATCATATGCCTTTTCGAAATCCAATTTAAGGATGATACCTCTCTTCTTTCTCTTCTTCCACCAGTCTATGACCTCATTAGCAACTAAAATCCCATCGAATATACATCGATCACTCAAAAAACCTGATTGCACTTCACTAATAATGTCTGGTAGAACCTGCTGCCATCTTCTTAACACTACTTTGGCAAGAATTTTGTACACTGAGCTTACCAAACTTATTGGCCTGAAATCAGACAACCCAATCGGACAATCCTTCTTTGGAATGAGTGAAATGAATGAGCTATTAACACCTTTAGCCAACTTCCCATTGAAGTGAAATTCCTTCATCACTTGAATAACCTCAGCTTTCATAATATCCCAACACTTTTGAAAACAAGCTAGGTTGAATCCATCAGGCCCAGGGGCCTTATTGCTATCACACTTCTTCACAGCAACCCAGATCTCTTCCTCTGTAAAGTCTGCCTCCAACATACTTGCAGCTTGGGGGCTTATTTTAGCATTCACACCTCCTAATTTAGGTCTGTCCACCCACTCCTCTGAAAACAGCTTTTGAAAAAAGTTCACCACTTCCTGTTTAATCAAAACTGGTCTATCAACCAAGGTCCTATTCATTGTCACAGAATCAAGCATATTTTTCCTTTGTCTTTTACTAGCCATAATATGAAAAAACCTTGTATTCTTATTGTAACAACCCCATCATGTATAATGATTAATACTTGATTAATTAAGAGGATTTGAGATTTAATTGCCGAGTATTATAATTTATTTGGGATTTATGAGAATTGTGGAACCTGACTCGTATATGATTTGATTGAAGGTTTATTTTGGAATTAGAAATTAAGGGTCCAAATGGCTTAAGGAAGTGAAGTTAAAAAGTTGAATCAATTTAATTTTAATTACGGACCCATTTGGGAGTTTAATTAAATATTCGATTCAGCTTAGTAAAATTGAGATTCGATTAATTAGGTCCTAATTGGAGTTGATTAAGCCATGAGGATTGAGGATGGTGGTTATTATAAATTAAATTTAATTATGGTGTGCCCAATTTGAATATGTAATTTATTGATGAAAATTCGAGTCTGATCAGAAATTGAAGACCTAAATGATTTAAGAAACCAAAATTGAGGTTGGAAATAAGTTCAATTTAATAATTGGAGCCTTTTGGGTTATTGATTAAAGATCTGATTTTGAACTGATAAATTTAAATATATTTAATTAGGCTCTAATGGAAGTCAATTAGACTAATTAAATTATATGGGATTTGAGATTAGTTACAATTAACTAATTTTATGCTAATCAAAATTCATTAAGATTAAGTGGTGCCTAATTAAATTAATTCTAGACAAAAATTGATTTATGGACTAAACTAGAATTGTGGTGTGGGCGCACTAAGAAAATTAGGTGGGTGTACTGAGCAATCTGATTGTGTGTGTGTGGGTACGTGTAGGAAGGAAGGCAACTCATGATATGTAAATACATTAATATATTGGAGAAGGCAACTAATGAGAGATGTATATGCATTAATAGGTGAGTTCTGGGTTGGAAAGCAGAGAGTTAGAGAAAAGGAGAGAGAACCGAGAGAGTGAGAGGGAAGTTCAACTCTTGTGCTGGAAAATCTTTGGAGAAATGGGTTTCTGGGATCTAAATGAAGATAAAGGAGAAGGCTCAAGAATTCAACAATTTTAGGTAAATACTTGTCTTAATTTTTGTGGGTAAATTAGTTAAAAGCTAAAATTAAGAAAGTTATGGAACTAATTCCATGGGTTTGTAAGAAATTGGGTTTAGAGCAAGAAATTAAATTAAATACATGATCATGGGAATTAATTTAGAAATTAATTAGTTTGGGTTTGATTTTTATTATCCTTCATAAATTTGAGATCCATCCTTGCATGCATGCTAGGATTTCAAAGGTTAGAATTAATTCATGTGTAAAAAGATTTATGAGATTAAATTTGGGTTAGGTGAGTGATTATGGAAATTAATTTAGAAATTAATTATTTTTATATGAATTTGAATCTTATGGTTGCATGCATGTAATTTAGAGAAATCAAAGAATTAATTAACGAACATTTGAGCTTAATTTTGAATAAAAGGGATTTTGATGTAGATGGTTTGACTTTGATTATGTTTTCACCCATGCAAATATTTTTCTAGGAGTTTTATAATTTCAATTTCATAATTTAAGGAGATAGAAAATAGTTAGGAATCAATTTTATGGGATTAGAAGGAAATTGGTAAGAAAATGATGATTTGGAACTAAAATCAAGTCTATGGAAATTTGGGAACTAATCCTAAAGTTTTGATTTTATTATGAAAACTAGGCATTTGTTTAATCCATGCATGTGATTTAATTTAAAAGGTTTGTTCAATTTAAGCACATTTTAGAACATCTATGATTATAAATTAAGTTTTTGGTTAGAAATTGAGTTAAGTTGAATTTCTAAGAAATTGATTTGTGTAATTCATAATTAAGTTGATTTTGTTATTAATATAAAATTGGACATATTTGTATTGCATACATCATGGATTTTGAAAGATTTGGATTAATTCAATCTCATTTTGAAGAGAAAAATGAAATGTTTATAAACATCAAGTTTATGGAAAATTAGAATTAATCCTAATATTAGACAAAGTGTTGATTTTATAATTAGATTTTAATCCATACTTTTTATTTAAATTAAACATATTATGGGACATCTATGGTTATGAATTAAATTGAGGTTATAAATTAAGTTAAGTTTAAGATTATGGAAACTAGTTGAAAAATTTATAAGAGTATAAAACTAGTAATTTTGATGTCAATTTCATGCATGCGAATAATTTCCTAAGGAACTTATGACTTTAATTTCATGCTTGAAAGGAAAGTAGAAAGAGCTTGAAATCAATTTTATGTAACTAAAAAGAAAATGAGAGTTTGGAGTCTTGTTCAATTTATGGAGATTAAGTTAGAAGTTAATCATTTTGAGTTGGGATTTGGCTTGTTATGGAGAAAATGATTTCAAACTAAATTTGGCAATTGGGGTATGATTCTGAATAAATGATTTTGAATAAATGATTTTTGAATAAGTGATTTAGCAATTTATGACTTTAATAAATGGTTTTCTATGTTGGTATACTAAAGTGCATGTTTTGAAGCTTTAAATACTAAATTTGAACTTTAATTTCAATTTTAGAATTTCAGAATTTTCGTTGTTCGCTCGAGCGAGGGAAGTCTCGCTCGAGCGTGAAAATCAAGCTCCCAGTAGTTTTTCAAATTTTACAGTTCGCTCGAGCGACCAAAGTGGCGCTCGAGCGAAGACCCCATTTTCAGCACATTTTGAAAAGTTGCATTTAGTTCATATTTTTATCCTCATCTCTTTCCAATGCATTCTAGACATGATTTATGACTCAAAAAGATTAATAAGCTACTAATCAACATAGATTAGTTAGTTAAGGAATGAATCATTGATCTTGTGGTAATTGTTTAAGGAGCCAAGTAAAGGATCAATCTATTTGGGAAAGAAGGACTTAATAATGAAAGAATATGTGAATTAAGAACCCAGTTTACTTAATTGAGAAAGAATAAACGTAGTAGAACTTCGGACTATACAGACTAGAGACTTGAAAGGACAAGTTTAATCAAGGGAGTAATATTGTATTTCAATGTGTATATGTTATATGTTTGTGTAGGTCACGCGCCATTGTCTGCCCGATTTATCGGATATATCCAGTCTGTTTGATTTGCCTCTGCAGCCCTCTGTGAGTAATAACTTCGTAAAGTTATGTTCAATATTATTTATTTTCAGTATACTATGATATGAAATGATTGGTTCTTGAAAAGCTATGATATGTTGGAAATGAATGAATGAATGTCCAGTTTTCTGAAAAGTATTTGTGGCACCCTTAGTTCCGATGGCCCTCGCCCGGGGGTAACAATACCGTGGCCGATGGCCCTCGCCCAGGGGTAACAATACCGTGGCCTATGGCCCTTGCCTGGGGGTAACAATACCATGGCTACTTACGCGCAAGATATGGACCTTTGTGGTCGTTGGTACCAACTTTGTTGTGGTCTTAGGACCTGCCTGTTGTGGTCTTCGGACCTGCCTGTTGTGGTCTTAGGACCTGCCTGATCTGATAGCTAATGGGTGCACCACATATGATCTTATGCAAAATCTGAGTTTGATTATGAATATGAGCATGTATCTAAATTTATTTCTAATTGGAAATCTGAATATGCATAAGACTCTATTTCTGATAAGACTGGGTTTTTGATATAAACTCTGATTTCTAACTCTGTGATGGACATCATTCATTAAACCCTTTACTCTGTTATTATTCACTGGGCTTTAGCTTACTGTATTATTTATGTATGTAGGTGATCAGGCGCGTGACCAGGCTAGAGGCTTCTGTCTAGAATCTGTTTTGTCAGCCAACCAATGTGCCTCCCGTGGAGGTTCCGGATGTGTCAAGTGATTATTGCTAAGTAATTTAAAGTTTAAGTTATGTTTTCTTGTTTGGTTTTTCAAGTCATGTGTATTTTGAAAAAGGGGACTAAGCCCCTTTCTGTCTAATCTGTATATATATTATGATGTGAGGTTGATGTGTATATATGTATATATAAAAAAGTTTAAAATTTTTCTGTCTCATATAAGTCTGTACAGCTCAATGGACGTTGTATATTATTATTTGCTTCCGCTAGCCCCTAATATTTTGTTAATCTGTTCAGAGGCCGTAGGTAATCCTCGGATTACTGGCCGGTTACGATGCCAAACCTATAGGGGCGGGTTTGGGTCGTGACACTTATCGCCATTTTCAGCCCATAACAACCTAGATTTTTTATGCCACATACTCTATGTTTTCCTTTTCAAATCCCAAACTAAACACTGAACACCTCTTCTACACCTTTTTTCAAGCTCTTGCAAGCCTCTAACTTCTGCCTTTAAATCCCACTCATGTAATTCATCCTCAGCTTTTTTCAATTTTTCCTCCACATTTCCAAACACTTCACTATTCCACCTTTTTAGTTGACTGCGCAAATACCCTAATTTTTTCATAATCCTGAAACTAGCCCACCCATTTACTTGATTGCTATCCCAGGCATTTTTAACTTCAATCACAAAATTTGGATGAGTGATCCATGCATTGATACACCTAAATGGTCTAGGACCCCAGTCCCTGTCATCATTCATAATGATAACTGGACAATGATCCGAAATGCTTATATTCAATCCCTACTGTTTAAAAGGGAATTTCTCCAGCCAACCAGTATCCAAAAGAAATCTATCTAACCTGCTCCACCGCTCTCCCTCCACATCATTACACCGTGTAAATAACCTTCCTAACATTGGTAAATCGTGCAACTCTATGCTATCAATGAAAGCATTAAAGTCCTTCATCCCCCTGTCCCTTCTAATGCACCATTTCCTTTCACTCATGAACCTGATCTCATTAAAGTCACCTCCAATACACCAGGGTGTTGTGAAAGCTCCTCTCAATTTTGACAATGATTCCCAAAGCATTCTTCGACCAAAAACATCATTTGGTGCATAAACATTAACAATTACACACTCAAAAGAATTACTGATAATACCTGCCATTAAAATAAATCCTCTATTACTGCAGCATTCCTTAAGCTCAAATACCTTAGGATTCCACAAACAAAGAAGACGACCTGCACTTCCTTCTGCACCTATCTCCAAAAAATCCACATCCTCTGCTGGCCACAAAGACTTATAAACCCATCATTAACATAGTTTCTCTTTGTTTCCTGAAGTAGTAGCACCTCAATTATTATTATTATTATTATTATTATTATTATTATTATTATTATTATTATTATTATTATTTATTTATTTATTTATAATCTCTAACTAGTTTCTTAATGCTCCTCCTCTTCTCTGGTTTTCTCAAACCCCATACATTCCATGTTATGATCTTCATCGAGAAACATTTGACACTCACCTGACCCCTGAGACTACCCACTAGCTTAGGCAGCCACCTCAGCCTCCTCCACTCTTTCTCTGTCCTTCATTTCAAGCATAACAATTCTGTTTACAACCTCCTGCTCCTTGTCTTGATGTTCCATACTAAGTACCTTCCCAACTTGTAGTGTAGCATAAGCCTCATCTCGAATCTTCCTCCTCCTCCTTGAATTATTACTTTGTGAAATTGACTATGACATTGCCACTACAGCCGCTCTAAAAATTGCTCCATTTCGAAAACTATTACTAGGCAAAACTCCTTTGTGAATCATATGGCTTCTACTTTGCTTTATTCTTCTTCTCATTTCAGAACCTTTCTTCTTGCCCTTATTATCAGACGCACCTCTTTTGATGCTATTGCAGTACCTTGTCCCTTACTTCGAACCTGGGCTGATTTTAGCCCCAGTAGTGGGCCATTTTGAGATTGGGCTGCACACTCACTTAAATCCGAATCCACCCCAATAGGCCCAGCCACAATTGCCCCAGGCTGGATTCTATTTAGTACTACATGAAGATTGATATTAGGCCCAACACAATCTGATTCACCAATACTTCTCAGAAGTCCAGGTGAGCGACCATGGCCCTCCACATTTTGAATTTCATCTGGTGCCTCCTTTCTTGAGCTCTCCAACAACTCCAGACCTTCCATATTTCCACCTTCATTACCTTGTAGATTTCCCAGATCGCACTCTGTTTCATTTACCACCGAAACTACCAACCCCTCATTAACTCCATCTATTTCCACTTGCCCACTGTCCACCTTGTCCTCTTCATCTGTTGCCACCACATCATCTTCTGCCAAATCCGCATTATCCTTTGCCACTTCCTCATTACTTGCATTCCTACCATCCTCATCTTCCTTGCTTTTAACAACACTTAGTAACTGTTGTTCACAGCCAACACTCTATGAATTAGAGGCAAGAAACTCTTTACTCACCTCCCGTCTGCAAAGATTAGACATATCAAATAATGGATAATCCTCACAAACTCGAACTGGATACTTTAATCCACTGCAATCCAGCAAGACCACTGCATTAATAAACTCCAATCTAGATGTCACAATCCTAACCCTTCCATACTCAAAGGTGCAAGGATTGGTAATGGCATCGTCTAATTGCACCACATCCCCCCATAAGCTTCCAATATCTTTAAATGTATTAGAACTCCATAAATTAAGAGGTACTCTCATACAAGTAATCCAGACGCATCGTTCAGATGCAATGAACTTCTCTTTTCCCCACTCAGTTATGGAGTCAGTCCACTGAGAAATCCACTGATCCATACGTAACCTTTCCTCCTTCATTTGTTGTTTTGAATCAAATGTTAAGACAGCTAACTTGCCACTCCCTCTTCTAACTCTAACCCCTTTAATCCTCTCCTCTACCTCAGCTTTAAACTCATCGAAGGATAGATATGCTTTAAGGCTCACCAACAAGCTTTCATACAACCATCCATTTCCAGCCTCTCTTGCTTTAATTACCAAACCAGTACCATTCTGCACAGCTTATGCATAAGATCTCCTTTCTTGAATCTGCACTCCTGTTTGAGGAAATACCTTATGATTCCCTTTCACCATCCGATCCTCCCCTTTACTAAGTTCTTCCCCCACCTTGCGCTCCCTTTTTTGATAATCTGCTAGCTTTACCTTCAATGCCTTATTATCACACCACAACCCATCCGCCTTCTGAATCGCCATATCTGCTGCTACCCGACAGTCGTACCTCACAAAGCCAAATCTTGTTCATGTACCTTGTCTTCTCTTTGCCGGAATGAAGACGTCCTTAACAACTCCAAACTTACCAAACATGGAGAACAATCTTTTTGGATCCATGGAATTTGGTAAATCATCGACAAATATTGTAAACATTCCCTCAGTCCATGATCGCTAACCTCGCATACCTACCATTTTTCTTCGTAGCACTGGAGTCCACCATTCTCTCTCCATTCTATTTCGTTCTTTTTATAATATTCAAGCATGCCATAGTTAACAAGTGATGGATATTATATTCTGATTGATATCAGAATTGTGGGGGTGTATTAATAGAAAATTAATTTTTCTTAGAATACTTAAAATGTGGGGGTGCTTGAAGTATTTTACCAAACTAACGATTACGATAGTAGGTCCACAAAGAATCTCAATTCTTTCCGTGGGACAAAGTTAGAGTAGAAGCAAAAATGGTTTCATTAACTCCTATATGGAACATCTCTATCTCTATTATTTGAATTTAACAAATATGAGTGAGATAGCGTAACGATAAGTCTCGAATTATTCAAAGACTTAATACCGTAAGACACTTGTTCTTAGATGTGAATATTGTCTAAGGACAATATAATAGATCTATTAACTACTCAATGATATATAAAGAAGAAAGTCAAACAGAAAATAGTGGCTGCTAAACAAAAAGTTTGGCTAGAGAGCAAATGAGAGAAAGTTCATCGAGGGAAAGGTGATTCAAGCTTATTAATTTTGAGTCATCATAATGGCAACCCAATCTAGCTGTAATAACCCCAAAATGCATATCATGATTACTCCCTAGATTTGTTCTAGGTGCATGACACAAATTAGTTTGTTGTACACACAGAGTTGTGCAATTTTTGTGTGGGTGATCGTTGTATCCTAAAGACAGGATGTCCATTAATCGCAAGCACTAAAGACGAGGGCAAAATTTTTGTCTTAAAGACAATGTTCAAACACTGGTCTCAGAATTTTTGTAAGAAATTTCTTGTGTTTTATTTTATTATTTATTTGCATTAAATTATTTTTTCCGAAAAATATTTTCCTACACAACAGAGCTTATGAATGCAATTTGAAGTGGCTTGAGATTTAATTTGCTGTAGAGACAGTTATTTTTAGGTTTGTTTGACTAATTGATTGATCCATGCAGTCTATTAGTCTTCTTTCTCTCTATTGTACTGCATCTCTTTCTTGTTTCTAATAAATTTATGTTTTTTGCAAATCAAAAGAGAAAAAAAAAAAAAAAACAGACGGTAAAATTTTATTGACTTTCCCTAAAGTTTTTTATTTTTATTTTTTATTTTTAAATATTAAGGATTTCCCTTGAGATCTTTGAAATAACACTGCTCATCCACCAAGATGCCGTTAACGGAGGTTGTTATTTTACAAATTTACCCTTATAATTAAATAATTCATTTTTTCTCAAGGAAATTCATTGCATTTGTTCTGATTTCTAAAAGTTTCAATTTTGGCTTGACATAGGATTGATCCCCAAAATCTTCAGTTTGTTGCTTTGCATGTAGGCCACATACTTGGTTTCAATTATTTCCATTTTTTTGGATTTTTAAATTTTTGTATGTAATTATTTGATTGTGGGTGTCTATATAAATTGTGTTTATCATACTTTTGCAATTAAGTTGTGCTCTTTTTTTATTTCCTTTGTGACATGCAATCGCTCGAAACGAAAGCAAATATATGGTGGATTAGGTGGTGATGGCATGAAAGGGGATGTTGGACGTGCCTCTTCTTTATTGATATGTTGATTTTAGTGTTTGCTCTGTATATTAAAATTTTATTGATAAACATCTCTTTTGTTGATAAAAAAAGAGAGTAAAGTTTGTTATATATATTTTAAATAATTTGAGCCCGAGAAAAAACCAAAAAAAAAATAATAATAAATAAATAAATTGTAAGTATTATGTTCATGATTCATTTAATCATCTAATGCATTAGCATAAAAAAAATTAAAAAAAATGACAATAATATTCACACTTTCCTTTTGAGAAATTATAAAATTAAGAAAAGTGATTTAAAATGAAGTCTAAATATCATTGTTTAAAAAATTAAGCCAACATATTTTAAGCTAAAAATTGTCATTTTTTTTTCTCTAACAGAATTTTTCGTGCATAATATGGGTGTACTACTAGTTAAAAAATAAACTTAAAGGGATGTGAGTGTCATTTTAGAGATCTAAAATTTTATTTTGACCCTTATTGTTTCAATTTGAAGAAGTTATTCTCTATATTTTAAGTTTAATTTTAATTTGATTATTTTGTCCAAATAACCGTCAATTTCTTCTATGTGTAATATGTGTACCAAAATCACTTTAACATTTAAGTTAAGTGGAATGATCAAATTAAAACTAAACTAAAAGTATATGGATCAAATTGAAACTAGATAGAAAGTACGCTGACTAGGCCTGTTGATGACCCATATTCCCGTATTCTTCAGTTAGGCTCCGTTTGTTTAGAAAGAAACAGTTAATATAAAATTAAAATGGTAGAAAATGAGGTGAAAGAAAAGAAAAAAAAATGAAAATTTATTTTCTTGTATGCATTTGAATAGATGAAAAATTTTATAAGAAAATGATGGGAAAAAAAATATAATCACTGCAGAATAGAGTTGTGGAGAGAAATACGACTAAAAAGGAAAACAAAATAAATTTTGTCAAGATTTATGGGAAAAAATAAATTTCTTTGTATATTTCGCAAGAAATTGTTAGCCAAACTAACAAGCTAATATGAGTTGTATAGGAAATTTTAGGTAGCATTTAGCTTTTGTTTAGAATTATGATTTGAGTGTGAAGTTGTATTTTGAATTTGTGAGTTTTCGAATTATGATTTGAAAAGATAAAATTTGTTTGGTTATGAGTTTTAAATTGAGTGTTGAATTTTTGAAATGAGTTTTGAGTTTGTGAAAATTATTTGATTATGAGTTTTGAAAATTGTTTTCAAAACTTAATTCAAAAACTTATAACTCAGAACCAAACACACAACTTAAAACTCTACTGAAAATTTTATTGTAAGCTCATAACCAAACTCTTTTTAAAATTCAATTAAAAAAAAAAATTATTGAAAAAAATATTTTTTTATTTAAAAAGTTAAAAAATTTGAAAAATATTTGTTTATTTAAAATATTATTATTTGTTAACAAAAATATTCAATTAATGCTTTAAAATTACTTTTGATTGTATATTTGGTTAGAATTTTTTTTAATTGTTTTGTTTAAAAATGTTTTTTTTTTATTTTTTAAAAATTACTATGACAAATTAATTTTTATTTCAAAATCTTTTTTGTTAATTTTAAATAAATGTCCAAATAATTTGTGATTTTGGTCGCAAAAAAATATTTTCTATATTTAAAAAATGGGGAATTGACCAGTAAATCCCATTTTATCATCTTGTAGATCATGTGGTCCTAATTATTTTCTTTTAAACTGTTTAGTCCTTTGGGTTGTTTGTTTACTATTTTGCCATTAAAGTGTTAGTTTGAGTTTGTAGACCCACATGTATTTATGGGAAGGGGTGTGTGAGATTCACGTTCCAAAAAAGGTAATAGTACTCTTTTTCTGTGATGTGGGTTGTGACGTGAATTTGACACTTTTTATTGTTTTCATGACGTGGATTGTGTCACGTTTCAGTTTTACATCACGTGGATTCCACCGATACTCGTTCTCAATCTCACCTATTCTCGTTTTCAATCTCACCAATTCACAGTTCTGGTTCTCAATATCAATCTCAGTTCCGGTTCCACACTGTGGGGTTCACTCGGTGAGGTTCACATCGAACGTCAAACCTCAAACCCCAACACTGAACCCAACAATGAACAACATCAAGAACGTTGAAGAAAACACAATTCTCAGATACATTTTTGATGATTCACAGTTTGATGATTCACAGTTTTGATTCCACACTGTGTGGGGTTTGACGATTCACAGTATTGATGTTGTTCATTCCTGTTACACCCAATTCTCAGATAGAACCACCCATACGGCCATCCACGCTCCCTCACACCTGTGTGGGGTTTGACGATTCCACACTGTGTGGGGTTTGACGATTCACAGTTTTGACGTGGTTCACTCGGTTCCACATTGTTCACGTCGTTTCTGGATCCACAGTTGTGGTTCCACACTGGTTCACAGTTCTGCGCACAATCTCTTATTTTCCACCCCCTGAAACTCACAAAGATCTCAAATACTCACGTCCACCATACCTGTATTCGTAGTCTGAGAGGCATTTTCGGAGAGGAAGACGAGTCGCTGTTGGCGGACTCGGAGAACGGTGATCGATGAACCATCGATGAACCCTAGGGATCCAGGTGAGATGAATCAAATCAACGGACTGAGCTACACAACGATCTTCGTTGGAATTGCTATCCAACTGCAATAGATGGATTGAACGAAGTGAATAGAATCAATCAAAACCCTAGAGATTGAACAACACGACGCTGATCCGAATCGGGTTACAGAGTCCAAGCCGACGAGGGACGGTGCTGGAGGACGGAGGTAGATAGAATCAATCGAAACCCTAGAGATTGAACAACACGACGCTGATCCGAATCGGGTTACAGAGTCCAAGCCGACGAGGGACGGTGCTGGAGGACCGAGGTAGATCGGCGGCGATTCTGATAATTATGGGATTCTACAACCAAACATGGCATCCACGTATCCCCCAATATCTGTTACTCATACAATATCATCAATTGATTAACAAAAAGGACAAATTCGTCCAGCAGCAATCCAAAAAATTCAAAAAGGGACTTTGCTGATTAAAAGAATCCAGCAGTAGGACTTGCCAATCTAACAGAAAAAACGTGGGATCATATAGTGCAACAGGTTGTGAAATGGGACTTTCTGATAATTTTCCCTTAAAAAATATCAAAAATAAATATAAATTATTAATTTTTTTTCAGATAACAAGGGCCAATTGTTAAAAAAAAAGGGCTTCAGTCAACCGGCCAAATGTTTAGAGGGATGTCTGGGGGAGGTAGACTAAAAAATTCAAAAACTGTTTAGGAGAATGTCCGGACGGACAATCCAATAGACACAAAATTCAAAAACTCTTTGGTTTACCAAACATATTTTCAAAATGTGTTTTGAAATTGATTGAAAATCATGATTTGAAAACTATAATCAAACAGATGATTGATTATTAGTGTAGAATCCTGATTTGAGAATCAAACAAAAAACAACCTAGTTTTCATTATTTTCTAGAACTATATAAACAAATAAAAAATTATTCAGCGTGTTTGGTTTGAGTTTTCAGGATTAAGTTTTTTGGTTTTTGTGTTTTTTTTGTTTTTAATGAATATTTTTAAAATTTTAAACAATTTTTTTACTTTTTTAGATGCACTTTACTTAAATGTATCTAAAAAGTAAAAAAATTATGAAAAAATATTTTTAAAAATTAATAAATACATAAAAATACAAAAAATATACTGAATTCTTGTATTTTTTTTTTTACATTTTTGGTATTTAGTGAATTTTTAAAAGATTTTTTTTACAATTTTTTTTTTACTTTTTAGGTATATTTATGATAGGTGTGTCTAAAAAGTAAAAAAATTGCTTAAAATATTAAAAAAATTCAGTAAAAACAAAAAAACACGAAAAATAAGAAAGTAGAATTTTTTAAAAAGTATTTTTTGAAAAATGAAAAAAAGTAATTTTTTTTAATTTCACTTTTCTATGTTATCTATCTCACCAAATTAAGCCTTAGACAAATTGATCCATTTTTTTTCCTTTTTTTTTGAACGGCAGACAAATTGATCTCTATCTCTGCTTTTTCTAGAAGTGGAGCTACGCTAGGCGTAGAAGGGCAATTGCTTCCACTGGCAAATTTTTTCCCCCTCTTCTCTCTCGTCTTTTATTTTTGTCTATCTTCCCTAAGTATTGTTTTAAATTTTATATTTTGTATAGTAAATTTTTAATTTAATTTTTTTTATACTCAAATTTTATTATCATACCATAACTTTCTGCTCTTACCATAAATTGTTACTCATACCAATTTCAATCATACATCTTATTTTATTTATGTAATTTTTTTCAAAACAATATAATTTTTTCTTTATCTTTAATTATTTCAAAAAAAATTTATTAAATAAAATTGATATTGGTCTGATTTTAAAATCGGAAGTGATTCATCCCCCGAAAGGGGAGCCCCAAATCCCCCGATTTTCCCTTTTAAGTAAAAAAAAAAAAAAAAAAAAGAAAACAGAAAAAAAAAAAAACAGTTTGCCAAAAATGGAAATTAGGGGGATTAGGGGGAGTTTTTTTAGGGGGATTTTTCATTTTCCTTTTAAAATTATACAAATTTTATGAATATAAATCAAAAGAAGAAGAGAGATGAGGGATGGAGATGACATAAAAGAGGGAGATAAAAGCATGAGGGAAATGTCAGAAGAGAGAGAAAAGGTTCACGCTTGTCGAACCAGAAAAGGAGAGTTGATGGCAAATCCTATAATTTTTAGTGATGATGTATAAATAAAAATTTTTATTAAAAATTTATATAAAAAGAGATGATGTGTATTTGTTGGTACTATAAAATAATAATAATAATAATAATAATAATATTATTATTATTATTATTATTATTATTTTTAGGATATGTGACATCCTCTTATTTATTTGAAAGTTAAAAAAAGTTATGGAAATGATAGAGAATATGAAGGACAAAGTGAATGAGTGAGACATGTGACAAAACAAGGATGAAGATAATAGAAATAGGTAGTTACTAATTAATTATTACTGTATTTTTTTCCTCTATAAATAGCCATCAATGGCTACATTGTAAGATCTAGAACTCAAATAAAAAACAATTGATTTCTATTTTTCTTGTCATTTATATTTCTTGCATTTTATTTTATGCACTTCTTTTTCAAAGTATTTATTTTATGTACTTCCTTTTCGAAGCATTTATTTTCAGCATTTCCTTTTCGAAGCATTTTATGCACTTTCTTTTCAAAGCATAGGCGTAGAGGCAAGTAATTGCTATTTTGATTGTTCACTCAATCACCGTGATTGTTCACTCAATCATCTTTCTCTGTCTCTCTCATTCTTCTGTTAATTTTTCTTTTCTCTACACTTGGCAATTTTGAAATCCTCTTCATTGAGGTAAAAGAATTGTCAATACAATCACTTGATAATTGACTTGAATTTAATCTGTAAAGATTTTTCAATCCTTAATAACACGCTCGCATTTATGATATTTTCCTTTGTAAGAAAAATAAACCAACAATTTTTGGCACGCCCAGTGGGACGCCAAGTATAAGAAATGAAAAATGAATTGGATTCATCCATTTCAAATAGTATAGATGAAATCTTTTTGCGTAAATAAAAAATTTTAGATCTTCATCAAGAAGAGATCCATTTTCTTGATGAAATAAACTTTTATCCCTTACAATATTATTTGGTGGAAGAAAAAAATACTATTTAATTGGAGAAATTCATCAACTTGATATGAAAATTCGTCAATGGAATGATAGGTTGTCAACTCTCACTACCAAGTTTTTAACTGAGACTTTAATGGCCAGAATTGGTGAATTTTTTTCAGAATTTTTCCATAATTGAAAATAGCAAAAGTAAAGAGTTGATTTTATTAATAGCTCGGAGGATCAAAAAACTCATTTTTAAAAAGCCAATTTATGAAAATAACATGGCTAAAAAGCAAGTTGTTGAGCCAAGCATAGTTAAAAATAATGTTTCATATAAGACTCGGGGGGTTGAAAAACTCATTCTTAGAAAGTCAAACCATAGACATAAGATGTCTATGAAGGATTTTCATAAGCTAATAATGGCTAAAATGGAACAACCTATTAGACTAAAAAATGATGAAACTCACATGGAGGATTTTCGTAATCTATTAATGGATAAAATAGAAAAATAACCTCATTTGTTAATGAATGATGAAAGTTATTTGGCTAAAGAACATATTCTCAAGCTACACATGGCTAAGAATGATGAACAATTTAATGTTCATGAATCTGAATTTTTTGAAATTATTCAAAATATCAAGTTGTTTAAATTTTTAAGGCCATCTTGTACTATAGTTTTTGGTGTTCAAAATTTTTTTGGGATTTGTAGTTCACATCAAAGTTTGATTTTGATAAAATGGTTAATAAAACAATCATCTTTAAGCATTTTTTTGATAAGTTTGATGCACTAAAGAACAATTTAGCCATTTGAAATGTTGAACTTGGCTAGGAAAAGCCTATGCATTTAAATTAGTGGTTGAGAATAACTTATCTTTTCAAATTGATGGCCATTTTTATTTATTTATTTTTTTTAAGGCACAAAAATGACAATATGTGTACTTGGTTCGACTCTTCAAAAATTCATGTAAATATCATTTTTAAGGGCCGCGGGGGGTAACGTTGGCACCATAAAATATTATTATTAGTAGTATTAGTATTAGCATTATTATTGTTATTATTTTCAGGACATGTGACATCTTCTTATTCATTTGAAAGTTAAAAGAAGTTATGGAGATGATGGAGAACATAAAGGACAAAGTGAATGAGTGGAAGGATACGCGACAAGACAAGGATGAAGATAGGAGAAATGAGTAGTTACTAAGTAATTATTGCTGTATTTTTTCCCTCTATAAATAGCCATCAATGGCTACATTGTAAGATCCAGAACTCAAATAAAAAACAATTGATTTCTATTTTTCTTGTCATTTATATTTCTTGCATTTTATTTTATACATTTCCTTTTCGAAGCATTTATTTTATGCACTTCCTTTTCGAAGCATTTATTTTCAGCACTTCCTTTTCGAAGCATTTTATGCACTTCCTTTTCAAAGCATAGGAGTAGAGGTAAATAATTGTTACTTTGATTGTTCACTCAATCACCCTGATTGTTCACTCAATCATGTTTCTCCGTCTCCCTTATTCTTCTGTTAATTTTTCTTTTCTTTGCACTTGGCAATTTTGAAATCTTGTTCATTGAGGCAAAAGAACCGTCAACACAATCATTTGATAATTGACTTGAATTTAATCCGTAAGGATTTTTCAAGCCTTACTGGCACGCTCACATTTATGATATTTTCTTTCGTAGAAAAGATAAGCCAACAATATTCATTTAATTTAAATCAAAATGCTTATTGAAGTGACTTTCAATTTTAAAATACCACTATTTCATCATTTTTATATAAAACTTTTCCTTACAAATCATTTTTCTTTTTTGATTTCATTCATTTGTAAATAATGTTATCACTTTTCTTTTAGGCAAATTCTAACAAGTGTCCCTATGTATTGTTTAATGTTGGAAAGTGTGCATAAAGTGTCTTGAAAATATGTAAAATGTTAGAAATTGGGCGCCCATGTGGCATGACCCTTTGAACCTTTTGAACCTTATCAATGTAAGTTTGAATTTGAATTCAAAACTTATTTGGATAACCATTCAGGATATCTATATCTATCATATCAATAGATATGGATAGATGGATAGATGGATAGATAGATATTGGTTGTTATATCTGATTATATATTTTATATATAATATATTTAATAGATCAGATACATATATCAGATATACGTTATGTGGTTTTTACCCATAACCTTTTTTTCCCAAACTCTCTCTCTGACTCTCTCTTATTAAAACAACGATCAAGCCTCTGCACTGTAACTTGTGTGGGTGATACTCATTTTGTAGTATCACTCCACTGCTGGGTTGATTAATCAGATTCTAGAAGCACGTGATTTACCCACGAGGTTCTTCTCTAAAAGGTATGATTCTGATATTTTATCCGCTGCGTTGTTATGCTTTATGATTTACATTGGTATCAGAGCGAATATGGGTATTTTCGTACTTATTTTTTATGCATTAAAATATGTGTATATCTTTATATAAATATATATACATGATATATGCATGAATATTAATAAAGGAGGAAGATGTCTTCATTTTTATGTTCATTAAATGTTATTTTAAATGCCATAAATGTTTTTATTGTGAAAAATGGAGTCCGGCAGTACAAAAATCGAACCAGAAAACATCCTGGAAGGCGGAGTGTGGGCTTTACGCTCCACCTGATGCCGTGGGAGGCTTCCACGCGCCTCCACGCGCTGCCATGCCCTTGCACGCGCCTTCACGTGCCAGATGCGATTCAGACGTGCTTCCACGCGTCGTCACGTGCACGTCAGCGGCGCTGTCCACGCGTGCGCCTTCCGCGCCACACACGCGCGCCGCGTGCTGAGCTGCCCACCGAGCCGCGTTCTGAGCCGCGCCGAGCCGTGTGCTGAGCCGCGGGCACTGAGCCGCGCCGTTTTTCCTCCGCCGGCTTGGCTTCTGATGCATAAGGCTCTGTTTGTTCTATTTTAAATTCTGAATCGCGTTAAATTGTCATAATTAATTCATTATAGCTTTGTTTTAAGCATGGTTGGTACCGTTAGACTCAGAATTAAATTTTTTGTCTTCTGTAAAATTTTGAAAATTTTATGAAAATAAAAAATATTTTTCTTGAAATAATAATTCATTATTTCTAGTTTAAAATGCATTTGGTGTTGCATGATTAAGTTTCTGAGGTTGAATTTTTTATTGTAAACTACTGTTGTAGTTTACTATTTACTGGTATAGTTATAGCATTTTACCATATTCTGGAATATTTATTTCTAATTTTATGTGTGTTTATTAGTTATTTAAAATTCCAGAAAATATCAGAAAATTTCAGAAAATTTCAGAAGTGATATAGTTTCGTTATGGCATAATTTGAATATTAAATACAGCATATTGTTATTTTTTGCCTAGAGTTTCTAATATGTTGTAATGAGAATAGCATGATTAATTGTTATTTGTTTAAATTCCATTATTAATTGTGACATAGCATGAGTTGGTTGTGAATCTACATTATGATGCTATTGTATGGAATTAGAATTTTTTATCATGCTTTTAGACATGCCATAGTAAGTGGGAGGTTATTCGGTTGAGAGAAATCTTTGTAGATTAACTCCCGAAAACCAATATTTTGCACATAAATTAAATTAAATTTTGGATAATTGTCACTTGTGGCGCAAGAGATGATTACGAGCATAGCGGATTTTCGATCTTGCGACTTGTGTAATATTGTCACTATTTAATTTAGATTTTTGTGGCAAAATTATATTATGCTAATCAAATTAATCCCAATGCGAATTTCTCTCTAAATTGACTTAGCTTATGGAAGTTAATTGGTTGACCTAGACTTAGTAAAGATGTTCAAATGTGAACAATTTAATCCCATTCTTTAGATGAGCAAAAGTCTTGGAGACTTTAGGTCAAGCCTTAATTGAGCCAAAGTAAGGAAACATGACTCAAAGTCGTCGTGTTTTTGTTGCCTTGTTTGGCATAATAAAAACTAATGTGTGCGCTATGGTTAGCGGCACGCTACGTAGTTTTGGTTGGCGAGTTTTGGAGTTATGAAATTAGTAAGCCCTCAATAGATCTGTATATGATCTTGACTATTGAGCTGCGCGGATTGACTTTGTAATTTGACTTGTAAATGATGTTACATCATTGGATGAAGTAACATTCAAGAGTCACGTCATCCAAGAAATGCGAGCTTAAATAAATTAGTCATTAAGTGTAAGACGAGTAGCCAGTATGAGCAGTGTTTTGCTCTCTACCCAATAATTGGGAGTGGATAGAGCAAAATTTCATGCACTATAATAGTGTGCGTTGAAATATCACGTGAAGTTAAAAGATTAGCGCTTAGAAGCTGCAAAGTCTATTAACATTGCCAACTTGTCTAAGTCTGGACACTTACTGTTTCCACACTTGAGTGTGAGACATGAGGAGGGGCTTCTTTGTATGATTCCTTAGCTAGGCTAATGTTTTTTGAATAACGTTTACCACTAAGTGCAAACGTTTCAGCATAATAATGAAAAGGTCAAGGCTGACAAGGTTGTTATGACTCTAAGAATTTGACGCATCGCTTGTGAGAGCATTATGTTGAATTAGACTCTTTAGCCTAATTCGCGCTTAAGTTACTTCAGGAGCTGTCATAGATTGATAGCTTATTCTCTCATTCTTATGGATAGTAGAATTAATTGCAAGTAACTATGAAGCGAGAAACAGAGATGGCAAGAGGAGTATCGTCATCTTTCAACTAGATGCAGTAAAGTGTATGGAGAATAAAATTGACTTGAAGGTGTAGGGGATTAGCACTTACTAGTTAAATTTGCGACTTAGGCGCACTTGATATCTCCATGACATCCTTTTATGATCTAGTGAATATGAATTAGTCGTGAGTCATTACCTAGTTGGGCCTAAACCTTTAAAACTTGTCTTCGAGAACTCACACATTAAGATGATTGGAATTAGTTTATGACATTGGTCATGAACCCGTGGCTTATTATACTTAATCACATTAATGAGATGATGACAAGATGGTTTGAGTAGGCCTTCTCGGGCCCACTCGTTTGTGACATCCTGCTCTCATGTGAATGTGTAACTTTGTTCGCAATGGTTGCGCACAAGTAAGTAGGAAAGCCATAGAAGGTCATTTGTGTTGGCGCATTTAGTCCACTATGATATTTGTGACTAGATATGTGTAAGGGTATGATAGTTAAGCCTTAATCTCGACACATTTATAGATTACGATACGCATCTAAGTCAAGACTATTTGATCTCCCATAAGTCAAAAGTTTTGAGATGATTTTTGACATTGCACATATGAGGTCGAGATCAATTAGATAAGAGCTTTTGTGCTTTTAGTTTTGACCAAGGTGGCGAGTATCTATTTGAGTTATTTTTTAGAAAGCTCTGTGAAGAGAAATGGATGCTTAGAAAATTGATTATTCCTAATACTCAATAACACAATGGTGTAGTAGAGATAAGGAATTAAGTATTGTTAATGTTAGGTGGATAATGGCGCAAAATGTTTCCCAATTGGGAATTGCACTAGTTTGTTGCCTATATCCCTAACTAAGTGCCCTCCATATCAGATTTTACACTCCATTTGAGTAATGGGTTAGCAGAGAGCCATCTATGGGCGATCTGTAACCGTTAAGCAGCTTATCTTTATTTTACTTCTCATAAGATTGCGAAGTTAAGACCTAGGGTTCTATAGCGCATTATTGTATGCTGTCTTGTAAACACAAGGGTCGTGTGGCGCATTATTGTATGAGGTCATGTAAACCCTCCGGGTCATGTGCATATAGGTAAGCAGCTTTGTGGTAGTGTAACTAAGTCACATAAAGTTTTCTTAGTAAAGGTGACGTGAATAGAGTTTTGGAACTCTATAAGATAGAGAATTCTAAGCATAGCGCTTTATGTAGCCTAGTTGAGAATGGAAAGAAATTTCCAATATCCTAGGGACAGTGGGAGCGATGTGCCTACTAATGGATTACTCCATTAGAGAAGAATACTCTACATTCTTAGTTGCGTGGTAGCGAATGTGAAAATTTTCCACGTCATCACTGGGTGATTGAGAGGGAAACATTCATGATTGCTCCGCAAGATGATAAAGAGCCTAGGATAATGCCAAAGGCTCTAGTCCCCTGTTTTTAGAAAGTGGATTAATGTTGCGCAGTTTAAGACAAAGTCTTTGAGGATTAACCATTTCTATAATTTGGTTGACTTTCCATTATGACGCGAAACTGTTCTAAAGTTATGCGTAATTTGGATAGTCATTGTTGAGGCATAAGGCTCGCTAGATACCGAAAAGTCGCACCATTGAGGAAAGTGTAGACCATGAGAAGACTTCCTCCTGGGGAGTGAGGTTATTTTGACTTAGGCTATGATTGACATAAGTTCGGAACATTGATTTGTGGACATTGTGACCCAACTTTCTCGTTAGAGAATTGGATAAGTAGATCCGTAGGGATTTACCTTCTGCTTTTATGGTGAAAAGTTAGGAGCGCAAAAAGGTTGCTAGTTCCAATAAATCTTTTACAGCCTAAAACAGTTATCCAAATAGTGGTTCTTAGATTTCGTCAAGCCATGATAGGCCAACGATGATCGATGAAGACCACTGAGGCATGATCAATGGTCCAAAAGAAGTTTTTCCTTACTTAGTCATTATGAGCCAGGAATTTATAGGGTTGTCGCCACCTAGGGTGGGCAGTCCTCTGTTTTAGATATGATGGACATGGGTGATGTAATTTATATGCTCGGATGTACGATCCTTAGGGATTGTTTTGGGAGAATTCCTATTTTGTCTTCGATGACTTACATAAGGAATATCCTAGAATGATTCTAGATGCAAAATTACAAACCCATTGACTTACCTATCGGTAAAAGCCAGAGCCTTAGCTATTGAGTGAATCCTCGGATTGTCTTTGGGGGAAACAAATGACCTATATTCCTTGATTTTTTCTTTGTTGTGGGAGCCTAAAGTACGCTATGTGGGCGTATTCGGCATGATAAGTGTTATCTTTGGTAAATGGTCAATTGAGTTGTTTAGACATTGACCTTGCTCATTAGACTGTGGATAAAATGCTTTACTAGTAGCATATTAATTTGCTCCTTGTAAGATTCAATGCGCTAGTTGGGCGCATTAAGAATGAACACAAATTGGTCACCAAAATATCTTTAGAGAGGTTATTGCGCAAGAGGTAGTGATCTTAAATCACTTCATGTGAGGCGCACATGGTGGATTCCGTTGTATATACCTATCGCAAGAGGTGCTGATAAGGCTTATGTTTGGAATCTAGAATAGTATCTTGAATCACTTCATGTGAGGCGCACATGGTGGATTCCGTTGTATATACTTATGCAAGAGGTGCTGATAAGGCTTATGTTTGGAATCTAGAATTGCGCAAGCTGTGGTCAATTTTTTTTTAAATCGATCACTTATTTTGAGATGATGGGATGTTGACACTATTATGGTTTGTGTCATAATGATTAGCAGATGATGATGTCAGCAGGCAAGATTGGCTCACTCACACGAGCAATCGCCCTTGGCGCTTGGGAGCGAGCAAGGATGAGACTAGTGGTTTATTTTTATTTGGAGCCAAGAGAGGCTTAAATAATCCACTATGCATGTCGCCTTGGTTACAACCAAGATGAGGTCGTGTTAAGGACCAAACATGGATGTTAGTACCCACTTTCCATGTTGTGCCTGTTATGATTAGCCAGATGCGAGATCTCATTTGGCGCCTGGAAGGCGAGCAAATAGAGAATTCGGGTTAGGCGCTAGAAAGCGACTAGACTAATATCTGTACGGTGTATCGAGTATGACGTCACTCTTTTGGAAGAGTTACTCCACCGTAGCATGTATTCATACTATATGTGCTTGGCGACCGAGTAATGAGGTGAGAGAATGGATCCCTGTTTCCTCACCGTGTGAGTCTTACGTGTCATTATTGATATGACTTTCATTTATGTACCCTTTTGTGACTTTTGACTATGTCATAAGGTAAGGGTTGATGTTCTGCTACTTTGGTATGTTGCCTGCGGTCATGTATGATTCGGCCTTAAGGGACATCACTGGGAAAGCGGTCAATCCTAAACTAAATGGCATGAGGGCAAAGGGAAGATCATCTAGTATTACACCACTGTTGTATATTCACTGCCGACAACTCACATCGCTCTGTATGAGAGGCGAATTGAGTGTGAATATATTGCAAGAATTGAGAGGGTCAAACATGCTCTTTTTGAGGGATTAGAGATGTTTTTTGGACCGGTGTAATTAGATGGGTCTGGGGTATATGAGACACTATTTCTGTTCCTTTTGGGTTGATATCTCTATGCTGGCTCATTTTGAGTTTCTAGTATAGAGCTCCCACATGCAGGTGTTCTCAGCAGTCGCACGGTGCATTGGCTAGTATGAGATTGTTCTTTTTTGGGGAGATTGAGATAGAGATGTGGCAGTGTCATGCCAACTCATGTGCGAGTGGGAGATGTTAGAAATTAGGCGCCCATGTGGCATGACCTTTTGAACCTTTTGAACCTTTTGAACCTGAACCTTTTGAACCTTATCCATGTAAGTTTGAATTTGAATTCAAAACTTATTTGGATAACCATTCAGGATATCTATATCTATCATATCAATAGATATGGATAGGTGGATAGATAGATATTGGTTGTTATATCTGATTATATATTTTATATATAATACATTTAATAGATCAAATACATATATCAGATTATGTTATGTGGTTTTTACCCATAACCTTTTTTTCCCAAACTCTCTCTCTGACTCTCTCCCATTAAAACAACGATCAAGCCTCTGCACTGTGATTTGTGTGGGTGATACTCATTTTGTAATATCACTCCACTGCTGGGTTGATTGATCAGATTCTAGAAGCACGTGATTTACCCACGAGGTTCTTCTCTAAAAGGTATGATTCTGATATTTTATCCGCTGCGTTATTATGCTTTATGATTTACATAAAACTATCAAAAAAATGTATTGATTTCAATAAAAATACATTGAATTTAGTGAAAAATATTTTATATTCTTCAAATTTTTTATATTTTACTTATGTTTTGAGAGCACTTGTCAGCAACGTCCTTTCTTTTAAGCACAACAGTATTCCTATTCATCAAAAGGTTCAATTGTTCCTTTTTAGGGATTACTGCAATTTAGGAAAATGACAATTCAATGACATAAGTAAATTAAAAGCTTAAAATTAGTTTATATTTTCATATCATTAATTTATTTATAAAGAAGTCAAATGTTCCATTTTGGATGATTGAAAAATGTCTGCTTTACCCACAAATTTTTTCTTCTTCCAAATCCTTAAATTAACATTTTCAAACTGAATCAATTGAAGTTTTGTTCAAACAACAACAGAGTCTTTTTCATATGCATTGATTTATGGAATGTTTCAACTTTGAGTCTTTCCCTCACAAATTTGATTTGGATCTCCGCTTTTAGATTTTGAAGATCAACAAGAAAATTATTTATCTTTTAGAGAGAAATGATCATTTTATTTTTCTATGTCCCTTTTAGCTATGAATTCAAATGATTAGAGCAAAAAATTTATATATTTTACTAGCGTATTAGCCCTGTTATGCACGTGTATAAATAAATAATTAAAAATTAGTTTTTAAATTAAAATAATAATATAAAATTTATTTAAAATATGTAGTAAAAATGATCTGTAATCAATTAAATTTAATTCATTTTGTTAGAGTTAGAGCATCTCCATCCAAATAGTCAAATTTTTATTTAAATTTTAACAAAAAGTCTATTTTTTATTTTTATTTTTTTATTATAGCTAATCATCTTTTCAAATACATTCTCTAACAAAGTCTCTATTCTATATTTTATTTGTTAAGTCATCTTTCCGTAGCTACATGTAGCTAATGATTTGATATTCAACTAAAGTAGCTAGCCAAGAATTGAGCTTGATGGAGTGTGTTTCTATGATTTTGTATTATAAAATAGCCAAGAGAAAGCTCTAATGAGCTTGATAATGGTACTCTTACACATAAGAGAATATTTTTATTCTGATATCATCAATTGTGTGTTCTAAATTCTTAATAAAAACCAACATGTCATAATTTAATTGTTAAAAATTAAAAAATAACTTACAAAATACATTTTACGATAAAATATAAATACATTTCATTTTATAAGTTTCATAATTTTAATTTATCATATGATAGTAGTAAATCACATATATTAATATATTAATTTTTTCTTATTTTATAAAGCTTAAAAATTTATCTACCCAAAATTGTAAAGTCGTATGTCAGAATTCTTATTTGAAAATGGATTAGGATTGACTTGTGGTGTTAGATTAAACATTAAAAATGAACTAAAAGCTACTCAATTATGCCAATGTGACTTTCACCTAATCATTAAAAATTGTCTTTATCGATTTGTAACCGATATGAGTTAGTTTGTGGGTTTCAATATTGGATTAAATATTAAAAATTAGCCTAATTCAAGTCATTTTTTTTTCTTCTAACAATTATTGGTTTAAGCCTATAATACATCACATTTTAATAACCTAATATCACCCACAAAAAAAAAAAAAAAAAAATTTAATGTTTACGGTAGTTTTTATCAATCAACAATTTTTTTTTTTTTTTTATATTTTTTAAATTATTTTAAAATATTAAGATAGTTATATTTGAACAAATTCTAACATAAAATTTTTACTTTAAAACTTTAAGACCTACACATTTTTTTTTTTACTCTATAAATAATCTTTGAAATAGCAACTCAAATAAATTTCAATCATTATTATAAGAAGAGACATGTGTGATAAGAGTTTGTAGTACACAATTTAAAAAAATAATATTAATTCAAAATTTTCAATATGAAAAATATGTACCCAACTTTATGTTATGTTTGATTCATGGATCTGGGTAGAAATTTGGAATAAAAAGGAAAAAGATAAGTGAAATGTGAATGGAATACAACTATATTTTACCTAATTTCACACACTTTTTCAAAATTTCTATCCAAAACTATGAACCAAATATATCACCAATGTTTGTTTTAGATCCTTTATTGTATTAATACGCACTATCTAAAAAAAACATATATAATATTTGGTGGGAGAAGCATGTTCTTAAAATGGACCACCAATCACATCACAAGAGAATAAAAGTTAGCTAATATTTTTTTTTTAATTATTTAAAAAATTAAACATCAAGAGAAACAATCTATGAAAGATGTGAATTGATTCCTATATTTTGGGGTGCAAAAATCTAAATTTTAAAATTGGTCTTTTTTAAATTTCTAAATTTAAATTTTTAAATGGATTAATTAAATTTTTTTTTTTTTTTTTTTTTTTTGAAATGCCTAAATCAAGGCATAATAAGATTTTTTTAAGAATAAAGTTATATGCACCAATAGGTGTACCAATTAATATACTAATGGTGATGTGATATAATTTTAGAGACTTTGAGTCTTTATGTAGCACTTGTGTCCTTTAAAGCTTTTGGTAAGTGTATCTGAACCCTTTATTCTATTTTAGGAATCTTTGGTATTGTTATGGGTTGGTTTTAGAGGGGTATAATCCGATTTAAACTTGTGGGGTTTGGTTGTTCGCACTTATTCTTGTCAAAAGTTCCTTGGAGACTTAGAAATTCCATTCTAGGGTTGACACCAGCCTTTCTAGGATCGACCCTTACCTGTTGGTGAAGTTCTGGAAGTGTTACTGGAAGATAGGGTAGACACCAAACTAGGAGAGGATTGACCCTCTTATGTCTGTGTGTTAATTGCTGGAAGATAGGGTAGACACCAGACTAGGAGATGGTTGACCCTCTTATATCTGTGTGTTGGTTGCTGGAAGATAGGGTCGACCTCTGCGTGTTTTTTTTTTCAGATTTTTGAGGTCCGAATGGGCCTTATCTAAGGGGATTTTTGGGCCTATTATTTTATTTGATCTTAGGGCTTTTCCTCACTACTATAAATAGGCCCAAACCATTTCTTCTCTCATAAGTTTCTTTCCTATTTCCTCTCAAACCGTGATCTCTCTCTTCTCTCTCTAAAACTCAACTTTTTTTTCACTTAAATCTCTAGATCTACTCACCTAGAATGATCTTCTCACCTTGCGCCTTTGAGATACATTGTAGAGCTTGTCGAGGGCTTCATTTTGATCGGAGCAAAACGTTGTTTCTCCTCCGTCGACTTTTGGGTTTTTCTTCCTTCTTCCTCTTCTAAGCTTGAGGTAGGAATATTCTACTCTCCTATATGGGTTTTAACATAGATATTGTCATCTTGTATAAATGGTGTGATTTGGGAAGATTTTTGGTGAATTTTTGGTTGGTTTCTATATATATAAAAGAGGGTTTTCTATTTGGGTTCCTTATGGGCATGAGAGGTCATGAACATGTTTTGACTTGAGAAGAATTGATGAAATTTGGTCTTAGGTATAATATTTGATAAAGGGAGAGATTTGCCCTAATTTGAATTAAACAAGTTATTTTGTATAAATAACGAGATTGACTTGGAAATTACGGAATTGAAGGAACATGTGATTAAATGGTGTAGTTGGATTAATAAATCACTCACTTATGGGAAATTTTTTATAAATTATCTATTGATAGATTTATTTATTTGTTTAGAAATATCTGCCTTGGGCTATCGGTGGAGGATAGCCATAATTGTTGTAGAAATTGCATGATGATTAGGTGAATTGAAACTAATCAATTGGATTATGTCATTGAACATGACGGTTGGATTAAAATATTGAATATGTGATTTAATTGGTCATTGTATATGACAACGTGTTTAAATACATTGTATATGTATCTTTGTTTGGGAGGAGGTAGGGGATGTACTCCATTGTTTGGAAGGAGATAGGGGATGGACTCCATTGATAATTAAGTTGGCCGGAGTGTGCAGGGTGAAAGTCCTGAAATCTTATATACATTTGGGTGCCGGTTCCCTCAGACGTAGTTCCGTAAAATGGCAAGAAATGGAACTGTATGAATAAATGTTTATGATTGAAGTATTGATAAATGAGTTGTAGTCTCATTTTAAATTGTTTAGATGATGATGACCTATGTCCATGAATGGAAGTATGGATGTCAAAGTTAATTGGTTATGAAAAAGGTGTAAGTTGGTTTTCAAGTTTTAAACATTTATCGAATGCGAATGTTTTAGTTAATTCTCATTTACTGTTTAGCATATCTCTACTGGGCTTTGGCTCACCCTACTTGGGACACCATTTTTCAGGTACAGAGGACATGTCATCTCCAAGGACATAGTTTGGGAGGTTTAGGGGTTGAAGACTCCATTTTACATGTTTTGGTTGGTGTTAAATGTAAAATTTCAAGCAAAGGGTTTTATATGTAAAGAGTTAGACCTCTTCTTTTGTTGTAACCAAGTGTTAACTTGGAAAGCTGTAGGCCCTTCACTTATTTTTGTTGTTTAGAAGTTAAAGTTACATGCTATAGTTTCAAGATTAATGTTTATGAAAATGTAATGCATGTAATATCTTTTGTAAAGGACACTCTGATGAATGAAGAGATGATATTTCCCCTATGTTTATGACAATTTGTGAATGGTTGTCTTGTACTTTTTGAGGGCGTTACACTTTATAGTTTATATATTGGATAAGGTCTATAATTTTAAAGTGACAATATCATAATATATGTTGGTATACTAATTGGTATACCGATTAGTGCATGTGGCACCACTGTTTTTTTTTTCCTTTTTTTGAATGATTCAATAAAAGTTACAATTTTATTTTATTTTTTTGAAAATTTTAAAACCAATTAGTTAACTTTCCTTTTTAAATTCTAAATTTAAATTTATAAATGAATTAATTAACTTTCTTTTTGAAATGTGTAAATCAAGGCATAATATTTTTTTGTTTTAATGATTCAATAAAAGTTATCTAATAGAAGATTTTTTTTTAATTATTTAAAATATAATAATTTTAGAAAAATAGTATGAAGGTTTTGAGTTTTACAAGGTTCTTCTCATTATAAATTCTCTTTTCCTTAATATATAGTATAGATTAACTTCTCATCTGTTATTTACTTACTATCCATTTATTAGAATTTATGTCATTCTAAATAAATTCATTATAGAAAGACTTTAAACTAATTTAAGCTTTTAATGTACTTAAGTCTATTTAAAAAGTAATTTATTTCCTTAAGTGTAATAATCTGTAACTTTTATGACAAATAACATTTTAGATGTAAGTTTTTTTTTTTTAAAAAAAATTCAGGTAAATTTTATAAACATTAATTATTAAAGTGTTAATTTTTTTTCATAAATTTGAAGTTGTTTTTTACAATTACCAATAAATTGTATTTTTTTTTCTCTAATTTTTCCAAAATTGTAGAAAAAAAGATAAGAGTCAAAATTTGATTTTCATAGTTTTACCGATAATAATTTGATAAATTATATATTAATATATGATTTTTATTTTTATTTTTATAAACTTAATTATGAAAGACCTAATTCTATTATCATTGTGAAGGAGTTACAAATATTAACAGAAACACAGTACTAACGGATGAATTATGACATGTCATTATGAAATATCAAAATCCGAAGCAAAATAATGTTTTGCAGTAAGAAATAACAAGCATATTGCCTGTGCTGTGCACGGGTTTAAAAAATTAATTTGTGAATGGTTGTCTTGTATTTTTTGAGGACGTTACAACTTGATATTAAAGTGTATCTGGTTTGAATACTTTGGGTATGTAATGCCTTCAAAATAAACCCATAAATCATACATTTATGATACAAGAAAGAGATATCATATTCTATATATCAAAGTATCAAGTACAAAAATATTACATGTTGACAACAAAAGTAAATGCCCTACGGGCTTACCACTTTCCAAGCCAACACTTGGTTACAAATAGAGAGTACTAACTCAAAACACATTAAGCCCTTGGCTTGAATTTACATGTAATTCCAAAAAGAAAAAAATACAACAAAAATGATCCTTCAGCCTCTAAGCCTCCCAAGCTACGTCCTTGGAGGTGGCATTCCATCTGTACCTGACAATGATGTCCCATGAAGGGTGAGCCAAATCCTAGTAGAGATATACTAAACCAAGTATGAGAAATAACTAAAACATTAGCATTCGATAAATGGTTATCACTAGTAAATCAACTTACAACACTTTCTAGTTTCATGACAAATACATCCGTGTTTCATTCCACTTTTCCTTTACTTATCCAGTTCAAATTCATAAACATGGCTCACTATCTAGCCCGACAATTAAATAAGACTACAACTCATATTGAAACGCTTCCATTATCCACAATTCAAATGAGACTACAACTCATATTAGAACATTTCAATACTTCAATTATCTATGTTATGCAAACTTAATCAAGATTTCAGGACTTTCACCCTGGACACTTTGGCCAACTTAATTATCAATGGAGTCCATCCCCTATCTCCTGCCAAACAGGTTTGAGAGTACATCCCCTATCTCCTCTCAAACCTTGGAGTACATCCTCTATCTCCTCCCAAACAACATACATATGCAATGTATTTAAACACTTATCATATATAATGATCAAGCAAAGCACATATTCAATGTATTATTCCATCCGTCATATTCAATGACATACTCAATCGATTAGTTTTAATTCACCTAATTATCACACAATGTCTACAACAATCAAGACTATCCTCCACCGATAGTCCAAAACAGTTATTTCTAAACAGATAATAAATTATCAAACAGATAAATTATCTATAATTTCAAAGGTGAGTGATTAATCAATCCAACTCCACCATTCAATCTCATAATCTTCTAATTTCATGGTTTTCAATTCAATTTCATATTCCCATAGTTCTTGGATTAATTATACAAATTAATCATTTACATTAAATTAGGGCTTTCTCCCCATTTTCTCAAATATTGCTCCCTAGGCCAAATTTCATAAATCAAACACCATAACTTCATTTTAGGGACCACTCATACACTTGGAACCCCAAAAATAGAAAACCCCTTTTTCAATTTCAAACCCTAACTTCACCCAAAAACCCCAAAACCCCAAAACAACACCATCTATGCAAAATATATAACATCTATGTCGAAATTTATAGGAAGGAGTAGGTTATCCCTACCTCAAATTTCGGAGCTCAAAGGAGAAGAGGGACAAAACTCAAGATGCTCTGATCACCAACTTTTTTGAATAAAAAAGAAGGCCACGCCAAGCTCCACACTTTTTACAAAGGGACTAGGGTGGAAGATCACTAGAGCTAGATGATTTCGTAGAGAGAAGATGTATTCTACAGAGAGGAGCTCTCAAATGAGGGTTTTGAAAAGCTAGAGAGAGAGAGAGAGAGAGAGAGAGAGAGAGAGAGAGTGTGAGTGTCGAAAAAGTGGTTCAAAAAGCTTCATCTCGGACTAATATACATCACAGTCCGCTCGAGCGTGGAACGCCCCGCTCGAGTGTAGACACAGACTCCCGCACGAGTGTGAAAAGCGCCGCTCGAGCGTCGAATGCACACATCCAGAAGTTCTGCAGATGAAGGTCCCCGCTCGAGCGTAAAAGTGGACGCTCGAGCGTTCGATGTCCTGCAGGGAAAAATACTGAAGACTGAATAATCCCGCTCGAGCGTTAAACTGCCCGCTCGAGCGGAGGAGCAAATTCAAAAGGGCTTGCTCGAGCGTCAAAATCTCCGCTCGAGCGTGAAGGCCAAAATCTGGACATAAACCAATTGTTTCTAAACACAACCAACCTGTTTCAAACTTACCCAACACAACACAAAACTCAAATACGAAGAGTAAAGGATGGAAATGCGATACACAATGAAGGGAAAACTGGGATCGCTATAGGGTACGTGGGAAGTGGTTAGTACCACAATGGGTTTGTCTTGCTTGTTAGAGACTTATGTATGATATTGAGTGTTTATGTGATAACATGCTTATGTGATTGTATGGGTATGGGATTTAGTTTCTAGGATATAGATCGGGCCTATGGGTTTCTGGGAGTCCTGTTGGAAGGGCACTTGATCACTGCCGTTTCTAACTGGAACTCTAGCAACACCACGGGACGTCATTATCCAGAAATGAAATTCGTAAGTGTTTATATGATTAAGTGCTTATATGGAATGAATTACAGTTGTCCATTGCATTAGGACGTGAGTGAGATAGCTTCGGCACATTTGTAAATGTGTTAATTTCTTCTGTCACCTTTATTAGAATGTCAAGACGAGGTCGTGGTGGTAGGCGTGGTAGGCCTAGGAGGCAAGAGATGCCTATACCGAATCAGATTCCGGCGCTGGAGGAAGGAGTTGGTCAGGCCAATGTGGCCGAACCGGTTGGTCAGCAAGCCATGGGTGCTCTAGCCCGCGAAGTGGCCGGAGCATTGAGGGAATCTATGAACATTCTCAAGGTTGAGAATCAAGTCCAGGCCCAAGTAGCTGAAGCAGGGCCTTCTTTTCTAGAAGAGGGAGTTCTTCCGGTCAAATCCTGACGAGTTTTTGGGAGATATTAAGGAGCCACTGAAGGTTGACGAGTGGTTGGAGCAAATGACAAAGACGTTTGAGATGCTTGGCATCGAAGATGGAGGTTTGAAAGTGACCTTGGCATCCTTCCAGGTGACCTTGGCATCCTTCCAGTTGAAGGGAGACACGGGTCAGTGGTGGAAGTTTGTACGGGGACGTATTGGAGGAACTTGGGAGGCTTTTGTTGATGCCTTCCAGGAGAAGTTTTTGCCTTCCACTGTTAGGGAAAAGTTGAGGGACCAGTTTTGTTAGCTCAAGAGCTAAACACACCAGTGGCCGAGTTTGAGGCTACATTCACCAGTTTGTCGAGGTTTGCACCAGAGTTGGTGGCGACCGAGGAGCGCAGGTGTTTGGAGTTCGAGAAGAAATTGAGGATCAGACTCATGTTTCGAGTGGCCGGGTCCATGATTAGGGAGTATGGGCGCCTTATGGAGGCTGCACCCCATCTTGAGACTATTATGCATGCTGAGGAGAAGAGGATGAGGGGCTCTAGGAGGAGTCAGGATAGTCAGGGGAACAGCAAGAGGTAGAGGGGTTCTAATCCTCAGCAGTCCTAGGGAGCGCATTCGAGGTCTACCTTTCCAGTACCAAGTTCGAGTTCTGGGAGAGGCGATCAAGGAGACATCACCTATTACAAATGTGGTCAGTTGGGCCACAAGTCTCTAGATTGCCCACAGAGAGGAGGAGGGTAGCGTGCAGCATTTTCTTCAGTCCGTTCTCAGGGCCAGAGTCAAGGCAGAGGCCAGCCGCTCACTTGTTATCAGTGTGGGTAGGTGGGGCACCTGAAGAGGTTTTTTTCCATAGTTGGGTAGCATACCTGGTGCGTCTGGTTTGAGGTAGACATAGAGTCACCAACTAGCGCAGTCAGTTCAGGCCTCGAGGGCCAATTAGGGAGCCTTTTCGGCTTAGTCCGTGCAGCAGTCCTATGCTTTGAGAGGTGAGCAGGTAGATCAGAGGCCTACAGGGCGCGTGTATACTGTTATAGTGCTAGATCTTGTACCGGCTCCATCTGTAGTGAGAGGTACCTTTCTGTTTTGCAACTCGATTGTTAATGTGTTAATTGATACAGGTGCATCCCACTCTTTTATATCTACTGCATTTGCATCTGTTTTGCGGTTGGAGTTGGCACAGTTAGCATCTTCTTTATGTGTTGTATCACCTGTTGGGGGTGAGATGATTTTGAAACAGGGGTTTCAGGGTTGTGATATAGAGGTCGCCGATCGTCGACTATCCTTTTCTTTTGTGTTAATGGATATGTCTGGTTTTGATGTCATTTTGAATATGGACTGGTTATCGTCATACCGGGTTGTTATAGATTGCTACCGCAGAGGATTACTATATGTACCTTGAGCGGTGATTGTTTCCATTTCTTGGGAGATCAGATTGGTAGGGTTTTACCACCGGTGTATGATTCGCGTGGGCAGAGTGAGCTTAGTTGTCTTCTTGCTAGTTTTATGAGTAGTGAGTGTGATGAGACTCGGACTGAGTTGCCAAGGGTAGTTTGTGAGTACTCGGACGTTTTTCCTGAGGATCTCGTTAGTTTACCACCCCATCGAGAGATCGAGTTCTCTATTGACTTAGTGCCTAGCACGACATCGATTTCTATGGCACCGTATCGTTTTTCCCCAGTCGAATTGAGTGAGTTGAAAATTTAACTCCAAGAGTTACTAGATAAGGGTTTTATTCGCCCTAGTACTTCGCCTTGGGGAGCACCGACCCTTTTTGCTAAGGAGAAAGATGTTTTGATTATCGAAAATTGAGCCGAGTTACGATTAAGAACAAATACCCTATGCCTCGTATAGATGATCTGTTTGATCAGTTGAAGGGATCCTGTTGTTTCTCTAAGATAGATTTGAGATCAGACTACCATCAGTTGAGAGTCAGGGAGGAGGATATCCCAAAGACGGCATTCCGTATTCGGTATGGCCATTATGAGTTTCTGGTGATGCCTTTTGGGCTTACTAATGCCCCAGCTGTGTTCATGGATTTGATGAATCGGATTTTTTGAGAATTCTTAGATCACTTTGTAGTCGTCTTTGTGGACGACATCCTGATTTATTTGCCTTCTAAGGAGGAGCACGAGAAACACCTGTGAGTGGTGCTTGAGTTGCTCAGAGCCCATAAGCTGTATGCCAAGTTTGGGAAGTGTGCATGCTGGCTAAGAGAAGTTAGGTTCTTAGGCCATGTGGTTTCCGGGGAAGGGGTGACTGTAAACTCATCCAAGATTGAGGCAGTGCAAGATTGGGTACAACCTAAGAATGTTTTCGAGATTCGTAGTTTCTTGGGGTTGGTCGGGTATTACCGTCGATTTGTGAAAGATTTCTCCATACTAGCTTCGCCTTTGACTAGATTGACACGGAAACGGGTCAAATTTGTGTGGAGTGAGACTTGTGAAAAGTCATTCCAAAAGCTTAAGGTTAGACTTACCACCGCTCCAGTCTTGATTATTCTGGAGAGGGGTTTTGGGCTATTCAGTGTATTGTGATGCCTCATGAGAGGGTTTGGGTTGTGTACTGATGCAAGAGGGAAAAGTAGTAGCCTATGGCTCGTGGTAGTTGAAAACACACAAGAGGAATTACCCTACTCATGATCTAGAGTTAGTAGCTGCGATATTTACCTTAAAGATTTGGCGGCACTATCTGTACGGTGAGAGGTTTGAGGTATTTTCTAATCATAAGAGTCTGAAGTATCTATTTACACAGAAGGACTTGAATTTGAGGCAGAGGAGGTGGATGGAGTTCATAGAAGATTATGATTTCGAGTTGCACAATCATCCAGGAAAGGGCAACGTGGTGGCCGATGCCTTAAGTAGGAAGTCCATCAGTAGTGTGGCTTGTATAGCCATTCGGGAATGGGAGATGTTGGGTGCTCTTGGCGAGTTTGACTTGCGTTTGGGCGAGTCTGTTGAGTCTTTAACTTTGTTTTCAATAGTTACACAACCTGCACTTGTGAATCGAGTATTAGAAGTGCAAAAGGGTGACTTCGAGGTAGAATCCCTCCGGGATAAGATCTCTAGTGGGAAGGTAGAGAAGGGTTTGACTGTGTATCCCAACCTGAGTGTGAGGTACCGAGACCGCTTGTTTGTGCTGGAGTCTTGTCGAGAGGAAGTACTCCAAGAGTTTCACCATTCACGCCTTGTGGTGCATTCGGGAGGCACAAAGATGTATCATGATCTGAGTTGCCAGTTTTGGTGGAGGGATATGAAGAAGGATGTGGCAGTGTTTGTATCGAAATGCCTTACTTGTCAGTAAGTAAAGGCTGAGCATCAGAGGCCAGCGGATTTGTTATAACCCTTGCCTATAGCCGAGTGGAAATGGGAGCACATCACGATGGATTTTGTCGTGGGTCTTCCGAGGACTCAACTTGGTAGTGATGCCATTTGGGTGGTAGTGGACCGTTTGACTCAGTCGACACACTTTATTCCTATGCGCGTAAGAGATTCGGTAGATTACTTTGCTGACTTGTATATTCGGGACATAGTGATGTTGCACGGGGTCCCAGTGTTGATTGTCTCAGATAGAGACCCACGTTTTACTGCCCGGTTGTGGCAGAGTTTGCAGAGTGCCTTGGGCACTAGATTGACTTTTAGCACGGCTTACCATCCTCAGATTGACGGGCAGTTCGAGTGCACTATTCAGATGCTTGAGGATATGCTTTGAGGCTGTGTCCTTGACTTTAAGGGATCGTGGAAGAGACACCTACCCTTAATGGAGTTTTCCTACAATAACAGTTTCCAATCGAGTATTGCTATGGCACCTTTTGAGGCCTTGTATGGCTGACCGTGTAGATCTCCAGTGTGTTGAGCCGAGGTGGGTGATTCACCTCTGTTGGGTCCAGAATTGGTTCGGGAAACGACAGAGAATGTGGCACTTATTCGTAAGAGGTTGGTTATAGCTCAGAGTCGCCAAAAGAGTTATGCCGACCGTAGGAGGAGACCTTTGTCTTTTGAGGTGGGCGATCATGTCTTTTTGAAAATATCACCTAGACGGGGTTTGATGAGGTTTGGGAAGAGTGGGAAGTTATCCCCTCGATTTATTGGCCCTTTTGAGATCCTTGAGCGGATTTGGGAGGTTGCATATCGTTTGGCGTTGCCTGCACTACTTTCTAGAGTGTGTAGACCGCCCCGAACTCTCTCCGCGCGCCCCCCTTTTCGGAGAGCGCGAATTGGGTTCTGGCTACTACAGTTCGGACTCCTGTTACGATTTTGAATCTAATCTCACAAAGTGCAATGTAAGACTAATAAATCACCAAAGAGTCCAAATCCGGCAATTGCTTTTGAAAAATCAATTTTGAATCAAAAGCACTAAACATGGACTGCTTTGCCAGATTTCAGAGTCGCCACCTAAATATTTTATTTTGGGAAATTTAGGAAACCTTGACTCGTGCCTAAGGCCACGTGTCCGTCATCACCAAAATTGCCTCAGCTCGAGAACTTGGGTATGAGAGGGGAAGGTCCTGAATTGAGCACCCCTGCTTGCCCGATCAAAGGATCGGCGTCTACTAAACATGATATGTTATTTTGAAAACACATGTATTCTTATTCCGGTTTATTAGCTAACCTTACTATGCGATGCGCACAGCATACAAATATAGACTAAATCACTCGATTTGGAACAAAACATCTCATGTTCGTTTTTCGAAAATGGTTTGGAAGTGCTACTCGCAAGTAGCCTAAAACGCGAATTTGCCACCCTCAAGTGGGCTTAAAACAACATGATTTGCCACTCCGCAAAGTGGGCTTAAAACTCACATTTGATGAATTGTTCTAATTCAAGCAATAAATCCTTCACCCATAGGCATTCATGTAGTTAAACACTTAAGCAAATAGCCTCATGGCAAGCATGCTAAACATGGCAACACTCACACCCATGCAAGTATGCTAAAGCATAAACACTTATAGTGTACTCCGAGCCAAAACAGAAAACTAGTTAGAAATCATGCATGATCCAAGTTTATGTTAAGATGCCTAATGCAACACATGCAATATGCAATTAAATAGGCTCGGCTATGTAAGATGGCACACGAATGCAACACCTGATAACATGCTTTGAAACACGTATTCAAGTAAATGTATTGAAATACAATGCGGTTTGAATGATGCACCGAGCCCGGTGCATGCAAGATAAATGAATGATGCAAACATGCAAAGCATAAGGTATGCTAATCAAAACGTGCCCTAAAACTAACCATCCAAAGCGATAAGTAAAAGGGAGAAAGAAATGGGGTTGGAAGACATGCACACACACACACGCACCCTTATTACAACATTTGCCCTCTCGACGGAGGGTCCGAATAAACTAAGCTAATCTAAGTTAAGCTACTCTAACTAATCTAATTAAGCTAATTAGACTAATTATTACAAACCAATAAAGAAATAGCTAAACTAAGCTACGTAATTATTACAACACTTAATTAATTAAAAAAATTAATCAAATTACAAATTGATGCTAACTAACAAGTAAGCATTAAAACAAAGATGCTCCAGCTCTTCGAACAGAAGAAGAAGATGCATGCTCGGTTTTTGCCCCGATAAGCTCTCCGGTTTGCTCTTCAGAGGCTCTGTTTGCAAGGTGTCTTCAAGAACTCTCTGCTAAAACTTACCAAATCCATGCTGGGGAGTGCACCAGTGGCCTGCCGGCCATGAGGAGCTGTTGCCGGCCATCTGCCAACCAAAGATGGGCCTCTGCCGGCCAACAATGCAAGGGTGCCGGCCATCAATGTGGCACTACCGGCCACTGGTGTGCTGTGACACCAAACTGCAACAGAGCACAAAACAGAGGAAATGGAGGGTCTCCCTAGGGTATGTGTGTACCATGCCTCTCCTTATCACCTCGAAACGTCAAAGGAGTTGCATAATTGAATGCAAGACCATCAACCAAGCATTTTGAATGCATGATGGTCTAAGACCCAACTTGTACACATTCAATAAATGCACAACAAACAAGGCACTAAGACCACAGCCTTATCATGAGTGATCAAAGGCAATGGAGACAAAGAGAATTGGCTCATTTTCATCACTTCAAGTATGAAATGAACCAATTCATCTTGTGCTCAATATAACGTCCGATTGAATACCATGCAATGCAAACAACATGCTTATCTTGGCATGTTTCACTTGGTTGATTTTGTTTACACATTTTAGATTACCAATCAATTCCTTAACCGCTTAGTCCAATTGTGAAAGTCGTCTAATGGGAAAGATGGTAGATATTTCAATGTTAGTGTGGCATGCACAAGACTTTATCATGTAAGCAATGCATGCAAGACATGTTAAGGGCCCAAACCACTAAGGCTAGTAAAGAGCATCATACAAGAGGAATACAATACATGGCCTAAACAACCACACCAACTTTGGACAGAGCTCAATCACGCCAAATCAGAGGCGAAGATGCCAATTTGGGTGTGATCGTCTGGATAAAGGAATTGAACATCTCGCTCCAGTTCGTGCTTCGCACTTAGCTTGATACCTCGCTGCTTGGAGGATGAGAGAGCTTTCGGCCCTCTGCTATTAGCTTTAGTTGTGCTCTTTCTAGCAAGTTGGTTGACAACGGGGAAAACAAAAAGGAAAACCTGAGCCAACTGTGCCTCTGGTTCATCATTTTGACCATTTTTTTTTTGGCTTTCTACGAAAACAATTTTGACCAATATGAGAGTTAGATTAACACACTTGTTCGATTTTCTGATTTGAAATCATGCAAGTCAGGTAGCGAGCACTGAAAATTTTCCTTTTTTGGGTCTAAGAAATGGTCCAGTTTTGGAAAAATAGAAAATTTTCGAGAGAACAATGTCCACTGCTCGACAACATAGAATTTACTCAGGAGATGCACAACCTCAGATCTGAACTTGAATTGTCTTGCAGCTGAATCTTCTAACGGAATAGGACAGTCCGATTTTGAACGAAGACAAGCCAATTTGCACATGGACAAGATAACCGAGTTGAACAAAGGTAAACTAATCAACATGGATGAGCCAAGCAGGCTGAAAATGATTAGGGTCGAACTTCAGGATGAAGTTGCCTACGTATCCCAAACGTGGGAATCAGGCCTGACGTAGTTTCGGGGTAAGGTACACTTGGGTATTAACCTCTCCGTTTGCGCTCTAACTTTTGCCAAGGCCGCCTTTCCGGGTTTTCAACCTTGCGAGCTCTATTTTTCTTTTCTTTTCATTTCTTCTTTTCTTTTCTTTTCACATTTTTTTTTCTTTTTCTTTTCATTTTCTTCTTTTCTTTTTTCATTTTTGTTTTTTTTTTTTTGCTCTAACTTTTGCCTGGGTCGCCCTTTCGGGTTTTCGGCCCAGCGAGCCTGTCAAGGATAAAAAAGTGTAACTTGGTCCATGTTGATTGGTCATAAGATCTCACAGCCATCTGAATCCAGGAGAATGGCTACCGTTCACTGATGATGTCGGAGTCCATCCAATGGGGGCTGAAGTTGCCCCTATTGTTGCGGGTAGGCACTTGATTGTCCTTCAGCAAAAAATTTTCTTCTTTCGGATTCTAGAATTTGGCTTTCTTGCCAGTCTTCATTGGTTTGCAGAATGATCCTTCTTTTGAATCTTTGAGCATATCTGACATTTTTGCCCCTAGCTCATGGGCTACTTCTGATCTAGCTTCGCAAGCTTCCTTTAATGACGTCTGACCTTCTTGATCTGACTTTCTTGCCCCTAGTTCGAGGGCTGCTTCGAATCTGGCCTGACTGGCCTGCTTTGATGTCACACGACCTTATTGCCCCTAGTTCATGGGCTGCTTCAAATCTAGCCTGGCGGGCCTCTTTTTGTGGTTGACCATTGAACATTCTGAATCCAAGTTCAAGGTTTAAAAGCAAAAGGGGTTGAATCTTGAGGCTGAGAGCGATCCTATGCTGCATAATCTCCAAATCAATTCCACGCATGTCTTCGCAGAACCACGCAAAACATTTTTTTTTGAAATCTTTTAAGAAAGCGACTAGTCGCTTACGCTGAAGACAATGTAGAACCAATCTGGATCAAGCCAGGATCCTTCCTAGAACTCACATTAACAAGCATGATCTCATTCATTAAGGGCTTAGCACATCTCTCTTTCTCTCAATTTGATCAAATTTTGCAAATCCAGAGGAATTCCTCCCTCTTTGTTTTCATCACAGCGCTCAAAAGGTTTTGAAAAACTTAGGTCAATGCAATGATTTCAAGGCACAGAAAAGTAGGTGGAGAACACTGCCATTTCATGCAAAATCTTTTGGCACAACTGGCTCCAAGGCAGAAACAGACACAAAAGAAAGAGTGTAAAAGACAAACACAAAACAAGATAGTGATGTCTGAGGTAACACCCCTGAAATCACCCGACTCTAACACAATAGGACTGACTCGATACAACAAGACAGACTCGACTGACTCAGTACAAAAAAAGACTGACTCAATACAACACAACAAGGCTGACCCAACACCCAAGTCAGAATGTAAAAATAACAGCATTTGCACATTGCTTAAAATAGTGCGTGCTATCCACCACATCGGAGTAAACTGAGCACCATCCACAGGTGGTTCATCCCTTGATCACATAATCACATTATTCCCCACATTCATCGATCCAGTGTCGATAGAGTTTACAGGACCTAGTGCGACGATGACCTCGTTGTCAATCAGATCTGAATTTCATGGCAAGGCGAAACACATTTAGTGTCATGGCCGGCTTGTTGATGGAAGGCATAGTACTCGGTCGGGTTGTGTGAAGAGGAAGGGACTTCGAGAGAGGCCGAGGCTCAAGGGGTTTGAGATGGCCTTGTCCTATAAAGGATTTGGAAAGCTTTGGACAAAGTCATGTAGAGGGATTGAAGACCCTCTGGCCTCGTGGTTAGTACTTCGAGCTTTGTGAGGTGTTGGATGTACCAGCAAAGGGATTGGTAGGTGTTGACTGGGTTTGCTGATCTCTTCCGAGTGTAGGATCGAAGCTAAAAGGGGCGTTTCTGGTACGATATCCCTTTTTCCGGCTTGCCCCTTGATTCAGAGTGCTCTCATCCTGAGTGGAAAAAGTGTCATCCACAGTTTTTACAACAACTGCGAGCACTTGCTGTTTGTTCAATCCTTCGGCTTTCAAAGCCTCAACAGCCCATTGAAGACGTTCACAAGGACAAATACTTGCCCTTACCTTATTCTTACCATTTGCCTCCACTTTGCCAAGGGATTGGCCTTCTTCAAATGCAGTCGGAGATGGAGCCAAAACCCCAAACGCTAAATCTGCCACAGTTCTCTACAAATCTTCAATCACGCTCACTAGCTCAGAAGTAATGGGTTTATGGGTTTGAGATGTTTGGGGTTCGAGTGCATTTATCATGCACAAGCTCGTGCTGTCTAGGACAAACACCTCAGCTTGGGTAGATGGGTTGGGTGTATATACTAGGATTGTAGGTGGGTGGTAGTGGTATGGGACGAGGTTGAGATGTGGATAAGGTAACTTGGTCATTAGGGTCTTGAGGTGGAGCTATCGTCCGTGTTGTCAATGAGATTTTGGACCTCATGACGAAGGTGGTAGCAACGATCAGTGCCATGATTGCGTTGTTGATAATACACGCAGTATTTGGTGGGGTTATGCCCGCAAGGAGTGGTTAGGCAGAGGTTGAGGATCGAGGGTGTTGTGAGATACCTCTTTCCATCAGGACTTTTAGTGCGTTGGTTAGGCTCATATAGAGGGGGGTGAAGTTCTGCCTTGAGGTCGGGCTGGGCTGGTTGTTTGTAAGTTTAATTGGCAAAAGGGTCGGTTGTGGCGACTGTCTTGCTTTTAGTGGGTTTGGGAACAGTGCTACTGCCAACATTGGTACTCTCGAAAAAAACCCTACTTACTGGTTCACTTGTTCTGGGAATAATCCTCTGTTGAACGCATTCTCGACCTGAACCCCTAATTCATGCAAACTTTTGAAAGTAAATAGTGGAGCAACTATTAACTTTTGCAGCATATCAGGCTCAAGGTTCTGCACCACTATCCGCACTTGATCCCTCTCAAAAGGCCGATCTGTTATCTGTGCTGCCTTTGCTCTCCACCTTGCAACAAATTCCACAAAAGGCTTTGTTGGGTTCTGGTGGGTTGCTTCAAGCTCTTGCATGGTCATTTCATCTTGGATATTGCAAGAATACTGATTGACAAAGGCCTCAGCCAACTTTTCCCAGTTTTACTTCACTGTATCCTCCAACTCGGCGTACCAAATAGCTGCTGCACTCGACAAGGTTCTTCCATACAGAGAGAGTTTTTGCGGCTTTGTCAGACCCATCGGTTTTAGGGCATCCATGAAAAGCCAACTATGTACCACAGGATCTCCAGACCCGTCGAAACGGTCAATATGTGGCATTTTGAATATGTCTGGGAGTTGTATGGCAGCCTTGGTGTACCCATCTCCAATGTCGAGAATGGAGTTAAGGCCCTGTGCCTTTTTGAACTACTTCTCAAGGTTCGTAATTTTCACCGAAGTCAAATCAGGATCATTAGTATCAAGGGAATAAAGTCTCTCATCAGGCTGCACTAGAGGTTTGAAAACTTGGGCTTGAGCCAACCCTTCTCGGGAATCCAGACCATGCAAATCTTCAACTGGCGGAAGTGGGTCAAGGTTCAGCTAGGGTCCTGAGACTGGATGTGTGGCAAACACCCCAGATGGGCATTGCGTTTCAGCATTGGTCTCATCCTGCATCGCGAGTCCCTGGTTTAATGCCGCTATTATGGCCACAACTTCTTCTGAACTCTGTGCCATCACGGTTTGCTAAGTGTGGACAAAAGTAATATGACTGGTGACTGTCAGATTAGTTGAACCGGTGAGTCCTGACTGGCCTTTCTTTGCCTTGCCTTTAGCGAAGGTAACACTGGTTGCCCTTGAACTGAATCTTTGACCTGACAAAGTCTATCAACGCAAGTCCAATGTACTCGAGGGATATCGGAGCCTTCTGAAGCTAGAGTTCCAAGACTACCTTGCAAAAGAAGAAAACAGACAGCATCTCAGCCTGATTTCACCAGAACGAATATGAGCATAGCTGAATGACTGTACTCTTTACTGAATCCTGCCCCAAAATTCTCTGCCACAATACTGATTCCCTCAAACAATTATGTCCTCAGACTGATACTCAGACTTGCAAATGATACATACCATCCTGTAGAGACACACCCTAACAGCACATAGTATGCAAGTAAGAGCCAAAACACCCCATGTGGGGTAGGGTTTCCTGTCCTATTTTGTCAGGAGCTAAGGTTTCACTACACACGCATGCGGTTTCAAACAACCTACATTCGGGTAAGCAACCTGTCCTAGTTTGGAATGGTCTCTATGGCTTCCGATATGTAACTAGGCCGATTGGTCAAAAAGGGTGCCGTGGTAAAAGCCAAGGTTTGTGTTCCATCGTGGCAGAGCCCGTAACCGGCTAGCCTTACGGCACGCTTTTCCAAGCAAGCCTCCGGTAAACCGTTCAGGAATAGCAGACGGCAAACACTGTGACTTAGGCGCACTAATGCAAATGCAATGCAAAGAAACACATAAGTGTAGACAAAACAACATATCATGCTTTCGAGTCAAGTTCTCTAAATCCCCAGCAGAGTCGCCAGAAACTGTAGACCGCCCCGAACTCTTTTCGCGTGCCCCCTTTTCGAGAGTGCACGAATTGGGTTCTAGCTACTACAGTTTGGACTCCTATCACGGTTCAGAATCTAATCTCACAAAGTGCAATGTAAAACTGATAAATCACCAAAGAGTCAAAATCCGACAATTGGCTTTGAAAAATCAATTTTGAATCAAAAGCACCAAACATGGACTGCTTTGCCAGATTTCAGAGTCGCTGCCTAAATATTTTATTTTGGGAAATTTAGGAAACCCTGACTCGTGCCTAAGGCCACGTGTCCATCATCACCAAAGTTGCCTCAGCTCGGAAACTTGGGTACGAGAGGGAAAGGTCCTGAAATGAGCACCCCCGCTTGCCCGATCAAAGGATCGGCCTCTACTAAACATGATATGTTATTTTGAAAACACATGTGTTCTTATTCCAGTTATTAGCTAACCTTACTATGTGATGCGCACAGCATACAAGTATAGACTACATCACTTGATTTGGAACAAAACATCTCATGTTCATTTTCGAAAATGGTTTGGAAGTGCTACTCCCAAGTAGGCTAAAACGCGGATTTGTCACCCTCAAGTGGGCTTAAAACAACATGATTTGCCCACTCCGCAAAGTGGGTTTAAAACTCACATTTGATGAATTGTTCCAATTCAAGCAATAAATCCTTCACCCACAGCATTCATGCAGTTAAATACTTAAGCAAATAGCCTCATGGCAAGCATGCTAAACATGGCAACACTTACACCCATGCAAGTATGCTAAAGCATAAACACTTATAGTGTACTCCGAGCCAAAATAGAAAACTAGTTAGAAATCATGCATGATCCAAGTTTATGTTAAGATGCCTAATGCAACACATGCAATATGCAACTAAATAGGCTCAGCTATCTAAGATGGCACACGAATGCAACACCTGATAACATGCTTTGAAACACGTATTCAAGTAAATGTATTGAAATACAATGCGGTTTGAATGATGCGCCGAGCCCGGTGCATGCAAGACAAATGAATGATGCAAACATGCAAAGCATAAGGTGTGCTAATCAAAATGTGTCCTAAAACTAACCATCGAAAGCGATAAGTAAAAGGGAGAAAGAAATGGGGTTGGAAGACATGCACACACACACACGCACCCTTATTACAACATTTGCCCTCTCGATGGAGGGTCCGAATAAACTAAGCTAATCTAAGCTAAGCTACTCTAACTAATCTAATTAAGCTAATTAGACTAATTATTACAAACCAATAAAGAAATAGCTAAACTAAGCTACTTAATTATTACAACACTTAATTAATTAAAAAATTAATCAAATTACAAATTGATGCTAACTAACAAGTAAGCATTAAACAAAGATGCTCCAGCTCTGTTCGAAGAAGAAGAAGATGCATGCTTGGTTTTCGCCCCGATAAGCTCTCCGGTTTGCTCTTTAGAGGCTCTGTTTGCAAGGTGTCTTCAAGAACTCTCTGCTAAAACTTACCAAATCCATGTTGGGGAGTGCACCAGTGGCCTGCCGGCCATGAGGAGCTGTTGCCGGCCATCTGCCGACCAAAGATGGGCCTCTGCCGGCCAACAATGTAAGGGTGCCGGCCATCAATGTGGCGCTGCCGGCCATCAATGTGGCGTTGCCGGCCACTGGTGTGCTGTGACACCAAACTGCAGCAGAGCACAAAACAGAGGAAATGGAAGGTCTCCCTAGGGTATGTGTGTACCATGCCTCTCCTTATCACCTCGAAACATCAAAGGAGTTGCATAATTGAATCCAAGACCATCAACCAAGCATTTTGAATGCATGATGGTCTAAGACCCAACTTGTACACATTTAATAAATGCACAACAAACAAGGCACTAAGACCACAGCCCTATCATGAGTGATCAAAGGCAATGGAGACAAAGAGAATTGGCTCATTTTCATCACTTCAAATATGAAATGAACCAATTCATCTTGTGCTCAATATAACGTCCGATTGAATACCATGCAATGCAAACAACATGCTTATCTTGGCATGTTTTACTTGGTTCATTTTGTTTACACATTTTAGACTACCAATCAATTCCTTAACCGGTTAGTCCAATTGTGAAAGTCCCCTAATGGGAAGATGGTAGATATTTCAATGTTAATGTGGCATGGACAAGACTCTATCATGTGAGCAATGCGTGCAAGACATGTTAAGGGCCCAAACCACTAAGGCTAGTAAAGAGCATCATACAAGAGGCATGCAATAGATAGCCTAAACAACCACACCAACTTTGGACAGAGCTCAATCATGCCAAATCAGAGGAGAAGACGCCAATTTGGGTGTGATCGTCTGGATGAAGGAACTGAACATCTCGCTCCAGGTCGTGCTTCTCACTTAGCTTGATACCTCGCTGCTTGGAGGATGAGAGAGCTTTCGGCCCTCTGCTATTAGCTTTAGTTGTGTCCTTTCTGGCAAGTTGGTTGATAACGGGGAAAAAAAAAAAGAAAACCTGACTCAACTGTGCCATCATTTTGACCATTTTTTGTTTTGGCTTTCTACGAAAACAATTTTGACCAATATGAGAGTTAGATTAACACACTTGTTCGATTTTCTGATTTGAAATCATGCAAGTTAGGTTGCGAGCACTGAAATTTTTCCTTTTTTGGGTCCAACAAATGGTCCAGTTTTGGAAAAATAGAATAATTTTCGAGAGAACTAATCAACCTTATTAAAAAAAATCTGAAAAACTATTTTTGCAGATGTCCACTGCTCGAGCAACATAGAATTTACTCAGGAGATGCACAACCTCAGATCTGAACTTGAATTGTCTTGCAGCTGAATCTTCTAACGGAATAGGACAGTCCGATTTTGAGCGAAGACAAGCCAATTTGCACATGGACAAGATAACCGAGTTGAACAAGGGTAAACCAATCAACATGGATGAGCCAAGCAGGCTGAAAATGATTAGGGCCGAACTTCAGGATGAAGTTGCCTACGTATCCCAAATGTGGGAATCAGGCCTGACGTAGTTCCGGGGTAAGGTACACTCGGGTATTAACCTCTCCGTTTGCGCTCTAACTTTTGCCAAGGCCGCCTTTTCGGGTTTTCAACCTTGCGAGCTCTATTTTTCTTTTCTTTTCATTTGTTCTTTTCTTTTTTTTTTCATATTTTTTTTTTCTTTTTCTTTTCATTTTCTTCTTTCTTTTTTCATTTTTGTTTTTTTTTTTTTTGCTCTAACTTTTGCCTGGGTCGCCCTTCTGGGTTTTCGGCCCAGTGAGCCTCTCAAGGATAAAAAAGTGTAACTTGGTCCATGTTGATTGGTCATAGGATCTGAAAGCCATCTGAATCCAGGAGAATGGCTGCCATTCACTGATGATGTCGGAGTCCATCCAATGGGGGCTGAAGTTGCCCCTATTGTTGCGGGTAGGCACTTGATTGTCCTTCAGCAAAAATTTTCTTCTTTCGGATTCTGGAATTTGGCTTTCTTGCCAGTCTTCATTGGTTTGCAGAATGATCCATCTTTTGAATCTTTGAGCATATCTGACATTTTTGCCCCTAGCTCATGGGCTGCTTCTGATCTAGCTTCGCAAGCTTCCTTTAATGACGTCTGACCTTCTTGATCTAACTTTCTTGCCCCTAGTTCGAGGGCTGCTTCGAATCTGGCTTGACGGGCCTCCTTTGATGTCACACGAACTTATTGCCCCTAGTTCATGGGATGCTTCAAATCTAGCCTGGCGGGCCTCTTTTGTGGTTGACCATTGAACATTCTAAATCCAAGTTCAAGGTTTGAAAGCAAAAGGGGTTGAATCTTGAGGCTGAGAGCGATCCTATGCTGCATAATCTCCAAATCAATTCCACGCATGTCTTCGCAGAACCACGCAAAACATTTTTTGAAATCTTTTAAGAAAGCGACTAGTCGCTTACGCTGAAGACAATGTAGAACCAATCTGGATCAAGCCAGGATCCTTCTTAGTACTCACATTAACAAGCATGATCTCATTCATTAAGGGCTTAGCACACCTCTCTTTCTCTCAATTTGATCAAATTTTGCAAATCCAGAGGAATTCCTCCCTCTTTGTTTTCATCATAGCGCTCAAAAGGTTTTGAAAAACTTAGGTCAATGCAATGATTTCAAGGCACAGAAAAGTAGATGGAGAACACTGCCATTTCATGCAAAATCTTCTGGCACAACTAGCTCCAAGGTAGAAACAGACACAAAAGAAAGAGTGTAAAAGACAAACACAAAACAAGATAGTGATGTCTGAGGTAACACCCCCGAAATCACCCGACTCTAACACAATAGGACTGACTCGATACAACAAGACAGACTCGACTGACTCAGTACAAAAAAAGACTGACTCAATACAACACAACAAGACTGACCCAACACCCAAGTCAGAATGTAAAAATAACAGCATTTGCACATTGCTTAAAATAGTGCGTACCATCCACCACATCTAGAGTAAACTGAGCACCATCCGCAGGTGGTTCATCCCTTGATCACATAATCACATTATTCCCCACATTCATCGATCCAGTGTCGATAGAGTTTACAGGACCTGGTGCGACGATGACCTCGTTGTCAATCAGATCTTGAATTTCATGGCGAAGGCGAAAACACATGTTAGTGTCATGGCCGGCTTGTTGATGGAAGGCATAGTACTCGGTCGGGTTGTGTGAAGGAGGAAGGGACTTCGAGAGAGGCCGAGGCTCAAGGGGTTTGAGATGGCCTTGTCCTATAAGGATTTGGAAAGCTTTGGACAAAGTCATGTAGAGGGGATTGAAGACCCTCTGGCCTCGTGGTTGGTACTTCGAGGTTTGTGAGGTGTTGGATGTACCAGCAAAGGGATTGGTAGGTGTTGACTGGGTTTGTTGATCTCTTCCGAGTGTAGGATCGGAGCTAAAAGGGGCGTTTCTGGTACGACATCCCTTTTTCCGGCTTGCCCCTTGATTCAGAGTGCTCTCATCATGAGTGGCAAAAGTGTCATCCACAGTTTTTACAACAACTGCGAGCACTTGCTGTTTGTTCAACCCTTCGGCTTTCAAAGCCTCAACAGCCCATTGAAGACGTTCACAAGGACCAATACTTGCCCCCACCTTATTCTTACCATTTGTCTCCACTTTGCCAAGGGATTGGCCTTCTTCAAATGCAGTCGGTGATGGAGCCAAAACCCCAAAGGCTAAATCTGCTACAGTTCTCTGCAAATCTTTAATCATGCTCACTAGCCCAGAAGTAGTGGGTTTATGGGTTTGAGATGTTTGGGGTTCGAGTGCATTTATCTTGCACAAGCTCATGCTTTCTGGGACAAACACCTCAGGCTTGGGTAGATGGGTTGGGGTGTATATACTAGGATTGTAGGTGGGTGGTAGTGTATGGACGAGGTTGAGATGTGGATGAGGTACTTGGTCATTAGGGTCTTGAGGTGGAGCTATCGTCCGGTTGTCAATGAGATTTTGGACCTCATGACGAAGGTGGTAGCAACGATCAGTGCCATGATTGCGCTGTTGATAATACACGCAGTATTTGGTGGGGTTATGCCCGGCAAGGAGTGGGTTAGGCAGAGGTTGAGGATCGAGGGGTTTGAGATACCCTCTTTCCATCAGGACTTTTAGTGCGTTGGTTAGGCTCATATAGAGGGGGGTGAAAGTTCTGCCTTGAGGTCAGGCTGGGCTGGTTGTTTGTAAGTTTAATTTGGCAAAAGGGTCAGTTGTGGTGACTGTCTTGCTTTTAGTGAGTTTGGGAACAGTGCTACTGCCAACATTGGTACTCTCGAAAAAAACCCTACTTACTGGTTCACTTATTCTGGAAATAATCCCTCTGTTGAACGCATTCTCGACCTGAACCCCTAATTCATGCAAACTTTTGAAAGTAAATAGTGGAGCGACTATTAACTTTTGCAGCATATCAGGCTCAAGGTTCTACACCACTATCCGCACTTGATCCCTCTCAAAAGGCCGATCTGTCATTTGTGCTGCCTTTGCTCTCCACCTTGCAACAAATTCCACAAAAGGCTCTGTTGGGTTCTGGTGGGTTGCTTCAAGCTCTTGCTTGGTCATTTCATCTTGGATATTGTAAGAATACTAATTGACAAAGGCCTCAGCCTGCTTTTCCCAGTTTTACTTCAGTGTATCCTCCAACTCGGCGTACCAAATAGCTGCTGCACCCGACAAGGTTCTGCCATACAGAGAGAGTTTCTGCGGCTTAGTCAGACCCATCGGTTTCAGGGCATCCACGAAAAGCCAGCTATGTACCATAGGATCTCCAGACCCGTCGAAACGGTCAATATGTGGCATTTTGAATATGTCTGGGAGTTGTATGGCAGCCTCGGTGTACCCATCTCTAATGTCGAGAATGGAGTTAAGGCTCTGTGCCTTTTTGAACTGCTTCTCAAGGTTCGTAATTTTCACCGAAGTCAAATCAGGATCATTAGTATCAAGGGAATAAAGCCTCTCATCAGGCTGCACCAGAGGTTTGAAAACTTGGGCTTGAGCCAACCCTTCTCGGGGATCCAGACCAGGCAAATCTTCAACTGGCGGAAGTGGGTCAAGGTTCGGCTGGGGTCCCGAGACTGGATGTGTGGCAAACGCCCCAGATGGGCGTTGCATTTCAGCATTGGTCTCATCCTGCATCGCGAGTCCCTGGTTTAATGCCGCTATTATGGCCACAACTTCTTCTGAACTCTGTGCCATCACGGTTTGCTAAGTGTGGACAAAAGTAATATGACTGGTGACTGTCGGATTAGTTGAACCGGTGAGTCCTGACTGGCTTTTCTTTGCCTTGCCTTTAGCGAAGGTAACACTGGTTGCCCTTAAACTGAATCTTTGACTTGACAAAGTCTATCGACGCAAGTCCAATGTACCCAAGGGATATTGGAGCCTTCTGAAGCTATAGTTCCAAGACTACCTTGCAAAAGAAGAAAACAGACAGCATCTTAGCCTGATTTCACCAGAACGAATATGAGCATAGCTGAATGACTGTGCTCTTTACTGAATCCTGCCCCAAAATTCTCTGCCACAATACTAATTCCCTCAAACAATGATGTCCTCAGATTGATACTCAGACTTGCAAATGATACATACCATCCTGTAGAGACACACCCTAACAGCACATAGCAGGCAAGTAAGAGCCAAAACACCCCTATGGTGGGGTAGGGTTTCCCTATCCTATTTTGTCAGGAGCTAAGGTTTCACTACACACGCATGCGGTTTCAAACAACCTACATTCGGGTAAGCAACCTGTCCTAGTTTGGAATGGTCTCTATGGCTTCCGATATGTAACTAGGCCGATTGGTCAAAAAGGGTGCCGTGGTAAAGCCAAGGTTTGTGTTTCCATCGTGGCAGAGCCCGTAACCGGCTAGCCTTACGGCACGCTTTTCCAAGCAAGCCTCCGGTAAACCGTTCAGGAATAGCAGACGGCAAACACTGTGACTTAGGCGCACTAATGCAAATGCAATGCAAAGAAACACATAAGTGTAGACAAAACAACATATCATGCTTTCGAGTCAAGTTCTCTAAATCACCAGCAGAGTCGCCAGAAACTGTAGACCGCCCCGAACTCTTTTCGCGTGCCCCCCTTTTCGGAGAGTGCACGAATTGGGTTCTAGCTACTACAGTTTGGACTCCTATCACGGTTCAGAATCTAATCTCACAAAGTGCAATGTAAAACTGATAAATCACCAAAGAGTCAAAATCCGACAATTGGTTTTGAAAAATCAATTTTGAATCAAAAGCACCAAACATGGACTGCTTTGCCAGATTTCAGAGTCGCCGCCTAAATATTTTATTTTAGGAAATTTAGGAAACCTTGACTCGTGCCTAAGGCCACGTGTCCGTCATCACCAAAGTTGCCTCGGCTCGGGAACTTGTGTACGAGAGGGGAAGGTCCTGAAATGAGCACCCCTGCTTGCCCGATCAAAGGATCGGCCTCTACTAAACATGATATGTTATTTTGAAAACACATGTGTTCTTATTCCAGTTAATTAGCTAACCTTACTATGTAATGCGCATAGCATACAAGTATAGACTACATCACTCGATTTGGAACAAAACATCTCATGTTCGTTTTTCGAAAATGGTTTGGAAGTGCTACTCCCAAGTAGGCTAAAATGCGGATTTGCCAGCCTCAAGTGGGCTTAAAACAACATGATTTGCCACTCTGCAAAGTGGGCTTAAAACTCACATTTGATGAATTGTTCCAAGTTAAGCAATAAATCCTTCACCCACAGGCATTCATGCAGTTAAACACTTAAGCAAATAGCCTCATGGCAAGCATGCTAAACATGGCAACACTCACACCCATGCAAGTATGCTAAAGCATAAACACTTACAGTGTACTCCGAGCCAAAACAGAAAACTAGTTAGAAATCATGCATGATCCTAGTTTATGTTAAGATGCCTAATGCAACACATGCAATATGCAACTAAATTGGCTCGGCTATCTAAGATGGCACACGAATGCAACACTTGATAACATGCTTTGAAACACGTATTCAAGTAAATGTGCCGAGCCCGGTGCATTCAAGACAAATGAATGATGCAAACGTGCAAAGCATAAGGTATGCTAATCAAAACGTGCCCTAAAACTAACCATCGAAAGCGATAAGTAAAAGGGAGAAAGAAATGGGGTTGGAAGACATGCACACACACACGCACCCTTATTACAACATTTGCCCTCTCTACGGAGGGTCCGAATAAACTAAGCTAATCTAAGCTAAGCTACTCTAACTAATCTAATTAAGCTAATTGGACTAATTATTACAAACCAATAAAGAAGTAGCTAAACTAAGCTACGTAATTATTACAACACTTAATTAATTAAAAAATTAATCAAATTACAAATTGCTGCTAACTAACAAGTAAAAATTGAACTAAGCTGCTCCAGCTTTGTTCGAAGAAGAAGAAGATGCATGCTCGGTTTTCGCCCCGAAAAGCTCTCCGGTTTGCTCTTTAGAGGCTCTGTTTGCAGGGTGTCTTCAAGAACTCTCTGCTGAAACTTACCAAATCCATGCTGGGGAGTGCACCAGTGGCCTGCCGGCCATGAGGAGCTGTTGCCGGCCACCTGCTGACCAAAGATGGGCCTATGCCGGCCAACAATGCAAGGGTGCTGGCCATCAATGTGGCGCTGCCGGCCACTGGTGTGCTGTGACACCAAACTGTAACAAAGAACAAAACACAGGAAATGGAGGGTCTCCCTAGGGTATGTGTGTACCATGCCTCTCCTTATCACCTCGAAACATCAAAGGAGTTGCACAATTGAATCCAAGATCATCAACCAAGCATTTTGAATGCATGATGGTCTAAGACCCAACTTGTACCCATTCAATAAATGCACAACAAACAAGGCACTATGACCACAGCCTTATCATGATTGATCAAAGGCAATGGAGACAAAGAGAATTGGCTCATTTTCATCACTTCAAGTATGAAATGAACCAATTCATCTTGTGTTCAGTATAACGTCCGATTGAACACCATGCGATGCAAACAACATGCTTATCTTGGCATGTTTCACTTGGTTGATTTTGTTTACACATTTTAGATTACCAATCAATTCCTTAACCAGTTAGTCCAATTGTGAAAGTCCTCTAATAGGAAAGATGGCAGATATTTCAATGTTAAAGTGGCATGCACAAGACTCTATCATGTAAGCAATGCATGCAAGACATGTTAAGGGCCCAAAACACTAAGGCTAGTGAAGAGCATCATACAAGAGGCATGCAATACATAGCCTAAACAACCACACCAGCTCTGGATAGAGCTCAATCATGCCAAATCAGAGGTGAAGACATGCTGAAATTGAAGCTCAAAGGACTAGACAAACATGCATACATGTTAGGCCACAAACAAGGCACAACACACAACCCTCAAAAGCAACGAAGGAGTGAAGTGTGTGAGAGTATGACTACACTATATACACTGAAATTACATGCTAAATGGTGCCATACCATACAAACATCACATGCATAACATGTTAAAAGCCTCAAAAACTCAAAGCTAGTCAAGGCCCTTTAAACTACAACCATACTAAGCAATGCTCAAATGACCTTGACCATTCAAAATAGACCTAATACAGGTCGAAACAGTAGCAAAAACATGCTAGACTTGCAACATAGATGGCGAGGAAGATATGCTCATGTATTGGCTTACAAACAAGGCATGAGGCTCAACTTCTCAAAAGCATTGAAAGAGTGATACATACGAGAATATGACAATGATATATGCTCTGAAATCACGTATTAAATGATGCCAAATCATGCAAATAACTCAAGCAAAGCATACTGGAGGACTCAAAACACAAAGCTATTAAAGCCTATCATGCTATAGACATACAAAGCAAGCCTCATATGACCTAAACCACTCAAAACAGAGTTAAAGCATGCTAAAACATGAGTAAAAGCATGCTAGAGTATAGCCAAAATAAGCTAGAATGATGGGCTAAAGTAGCAAGCATGCAAAGCTAGTGAGCAAGATTACACTACAAGTGTAAAGAGCAAGCAACCAATGGTCAAACAAGCCAAAAACAGAGTTATGGTAGGTCTAAAAAGTCACAAAAATATGCTTGAACAAAGCCACAAAGAAGTAGAAACACATGCTCATTTGGTGGGCCATCAACACATGCAAACAAGACAAGAGGAGAGGGGACCACCCCCTCCTATTTGGGACCTCAAAACCACCTTTCCACCACTGAAATTCCTCTAGAATTCAGTGGTTAGAAGGCCAAAAAGAGATAGTTCCAAAAGCTTTAAAGGATGGCCCAAAAGCTTAGCAAATAAGGCATACAAGGGGGTGAAACACCCCCAACTCCCACAGGGCCTCAAACAACCATTTTTAACACTTAAAAATAGATCTTTTTGTAGTTAACAACCAAGCCTAAAATAGCATGCAAAGGTGGCTAATATGGTATACAAAAATAGGCTTAAAAGAGGGAATATGCTCACCCTTGAAGCACAACAGCAAGATGGCAACTTTCTGAGCCAAAACCAGCCTTAAAGAACTCCAAACAAGCCTTAAGAAACCTCATCTCTAAGATAGGGGTATTTGGTTAAGGGGTTGTATGCAAATATGTGAAGAAAAAAAACACTTTCAAGCACAATATAGCACAATAGAGAGAGAGAGAGAGAGAGAGAGAGAGAGAGAATTCTAGGGAGATAGAGAATTTTCATCTCTAAAAATTTGTAGAGAGAGAGGGATTTTAGTGTGAGAAGCTCCCAAACTTGTTCCCCCTCTAAAATATGAGATATAGACTCCATATATAGCAAAAACAAGAGCTTGGTCGAAATATCTGATGTATAGGACAGTTGGAGCAACATGGAAACAACTAGAGCTAAATATCTGCAAAAAATCTGAGTTTTGTCATTGTTGGCCGGCAGGAGATCATTGATGGCCGGCATGCATCATCAATGGTCGGCACCGCATCATCCATGGCCGGCAGCCTTCGCCAGTGGCCGGCAAAGAAAATTTGATCTCCGGGTCCACCTTCAAACGGGCATAACTCCTTCATTTGGACTCCTTTTCAGATCATTTTTGTGCCTAAATTGAAGCCCCGGAAGTAAGCTTTCCAATTGTGGTAGCCTCACTTCAAAATTTAAAGTATGAAAAAAGTTATGCTCATTTTAGTGAAGTCGCTCAGTTTCGATCCTACTTGGATTCATGCTGAACTTCTCCCAAACTTGGTTTCTTCTCTCCTCTCCCATTTTCTTCAAATTCAAACCCCTAAACAAGGTGTTTTGAAATATTTTTCAAAAGATTTCATCTCTCCTTTATTAATTTCCATTTTGTCCTTGCTCGGTTTACCGAAAAGCACAGCATTTAACCAAATGCGAGCCTTAGAACATCGTAGAAACTTCTTTTCAAAAATATTTTGAAAGAGAGGGTTTTAAGGTCTAAAAACCATTCCAAATAGTTTTGGTCCAAAAATGGGGTGCGAGGTTTGGGTTTGACTCTCCTCTTGCCGAAGAAATCAATCATTTGCCCTGCACAACTTTCATCACCAAGTAAACCATCAGTACCGCCCAAGTCTTAAGGGCTGTCAAAAATGGGGTGTCTACAGAGTGCATGATGTGTTTCATATTAGTATGCTTCGGAAGCATGAGTCGGATGCATTGCATGTGTTGGATTGGACCGACTTAGAGGTAGGTGAGGATGCCTCGTATGAGGAGAGACCGGTGAGGGTCTTGGATAGACGGGACCAAGTCTTGTGAGGCAAGACGATTTCCTTGGTCAAAGTATTGTGGAAACATCACGAAGTTGAGGAAGCAACTTGGGAACGAGAATTGGAGGTCCGAGAGAAATATCCGGACCTATTTGTTAATGTTTGAGTATATGTTGAAAACTTTGTTTTGTTGACGAACTATAAGAACATTGTATAAGTTCTAAGATTGTAATACATTGTGAATGTTGAGTATGTTATGGAGACACAAGTTAAATTTGAACATTGCATATGTTATTTAAGCTTTGGAAATGTAAACTTGTCATAAGCGTTGAATATGTTTGGAAACACGAGATGTATGTGTTGAAATGTGTTAAATCTCGGAATACGCATATTGGTAATATATGTTGTGGATTTGTTCTCTTGTGAAGAGATGGAATAACCGGTAAATGGGTCATGGTGATGAAATTGATTGATTATTATTGTTGGGATTGGTTTAATCATGGCTTTTAATACTTGCTTTAAAATTTCGGGGATGAAATTTCCTAAGGTGGGGAGGTTGTAGCACTTGTGTCCTTTAAAGCTTTTGGTAAGTGTATTTGAACCCTTTATTCTATTTTGGGAATCTTTGGTGTTGTTATGGGTTGGTTTTGGAGGAGTACAATCCGGTTTAAACTTGTAGGGTTTGGTTGTTCGCACTTATTCTTGTCAAAAGTTCCTTGGAGACTTAGAAATTCCATTTTAGGGTCGATACTAGCCTTCCTAGGGTCGACCCTTACCTGTTGGTGAAGTTCTGGAAGTGTTGCTGGAAGATAGGGTAGACACCAGACTGGGAGAGGGTCGACCCTCTTATGTTTGCGTGTTAGTTGTTGGAAGATAGGATAGACACCAAACTGTGAGAGGGTCGACCCTTTTATGTCTGTGTGTTGGTTGCTGGAAGACAGGGTCGATCCTTGCGTGTTTTTTTTTTCTTCAGATTTTTGAGGTCTGAATAGGCCCTATCTAAAGGGGGTTTTGGGCATATTATTTTATTTGACCTTAGGGCTTTTCCTCACTACTATAAATAGGCCCAAACCATTTCTTCTCTTATGATTTTCTTTCCTGTTTCCTTTCAAACCGTGATCTCTCTCTTCTCTCTCTAAAACTCAACTTTTTTTCACTTAAATCTCTAGATCTACTCACCTAGAGTGATCTTCTCACCATGCTCCTTTGAGATACATTGTAGATCTTGTCGAGGGCTTCATTTTGATCGGAGCAAAATGTCGTTTCTCCTTCGTCGACTTTTGGGTTTTTCTTCCTTCTTCCTGTTCTAAGCTTGAGGTAGGAATATTCTACTCTCCTGTATGGGTTTTAACATAGATATTGTCATATTGTATAAATGGTGTGATTTGGGAAGGTTTTTGCTTAATTTTTGGTTGGTTTCTATATATATAAAAGAGGGGTTTTCTATTTGGGTTCCTTATGGGCATGAGAGGTCTCGAACATGTTTTGACTTGAGAAGAATTGATGAAATTTGGTCTTAGGTATAATATTTGATAAAGGGGGGGGGGGATTTTCCCTAATTTGAATTAAACAAGTTATTTTGTATAAATAACGAGATTGACTTGGAAATTACGGAATTGAAAGAACATGTGATTAAATGGTGTAGTTGGATTAATAAATCACTCACCTATGGAAAAAGTTGATAAATTATCTATTGATAGATTTATTTATCTGTTTAGAAATATCTGCCTTGGGCTATCAGTGGAGGATTGCCATGATTGTTGTAGAAATTGCATGATGATTAGGTGCATTGAAACTAATCAATTGGATTAAGTCATTAAACATGACGGTTGGATTAAAACATCGAATATGTGATTTAATTGGTCATTGTATATGACAACGTGTTTAAATACATTGTATATGTATCTTTGTTTGGGAGGAGATTGGGTATGTACTCCATTATTTGGGAGGAGATAGGGGATGGACTCCATTCATAATTAAGTTGGCCAGAGTGTCCAGGGTGAAAGTCCTGAAATCTTATATACATTTGGGTGCCAGTTCCCTCGGACATTGTTCTGTAAAATGGCAAGAAATAGAAGTGTATGAATAAATGTTTATGATTGAAGTATTGATAAATGAGTTGTAGTCTCATTTTAAATTGTTTAGATGATGATGACCTATGTCCATGAATGGACGTATGGATGTCAATGTTGATTGGTTATGAAAAAGGTGTAAGTTGGTTTTCAAGTGTTAAACATTTATCGGATGCTAATGTTTTAGTTAATTCTCATTTACTGTTTAGCATATCTCTACTGGGCTTTGGCTCACCCTACTTGGGACACCATTTTTCAGGTACAGAGGGCATGCCACGTCCAAGGACATACATAGTTTGGGAGGTTTAGGGGTTAAAGACTCCATTTTACATGTTTTTCTTGGCTTTAAATGTAAAATTTCAAGCCAAAGGCTTTATATGTAAAGTGTTAGAATTCTTCTTTTGTTGTAATCAAGTGTTAACTTGGAAAGCTGTAGGCCCTTTGGGCACTTATTTTTGTTGTTTAGAAGTTAGAGTTACATGCTATAGTTTCAAGATTAATGTTTATGAAAATGTAATGCATGTAATATCTTTTGTAAAGGACACTTTGATGAATGAAGAGATGATATTTCCCCTATGTTTATGACAATTTGCGAATGGTTGTCTTGTACTTTTTGAGGGCGTTACACTTTATAGTTTATATATTGGATAAGGTCTATAATTTTAAAGTGACAATGTCATAGTATATGTTGGTATACTAATTGGTATACCAATTAGTGCATGTAGCACCACTGTTTTTTTTTTCTTTTTAAATGATTCAATAAAAGTTACAATTTATTTTTTTTGAAAATTTTAAAATTGATTAGTTAACTTTCCTTTTTAAATTCTAAATTCTAAATTTATAAATGGATTAATTAACTTTCTTTTTGAAATGTGTAAATCAAGGCATAATAATTTTTTTTAATGATTCAATAAAAGTTATCTAATAGAAGATTTTTTTAATTATTTAAAAAATAAGAATTTTAGAAAAATAGTATGAAGGTTTTGAGTTTTATAAGGTTCTTCTCATTATAAATTCTCTTTTCCTTAATATATAGTATAAATTAACTTCTCATCTGTTATTTACTTACTATCCATTGATTAGAATTTATGTCATTCTAAATAAATTCATTATAGAAAGACTTTAAACTAAATTTAAGCTTTTAATGTACTTAAGTCTATTTAAAAAGTAATTTATTTCCTTAAGTGTAATAATCTGTAACTTTTATGAGAAATAACATTTCAGATGTAAGTTTTTTTTAAAAAAAAATTCAGGTAAATTTTATAAACATTAATTGTTAAAGTGTTAATTTTTTTCATAAATTTGAAGTTGTTTTTTTAAATTACCAATAAATTGTATTTTTTTTTCTAATTTTTTCGAAATTGTAGAAAAAAAAGATAAGACTCGAAATTTGATTTTCATAGTTTTACTGATAAATTATATTTTAATATATGATTTTTTTTTTTAAATTATAAACTTAATTGTGAAAGACCTAATTCTATTATCATTGTGAAGGAGTTACAAATATTAACAGAAACACAGTACTGACGGATGAATTATGACATGTCATTATGGAATATCAAAATTCGAAGCAAAATAATGTTTTGCTGTAAGAAATAACAAGCATATTGCCCGTGCTATGCACGGGTTTAAAAAATTAATTTTAAAATTAAATAATATCAAAAAAATTGTTTGAAATATAAAGAAAAAATAATTTAAAGTTAAATAAATTTTAATAATATTTATGAAGATGAAAGTTAAGTGTAAAGGTGTGCAAAAAATAAAAAATTCGCACTGACCCAAACTAACCTAAATCAATCCATGTAACATGTTTGCTTGCATGATTTAAATGACAAAAATTAATGAGTCGATTAACGTGTTTTAAAAATTGTCAAATTGTTACAAACATATTCAAGCTACTTGTATGTATATATAAAATTAACTTGCAGTTGCCCACTTATATTCTCTTCACAACCCTAATGTCATTTTTATCTCGTAATTTTCTCCTAATTTGATTTCTTTGTATGTTGATTTATAAAAAAATAATTTGAATAATCTTATGTATTTAATTAATTTATGATTGTGTTGAGATTTGAAATTAATGACAATTTCTTTTAGTTGAAATTGTGAAAAAATATGATTGTATGCTTATTATAGGCCAATGTTTTTTAAACCTGTGCATAGCACGAGCAATATTCCCTGCATTTCCTGTATTTAAGAAAATATTTATAAAATTTTTTGCACTAGAAAAAATCTTTATAAATTGAATGAAGATGAATTCATTAAACAATATTTAAACTGCATTTGTTGACTATAAAATAATAATAACCATAATAATAAATAAATAAATAAAAATCAATCAATAATAAAAAATTCAACCTTACTTTCTCCAAAAAGAAGATGGGTGGCTATTGTGCTATGGGGCACCAAAAAAAAAAAAAAAAAAAAAAAAAAAAGACAGCAGTTTTAGCGACCTTTTTTTTAGTCACAAAAAGTTCAATTTTGGTTGTTAAAAGTATCCATGACATCAACAAAATCAGTCGCTGAAGCCCTATCACTAAATGGTTGGCGACCAAATAAATTATCATTCCTTATAAATAAATCGGCGACCAAATATTTCAGTCGCCAAAAGACTAAAATTTTGTTGCCATAAATTAACATTTAGTCACTAAAGGTAACCTTAAGCGGATGACATGTTAGGTTTTAGCGATATATAATACGTCGCTAAAAATATCTTTTAGTGACTAAATGAATTGGTTGTTAAATTTTAAAACTTTTGGTGACCAATCAAGTTTTGGGTTGCTAAAAAAATTATTCACACAGACTTTCAGCAACAGAAACAAAGTGTCACTAAAAGTAAATTTACAACTAAAAAACCTATCGCCAAATTTTTTTTTTTTGGGTACAATTTCCCTGTTCAGTACATAATTCATATAGCCATTCCGGTTTTGACCCGACCTTTGTTGTATTCTGGACTCAGGTTTCATGGTTTCGTATTGTTGTTCATATCGTGCTTCTCTTGTATTTCCTTAAAGTTGGCTATTGAATTGTTGTGGCTACGTTTGAGACTGGTTGGTTGCTTGGTTTTTAAACTTTTGTTGTCCAGAATTTTGTTCCTCTGCTTAAGCGGCATTTCTTGTGCTTGAATGGGCTTTGCAAAGTCTCAGTACTTTTGCAGGTATGCAAAACTACTAGGAGAGGGTATTCTACGCTCAAGCGGTTCTTTCTGCGCTTGAGCGTTAGTGTATTGTTTGCAAAACTACTAGGAGTGTGCATTCTGCGCTCAAGAGACACTTCTTGCTCTCAAGTAGAACAACTTATTGTGTCTGATGCTTGAGCTTCACTTCTTGTGCTTGAGCGGATTGTGCATATATTAGTTTGTGAAAGTAACTTTTTACATCACTTTTTTTTATATATTTTCTCTCAAAACCCTAAACTTGAGACCCTCTTTATCTAAAACCTACATTCTCTCTACATTTTCATCTAGATCTGGTGATTTCTCCACCCGTGTGCCTTTGTTAAAAAGGTAGAGCACGCTGTGGGCTCTCTTTTTATCTAAACAAAAGTGGGTTTTGGTTCATTTGTGGTTTCTCCACTCTCTCATTGATCTCTATCTTTGAGGTAGGGACTTTCTGCACTCTTCTATGAGTTTTAACTTAGTTATTCGTTGATGTGTAAGAAATATTGGAACTTGAGGTGATTTTGAACAAACCTAGGGTTTTGGTTTAAAATCAAAAGAGGGATTTTTAAATGTATGTGTTAAAAATGGTTATGGGATTAGATGTGCGGTTGTTTTGTGATAAATATGTTGATTTTGATACTTGGGATGGGTTTTGGAAGAAAATGGAGTTTTGCCCTAAAATGTCTCAAATAGTTATTTTGTATAAATAAATAAAATTGGCATTGGGATTATGAAATTGGATGGGTGTTTATATAAATGGTGGAGTTGGATATGTATTACCTGTCACCTATGTAAATTTGGATAATTTATCTATCTTGGAGATTGTATATCTGTTTAGAAATATCTGTTTTGGGCTATCGGTGGAGGATAGCTATGATTGTTGTAGAAATTGCATGAGGCTTGGTGAATTGAAACTAATCTCTTATCCGTTGTCATTGAATATGACTATGGTTTTAATACATTGTAAATATATGATGAGTGGGAGAAGAAAGGGAATGTACTCCATGTTTGGGAGATGAAAGGGGATGGACTCTATTGAATTAAGTTAGCTTGTGTGTCCAGGGTGAAAGTCCCGAAAATTGCGCGTTTAGATGGGTGCCGATTCCAGCGGACGAAATATTCGTAAAATAGCAAATGGAAGTGTCTATATAGTGGTTGTGTTGGTTGGAGACCCACTGAGTTGTACCCTCAGTTCGGTTGTTTGAATAACATGGTGAATGACTTATGAATTGAGATAAAATGAATTAAGATAAAAGGAAATTGAGATAACATAAATTGTGATGTAAAGCTTGGCGTGGAACGTGTAGATAACCCATTTTTGACGGCCATTACGATTTGGGCACCATTGCATGCACACCCGATGATGATTCTATTTGCTCGTCAAGTGCTCAAAGTCCTCAGCAGAATGCCACAGCTTTGAGCCTTGCAAACCCTACACATCTGTTGCCCTGTTTTTGGACCAAACGATGTGCTTTTCAAGCTTGCAGCTTCTGTTGGCCTGCCGGCCACCCTTATGGGCTTTCAGCCATCACTTTTTGGCTGCCAGCCACCAGTTTCTTTTGCAGATTTGTGACAGCTGTGCTAGCTGTTTGCACAGATGCATGAATCTGCACCCACGTGTAGGGATGGATATCCTTGTAGGGAATTCATGTTTTCTATATGTAGGAGACTCCCCTCTCATGTTTTAAGGTTAGAAAATTTTGAGATCAAAATTTTTCCTCTCTCTCTAGCAAATTTTTACACTTTAGCCTATACACTCTCAACCTTTTCCTATAGACCCTTAACCAAATCTCTCCATATTTGAGCTAAGGTGTCTTTGAGGCTTGTTAAAGCTCTTGAGGGTGTTGTTTGCTTGGTTCTGTAGCTTGGACTTCATTTCCTCTTCAAGAGGTATAAGGCTTTGTCCCTTTACTTGCTTTTTCTACTATTGTACTTGCTATTTTCAAACTGATTTTGGGCTATAAAACCTCTATATTTTTGGGCTAAAACTTGGGTTTTAAGGCCATTAAAGGTTGAGGGGTGTTCCACTCTTCTTTGTGCCTTACTTCTAGGGCCTTTGCCGTTGTGTTTCCCACTTTGTTGTCAACTCTTTTTGAGCTTTTTAACATTGTTTTTCAGAGTTATTTCAGTAGCTAAAATCATGTTCTGAAGTCCAAATTTGGAGGGGTAGCCTCCCCTCCTTATGTCTTACTTACTAGCCTAGTTTGTGCCATGTTTTAGCATATTAATCTAGCTTTTTTTTAGCTTAATTTTAGCATGTTTTAGGACTTATTTTAGACTATTTTAGCACTATTTTTGGTTGATAGTTGTATTTGAGCTTTGTTTTGTATGCTTGTAGTGTAATAGTCCTCATGAGCTTGGTGTTTTAGGCCTTAGACACCATCTTATTTGAGTTGATAGCATTTATTTATGTTTTTCTCATTCATTTTCAGTACTAATAATCTTTGCAACCTCCCTCATTTCTTGGCTTTTTGTTTTGCCTTGAAAGTGGTTCAAACTATTTGTTTGTTTAAAGTATGAGATTGAGGTGTCATACTTAATGGTTTAATTCCTTAGGGGATTCGTTACCAACGATATGATGTCTCTTTCATGCCTAAAACAACTCTTGGTTTGATCCCTCTTTCCATTAGAGGACTAAACTCACCATTTGGACTTAATTGATTAAAGAATGATTGGTAATTTAAAATGGAGTAATTAAAACTTGGGACTAAAAGTGTGCAAGATAATAACTTGTTATGTTCAATCAGACGTTAATTGAACACATGAAAGCTTGAGCCATTTCATACTCATTAGTGATGAAATGATTCAAGTATCCAAGGTTACCACTTTCCTTGATCAACTCATGAAAGAGAGGAGGATAGGGTCTTATTTTGTTGCATTTATTGAAATTGCACACTTTAGTTTATAAGCCATCATGCAATGAAATTTGCTTAAGTTGGTGGTTTGTGAACCAAGTTCATTACTCCTTTGATTTGCTCATGAAAATGAGGGGTGAGTTGTGCAAAACAAACCCTTAAAGATACCCTATGCATGCTCTGTTTATCCTCTGTTGCAGCAAGGTGAACTGGGCAACAGTGGCTGGCAGGCCACTTTCTATGGCCGGTAGGTGGCTGGTAGACCACCTTTGATAGCCGACAACCCTCATCACTGGCCGGCCGGCCACTGATGCAAAATTCAGCAATGTGTTCTTTAGGCCAAGCAGAGCTGTTCTGGAAGTGGGCAACAATGTTAGCATTTTATTGTGCAACAAAGGCTCTCCGGAATCAAAATAGTGGTTTTTCAGGTGGAAACCAAGCACGTGCATGATCATTCCTGGCATTCTGAGCTTGTTTTAAGTTTAAATACTTAACTTAGCTATCCGTTGTAGTTAATTAGTTGTAACTAATTAATTTTGATATGTGTTGTAACTAATTAGTTAGTTAACTAGTTATTCAATTTCGTTTTGTAATTAGTTAGTTAACTGGAATAGTTAGTTAATTCAAGTGTTGTAATAATTAGTTAAGTATTTTAACTAATTTCATTTGTTTTGTAATAGTTAGCTTAATTAGCTTAGCATTAGTTAGTTAATTAGCTTAGTTCATTCGGACTCTTCTTCATTAGAGCGCAATGCAATAATGTGTATGTCATCCAATCCTACGTCTTTCTCCCTTTTATTTACTAGCTTACAATGGTTAGTTTAAGGACATCATGTTTTGTTTAGCATGCTCCATGTTTGCATCCACTTGTATTGCATGCATCGAGGCTCGGTTCATCATTCTAATTGTATTGTTAGTTTAGATACTTCTTTGAATACGTGCTTAGATCGCATGTTATCAAATTGATTTATATGCCATATTAGTAGCCGAGCTTATTAATTGCATTTTTATATGCGTTATATTAGTCATATTGCATAGTTAGGAATCATGAATTTTTCTATCTCATTTCTCTTTTGGCTTGGAGTACTAGGTGAGCCTTTACTTCGCTTTAGCATATTGCATGACTGTGAGTTTTGCCATGTTTAGCATGCTTGTCATGAGGCCAATTGCTTAAGTGCTAAATTGCTTGAATGCTTATGGATGAAGACTTGTTGCTTGAATTGGAATGATTTGAGTAATGTTCATATGCGATCACTTTTTCAAGTGGTATATATTTCGAAATAATTTTACAAAACAAACATAAACTCGAGATGTTCCAATTCTTGCAAGTTAGTCTACACTTGTGTATATACACATCACATAGTAATGCTAGCCTAATAAATTGGAACAAGAGCATATAATATAAATAAGAATCATATCATGATTAGTAGAGGTCGATCTTTGATTGGGCGAGTGGGGGTGCTCAAATGTATTCATGACCTTCCCCTCTCGTACCTAAGTTCCCGAGCCGAGATAATCTTAGTGATGACGGACACGTGGCCTTTGGCACGAGTCATGGGTTTCCTAAATTTTTCCAAAAATAAAATATTTAGGTGGTGACTCTATATCAGGCAAAATAGCCCATTTTTTGCAATTTGATTCAAAATCAATTTTCCAAAAGATTTGTCGGATTTGGGCTTTTTGGTGTTTATCAATTTCACATTACACTTGCGAGATTAGATTCAGAACCACGAGAGTCCGAACTGTAGGACTTATATTTCGACTTCCGAAAGGGGGCACGAAAAAGACGAGCTACAACATGGTTTTGCAAAAGAGTTGTAAATGGTTTTATCATGGGCATTGGATATGCATCTCATACTCATAACTTTGTTAAGATTCATATATTGTGTTAAATTGTTTCTACTGCGCTTTGGCTCACCCTATTTGGGAAAAATCATTTTCAGGTATTGGTGATATGCCTCCGCCAAGAAAGTAGCTTGGAGGGATTTGGAGCGAGAGCTTCTTTTGATAGTATTTACTTTGTATACCAAAGGGCTTGATTGTATTGAGTTAGACTCATTTTTGTTGTAATCAAGCAGTGACTTGGAAAGATGTAAGCCCTAAGGGTATATGAATATTTGTTTAGCTTTCATTCATTTTTTCTACTTGTAACACATGCTATAGATTGAGGATGGGCTATTTATGAATGTGTATCACACGTGCCACCTTTTGTATATTAACTCTAATGAATGAAAGTTGTTCCAATTTTACTTCCACTTGGTATTTAGCTATTTATGAAAGTATGGGTTTATCATATTTATTTTAGGGCATTACAACTTGGTATCAGAGCGTACCGGGTTTGAATACTTTGGGTACGTGGGAAGTTGTTATTACCACAATGGGGTTGTCTCGCTTGGTAGACTTTAGTATGTACGATGTGCTCACATGATAACATGCTTATGTGATTATATGGGTATGAGATTTAGTTTCTAGGATATTGATTGACTCTACGAGTTTCTAGAAGTCCTATTAGAAGAGTACTTGATCACTGTTGTTTCTAATTGGAACTCTGGCAACATTGCGGGATGATCATTATCTGAAAATGACATTCGTATGTGTTTATGTGACAACGTGCTTATATGGAGTGAATTACTGTTGTCCACCACATTAGGACGTGAGTGAGTTAGCTTTGGCACATTTCTAAATGTGCTAATCTCTTGTGTTACCTTTATTAAGATGTCAAGATGTAGACGTGGACCTGGTAGTGGTAGGCCTGGTAGGCCTAGAAGGCATGAGGTGCCTTTGCTGGATGAGATTCTAGCACAAAAAGGAGGGTTGGTCAGGCCAACATAGCCGAACCAGTTAGTCGACAGGCCATGGGGGCCTTAGCCCGCGAAATGGCCGGAACATTACAGGAATCCATGGACATGCTCAGGGTTGGGAATCAAGTCCAGGCTCAAGTAGCTGAGGCAGGGCTGTCTCTCTTGAAGTGAGAGTTTTTTCGGTCAAATCCGGATGAGTTTGTGGGTGATCCCAAGGAGCCACTGAAGGTAGATGAGTGGCTAGAGCAAATAGTGAAAACATTTGAGATGCTTAGTATCGAGGATGACCAGCTGAGAGTGACCTTGAGACCGTAATACAAATGGAGGAGGAGAGGATGATGGGCTCCAAGAGGGGTCAAAATATTCAGGGGGACAGTAAGAGACAGAAGGGTTCTAACCCCCAGTCATCCCAGGAAGCTTAGTCGAGGTTCACTTTTCTAGTACCGAGTTCGGGTTCTAGGAGGGGTAGTCAGGGAGATATTACTTGTTTCAAGTGTGGTCAGTTAGGCCACAAGTCTCCGACTTGCCTGCAAAGAGGACGAGGGCAATGGTCTGGTTCATCTGTGGCTCATTCTCAGAACTAGAGTTAGGGGAGAGGGCAGTCTCTTGCTTGTTACCAGTGTGGACAGACGGGGCATTTGAAGAGGTTTTGCCCACAGTTGGGTGGCACACCTAGTGCGTCTGGTTCGAGGCAGACACAGGCCACCAGTCGGCACAGGCCTCGAGGGCCAATTAGGAAGCCTTTTTAGTTCAGTCAGTGCATCAGGCTTATGCTCTGAGGGATGAGCAGGTTGGGCAGAGACCTACAAGGCGTGTGTATGCTGTTACCGCGTCAGATCTTGTACTAGCTCCTTCAATAGTGAGAGGTACCTTCTTGTTTTGCAATTCAGTTATTAATGTATTAATTAATATGGGTACATCCCATTCATTTATCTTCTCTGCATTTGCATCGATTTTGGGCTTAGAGTTGGCTCAGTTAGCATCTCCTCTCTGTGTAGAGTCACCTATTGGTGGTGAGATTGTTTTGAAGCAAGGGTGTCGAGGTTGTGACATATAGGTTGCTGGTCGCCGACTTCCTTTTTTATTTGTGTTGATTGACGTGTCTAGTTTCGATGTTATTTTGCGTATGGATTGGTTGTCATCATATCAGACTGTCATAGATTGCTACTTGTAGACGTCCCCGAACGCCCCGAGAGGAATGAGTCCCGTTCTGTTCGTTTGTGGGTCTACTACAGTTCGGACTCAAATTGTCGCGGTTCTTAATCTGAACCAAAGAGTCCAAATCTGGCGAATCGTTTTGAGAAAACAGATTTTTTTGAAAAGAAGTGCCAAACATGGACTGCTTTGCCAGATACAGAGTCACCACCTAAATATTTTTTAATGGGGGAATTTAGGAAACCCTGACTTGGTGCCAAAGGCCACGTGTCCATCATCACCAAAGTTGCCTCGGCTCAGGAACTTGGGTACGATTGGGGAAGGTCAGCTATGAGCACCCTCTCTCGCCCGATCCAAAGATCGGCCTCTACTAACCGTGATATCTTGTTTTGAAAACATTATGTGTTCTTATTCCAGTTATTAGCCTAGAATTACTATGTTATGCGCACAGCAAACAAGTATAGACCAAATCACCTAGATTCAAACAAAACATTACATGTTTGTTTTGAAAATGGTTTGCTACTCGCAAGTAGGCTAAAATGCAGATTTTGCCACCCTCAAGTGGGCTTAAAACTTACAGTTTCAATGCATTTATTCCAATTTAGGTAATTCAACCTCCATCCACAGGCATTCAAGCAGTTATATCACATAAGCAGCTAACCTCATGGTAATCATGCTATTATGGCAACACTCACACGCATGCGGTATGCTAAAACATAAAAGCTTACCTAGTACTCCGTGCCAAAACAGAAACTAGTTAGTAATCATGCATGATCCTAGTTCATGTTAAAAATGACTAATGCATCACATACAGAATGTCACTAGAATAGGCTCGGCTAATCTATAATGACATGTGAAATGCTACAACTAACACGTATTCAATTTGGAATTGAAATACAGATGCAGTTAGAATGATGCGCCGAGCCCGGTGCATGCAATGCTGATGAATGATGCACGCATGCATAGCATAAGGTATGCTAAATTAAACATGTCCTGATACTAGCCATCAAAGCAGGTAAGTAAAAGGGAGAAAGAAATGGGGGTTGAGAGACATGCACACACTCACCCACACTTATTACAAATTTGCCCTCGCTCGGAGGGACCAAAAGAATAATACAATTTAACTAACTAACAAGCTAATTAAATATTACAGACCATTAAATTAATTAAGCAAATTAATTAATCTAAGAAAATAGTAAAATGCAGCCTTGGGAGAGGGCTCAATGCATGCGCGCTCGGTTCTGCCCGGAAATCCACTGCCATGCTCAAGATGCCTCTATTTTCCTTGCTCTGCCCCTTTGATAGCTGCCAAAGTCCCAGGGTTTGCTCTCTGGATGCTAAGGAACACCATCAGCTGAAGGAGAACATCACCGGCCATATAGAATGGTCACCGGCCACAAATTTGATCCATCGGCCAACAATGATGGCCGATCGGCACTGAAGATAGCCGGTCGGACAAATCTTCATGCAGAATCTGTGTTTGACAGCAGCAGAGAGCAAGACTTGGCGTGGCAATGCATTTCAAGCAATGTATCCACTAATCACATCCCTTATCATGTTTATGACTCAAAGGGACATGGGCCTCGATTCTCGGACCACCAACCACGCATTTCCATGCATGATGGCCCAAAGGATCAAGTGTGCATTTTAATATGGAATGCAATGCACATAATCAAACAATGGGGCCTAACCTCTATCACAAGCAATTCAAGAGGCCAAGCGTGCATGCCAATGCAATACAATCTAAGCATGCGAACTAGTATGCAACATGGACAATGCAAGCAAGCAAAGCATGTTAGGCACACAACCTAAGTAAAGAAGCATGAAAGGCATGAAGCAATGCAACCTGCAAGTAGGCAAGATGCAATGTGGGTGTTCAAGCATGCAAGCCAACATGTGACTTCATTCAAGCATGCAAATTCAACCATGCAACAACTCACCGATATGCTACAACATACAAGGAGTGCATGCAACAACATGCAAAGGAGGGACTTACACTAATTGGACAGCTCTATACTAAGCCCAAAACAGTGGCCGATGCTATAGAAATGAGGGCCAACACACACACACACACATGCACATGTTAATGAGCCAACACTTAAGCACACAAAGGCAACTTTCAAGCACACTTAAAAGAGGCTAAACATGGACTAATGACATGCAATATAAGCTCTGAAATCATGTTAGAAATGGTGCCATACCAATTAAACAAAGGCAAGCCAAGCATGCAACATGGTCCAAAGTCAAAGGCTAACAAACCAAAATGCAAAGGGGCTATGCAATGCAAGCTTTGGCAGACCAAAACAGCCAAGGACAGACCTTAAGCATGACAAAATAAACATAAAAGCTTCATAAAGCTAGGCCTAAAACATGCTTGAACAAGGGCTAAAACCTAGATGCATGTTAAGGCTACAATATGGCATTACAAGACATGTATGCTAAACAAGCATGGTGTGTCTAAACCAACTCAATACAATGCTATATTATGACATAATAAGCATGAAAAACAGCTAAGGCATGGTCAACATACTCTTAAACATGGTGCTCTCTCAAGAGGTAAAAATGGTCCTTTTCAAGGACAACAAGGAGAGGGGGTGGCCCTCTCCTTCCTAGGACCCCAAGGTACCATCCTCACCTCTGAAATCCCTCAAGATTTCAGTGGTGAGAAGGCCCAAACTCAATGGTCCCGGAGCTCACTCAAAATGGCACAAAATGGAGCCTTACAAGGCTTAAGAGGGGGTCAAACAACCCCAAAGCTTAAAGCAACCTTAACCAATTATTTAGAGCACTAAAAAACAGAACTTGTATATGTTATACACAAAGCTCAAAAATAGTTGCAAGGTAGGTAAAAAGAGTGTGCAAAAATGGGGAATAAAGGGACAAACTTCTTACCCTTGAAGACCCTCTTCACCAATGGAGCTCCAGCAGCTTCTTTAGGTTGAAATCAGTCTAAAACCTCCAAAACAACCCTCAAGGGCCTCAATTCCAAGGGATGGTGTGATGGTGGGTGTTTGTGAGCAAAAGTAAGACAAAACACACACAAGAGAGGGAGATATAGAGGTAGGATATGAACAAACCCTAACCCTAAAACTCAAACCCTAAAAAAAGCTATCTAAAAATTTCTAACCCCAAAACAAGGGAGAGGAGAGCTCCTCTTATAGACAATTCCATCTTGTAAAGCTTCCAAAGGAAGCTAAATAGAAGGAGATCCCTTCATACACGTGTATGGAGGGGAGCCAAGTGTGTGCCAGCTGCACCAAAATATCTGCAAAAGCAGATGCATAGTATTCGGCCAGCCAAAGATGCAATTGACCAAAAAAAGATAGCCGGGCGGCTATTTATAGTGCCGGCCAGCCAAACATTTGGCCGGTGACCACAAAACACAGCCGGTGGCCTTAAGCCATGGCCGGTGATGGGTGGGGATGGTCTACAAGCCCTACCCTGCCTCTCAAAGGCAAAACACAAGTGTTTGGTGCCAAACCAACCACGAAATGGTCGAGTCGAGAGGTCCTGAGACGTGGCGCGCTGCCAAGGCTTCCGGGAACTCAAGATGAACACAAACAAGGGTGATCACTGAGTGTTCAATCAGTGATGTCCAAGTCTTGAGGACGGTGAAAAATGGGGTGTCTACAGTTGCCCCTCTTTGACAGAACTCGAAAGTCATAACAATGACGGGAGTGAATGTCAAAGCCAGAGACGACTCATTTTTGACAAGGCCGAAGACTTAGACAAAGCATGCAAGACAAACAAGATATGCGCCCGAAGGTAGGGGCAAAATGCAAGACAATGCAAGAAGCCGAGCATAACTTATGATCATGTAAAGAAAGCTGTAACGAAGCACACATGCGACAGTTTTAAGCTATCATACACCAAGCTACACTATAATGCAGAAAGGATGTAAGAGAATTATGCAATTCTTGATACGTCTCACTCGGAGAATACAATACCTGTCCGATTCGTCTGGTTGCACCAGCCGCAAATGAACCGTACATACAATATCGTGCCTACAAAGAAAACAACTTAACAGGTACGATGTTATTGGCAACATGCATGACAATGCAAAAATGAATGCAAAATGATATGCAATATATACAAAACAATGTATAAACAATGCAAATGAAAATGCAATGTAATTGAAACAATGCAAACTATATACAAAGCAATTGAATCATGATCCAATCATGAGCGGTTCAAAACCACACAAATGTCAAATAGATTGATGGAGGTAACAAGTCCATCTACCATAGAACGATCAACTGAACTATGAGTAATGTAGACGGACACAAGAACAAGTATTAGGGGGGGGGGGGATGACATAAGTGGGGAAACGACCCGCTGGGGAAAGGACAATGATCCTAATGCTGGATGCAAAAATTACACTACAATGTAATATATACAATGAAATGGCAATGGATAAGGCACGCGGGCCAAACCAAATCTTGCTTAGGAAAGGCATGTACACATACAAGCCGCGTCTAACATAGAACGATCGACTGAACTATACTTCGACATGAAAAGTATGGGCACATACTAGACCAGGCTCAACATGGAAAGGCACGAACCATAGGCGGAGGGGATGCAGTGAATGCATGCAAGCTACAATGCAATATCTACAAATATGCAATGGAATGGAAATGGATACAATGGATATGGCCTGCGGGCCAAACCAAATCTTGCCTAGGAAAGGCATGTACACATACAAGCCGTGTCTAACATAGAACGGTCTACTGAACTATGTTTTGACGTGAAAAGTATGGGCACATACTAGACCAAGCTCAACATGGAAAGGCGCAAGCCATAGGCGGAGGTGATGTAGTGAATGCATGCAAGCTACAATGCAATATCTACAAATATGCAATGGAATGGAAATGCAATATTTACAGTGGAAATGCATGACAAATGCACTATTCTACGATGCATGACAATGCAATATATACCATGTATGCATGACAATGCACCATTTGCAATGAATGCATGACATATGCCTATATTTTTTTGTTAAAATGCATGACGATGCATGATTTCTTTTTGTTTGAATGCAAATGATGCATGTTGTTTTTTTTTTTTTTTTTTTTTTTTTTTTTTTTTTTTGAAAATGCAAATGCTGCATGATTTTTTTTATAATGCAAATGATGCATGGAATGCATGTTGCATGGAATGCGCGACAACGCAAGTCGCTTGAAATGCAAGACAATGCATGGATTTTCTAATGTGCGGCAATGCGCGACTTGAGATACATGTGAAAATGCAAATGCGCGATGACACGTGTATGCAACGCATGACAATGCAAAGGATGACGTGTGCTACAATGCAAACATCAACCAAGCGTGTTTAAAGTCTTGCCAGACCGTGCGTGTTTAAGGTCTCGCCAGACCGTGTTGCTCAGGAAGTGCATAACAATGCAAGTGAACTTGAAATGCGCAACAACATGCGGCTTAAGATATGCATGACAATGCAAACGAACTGTGCACATCAATGCGCCAAAGGTCTTGCACTTTCCAAGGATTTAAGGTCTCCTAGACCGTGTATATTGCACAAGAAATGCATAACAATGCAAGTGAACTTGAAATGTGCAACAACGTGCGGCTTAAGATATGCATGATAATGCAAACGAACTGTGCACATCAATGCGCCAAAGGTCTTGCACCTTCCAAGGATTTAAGGTCTCCTAGACTGTGTATATTGCACAAGAAATGCATAACAATGCAAGTGAACTTGAAATGCGCAACAACGTGCGGCTTAAGATATGTATGATAATGCAAACGAACTGTGCACATCAATGCGCCAAAGGTCTTGCACCTTCCAAGGATTTAAGGTCTCCTAGACCGTGTATATTGCACAAGAAATGCATAACAATGCAAGTGAACTTGAAATGCGCAACAACGTGCGGCTTAAGATATGCATGATAATGCAAACGAACTGTGCACATCAATGCGCCAAAGGTCTTGCACCTTCCAAGGATTTAAGGTCTCCTAGACCGTGTATATTGCACAAGAAATGCATAACAATGCAAGTGAACTTGAAATGCACAACAACGTGCGGCGTAAGATATGTATGATAATGCAAACAAACTGTGCACATCAATGCGCCAAAGGTCTTGCACCTTCCAAGGATTTAAGGTCTCCTAGACCGTGTATATTGCACAAGAAATGCATAACAATGCAAGTGAACTTGAAATGCGCAACAACGTGCGGCTTAAGATATGCATGATAATGCAAACGAACTGTGCACATCAATGCGCCAAAGGTCTTGCACCTTCCAAGGATTTAAGGTCTCCTAGACCGTGTTGCACAAGACAGCGCGAGTGAGGTGCGCAAAAATAGCGCGAACGATGAATGCATGCCAAATGCAAAGGGATGCGCAAAATAGCGCGATTGAAATGCGGTGCACAAGACAGTGCGAGGCGCTAAATAGCGTAATTGAATTGAAATGCACATGGGGCAACTTTTGAATCTTGTAAAAGACAAAAGGATACCAAAAAGGATACGCCTTGCACATATTTGAGTGCCACACACAGAAGACACGGTTCGAGGTCAAAACGGAGACCGGTTGAGCTTCGGAAATACACTATTCTTGTACTATCTTGAGCAATAAAGGCCCCAAACTACAAATATGACCCAAACAAGGTTGTAGGAGGCTCACCGGCCACATGGGGAGGCCACCGGCCATCCACCGGCCACCAAAAAACATCATCAGCCAAATGTTTGGCCGGCCGGCCAAAAATATAGCCGACCGGCCAAAAGTGCCTGAATCGGGGCAGTTTTGACTTTTCACCTTGGGTCTTTTAAAATAGGGCTTCAAACCCTATTTTACTCATATTCCTTAGCCAAAATTAGTCACTCTCTCTTTCTAGAGCATTTTTCTCTCCTCTTTTCTCCGTTTTCTCGCGTTTTTGCGCCCTTTTCATCGTTCGATTCGCGATCTCCTTCACGTTTCGAACACTTTAAACCGAACATTTCTTTGTTTCGGTGTGTTCTTCGCTATTTCCGCTTTTTGGGGTTTGTTCCCCTCGTGTTCCTTCCGATTTCCGTGCCTTTTCCACTTCCCGGCTTCTCGGGCCATTTTCCACCCTCTCGGGATTGACTTTTCGGTTGACCCTTCGTATTCTAGCCCGGTTTTCCCTCTTTCGGCTATTTTCTCATTACTCTCGAATGGCCGACGATATTCCACGGGGTGGGACTCCCCCGGATCACGAGATGGATCCCAGGGTCGAGCTTCTCCCCCTGAGTGTCCGTCCATTTGACCCGGCGACTTACCGACCGGCGATTTATGTGCTACCTCCTGACGGTCTTCGTCAGTTTCGGAGTTTTGACAGGGCGATGCCCCCAGAGCTTCTCCTGTGTGAGCCTACATCTCATTTGTCCTTCGGCGCTTCTGAGGTAACATTCCTTCCTCTGTTTTACTTTCCGCAATGTAGAATACAAAACTGCCCTAGTTGATTCTGTCCTTTAATTGCTTAGCTCAGATACACCAATACACACTGTATGCTGTAGTTGATCGCAAACGCACTTGCAACTGATATCTGTTTGAGATTGACACGTGCGCACACACACTGCACTAGCCTTGAACCACTCAAACGCACAGCACACACCGTATTTCACTGCAAACACACTGGCACCCGATATCTGTTTGAATATGAAAATACGTGCACACATGCTATATTTGCACTGAACCACTCAAACATGCTGACACATCACACGTTGTAGTTCACTGTAAGCACACCGACACCCGGTACCTGTTTGAATCTGAAAACATGCACACATGCTATATTTGCACTGAACCACTCAAACACGTTGACGCATCACATGTTGTAGTTCACTATAAGCACACCGACACCTGGCATCTGTTTGAATCTGAAAACATGCACACATGCTGTATTTGCCTCAACTCTGCATGCCTTATAAAACCGATATATTTAGTATTGCTTCGCAATTGTGTGCTTGAAAATAGGGAGATTCCCATACCGTCCACGGGTATGGGAACATCGCCACTCGAGACTGGTATGCAGAGCTACCCGAGGCGGTTTGCCACATTGTGGATCAGGCCGGTTTCGGCGCTTTTTGCAGAGGACTATCCAGACTTACCACGAGCAGGCCTCTCCTCGCTGCTCTGGCGGAGAGGTGGTGGGACACCACCGACTCGTTCCATCTTTCTGCGACGGGAGACATGACGATGACTCCCTATGATTTCTCGATGCTCACAGGCATCGGGGTAAGGGGTGATCCGATCCCTTTTGACACTGATATGGACGAGTGGACCGCTGCTCAGATCTATCTGCTTGGCGAGGTGTCACCTCTCGCCCGTCCAGGCTTCGTTCATTATTCCTGGTTCGAGGTGCAGTTCAGGGTTTAGCCAGCTTTGGTTGAGGAGGCTCCGATGACTCAGGAGGCTGTGGAGAGATACGCGCGTGGCTTTCTCATGTTCCTGCTGAGGACGACTATCTTCGCCGACCGGGCGAACACCGTGCCCCTCTGCCTGCTCAGTGCTTTGGTGGATGTTACACAGATCTTTCGCTACGACTAGGGTGGCGCTGCCTTGGCCACCCTCTATGGGTACATGAGCTCAGCTTCCCGTGGCAGCGGACAGTTGCTCGGGGGCTACTGGCGTGCTTGGGAGGTATGTTTCTTCTCTGCTTTTCATTTCTGCTCTACATTTTTTGTTACTCTGTACTATACTCTGTACACTGCACACACTGGGGTTTGCTTTACACTGACTGTATACCGTACACATGGCACATACATACTCTGCTTTACACTGGCTGTACACTGTTCACACTGTACACTCTGCTCAATACGCTACACACGGCTCTGCTATCTTTGTTCTATTCCGTATTCTGCTTTATCTGATAAGCATAATGGTATTCATTCTGCAGTTGTGGGTCTACGCCTACTTTCCCAGGCTTGCACCTGTGCCAGACGCGGAGACCCTTCTCGTCGTCCCTCTCTCACGCCGTTTCGACGGAAGATGCGTGCGGAGGCCACGGGAGACGTTTAGCTTCTTCCGTCGTTATTTTGACACCATCACTCCTGCAGAGGTATGTTTTACTTGCAGTTCATTTAAGCTTCGCTTTACACTGTATTTTCAACAACAGTAGATAACAATCTGTAATTCATTCTCAGATCACCTGGCAGCCTTGGGCTCCATTGAGAGCCGTGATTCGGGATCGATTCGTCTGTGCTGAGGAGACCTCGCGTTTTCAGATTTTGCTAGAGGGCCCGGTCTGTCGGGCTTGGTACCTGGGCGAGCGTTTCCTATGCCAGACCCTAGGGTTACCAGAGCAGATAGTCCCGGTTCACCCTCCCGAGCACATGAGGGAGACCAAGAGATTCACTGTCGAGCAGATGGCCGAGTACACGATCGGCTGGGATGCGATCCACTTCAGAGGCATAGGCGACTACAGAGAGTACGTGGAGACATATATCATGCGGCCTCTGAGCGGTGGTCGTCGGGTTGAGGGAGCGAGGCCCGTGGCGCCAGCAGCTAGGGTAGGAGCAGGGGCTAGAGCGGGAGCATCGAGGAGAGCTCGGGTCCGTGGCAGGAGTGGAGCTCAGAGAGGACGGGAGGTTAGCTAGCCAGTACTGCCCACCTCGCTGACATACAGAGGGCAGGGTGGGGCAACCTACCAGATCCCCTTTGCTCCTCCCCCGGTTGATCACGAGTTGGTCGGTTTCCATGACTTGCCTCCAGTATGTACTACTGCATTTTGCATCTTGCATTGTCATTTCATTTAAGTTTATTTGATATTCTGCAGAATACTGATGCATCTGATACTTTTGCAGGCGTCCTCCGAGTACACCCGACAGTCCCTGGAGTTGAATGCCTCCATGATGGGGATGTTGCAGCGGACTTTTGACCTCCTGGCCCTCTACAGTATTCCGGTATGTTCTTCTGACCACAGTCTCAAACCATACATAAACTGCTTCACATGACCCGATGCACTACACAACACCTAATAAGCTGCTCACGGATACACTGTACTCATACACTGCATTCTACACTGATAAATTGTTCACCGTATTCGTACACTATACTCATACACTGCATTCTACACTGATAAACTGCTCACGGCATTCATACACTGTACTCATACACTGCATTCTACACTGATAAACTGCTCACGGCATTCATACACTGTACTCATACATTGTAATCTACACTGATAAACTGTTCACCGTATACTGATGCATTTGCCTCTTATGTACTTTTTCAGCCTCCCTTCTAGATTCCCACTGTAGGAGGTGCTCCCGCTGGACCTTTTGTTCCTGTCCGAGGGAGAGATAAGGAGGGCAGAGTATTCCCCCGCACCAAGGCGGGGCGCACTCATGTCGGGAGTAGCTCACGGGCTCCAGTTCCAGATGATGACGACGATGAGTCAGAGGCGGAGGCGGAGGCAGAGGCGGAGTCATCAGAGGAGGAGACCGGAGACGGCTCGGACTTGGGCTTAGATGACAGCGCTGATGATGCTCTTGGACCTTTGTCCAGGAAGAGGACTAGGACGGACTCCCAGGCCTGAGATCTCTTGATATTGATACAGACTTTTGCTATTTTTTTCTTTTCTGCACTTTTTCCTTTTTTGTTGGTAGCTAGGGTACCTTGTACTGCCGCAGGCAGATTTTTGTTTCCAAAGTTTATGTACTTGAAAAAGATGATGAAATGAAACAAACTTTTTATCTAAAAAAGTGTTACATTTGTATATCTCATGCATTGCATCGCATCACATCATGTTACATCTCAATGTAAATGAAATTGATCTGTTGCTTGAAAAATTGAACACTTGCACTGTAATAACTGGATAACGAACCAGCTAATGGCAAAAACAGCCCAAGCAACCCACTGCTTTATTCTGAACGCACAGCCCATACTCTGCTGAGGATTAGACTACATACAGCCCGTAATACAGCACTTAGTTCATTCTGCGCACAGCAAACCCTGAACAAATAGCCCAGTCTGACAAGACGGGCTACAAAGGTTGAAACCGGTTGAAGTTGAAGCGTACTCAGATGCCCCAAATTTTCCCTTTTCTTCTTTTGCTTCGCATAAATGTAGAGAATGGCACAGTACTCTGAGCATAAACGATTTTAACTTTTGAAAAAGGAGTTTTGCAATCGAGGTATCGAGCCTAAAACTGAACACAACGGGAAAGACTCGAACAAAAGGTGCAAGACCTAAACACAACGAGACGCGCTCGGAAAAGACTCAAAACGAAAGTTGAGGTAAACAAGACAAAAGACACGACACACGGACGTGTTTACAAAAACAAAAGACCTCAGATCTTGAAGAGCCAGTTCCTCCGGGTGTTATTCCCACCCTTTCTGATTTGTGATTCTCATATCACTCGGCCCTCAGGCTCGTTTTTTTCTTTTTTTTTCTCAAAATCCTCTTCCTCACTTTTCTCTCGACTTACACCTCTCTATTCTTTATTCTCTCATTTTTCATCCCTCCCCAGGGTGATTGATATATGAATAGAAAGTCGTGGGTTTACGCCCAACACTATTAGCTCGCGACTGTTTCTTCCGGTGACGTCTAGTCGATATTCCGGATAGGGAAAGCTTCTTCCGGCGAATAGGGTGTCTTTCTGGCAAGTATGTTGACGGCGGGGGAAAGACAGAACACCTGACTCGACTGTGCCCTTAGTTCATCACTTTGACCATTTTGTTTGTTTTCTTCTTAAAACAGTTTTGACCAAAATGAGAGTCGGATTAACATACTCGTTCAATTTTTGATTTGAAAATCATGCAAGTCAGGTCATGAGCACTGAAAATTTCCTTTTTGGATCCAAGGAAATGGTCCGGTTTTGGGAAATGAAATAGTTTTTGAGAAAATAGTCAACCTCAATAAAATTTTCAAAAACTAATTTTGCAAACGGCCAATGCTAAACGGGCACGGAACCTACCCTCGAGATGCGCAACCTCGGATCGGAGGCAATGGAAAATTGCCCCTGGCTTGGAAGGACTGTGTGGCAACGGAAAGTTGCCCCTGGTTTGGATGGCAACTCAAGGCAACTTATGGCAACGCATGGCAACGGAAAGTTGCCCCTTGTTTGGATGATGCCGCAGCATGCTGTAAACAGTTTTTGCCAGTGACGACTGAACTCTCGGATGCGGAGAAGACGATGATGATCAGAACCGATATATGGACACAGTCACTATGAGAGTGTTGGTGGCTGGACTTTAGGATGAAGTTGCCTACGTATCCCGAACAAGGGAATCAAGCCTATGAAGTTCCGGGTGAAGTTGCCTACGTATCCCAAACATGGGAATCAAGCCTTACGTAGTTCCGGTTAAGGTACACTCGGGTATTTTAACCTTCACTCTTTTAGGCTCTAACTTTTGCCAAGGCGCCCAATGCGGGTTTTCGACCTTGCGAGCTTCTTTTTCTTCTTCTTTTTCTTTTCATTTTCTCTTTTTTTTTTTTGTGCATTCTTTTCTTTTCTTCTTTTTTTTCTTTTTTTTTGTACTTATTTTTGTATATATTTTTTTTTGCTCTAACTTTTGCCTGGGTCGTCCTTCCGGATTTTCGGCCCAGCGAGCCTCTCAAAGGGTAAAAATGTAACGAGTCCATGCCAAATGGTTTTGAGATTAAAGCCTCTCTGTATCCAAGAGAATGGCCATTGTACTAATTTGCAGGAGAATTCATCTCGGTTGCTTCACGAGCTTCTTCCGGTGAGATCTGGTCTTCTTGATCTGATTTTGGTGCCTCTTGTTCGAGGGCTGCTTCAAATTGGGCCACACGGGCCTTACATGGCGGTTGACTGTTGAATGTTCTGAACGGATTCAAGGTTCGAAACAAATGGATTGAATCTTGAGGCTGAGAGTGATCCTAGGTTGCACAATCTCAAGAGCGATTCCGCACAGGTCTTCACAGGACTGCGCAAAACATTTTGTTTTTGAAAGTTTTTTAAGAAAGCGACAAATCGCTCGCGCTGAAGATAGTGTGGAATCAGTCTGGGTCAAGCCAAGGTCCTTCTCAGTACTCATGCTGACAGGCATGATTTCATTCATTAAAGGCTTAGCACGCCTATCTTTCTCTCAAATTGATCAAAGTTTTGCAAAACCTGAGGAATTCCTTCCTCTTCGTTTTCGTCACCACAGTGTTCAAAAAGGTTTTTTTTTTTTAAAAACTTAGGTCATTACAATGATTTTCAGGGCACAAGAGAGTAGGTAGAATGTACTGTCGTTCCATTCACATCCTCTGGCACAACTGGCTCAAACTGAAAGCATGTACGGAAACATGATAGCCGCAGCTGTTTCATTCAGATTTTCTGATGCAACTGACCCCACAGCAGAGACAGACTCAAAACAAAACAAAACGGGTAATAGGGTAATTACAAAATAAAACAGTGTTCGAGGCAACAACCTCGGAATCACCTAGCATTCTATACAAGAAAAAAAAGGGAAAAACTTGCTACAACAAGACAGACCCATAAGCAAAAGGATTGACTCAAGACAATGAGACAGACTCAAAACAAAACAAAAGACTGACTCGACACCCAAGCCAGAATTTTACAAAACTAACATTCGCAGATGCTCAAAAATGCGTGCCAAACGCCACACCCAGAATGTACCAAGGGCCGCCCACAGGTGGTTCACTTCCTCTGATCACATACTCGCGGTATCAGTGTCCTCAAAATCCAATAACTGGGTAGTAACGGATTTGGCTGAGGTGGGTGGGAGGATAACCTCGTTGTCGATCAAATCCTGCACCTCATGATGAAGGCAGAAACAGTTATCGGTAGCATGACCTGTTTGCTGGTGGTACGCACAGTACAAAGCAGCATCATGTGTAGCAGGGAGATTCTTCGAAAGAGGCCGAGGCTCCAAGGGTTTAAGATGCCCTCTCTCGGCAAGGATCTGAAGTGCCTTTGACAACGGCATGTAGAGAGCATGGAAGACCCTGCGCCCTCGGGGCAGGTACTTTGAAGCCTGAGCAGTCTTGCTAGACGCACTAGCGAAAGGGTCGGCAGGTGCCGCCTTGGCTTTCTGATCTTTCCCGGGTGCAGGGTTGGGAGTGGGAGGAACTGTTTTGGCATGACGGGGCCTATCCCGGTTTTCTAGCTGACTTGAACTACCCTCAGGTGGAGTGGGGAAAGCGTCTTCCACAGCTTTCGCCAAAACTGCAGATATCTGTTGCTTACTCATCCCGTCGGCTTTCAAAGCCTCGATTGCCCACAGCAGTTGTTCGTCGGCATCTGCCTTCATTTTGTCCTTACCTCTGGCCTCAGCCTGATCGAGGGTTTAGGTTGATGTTGACACGCCATTGCCATAGTTGGAGGCCATTTCTGGTTGGCTAAGTTCAATCACAATCCGTCCCAACAGCGGGGGCTCCTGGGGTACAAAACTCCCGGCATATGGTGCGGCTGGTGGCGAAGCTGACATTCCGTAGGCGAGATCCGCTACGGACCTCTGGAGATCACCTATTATCCCCATTAGTTCGAATGTAGTAGGCTCGCGAGCCTGATATAACTGGGGGGCCCAGACCGGGTGCGCAACAGGCGACCTGGGTGGATGTGGCATATCAACGTTGACCTCACTTTGCAGAATGATTCCTTGATCTAATGCAGCCGTCATAACCACAATCTCCTCCGAATTCTGCGTCATCATAAGTCCTGCCTCAGCAAGGGGGAACACTAACTATTCTGTATCAACTCTTTGAACTGAAAGGAAAAACAAGCGATATTTCAGCCCAAACGGATCAAACACAGATGTAGCCGAACAACTGTACTTCTATTACTGATCACTATTCCCCAGAATCACTGCATTACTGCCCCAAAATACTGAATCGGACACCCATAGATATAACTGATTCTTACAAGTACTGATACTGGTGCCCTCAGGCCTGATATTCAAACTTGCAAACTGATATGCGCGTTCCTATAGAGATACACTCTAAAAGCACATAGCAAGTAAAAGAGCCAAAACACCCCTATGTTGGGGTAGGGTTTCCCTGTCCTATTTTGTCAGGAGCTAGGGTTTCACTATGCATGCAGTGGTTTCAAACAACCTAGCATCGGGTAAGCAACCTGTCCTAGTTTGGAATGGTCACTATGGATTCCGAATATGCACTAGGTCGAATGGTCAAAAGGGGTGCCCCGGTAAAATCGGGATTTGTGTTCCCATGCTGTCAGAGCCCATAACCGGTCAGCCTTATGGTCATGCCTTGACAACACAAGCCTCCGGCAAAACATTCAAGAATGGCAGATGGCAAACACGGTGTCCTAGGCGCACCAATGCACATGCAATGCAAAGTGACACATAAATGAAATGAAAACAGGATATCAAGAGTTCGAGTCAAGCTCTCTAAACTCCCCAGCGGAGTCGCCAGAAACTATAGACGTCCCCGAACGCCCCAGGAGGAATGAGTCCCGTTCTGTTCGTTTGTGGGTCTACTACAGTTCGGACTCAAATTGTCGTGGTTCTTAATCTGAACCAAAGAGTCCAAATCCGGCAAATCGTTTTGAGAAAACAGATTTTTTTGAAAAGAAGTGCCAAACATGGACTGCTTTGCCAGATACAGAGTCGCCACCTAAATATTTTTTAATGGGGGAATTTAGGAAACCCTGACTCGGTGCCAAAGGCCACATGTCCATCATCACCAAAGTTGCCTCGGCTCGGGAACTTGGGTACGATTGGGGAAGGTCAGCTATGAGCACCCCCTCTCGCCCGATCCGAAGATCGGCCTCTACTAACCGTGATATCTTGTTTTGAAAACATTATGTGTTCTTATTCCGGTTATTAGCCTAGAATTACTATGTTATGCGCACAGCAAACAAGTATAGACCAAATCGCCTAGATTGGAACAAAACATTACATGTTTGTTTTGAAAATGGTTTGCTACTCGCAAATAGGCTAAAATGCAGATTTTGCCACCCTCAAGTGGGCTTAAAACTTACAGTTTCAATGCATTTATTCTAATTTAGGTAATTCAACCTTTATCCACAGGCATTCAAGCAGTTATATCACATAAGCAGCTAGCCTCATGGTAATCATGCTATTATGGCAACACTCACATGCATGCGGTATGCTAAAACATAAAAGCTTACCTAGTACTCCGTGCCAAAACAGAAACTAGTTAGTAATCATGCATGATCCTAGTTCATGTTAAAAATGACTAATACATCACATACAGAATGTCACTAGAATAGGCTCGGCTAATCTATAACGACATGTGAAATGCTACAACTAACACGTATTCAATTTGGAATTGAAATACAGATGCAGTTAGAATGATGCGCCGAGCCCGGTGCATGCAATGCTGATGAATGATGCACACATGCATAGCATAAGGTATGCTAAATTAAATATGTCCTGATACTAGCCATCAAAGCAGGTAAGTAAAAGGGAGAAAGAAATGGGGGTTGGGAGACATGCACACACTCACCCACACTTATTACAAATTTGCCCTCGCTCGGAGGGACCAAAAGAATAATACAATTTAACTAACTAACAAGCTAATTAAATATTACAGACCATTAAATTAATTAAGCAAATTAATTAATCTAAGAAAACAGTAAACAGCAGCCTCGGAGAGAGGGCTCAATGCATGCGCGCTCGGTTCCGCCTGGAAATCCATTGCCATGCTCAAGATGCCTTTGTTTTCCTTGCTCTGCTCCTTTGATAGCTGCAAAAGTCCCAGGGTTTGCTCTCTGGAAGCTAAGGAACACCACCGGCTGAAGGAGAACATCACCGGCCGAAGGAGAACATCACCAGCCATATAGAATGGTCACCGGCCACAAATTTGATCCATCGGCCAACAATGATGGCCGGTCGGCACTGAAGATAGTCGGCCGGACAAACCTTCCTGCAGAATCTGTGTTTGACAGCAGCAGAGGGCAAGACTTGGCATGGCAATGCATTTCAAGCAATGTATGCACCAATCACATCCCTTATCATGTTTATGACTCAAAGGGACATGGGCCTCGATTCTCGGACCACCAACCACGCATTTCCATGCATGATGGCCCAAAGGATCAAGTGTGCATTTTAATATGGAATGCAATGCACATAATCAAACAATGGGGCCTAACCTCTATCACAAGCAATTCAAGAGGCCAAGCATGCATGCCAATGCAATACAATCTAAGCATGCGAACTAGTATGCAACATGGACAATGCAAGCAAGCAAAGCATGTTAGGCACACAACCTAAGTAAAGAAGCATGAAAGGCATGAAGCAATGCAACCTGCAAGTAGGCAAGATGCAATGTGGGTGTTCAAGCATGCAAGCCAACATGTGACTTCATTCAAGCATGCAAATTCAACCATGCAACAACTCACCGATATGCTACAACATACAAGGAGTGCATGCAACAACATGTAAAGGAGGGACTTACACTGATTGGACAGCTCTATACTCAGCCCAAAACAGTGGCCGATGCTATAGAAATGAGGGCCAACACACACACACACATGCACATGTTAATGAGCCAACACTTAAGCACACAAAGGCAACTTTCAAGCACACTTAAAAGAGGCTAAACATGGACTAATGACATGCAATATAAGCTCTGAAATCATGTTAGAAATGGTGCCATACCAATTAAACAAAGGCAAGCCAAGCATGCAACATGGTCCAAAGTCAAAGGCTAACAAGCCAAAATGCAAAGGGGCTATGCAATGCAAGCCTTGGTAGACCAAAACAGCCAAGGACAGACCTTAAGCATGACAAAATAAACATAAAAGCTTCATAAAGCTAGGCCTAAAACATGCTTGAACAAGGGTTAAAACCGAGATGCATGTTAAGGCTACAATATGGCATTACAAGACATGTATGCTAAACAAGCATGGTGTATCTAAACCAACTTAATACAATGCTATATTATGACATAATAAGCATGAAAAACAGCTAAGGCATGGTCAACATACTCTTAAACATGGTGCTCTCTCAAGAGGTAAAAATGGTCCTTTTCAAGGACAACAAGGAGAGGGGGTGGCCCTCTCCTTCCTAGGACCCCAAGGTACCATCCTCACCTCTGAAATCCCTCAAGATTTCAGTGGTGAGGAGGCCCAAACTCAATGGTCCCGGAGCTCACTCAAAATGGAGCCTTACAAGGCTTAAGAGGGGGTCAAACAACCCCAAAGCTTAAAGCAACCTTAACCAACTATTTAGAGCACTAAAAAACAGAACTTGTATATGTTATACACAAAGCTCAAAAATAGTTGCAAGGTAGGTAAAAAGAGTGTGCAAAAATGGGGAATAAAGGGACAAACTTCTTACCCTTGAAGACCCTCTTCACCAATGGAGCTCCAGCAGCTTCTTTAGGTTGAAATCAGTCTAAAACCTCCAAAACAACCCTCAAGGGCCTCAATTCCAAGGGATGGTGTGATGGTGGGTGTTTGTGAGCAAAAGTAAGACAAAACACACACAAGAGAGGGAGATATAGAGGTAGGATATGAACAAACCCTAACCCTAAAACTCAAACCCTAAAAAAAGCTGTCTAAAAATTTCTAACCCCAAAACAAGGGAGAGGAGAGCTCCTCTTATAGACAATTCCATCTTGTAAAGCTTCCAAAGGAAGCTAAATAGAAGGAGATCCCTCCATACACATGTATGGAAGGGAGCCAAGTGTGTGCCAGCTGCACCAAAATATTTGCAAAAGCAGATGCACAGTAGTTGGCCGGCCAAAGATGCAATTGACCAAAAAAAGATAGCCGGCCGGCTATCTATAGTGCCGGCCGGCCAAACATTTGGCCGGTGACCACAAAACACAGCCGGTGGCCTTAAGCCATGGCCAGTGATGGGTGGGGATGGTCTACAAGCCCTACCCTGCCTCTCAAAGGCAAAACACAAGTGTTTGGTGCCAAACCAACCACAAAACGGTCGAGTCGAGAGGTCCTGAGACGAGGCGCGCTGCCAAGGCTTCCAGGAACTCAAGATGAACACAAACAAGGGTGATCACTGAGTGTTCAATCAGTGACATCCAAGTCTTGAGGACGGTCAAAAATGGGGTGTCTACACTACTTTCAGAGGGTTGTTGTATATACCTTGAGCGGTGATTGCTTTTATTTCTTGGGGGACCGGGTTGATAGAGTCTTGTCACTTGTGTGTGATCCGCGTGGGCGGAGTGAACTTAGTTGCCTTCTTGCCAACTTCTTTAGTAGGGCGTGTGGTAAAGTCCAAGTTGAGTTACCAAGGATGGTTTGTGAACTCCCAGACATTTTTCCTGAGCATCTTACTAGTTTACCACCTCATCGAGAGATCGAGTTTTCTATTGATTTAGTGCCTAGCACGACACCGATTTCTATGGCACCATATAGATTTGCACCTGCAGAGTTGAGTGAGTTGAAGATTCAACTCTAAGAATTGTTAGATAAGGGTTTTATCCACTCTAGTACTTCACCTTGGGGAGCACCGGTTATCTTTGCCAAAAAGAAGATGGTGCGTTGCGACTTTGTATAGATTACCGAAAGTTGAATCGGGTAACTATTAAGAATAAGTATCCAATACCTCGTATAGACGATTTGTTTGATCAATTGAAGGGGTCTTGTTGTTTCTCTAAGATAGACCTGAGATCAGGTTATCACTAGTTGAGAGTAAGGGAGGAGGATATCTAGAAGACGACATTCCATATGCGGTATGGCCATTATGAGTTCCTAGTGATGCCCTTTGGGCTAACCAATGCACCAGTTGTGTTTATGGATTTGATTAATCGGATCTTCCATGAGTTCCTAGACCGTTTGTGGTCGTCTTTGTGGATGACATCTTGATTTACTCACCCTCTGAGGAGGAGCATGAGGAACACTTGCAAGTGGTGCTTGAGTTTCTTAGAGCCCACAAACTGTATGCTAAGTTTGGGAAATTTGAATTTTGGCTGAGAGAAGTTAAGTTCTTAGGCCATATGATATCCGGGGAAGGGGTGACTGTAGATTCAAAAAAGATAAAGGTAATGCAAGATTGAGAACAACCTAAGACTGCTTTTGAGATCCGTAGTTTCTTGGGGTTGGCTGAGTATTACCGTCAGTTTGTGAAAGATTTCTCTAGATTAGCTTCACCGTTAACTAGACTGACGAGGAAGGGAGTTAAGTTTGTGTGGAATGAGACTTGTGAAAAGTTTTTTCAAGAGCTTAAGGTTAGACTTACCACTGCTCTAGTATTGATTATTCCAGAAAGGGGTTTGGGCTATTCGGTGTATTGTGATGCCTCACTGGAGAGTTTAGGTTGTGTTTTAATGCAAGAGGGGAAGGTAGTGGCCTATGGTTTGCGGCAGTTGAAAACACATGAGAGGAACTACTCTACTCATGACAGAGTTAGCGGCGGTGATCTTTGCCTTAAAGATTTGGAGGCATTACTTGTATGGTGAGAAGTTTGAAGTGTTTTCTGATCATAAGAGTCTAAAATATCTGTTTACATAGAAAGACTTGAATCTGAGGCAGGGAAGGTGGATGGAGTTTATAGAAGATTATGATTTTGAGTTACATTATCATCCGGAGAAGGCCAATATTGTGGCCGATGCCTTGAGTAGGAAATCAATTAGCAGTGTAGCTTGTATTACTATCTGGGAATGGGAGATGTTGGGCGTTCTTGGGAGTTTGACTTGCATCTTGGCCAGTCCGTTGAGTCTGTAGCCTTGTTTTCAGTAGTTACACAACCTACACTTGTGAACCAAGTGATGGAAGCACAAAGAGGTGACCTTGAGATAGAATCCCTCTAAGAGAAGATCTCTAATAAGAAGGTAAATAGAGGCTTGAACGTGTATTCCAACTCAAGTGCTAGATACCTTGACCGTCTCTTTGTGCCATAGTCTTGCCGAGAGGAAGTACTCCAAGATTTTCACTATTTCCGCATTGCGGTGCATTCGGGACGCACGAAGATGTATCACGACCTTAGTCGCCAATTTTTGGTAGAGGGAAATGAAGAAGGATGTGGTCGTGTTTGTGTCAAGGTGCCTTACTTGTCAATAAGTGAAAGCAAAGCATCAGAGGCCAGCTTGTTTGTTACAACCCTTGCCTATAGCCGAGTGGAAGTGGGAACATGTCACGTTGGATTTTGTTGTGGTGGCCTTCCGAGGACTCAATGGGGTAGTGATGCAATTTGGGTGATAGTTGACCGGTTGACCAAGTCGGCACACTTTATATGTATACGTGTGAGTGACTCAGTAGATTATCTTGCTGACCTCTACATTAGGGACATAATGAGGTTGCATTGGGTCCCTGTGATGATTGTTTCGGATAGAGATCCACGTTTCATGGCTCGGTTGTGGTAGAGCCTACAGAGTGCCCTAGGCAAGAGATTGACCTTTAGTACAATGTATCTTCCTCAGACTGATGGGCAGTCAGAGAGCACCATTCAGATTTTAGAGGATATATTTCGGGGTTGTGTCCTTGACTTTAAGGGTTCGTAGGAGAGGCACTTGCCCTTAGTGGAGTTTGCCTATAACAGTAGCTTCCAATCAAGTATTGGCATGGCACCATTTGAGGCCTTGTATGGCCAACTGTGCAAATCTCCAGTATGTTGGGCAGAGATGGGTGATGTACCTATATTGGGTTCGGAGTTAGTCCGGGAGACGACGAAGAAAGTTGCACTTATTCGTAAGAGGTTGGCTATAGCTTATAGTCGTCAGAAAAGTTATGCCAACCGTCGGAGGAGACCTTTTTCTTTTGAGGTGAAAGACCATGTCTTCTTGAAGATATTACCTAGGAGAGGTTGGATGAGGTTTGGAAAAAGTGGGAAGTTATCCCCTCGATTCATTGGGCCTTTTGAGATCCTTGTGTGGATTGGAGAGGTAGCTCATCGTTTGGCCTTGCCGCCAAAGCTTTCCGAGGTTCGTGATGTGTTTCATATTAGTATGCTTCGAAAGTATGAGCACGATCCATCACACATGTTGGATTGGACTGACTTGGAGGTAGATGAGGATGCCTCGTATGAGGAGAGACCGGTAAAAGTCTTAGACACTCGGGATCAAGTCTTGTGAGGTAAGACAATTCCCTTGATTAAAGAATTGTGAAAAAATCATGGGGTTGAGGAAGCAACTTGGGAACATAAGTTAGAAGTTCCTGAGAGGTATCTACACTTATTTGTTGATACTTGTACATGTATTAAAATTTTGTTATATTAATGAAATATGACAATGTTGTATATATTTTGAGAATATGGACACACTGTATATGCTGTATGTGTTTTGGAAACATGGATTTAATATAAACATTGTAAATGTTTTGGGAAAATGTGAATTGTACTTTCAATAGTGGATGACTGGAGAATGGGTCATGGTAATGGAATTGATTAATTATCGTTATTGTGTTTGGTTTAAACATAACTTTGAAACTTGATTTGAAATTTCGGGGAAGAAAATCCTTAAGGGGGGAGATTATAGTGATTTCGGTTTTGTCTCGACCCTTGTTGTATTCTGGACTCGGGTTTCATGGTTTTATATTGTTGTTCATATCGTGCTTTCCTTGTATTTCCTTAAATTTAGCTATTGGATTGTAGTGGTTGCGTTTTGGATAGGTCGGTTGTTTGGTTTCCAAACTTTTTTTGCCCAAAATTTTGCTTCTCTGCTCGAGTGGGCTTTGCGAACTCGTAGTACTTTTGCAGGTCTGAAAAACTACTAGGAGAGTGTATTTTGCACTCGAGTGGTTCTTTCTGCGCTCTAGCGGTTTCAGCTCGAGCGGTCTTTCTTGCACTCAAGCGTTGGTCTATTGTCTACAAAACTACTAAGAGTGTGCATTTTGCGCTTGAGTAGCACTTCTTGTGCTCGAGCGGAACAACTTATTGTGTCTGACGCTCGAGCATCACTTCTTGCGCTCGAGCGGACTGTGCATATATCAGTTCGTGAAAGTGACTTTTTATATCACTTTTTCATATCTTTTTCTCAAAACCCTAAAGTTGAGACCCTCTTTCTAAAACCTACATTATCTACATTTTCATCTAGATCTAGTGGTTTCTCCACTCGTATGCCTTTGTTAAAAAGGTAGAGCATGCCGTGGGCTCTCTTTTTATCCAAACAAAAGTAGGTTTCGGTTCATTTGAGGTTTCTCCACTCTCTCTTTGATCTCTAGCTTCGAAGTAGGGACTTCCTACACTCTTCTATGAGTTTTAATTTAGTTATTTGTTGAAGTGTAAGGAATATTTGAACTTGAGGTGATTTTGAACAAACCTAGGGTTTTGGTTTAAAATTAAAAGAGAGATTTTTAAATGTATGTATTAAAAATGGTTATGGGATTAGATGTGAGGTTGGGTTGTGATAAATATGTTGATTTTGATACTTGGGATGGGTTTTAGAAGAAAATGGAGTTTTTCCCTAAAATGTCTCAAATAGTTATTCTGTATAAATAAATGAAATTGGCATTGGGATTATGAAATTAGATGGGTGTTTATATAAATGGTGGAGTTGGATATGTATTACCTCTCACCTATGTAAATTTGGATAATTTATCTGTTTTGGAGATTGTATATCTATGTAGAAATATTTGTTTTGGGCTATCGGTGGAGGATAACTATGATTGTTGTAGAAATTGCATGAGGATTCGGTGAATTGAAACTAATCTCTTATCCTTTGTCATTGAATATGACTATGGTTTTAATACATTGTAAATGTATGATGTGTGGGAGGAGAAAGGGAATGTATTCCATGTTTGGGAGAAGAAAGAGGATGGACTCCATTGAATTAAGTTGGCTTGTGTGTCCAAGGTGAAAGTCCCGAAAATTGCGCGTTTAGATGGGTGTTGAATCTAGCGGACAAAATATCTGTAAAATGGTAAATGGAAGTGTTTGTATAATGGTTGTGTTGGTTGGAGACCCACTGAGTTGTACCCTCAGCTCGGTTGTTTGAATAACATGGTGAATGACTTATGAATTGAGATAAAACGAATTGAGATAAAAGGAAATTGAGATAACATAAATTGTGATGTAAAGCTTGGCATGGCATGGTTTTGCAAAAGAGTTGTAAATGGTTTTATCATGGGCATTGGATATGCATCTCATACTTATATCTTTGTTAAGATTCACATATTATGTTAGATTGTTTCTATTGGGTTTTGTCTCACTCTATTTGCGAAAAACCATTTCCAGGTGTTGGTGATATGTCTCCCCCAAGACAGTAGCTTGGAGGGATTTGGAGCAAGAGCTTCTTTTGATAGTATTTAGTTTGTTTAGACAAGGGCTTGATTGCATTGAGCTAGACTCATTTTTGTTGTAACCAAGTAGTGACTTGGAAATATATAAACCTTTAGGGCATATGAATATCTGTTTAGCTTTCATTCATTTTTACTACTTGTAACACATGCTGTAGATTTAGGATGAGCTATTTATCAATGTATATCGCATGTGTGACCTTTTTGTATGTTAACTCTGATGAATGAAAGTATGTTGTTTCAATTTTACTTTCGCTTATGAGATGGGTTTATCATATTTATTTTGGGGCGTTACAATTCATAAGCAAAATATAATTCAAATTATCACACTTATGCAAAACATCCAAAATATAAACTTACTTCAAAAGTAGTAGCATATTAAACATAAGCAAAATATCAAATTATTCAACGTAAGTACAAATCCCTTACAATCCCAAACTTCAAACATGTAATTCCAAATAAACTTCCAAGCTTGCAAATTCACAACAAAGACCTATGACAAAATATGTCTAAAAATTCAAAATGTAATCCTTTGATGCTCCCCGAACTATGTTCCATTTATTGCCAATTTGTCAAACATATGAAAAAATTAAAATATTAAAATGTTAATAATAAAGTTCTTGGTCTCAAAACATTGGTTTCACATTATAGGTGAACAAATTTGGAGCAAATTTTCCTACAGTGAATTACAAGATTTCAATATACCAAAACCAAAATGTAACACGTGATTCAGCAATTAAAACTTGGCATATATGAACTAATTATAAGCAATATTTCTACATATAAATCAGTCTCATATTGTCCAACTAAAATCTAGCTCAAATTCTATCATAATAGAATACTGATCAAATCCAATTTCAAGGTTCCAAAACAAGAGCAAATATCAACTAAGTAGGAGCTACCAATGGAATGAGATTTCATCCAAAGTGCTACCCTTACTTTCATGATTAAATTGAAATCATAAGGTCCTAAATCTTAAACTTGAGGTTGCTTTCACTTACATTAAAGTCAAAAAGTTGCTCAAATAAAAACTAGAATGAATATGAATAGTTTGATAGCATTGTGCCCACAAATGATGATATATTGGGGCTAGTGTCCATCCACATACATGAAAACACTATTTTGAACACAATCTAGTATCATGGACTGATATCCTAAAGACTAGAGCAAAGCTTGTTATAGACAAAAAGAGCACCATGGAATAGAAGATGAAATTGAAGATCTATACACAACTCATAATATCCAAGTATCTAAATTGACTTCATGTTCAAATGGCATTTCATTTACCACAAAAGCAATAACTAATTCTTATCCCGGACTTGAGCCATACAACTTAGATGCAAATCTGTATTAGAAATGGTTTTTTTTTTTAAAAAAAATTATTTTTATAAACAAATGAAAATCATGACCAATTAAGTGCCAATACTAGTGTAGTGTGTCACAATAAGTGAATAATACTGGGATCCATCTAACTCACAAATTTCAATTTTTGAAAATATAATCAACCAGCAACAATCAAGAAGACAGATCAACCAATAACAATCAAGAAGAACAATACATCAACAAATAGAGCAAACCAGCCAACGAAAGAGCATCACAACAGCAGCTTGTTTCAACATATATATTAAGTGAAATTCTGAAAAGTATACTTACAGAGCAAGCTGTCAATAAAATTCTTCTAATGAGCAAACCTCTTCATCAACCTGCATGTCTGCCTGATCCTTGTGCATCCTCATAAACTTCTCAGTCTCTTCAAACCTTTTGTCAACCTTCGCAGTGCCCTAATTCCATCAATTTAAAAGTAAGCATACATAATTAATTTTAACTTAATCATACTTTTAAATATATTAAATGCATGACCTCTCTATACATTGCATCTTGAAATGGCTTAGAGCCTATTGTATGATTATATGGTAACTTCGATCGACTATTCCTCCATTTTTTAGCCAATTCCTACAAAATTAGGACAACCATATACATAACATAATAAACTAGTGTTGAAAAAAAATCCAATATCCAAAAAATGAAATATTGGAACTTCAAATAAAACCAAACCGAATTTTTGATTTACTAGTCACATAAAACGATATATTAAGTTTAAAGTAATGTGGACTAAAGATCCAGAGAACCATTGGATGTTGCAATAAGCATGCAAGTCAAGAATTTAGGGGTGCTCAACTTCACGCTGTGTTAGAAGTAATGGTGAAATAAGTGTAGTTTGGATAAGGTCTAGGGTGGGGTTTCTATACCAAACTGAAGATTTCAATTTTCATTAGTTAGAAGGAATCCCTTACAAAATTGGAATAAGAACCACTTCGATTTTGTGGTTCAAAGATTGTTGTGTCAGAGATAGTATTGACTAAATTCACCAAGATGAGGCTACTAAGGAGAACTATTGGAAGGAACTTTATATTAGAAAAGAGTTGTAGAAACAACTAGGAAAGCTATAGATTTTGTAGAAGTAGAGGGCTAGAAATATATTGCTAAAGAAAGGCAATGCTAACATTATTTATTTATTTTTTATTTTTGCATACCACAACTATTATTCCCCGACAAGGTAATGTAATTAATTTATAAGATTGGTAATGCATTCATTCATTATTGAGACCCAACTCTTCAGTACCTCACATCTTATCTTTCGAAGGACATAGGTGGAGTTTGATATGTATAATCGCTCACCTTGAAATTTGGAAGGTTTATCTGTACTGGAGTTTTTATATCTATTTAGAAATATCTATTTTGGGCTATCAGTAAACGATAGCTATGATTGTTGTAGAAATTGCAAGAGGTTTTGGTGAATTGAAACTAATTTTTCATCCATATGCATTGAACATTGTTGCTCACTTAATACATTACAAATGTATGTGATTCTGAGAAAACGGTGTGAAAGTTGGAAAGAGGTGTGTATCACCAAACTAAGTTGGCATGTATGTCCAGGGTGAAAGTCCCAAAAAACACACGTATACATGGGTGACGATTCCCGCGGACGAAATATCCGTAAAATGACAACAGTAGCACTTTCATAGGCTACATTTACAAGGGTGCCGTTTGACGATTTCCCACGGACGAAATATCCGTAAAAGGTTGTACTGGTTTAAGAATTCCCTCTTGTTTCCTTTGGTAAAAGACACGATTTGAGAATTGTGATATAATTTGAGCATGGCATGATTTTGAGAAAAAAATGTAAATCGTTTCGACGTGGGCATTGCATATGCGTTTCACCCTTATATCTTCGTTAAGATTCATATATTGTGTTAGATTATTTCTACTAGGCTTTGGCTTACCCTATTTGGAGAAAACCACTTTCAAGTGTTGGTGATATGCCTCTACCAAGGATTTAGCTTGGGAGGACTGTAGAGCTGAAGGCTCAGCTTTATTGTTTTATATTCACTTTAGTATAAGCTTAGGGCTTTATTTGTATTGAGCTTAAGATTCTCTTTTGATGTACTCAAGTATTGACTTGGAAAGATGCAAGCCTTTAGGGCATACGATTATCTGTTTAGGTTTCATTTCTTTTCTCAATCTTATAACACATGCTATAGATTCAGGATGTACTGTTTATAAATGTATATCGCATGTGTCACCTTTTGTATATCAAACTCTGATTAATGAAAGCTTATCAATTCATATATGTTGCTACTTATCAGTTGTTATGAGATGAGTACATTGTATTTATTTCGGGTGTTACAACTTGGTATCAGAGCGTACCAGGTTTAAATACTTTGGGTACGCGGGAAGTGGTTATTACCACAATGGGTTTGTCACGCTTAGCAGAGATGTTTGTAGGTATAGTATGCTTAAGTGATAACATGCTTATGTGATTATATGGGTATTGGATTTAATTCCTAAGCTATTGATTGGACCTAAGGGTTTCTAAAAGTCCTATTAGAAGAGTACTTGATCACTGCTGTTTCTAATTAGAACTTTGGCAATACCGTATGGCGGTCATTATCTAGAAAGGAAATTTGTATATGTTTATGTGACTACGTGCTTATGTGTAGTGAATTACTATTGTTCACCACATTAGGACGCAAGTAAGTTAGTTTCAGTACATTTGTAACTATGCTAATCTCTTTCCTTACCTTTATTAGGATGTTAGGACATGGTCGTGGTGGTAGGCGTGGTAAGCCTAGACGGCAAGAGGTGTCGATACCGGATGATATTTTGGCGTAAGAAGAAGGGGTTGGTCAAGCCAATGTGGCCGAACCAGTTGGTTAGTAGGCCATGGGCACCTTAACCCATGAAATGGCCGGAGCATTGCGGGAATCCATGGACATTCTCAAAGCTGAGAATCAAGTCCAAGCCCGTGTTGCTGAAACGGGGCCATCTTTTCTAAAGTGAGAGTTTTTCCAATCAAATCCGGACGAGTTTTTGGATAATCCTAAAGAGCCTTTGAAAGCGAATAAATGGCTTGAACAAATGGTGAAGACGTTTGAGATGCTCGGCATCGAAGATGGTGGTTTGAGAGTGACCTTGGCATCTTTCTAGTTGAAGGAAGATGCATGTCAATGGTGGAAGTATGCGCGTAGGCGTATTGGAATAACTTGGGAGGCTTTCGTCGACGCCTTCCAGGACATGTTCTTACCTTCCACTATTAGGGGAGAAGTTGAGAGAGCAGTTGTCACAGCTCAAGCAGTTGAACACACCGGTGGCCGAGTTTGAGATAGCATTTACTAGTCTATCTAGGTTTGCACCAAAGTTAGTGGTGACAAAGGAATGCTGCTGTGTGGAGTTTGAGAAAAGATTAAAGACCGGACTTCTTTTCAAGGTAGCTAGTTCAATGATTATAGATTACGGGTGATTTGTAGAGTCGGCGGCTCATCTTGAGACCGTGATGCAAATGGAGGAGGAATGGATAAGGGGCTCTAAGAGGAGTCAGGATGTTTAGGAGAACAGTAAGGAACAGAGGGGTTCTAACCCATAGCAATCACAGGGAGCTCAGTCGATGTCCACTTTTCCAGTATCAAGTTCAGGTTCTGGAAGAGGTGGTTAGGGAGATTTCACTTGCTTTAAGTGTGGTCAGTTGGGCCATAAGTCTCCAACTTGCCTGCAAAGAGGTAGAGGGCAGCGATCTACATCATCTTTGGCTCGTTCTCAGAGCCAGAGTGAAGGGAGAGGGCAGCCACTCACTTGTTATCAGTGTGGGCACGCAGGGCATATGAAGAGGTTTTACCCTTAGTTGGGTGGCACATCAGGTACATCTAGTTCAAGGCAGACACAGAGCCACCAGCTAGCATAGTTAGTTTAGGCCTTGAGACCAATCAGGGAGTCTCTTCGGCTCAGTCAGTGTATCAGGCTTATGCTCTGAGGGGTGAGCAGGTAGAGCAGAGACCTACAGGGAGTGTGTATGCTATTATCACACCAGACCTAGTACCAGCGCCTTCAGTAGTAAGAGGTACTTTCTTGTTTTGCAATTCAATTGCTAATGTGTTGATTGATACAGGTGCATCACATTCATTTATCTCGTTTGCATTTGCATTGGCTTTGGGTTAGAATTGGCTCGGTTAGCATCTCCTCTCAGTGTAGAGTCACCTATTGGTGGTGATATTGTTTTGGAACAAGGGTGTCGGGGTTGTGACATAGAGGTTGCCGGTCGCCGACTTGCTTTTGCATTTGTGTTGATTGACATATTGAGTTTTGATGCTATATTGGGTATGGACTGGTTGCCATCATATCGGGCTGTCATAGATTGTTACCATCAAAGGGTTACTATATGTACCTTAAGTAGTGATTTTTTATTTATTTATTTATTTTTTTTAATGGGGGACAGAGCTGATAGAATCTTGTCACCAATCTATGATCCACGTGGTCAGAGTAAGCTTAGTTGTCTTCTTGCAAACTTCTTGGGTAGTGAGTGTGATGAAGTCCAAGTTGAATTGCCGAGGGTAGTTTGTGAATACTCAAATGTTTTTCCCAAGGATCTTACTAGTTTACCACATCACCAAGAGATCGAGTTCTTTATTGATTTAGTGCCTGGTAGGGCACCGATTTCTATGGCACCATATAGATTTGCACCCTCCAAGTTGAGTGAGTTGAAAATTCAAATCGAAGAACTGTTAGATAAGGGTTTTATCCGCCCGAATACTTCACCTTAGAGAGCACCGGCTCTCTTTTCCAAAAAGAAAGATGGTACGTTGCGACTTTGTATTGATTACCGGAAGTTGAACCGGGTAATTGTTTGATCAGTTGAAAAGGTCTTGTTGTTTTTCCAAGATAGATCTAAGATCGAGTTATCACCAGTTGAGGGTAAGGAAAGAGGATATCCAGAAGACGACATTCTGTATGCGGTATGACCATTATGAGTTTCTAGTGATGCCTTTTAGGCTAACCAATGCATCAGCCATGTTTATGGATTTGATGAATTGAATCTTTCGTGAGTTCCTAGACCGTTTTGTGGTCGTTTTTGTAGATGACATCTTGATTTACTCATCCTCTGAGGAGGAGCACGAGGAACTCCTGCGAGTAGTACTTGAGTTGCATAGAGCCCACAAACTTTATGCTAAGCTCAGAAAATGTGAATTCTAGTTGAAAGAAGTGAAGTTCTTTGGCCACGTGGTATCCAGAGAAGGAGTGATTGTAGATTCATCCAAGATAGAAGTCGTACAAGATTGGGAACAGCCCAAGAATGCCTTTGAGATCCGTAGTTTCTTGGGGTTGGCCGAGTATTACCATCAGTTTGTGAAAGATTTCTCTAGATTGGCCTCACCTTTGACTAGACTGACAAGGAAGGAAACTAAGTTTGTGTAAAGTGAGACTTATGAAAAGTCATTTCAAGAGCTTAAAGTTAGACTTACCACGGCTCTAGTATTGATTATTCCAGAGAGAGGTTTGAGCTATTTGGTGTATTGTGATGTTTCACGGGAAGGTTTGGGTTGTGTATTGATGGAAAAGGGGAATGTAGTAGCTTATGGCTTATGGCAGTTGAAAAGATATGAAAGGAACTACCCTACTCATGACCTAGATTTAACAGTGGTGATCTTTGCCTTAGAGATTTAGAGGCATTATCTGTATGGCGAGAAGTTCGAAGTGTTTTCTGATCACAAGAATCTGAAATATCTGTTTACACAGAAAGACTTAAATCTAAGGCAGAGAAGGTAGATGGAGTTTATAAAAGATTATGACTTTGAGTTGCATTACCATCTGGGAAAGGCCAATGTTGTGGCCGATGCCTTAAGTAGGAAATCCATCAGTAGTATGGCTAGTATCTCCATTTGGGAATGGGAGATGTTGGGTGCTATTGGTGAGTTTGACTTGTATCTTGGTGAGCCCGTTGAGTCTGCAACCTTGTTTTCGGTAGTTTCACAACCTACACTTGTGAGCTGAGTGATAGAAGCACAGAAGGGTGACCTTGGGGTAGAATCCCTCTAGGAGAAGATCTCTGGCGAAAAGGTAGAGAAGGGCTTGAACATGTATTCTGACTCGAGTGTTAGATACCTTGACCGTCTTTTCATGCCAGAGTCTTGCCGAGAGGAAGTACTCTAAGAATTTCACCATTCACGCCTTGCAGTGCATCTAGGAGGCACAAAGATGTATCACAACCTTAGTTGCCAGTTTTGGTGGGGGGGAATGAAGAAGGATGTGGCCGTGTTTGTATCGAGGTGCCTTACTTGCTAACAAGTGAAGGCCAAACATCAGAGACCTGCAGGTTTGTTATAACCCTTGCCTATGGGAGCATGTCACGATGGATTTTGTTGTGGGCCTTCCTAAGACGCAACGGGGTAGTGATGCGATTTGGGTGGTAGTTGACCGGTTAACCAAGTCGGCGCACTTTATACCTATACGCGTGAGTGACTCAGTAGATTATCTTGCCGACCTTTATATTTGGGACATAGTGAGGTTGCACGGGGTCCTTGTAATGATTGTTTCGGATAGAGATCTGCGTTTCACGGCTTGGTTGTAGCAGAGCCTACATAATGCCTTGGGCCCGAGATTGACTTTTAGTACTGCGTATCATCCTCAGATTGACCTGCAGTCCGAGCGTACTATTCAGATCCTTGAGGATATGCTTTAGGGTTGTATTCTTGACTTTAAGGGGTCGTGGGAGAGGCACTTGCCTTTAATGGAGTTTGCCTACAATAATATCTTCCAGTCAAGTATTGCATGGCACCGTTTGAGGCCTTGTATGGTTAACCGTGTAGATCCACTGTGTGTTGGGCCATGGTGGGTGATGCACCTTTGTTGGGTCTAGAGTTAGTCCAGGAAACGACGGAGAAAGTTGCATTTATCTGTAAAAGGTTGGTTACTACCCAGAGGCGCCAGAAAAGTTATGCCGACCATAAAAGGAGACCTTTTTCTTTTGAGGTAAGAGATCATGTCTTCTTAAAGATATCACCTAGGTGGGGTTTGATGAGATTTGGAAAGAGTGGAAAGTTATCTCCTAGATTTATTAGGCCTTTTGAGATCCTTAAGCGAATTGGAGAGGTAGCTTATCGCTTGACTTTACTGCCCAGCTTTCTGGGGTCCATGATGTGTTTTATATTTGTATGCTTCGAAAGTATGAGCTAGATCCATTGCACGTGTTGGATTGGACCGACTTAGAGGTAAATGAGGATGCTTCGTATGAAGAGAGACTACTGAGAGTCCTGGATACTTGAGACCAAGTCTTGTGAGGCAAGACAATTCCTTTGGTAAAAGTATTGTGGCAACATCACGGAGTTGAGGAAGCAACTTAGGAACGTGAGTTGGAAGTTCGTAAGCAGTAGTTGGACCTATTTATTAATGTTTAATCATGTATTAAAACTTTTATGATGTTGATGTAATATAAACATTATATATGTTATGGAAATGTGAATTGTATATTCAATATTGAAAACTTATTTATTATGTTGATGAGAATGAATGACCGGTGGATGGGTCATTATGTTGGAATTGATTGATTATCATTGTTGCAATTGGTTTAAACATGATTTTAACGTTTGATTTAAAATTTTGAGAACGAAATTCCTGAGGAGGGAAGGTTATAGCATTCCTGGTTTAGACCCGACCCGTTGATGTTTTGAATTTGGGTTTCATTTATCTTATTTAGATATTCATACCGTATTTCTCCTTATTTCTCATTGAGTTTGGTTATTGGAGTGTCTTGGTTGTGTTTGGAACATGTTGGTGGCTAGTTGGTACAAATTGTTGTCGTCCAGAATTTGGCCTCTTCACTCGAGAAAAGCTTCTTACTCTCAAGCGAGTTTTGTGAGCTCAGAGTACTTTTGTAGACCTGCAGAGATACTGGGGAGGTAGTGTTATTCGCTCGAGTGAGACTTCTTATGCTCGAGCGACGGCCTTCTGTCTATAAAACTTCTGGGAGTGTGTATTCTGAGCTCAAGCGGAACAACTTATTGTGTCTGGTCGCTCGAGCGACAACTCTTGCACTCGAGCAAACTGTGCATATATCAGTTCGTAAATGGGTTATTTTACATCACTTTTTCATCCCTCTCTTTCTCTAAAACATTTCAAAACCCTAAGTCAAGACCCTCTCTCTCTACAAATACACCAAGATCTACCCATTTCTCCACCCTACTCCCTTTATTAAAAAAGTAAAGCTCACATAGATCTTCATTTTCATTCGAATGGAGTTGGGTTCTGACTTCATTCGAGTTTCATCCGCGCATTTCTTATCTTTTAGCTTTGAGGTAGGGATTCTCTACACCCTTTTATAATTTTTAACTTAACTATTTGTTTTTATGAAACAATCTTGTGATTTTCGAGGATTTTGAACAAACCTAGGGTTTTGGTTTAAAATCAAAAGAGGGATTTTCAAATGGATGTATTGAAAATGGTTGTGGGGTTGAATATGAGATTGAGTTGTGATGAAATTATTGATTTTGATACTTTAAATGGATTTTGGAAGAAAAAGGGATTTTTATCCAAAATGGCTCACATATTTATTTTGTATAAGTAAATGGAATTCATGTTGGAAATATGAAATTGGATGGATATTGATATAGATGGTGGAGTTTGATATGTATTATCACTCACCTTGAATTTGGAAGATTTATCTGTACTGGAGATTTTATATCTATTTAGAAATATCTGTTTTGGGCTATCAGTGGAGGATAACTATGATTGTTGTAGAAATTGCATGAGGATTTATTGAATTGAAACTAATTTCTTATCCATGTGCATTGAACATTATTGCTCATTTAATATATTGCAAATATATGTGATTTTGAGAAAAAAAGGGTGAAAGTTGGAAAGAGGTGTGTATCACCAAACTAAGTTGATCTGTGTGTTCAGGAAGAAAGTCCCCAAAAACACGCATATACATGGGTGTCGATTCCAGCGGACGAAATATCTATAAAATGGCAATAGTAGCGCTTGTATAGGCTACGTTTACACGGGTGTCGTTTGACAGTTTCCTGCGGATGAAATATCCGTTAAAGGTTGTACCGGTTTGAGAATTCCCCCTTGTTTCCTATGGTACAGGACAAGATTTGAGAATTGTGATATAATTTGAGCATGGTATGATTTTGAGAAAGAAATGTAAACCGTTTTAACATGGGCATTGCGTATACATTTTACCTTTATATTTTTATTAAGATTCATATATTGTGTTAGATTATTTCTACTGGGCTTTGACTTACCCTATTTGAGGAAAACTACTTTCAGGTGTTGGTGATATGCCTCCACCAATGACTTAGCTTGGGAGGACTGTGGAGCTGAAGGCAAAGCTTTGTTGTTTTATATTCACTTTAGTACAAGCTTAGGGCTTTATTTATATTGCGCTTAAGACTCTCTTTTGATGTACCCAATCATTGACTTAGAAAGATGTAAGCCTTTAGGGCATACGACTATCTATTTAACTTTCATTTCTTTTCTCAATCTTGTAACACATGTTGTAGATTCATGATGTACTGTTTATGAATGTATATCGCATGTGTCACTTTTTATATATCAAACTGCGATTAATGAAAGCTTATCAATTTATATATGTTACTACTTATTGGTTGTTATCAAATGGGTATATTGTATTTATTTCAGGACGTTACAATTAATGATATATGATTAACTTTATTTTTTTACGGGGATGTTCTACTCGATATCCTTTGAAATATGAATGGTTCGGATTATCAAAACGGACCCCGAAATAAACCCATATGACTTCACAACAGTGAGGGCACAACAGCCCCTCCATTTCTCTCAAAAAATTATTATTAAAAATGTCTTACCTAAGATTAATAAAAAGAAAATATGAATTTGAATAACACAAAGATGATGAATGATGATTATAATAAAATAATAATAATATTTTAAAAAACTATCGTACCTTACTTTACTTTATATATATGATTATAAAAGAATAATTAAAACAAAGTATGGATTTGAATAACACTAAGATAACATTGTAGCACTTGTAAATTACAGAATGTTGGTTCTATAATGGAATCGTTTGCTATATAAAACACAGGCTCTTAATTGATGATTTCCTTTGCAAATTGTTTGAGTTGATCCTTATATATTGGATCATCATGTGCATGATGGCGGGAAATAAAGAGTAGTTTTCTTTTCCGGCATAGTCGAAAAATTTTAGAAGTAATTTTCTCACATTCCATTCTATAAAAATAAAAAAATAGAAAAAAAAAATTAACAAGGTATTTTACATTGTAAACAATATTTTTTTTGAAAATTGGTGTGAAAAAAATTAAAACATGACTGTCACTGCACCAACACTATCTTCTTCTTTATTTTATTTTATTTTTTTAAAATTTTTTTTTAAGCTTTATATACTAATGTCCATATCGAGTTTTTTTTGTTTGGTTAATAATTAAATTTTTTTTTGCCAGGATTTTTTTTATAAATCATTCAAGCTTATTTTGAGATTACACAGGATAAAATATGATACATGTACCAAGACCATTTTTTTGAGATTTTTTCATAAATCATTTGACTAAAAAACACTTGATTATTTCAAAATGATAGACAATCAATCACAGAAAAAAATTAAGTCCTATACCCATGTATACTGTATTCATGGAAAGATGTAAACTACTTGCTTGATGACAGATGAATGAAACATGAATAAACCATGAAAGTTTTGGGGTACATTCACAAAATAAACGGAGGGATTTAAATAAATTTTACAAAATAAATGGGTAATAACATGATTGTTACATAAAATAATTTAAAAATACATAATAATAACAAAATAAAAAAAGAACTGTAATTATTTATGAAGCATAGGTATTTCAACAAATATGTTGTACTTATACCAGATACTTATCGGCGTATGGTACTTCTGTATACGTACCGGACATACGAAACTTGTATCCAAATTTTTTCTTCTTAAATTTTTACGTATCTAGACATACATATTATATTTCCAAATCGTACTTTACCTTAGTTGAACTAATATTTTTTTCTACTATAGAGATAAAATTCCATTCACTAGACTTTTTATTTTTTATTTTTCGTTTCATACTTAGTATGATTTTAAAATTAAGTTATGATTTGTAAGTTAATGATATTTAATTTTGATTTACACATTTATTTTTTGGCATTAAATGTTAATTGTAGGTTGAATCTTAACAAATTAAGCTATTTAATCAATTTTTGCATTACTCCAAATTAAAAATAAATATTTTCTTATAAAAGTACCAAGCCATATCCCTAACTTACTTTTTTTCAATATTGTTATATCGACATAACCGTATCGTACTAGTATCAGTATTTGTACTCATATCCGTACTTCATAAATAATTGTGAATTGTGTAAACCTGAGTAAGGGGTCACTCGAAGGGAATATGGTATCTCATTTAACAATGTCAAAAAGAAAGCTTGTATGGTTGAATGTTATAAAAATATAGTTAGAGTTTTTAGTAGATTGATTAGGGTTTTGGTTTTCTAAATTGCAGAAGAATCTAGAATGATGACAAAATTTTATGGTATAGATATTGATCAATATATGGTATACGCATAGATTGTATAAGGTGCTTAGACCATCTCCAATGCTTCACCAAACCTGTCATCAAATTTGAAATTTGGTGAAAAAAGCATTGTTTGGAGCTCCAACGGTTTCACCAAATTGATATCAAATCGAGAATTCACCAAACGTTTCACCAAAGTGAGGACAGGCTCCGCATTTCACCAAAACACTGTGCATGACCGTTGGGGGAGACGAACCGGTCGACCAGCTGGTTGACCGGCCTGTTGACCAACCGGTCGACCACCAAAAGGTTCAAACAATTCAAAAAAAAAAAAAAAAAATTTTCCCTTACCGGTCGACTAGCCGGTCGACCAACCGGTCGACCACCACAAGGTTCAAACAGTTCAAAAAAATTGGTTCAAACAGTTCAAAAAAAAAAAAAAAAATTCCTCTTACCGGTCGACCGGCCAGTCGACCAACCGGTTGTCCCCGGAGCAAATTTGATAAAAAGGGAAGCGTTGGAGCCAGTGGTATCAAATTGAGGAAAGCATACCTTTTTCATCAGATTTGATGACAAAAGAAGTTCAGGATTGGAGATGCTCTTAGGAAGTTTCATTACAAATTTCATGACAGGGCGATGGTGTGCAAAAATAGGGAAAGTTTTGGAATTATAATTTGCCTATTTATATCTATACTATATATTAAGCAAAAGGAGATTTTTAATCCCAAATCTTATGGGAGCTCCAATCTCCCAATCTAAATTTCTTAATTTTTTTATTTAAAAAAAAAAAAAAACTTAGCATTTATTAACTTCTCCCAACTCCCAAGTCTTGCCCTCATAATAACACTTTAATGCATTAAAAACAAGCATAAAAAAAATTCTTTGAAATCCAACACATATGAATTCCTTGAAAGGTCCCAACACATATGATTATTATCCCTCATAATAGCACTTGAATGCATTAAGAATAAGTATAAAAAAATTTTCTTGAAAAGACCAACACATATGATTATTATCAAAATATTAAACTTTAATATAATATAATAAAAAAAAGACATTTAATTCCTTAAAAAGTCCAACACATATGATTATTATCAAAATATTAAACTTTAATATAATATAAAAAAGGAAAAAAAAGAAGAAATTTAAAAAAAAAAATTAAAAATCACAATTCACAAATATAAATAATTGTAAACACAATCCATGCATAGCATGGGTGATATGCTAATATCTATACTATCTATATATTAAGTAAAAGGGTCTTTTAAATCCCAAGGCTTGTGGAAGCTCCAACATGCCAATCCTAATTTCTTAATTTTTTTTTTTTAAAAATAAATTGACTTGGTTATTGGTTCAAAGATTATAATAATTACACTATTGAATAACGCAATAAATGAAATTCTAATTTCCTTACTTTTTACATCCCCAAGAGACCCATGTAATTATTGTGTAAATAAATGGCTCTTAATTTTTTTCCCTCTTAATTTTTTTGTTTTGTTTTTTTGAAAAAACAATCAAAGATTATAATAATTACACTATTGAATAAAGCAATAAATGAAATCCTAATTTCCTTACTTTTTACATCCCAAGAGACCCATGTAATTATTGTGTAAATAAATGGCTCTTAATTTTTTTCCCTCTTAATTTTTTTGTTTTGTTTTTTGAAAAAACAATCAAAGATTATAATAATTACACTATTGAATAACGCAATAAATGAAATCCTAATTTCCTTACTTTTTACATCCCAAGAGACCCATGTAATTATTGTGTAAATAAATGGCTCTTAATTTTTTTCCCTCTTAATTTTTTTATTTTGTTTTTTGAAAAAACAAATAAATAAACACTTATTAAATTCTTTCAAACTCTTCGGTCAAACCCCATGTATTTAATTTATATATTAAAAAAAATTAAAACAAATATAAATATCTATAATTGTCCCGTGCATAGCACGTGTGATAGGCTAGTATATATTAAGCAAAATGGGGTTTTTAACCCCCAAGGTTTGTGGGAGCTCCAATATATCAATCCTAATTTTCTAATTTTTTGTTTTTTTTAAAAAAAAAAAAATAACCTCAGCATTTATTATCTTCTTTCAACCCATAAGACTTTTTGACTTCTCTTATAATTACTGTAGTACCTTTTCCAAAACAAATAATTTGTATACTAAAATTTTTTTAAAACAAATATCTATATCTATATCTATATCTATATCTATCTATTTATTTATATCTATCTCTAAACCACAAGTTTTGTGGGAGTTCCAATATCTGAACCTTAATTTCTTAATTTTTTGATTTTTTTTGAAAAAAAAAAAACTTAGCACTTATTAAATTCTTCCAAATCTTTTTAACTTCTCCAATACACACACTCTTTTTAACTTTTCACATACCTATTGCAAACAGTGAGTCTTCTTTTTGTTTTCTCCTTTTTGACTTCTCACTTCTACACTTTCAACTTCAGTGACCACGTATGCAAACAGTAGTCTTTTTTTTATTTTCTCCTTCTTGACTTTTCTTTTTGTTTACTGTTTTAATATTGTAATTAAATAGCGCATAAAAATATTTGTGATTTATCTAGCGAATAAAAAATTATAACTTGATTTTTTAATATGATTGAAGTTAGATAAATATAAACCCTCACAAAGAGAAAATGTGATTATAATTAGTTGAATACTTCTTTTTTTTTTTTTTAATGTGATTGTAGTTAGTTTAATAGTTCTTTTTTTTTCATTTATTTATTTTATTATGGGAAAAATGTAATGTGATTGTAGTTTGTTCAATGGCTCTTTCTTTTAATATGATTGTTGTAGTTAGTTCAATGGTTTTTTTTTAATGTTATTTAATCTTTTTATTTACTATTTTAATTTTATTTTTAATATGATTGAAGTTAGATAAACATAAACACCCACAAAGAAAAAAATGTGATTATAGTTAGTTCAATGGTTCTTTTTTTTTTTTTAATGTGATTGTAGTTAGTCAATGGTTCTTTTTTTGATTTATTTATTTTTTATTATGGGAAAAATGTGATGTGATTGTAATTTGTTCAATGGTTCTTTTTTTAATGTGATTTAATCTTTTATTTACTGTTTTAATAGTTTTTCTTTACAATTATTTATGAAAAAAATATGATTGTAGTTAGATAGCATAAAAACATTTGTGATTTCATTTGATTTTTTTTATGATTTGATTTTTAAAGTACCAATTATTGATAATGATTAGATTGTATTTTGAAAAAAAAAAACTTGTAATTGATTTTTTTAACTCACTGTGTTTTTTGAAAAAAAAATATTATGTTTTTTTAACTATCAATTCACTTAATTTGTGATTTGATTTTTAACTCACTTTGTTTTTTAAAAAACAAAATGGATTGTACTCATTAGGGTCACATAATGTACCAATTATTGATAATGATTCGATTGTATTTTGACCCAAAAAAATTTGTAATTGATCTTTTTAACTCACTATGTTTTTTAGAAAATAAATTATTGTGTTTTTTAATTATCAATTGACTTAATTTATGATTGATATTTTTAATTATTGATAATGATTAGATAGCATTAAAAAAATTGTGATTTTTATGATTGAAGTTATCTCCTTTTGTTTATAATTTTATTTTTTAATATGATTGAAGTTAGATAAACATAAACACTCACAAAAAGAAAAATGTGATTGTACTTTGTTCAATAGTTCTAAATAATCTTTTTTATTTACTATTTTAATGGTTATTTTTTTCAATTATTTTTTTATTATGAGAAAAATGTCATTATAGTTAGATAGCATTAAAAAAATTGTGATTTGTATAATTGAAGTTATCTCCTTTTGTTTATAATTTGATTTTTTTTAATATGATTGAAGTTCGATAAACATAAACACTCATAAAAAGAAAAATGTGATTGTCGTTTTTTCAATCTAAATAATCTTTTTATTTACTATTTTAATGGTCATTTTTTTGATTTTTTTTTTTTTTTTTTTTTTTTGTTATGAGAAAAATGTGATTGTAGTTAGATAGCATTAAAAAAAAATGTGATTTGTATGATTGAAGTTATCTCCTTTTGTTTATAATTTTATTTTTTTAATATGATTGAAGTTAGATAAACATAAACACTCAAAAAAAGAAAAATGTAATTGTCATTTGTTTAATGCTTCTAAATAATTTTTTTATTTACTATTTTAATGGTCATTTTTTTGAATTATTTTTTTTATTATGAGAAAAATATGATTGTAGTTAGATAGCATTAAAAAAAATGTGATTTGCATGATTGAAGTTATCTTCTTTTATTTATAATTTGATTTTTTAATATGATTGAAGTTAGATAAATATAAACACTCAATGGGGTTTTTAAGGAAAATGGGGTTTTTAACCCCAAGGCCTGTGGGAGCTTCAATATCACAATCTGAATTTTCTAAATTTTTTATTAAAAAAAAAAAACCTCAGCATTTATTGATTTGGTTAAAATCCCCTAATCAGCATTTATTAACTTTTTCTAATCCACAAGCCTGCATTTATTGATTTGGTCAAAATCTCCTGATCAATATTTAAATTCCTCTCATACAAATAATTATAGATACAATCTGTGTATAGTTACTACAGTACTCTTTTCAACTTTTTTCATACACTGTGGTTAGTGATAAGATTATTAAATTATTTTTATAAAATTTTAAAAAAAACATAATTTATATATTAAAAAAAATCTAAAATAAATATAAATATCTATAATTATCCCGTGCATAACACGGGTGATAGGCTAGTATTATATATAAGGAAAATGGAGTTTTAGTGAGAAGGTTTGTGAGAGTTTTAAAGCCTCATTCCACAATTATTATTTTTTGTGATTTGGAAAATATTTAAAAGTAATTATGGATTAAAGAAAAAAAATAAAAATCACCTAAAATTTCTTCTATAATATTTCTCTCTTTCCTAAATTTCATCTAATAACAAAGTAATACATTAAAAAAAAAAAAAAAAAAAAAACACGCACACACACAAATCTTATCTCATAACAAACTAATTATATATTTTTATATAAGAGGATGGGCCCAAGATTTTTTTTTTTTTTTTTTTTGGTTAAGGTCCCTCAACAATTTCATAAAAAAAATTCGATTCAAAAATTTTTTGCCCGATTTAGAGAAATTTCACCCGACTTAGAGAAATTTTAGCCCCAACCCAAAGAAAGAAATTTTTTTAGTATGATCACAGAGAAATTTTAAATTTTTTTTGTGAAATCAGAGAAATTTTTTAGAATCGGAGCAAAATTTCTCTGAGTCGGACAAAATTTCTCTGAATTGAATTTTCTCTATAAAAATATTGAGGGACTTTAACTATTATAAACAAAAATTGTATGTCATTTATTTTATAAAATTTTAATATCAAGGATCTTAAAACACTACAACAAAAAGTGTCTTTGGAGACGAAAACTAATGACGAAAATAAATTTTGTCACGAAAGACGTACCTTTTAGTAAAGAAAATAATATTTCGTTTCCAAATGTACCATTTTTAGAGACAAAAATAAAATTTCGTCACCAACCTACATACATAAAAAAAAAAAAAAAATTAGGTGGCGAAATTATTTTTGGTCATTATTTATATTTTTTTTGTCATCAAAGATTTTCCCGCTAATTTTTCGGATGGTGCCAAAATTTTTAGACTTTTGGGAAGGAAAAAATTGATCATCAATTATAAAATTATTAATGGCGAATATATTTTCGTCACCAATAATTTTTAATATTTTAATATCATTTAGTGAGAAAACTATTTCTGTGGCCAATAATTTTATCTTTTGGTGAGGAAATAATTTTGTCACCAAATAAATAGTTTAGTAGCTAAAGATTTTAGAGGGAAATGAATATATTGGCACCTTAGATATATCGGTTCTTCTTCTCACACACAGATTTGACCACCAAACCTCACCCTACATCACCTCACCTCAGCACATACCACCAACGCTGCTCGCCACTAACGCCGCTCGCCACCGCCACCCGCACCACCACTGCCCGCAGATCCCCACCGCCGTATCCTTACAGGTATTCTCTCACTCTCAGTCAGTCTCTCTCTCTCTCTCTCTCTCACACACACACACTCACGGTCTGTTTTTCGCTCTGTTTACCTCGGTCACTCTCTCTTTCTCTTTATCCCCCTTTCTCAATCGTGCTCTAGGGTTGTTATGATGTCTTCTTTAATTTGGTGTTGATTTTGAAAAATGGGTTTGGTTGAAGTGGTTTGATTTGTAAAGTTTTGTGGATTTGATGTCCTAAATGTGTTTGATTTTAGTGGTTTCATACATTTTTCCCTCTTTTTCCTTTCTCTCTCATTAGTTTCAAAGCCCTAATCCATTGATTGTGTATGTATTTGCATGTGTATTTGGTCCCTCATTGTGTATGTATTGAAAGCCCTAATCTATTGTATTGAAAAACCTTTAGTAAAAAATATTTTTTACCAAAATAAACATAGTGGCCATAGACAAGGATTTCTATTGTGACAGTCTAACTAATGGAAAATTTGGATCCGAAAAAGGGTTAATTTGGTAGATAAGGATTTGTATTGTATTTATGTATGGTTGGTTTGGGTGCTATTTTTGATCATTTTGATCCCACTCTTTAGTTTAATGAAATCATTATTTGTTGATAAATAATAATAACAGCTGAACTACATGATGAATGATAGAGTGAAATTGGAAATAACAATCTAAAACTACATGTCATATTTGTAATTTTTATATCATCTATGAGAAGCTAAGGTTGAAAGGGATCTCTTGATTTAACTCTGCTTCTTATTGTTGACTTTGTTGGGGACTGGGTCCATGTCACTTTTGGTGTTGTTTAGCTCACATGATGGCAATATAGTTTCAAATTGATTGCACACTTTCACCTGCTATGAAAATAAAATATTTTAAATGTATTTGTAGCACACTTTACCAGTACAGTTTTGATTGAGAATGTCTATGTCTATGTACGTTGCGGCCATTATTAATATATATATTGTATTGGATCAATTTTATCACCTAAAATAATAAACAATTGCAACTAGAACTATCATTTTGTTGATTGTGGCTGCTATTCTTGTAACGGATCCAGTTGAGGAGATGGTTTGAGAAACAAAATTACATATGAACCATAAGTGAACCAATTGAATTTTTTGACCTCTATGCTCCTAAGTATGCTCTTCATTATGTTGTTTATATTTATAGCGACCCCGGTCTCTTTCCATTTGGTGGTTGTATCCGGACTTACGTTCCGTAGATTCTGTTGTTACATATTTGTTGTTGTCATCCTTTAATTCTTTATTTTTGAGTTATAGGATGTGTTGGGCAGGTTTGTTACAGGTTGGTTGGGTTTGGAAACCAAGTGTTGCTGTCCAGATTTTTGTGTCTTCGCTCGAGCAAGGAGTTGGTCGCTCGAGCGAGTGATGGCGTCTAGTATAGACCTGAAAGCAGGGTTTCTTCGCTCGAGCGAGTTTCGAGTTCTTCGCTCGAGCGAGCATTCTGTCGCTCGAGCGTGCTTCTGGGTTGCAGACCTGAAGCATTGCATTCTTGGCTCGAGCGAGTATTTCTTGTGTCTGGTCGCTCGAGCGACCAAGTCTTCGCTCGAGCGAGCCTATTTTATTTAAATAGGCAGCAGCGGGGAAAATTCAGTTTTTTATATATTCTTTTGATTCAAAACCCTAGGTACGACTTTTCTCTCCCTCCACTCACCTTCTCTCTTAGGTTTCATCTCCTTTTAGGGTGTTTCTACCCTAGGTTCTTTATTAAAAAGAAAGAGTGAGTCGAGAGCTTCGTTTTAATCTGAGAGTTTGTGGATTTGGAGCACTTTGGACTTTGGGTCGTCATCTCCGTCTTCTCCATTCGGGTTATTTACATCGAGGTAGGGATTTCCTACTCCATATTATAGGTTTTGTCCTAAGTTCTAGTATTTTGATATGTTGGGAGTTGTTTGGTAATTTTGGGAAAAACCCTAGTGGTTGAAATAAATTAATTTGCATAATTAATTTAGGGAAAAATGTGGAATTGAGTTTAATTCAAGAAATTGGGGAATTTAGTGATTTAATGGTGTAGCTGGTTAGTTTAATTACTCACCTATGAAAATGTTAAATTTACATTTGTTGATACATTTATTTCCTGTTTAGAAATAACTGTTTTGGGCTATCGGTGGAGGATAGTCGTGATTGTTGTAGACATTGCATGTGGATTAGGGAAAACTGAAACTAATCACATTGGTTAAGTCATTGATTTTGACTATTGAATTAATACAGAAAATACGTGTATTGATTGTGTGTTGCATATGCATTTTGTTTGGGAGGAGATAGGGATGTACTCCACGGTTTAGGAGAAGATAGGGGATGGACCTCTAAACCGGATATTGTTTGGGAGGAGATAGGAGATGGACTCCATTAGCATCACTATTATGTGTGCTTATTGATTTATAGAAGTGTTTTTTTACATATTGTTGATACAGCACTAAAATGTGTATCAAATGAGAAGTATGGAAGTGTTTTGATATGAACCTTAGTCTCATTTGTTTTGTTGATAAATGGTAGAAATGTTAATGTGTGTGATATGTAGTTCACTGTTATAGTCTGGCCAGGTTCTGAGCCATGTTGGTAAAAATGGAAAGTTGAATAAATAATGGAAAGCGAAACCGATAATTGTGTTAACCATCTATTGAATGCTATTGCTTTATTCAATGCTTATATTTGGTTTAGTATTTTTCTACTGGGCTGTGGCTCACCCTATATGGGAACATCATTTTCAGGTTCAGGTGATGTGCTACCTCCAAGGACTTAGCTTTGATGGATTTGGAGTTGAAGACTCTGTTTAGATTAGTTATTTATTTTGTTTTAATTTGATGTTACATGTAAACTCAAGCCTAGGGCTTAATGTGTAAATGAGTTAGTACTCAGATTTTTGTGTCCAAGTGTTGGCTTGGAAAGATGTAAGCCCATAGGGCATTTACTTTCGTTATTACATGTAATGTCTTTTAATAAGATTACTCTAATGGGTGAAATGATAATTGGTTTTCTTTTGTCAATGCATGTTAATGTTATATATTATGGGTTTATTTTTGAAGGCGTTACAACTTGGTATCAGAGCGTACCGGGTTCGAATACTTTGGGTACGTGGGAAGTAATTAGTATCACAATGGGCTCGTCTCGCTTGATAGAGACTTAGATGTACTGTTATATGCTTATATGATAACATATTTATGTGACTATGTGGGTATGGAATGTAGTTTCTAGGATGTTGATTGAACCCTTGAGTTTCTGAAAGTCTTGTTGGAAAGGCACTTGATCAATGTTGTTTCCAACCGGAACTTTAGTGACGCCTCGGGACTGTCATTATCCAGGAATGAAATTCATAGGTGCTTATGTGATTATGTGCTTACGTGGAATGAATTATTGTTGTTCAATGTATTAGGACGCAAGTGTTGTAGTTTTGGCACACTTATTAATGTGCTAACGTCTTTGTTACCTTTATTAGGATGTCAGGACGAGGACGAGGACGTGGTAGGCGTGGTAGGCGTGGTGGGCAGGAGATGCCCATACCGGATGAGATTCCGGCAGTGCAGGAGGGAGTTGGCCAGGCCAATGTGGCCGAGCCGGTAGGACAGCAGGCTATGGGCGCTTTGGCCCGAGAGATAGCAGGGGCATTCAGGGAGTCAGTAGGCATTCTCAGAGCTGAGAATCAGGCTCAGGTTCATGTTGCAGATGCAGGGCCTTCTTTTCTGAAGAGGGAGTTCTTCCGGTCTAACCCGGACGAATTTTTGGGTGATCCTAGAGAGCCACTTAAGGCAGATGAATGGCTCGAACAGACAACGAAGACGTTTGAGATGCTAGGCATCGAAGACGAGGTACTGAAGGTGACCTTGGCATCTTTCCAGCTGAAGGGGGATGCGGGTCAGTGGTGGAAGTTCACTAAGAGTCGTATAGGAGGGACTTGGAAGGCTTTTGTCGATGCTTTCCAGGAGAAGTTCCTGTCCTCAGCTGTTAAGGAGAGGTTGAGAGAGCAGTTCTGCCAGCTTAAGCAGAACAGTTCTTCAGTGGCCGAGTTTGAGGCCGCATTTACTAGCTTGTCCAGGTTTGCACCTGAGTTGGTGGCGTCTGAGGAACGTTGTTGTATTGAGTTCGAGAAGAAGTTGAGGCGCGGCCTCAAGTTGAGAGTTGTATGGATTATGATTCGAGATTATGGGCGTCTGGTTGATGCTGCAGCCCATACTGAGATCATGATGCAGGAGGAGGAGGAAGGACAGAAAGGCTCCAAGAGGAGTCACGATGGACAGAGTGATGGCAGGAGACAGAAGGGTTTTAACCCTCAGCAGTCTCAAGGTAGTTTTTCTAGATCGACTTTTCCTATGCCGAGTGCTAGTTCTAGGAAAGGCAGCCAGGGAGACATTACCTGTTTCAAGTGTGGCCAGCTGGGCCACAAGTCTCCAGTTTGCCCGCAGAGGGGAGGAGTACAGAGAGTAGCATCTTCTTCGGCTCGATCTTAGAGCCAGAGTCAGGGTAGAGGCCAGCCACTTTCTTGTTTTCAGTGTGGTCAGGCAGGGCACATGAAGAGGTATTGCCCGCAGTTGAGTGGCACATCTGGTGCATCTGGTTTGAGGCAGACTCAGAGTCATCAGCCAGCTCAGTCAGTTCAGGCCTCGAGGGCCAATCAGGGGGCTTCATCGTCCCAGTCGGTGCAGCAGTCTTATGCTCCTAGGGGTGAGCAGGTTGATCAGAGATCGTCTGGGCGCGTGTATGCTGTTACCGCGCAGGATCTTGTACCGGCTCCATCAGTTGTGAGAGGTACCTTCTTGTTTTGCAATTCGGTTGCTAGTGTATTGATTGATACGGGTGCATCTCATTCCTTTGTGTCTGCTGCATTTGCATCTGTTTTGGAGTTGGAGTTAGCACAGTTAGCATCTCCTATTTGTGTAGTGTCACCTCTTGGGGGTGAATTGATCTTGAAACAAGGTGTTAGGGGTTGTGATATAGAGGTCGCCGATCATAGGCTTCCGTTTCCTTTTGTAGTTATGCCCATGAAGGGCTTTGATGTTATTTTGGGTATGGACTGGTTATCGTCATACCGGGCAGTTATTGATTGCTACCGCCAGAGGGTCACTTGTTGTACCGTGAGCGGGGAGTGTTTTCATTTTCTGGGGGACCGGGTTGGTAGTGTTTTGCCACCAGGGTATGATCCGCGAGGGCGGAGTGAGCTTAGTGGTCTACTTGCTAGCTTTGAGAGTGGTGAGTGTGATGAGACCCAGACTGTGTTGCCAAGAGTGGTTTGTGAGTACTCGGACGTCTTTCCCGAGGACCTTGTTAGTTTGCCACCTCACAGAGAGATTGAGTTCTCTATTGACTTAGTGCCCGGCACGGCGCCGATTTCTATGGCACCTTATCGTTTTGCCCCAGCTGAGTTAGTTGAGTTGAAGATCCAACTCCAGGAGTTGCTAGATAAGGGCTATATACGTCCTAGTGTTTCGCCGTGGGGAGCACCGGCCCTCTTTGCTAAGAAGAAAGGTGGTGCTTTGAGACTGTGTATCGATTACCGGAAATTGAATCGGGCTACGGTCAAGAATAAGTACCCTATGCCTCGTATAGATGATCTGTTCGATCAGTTGAAGGGTTCCCGTTGTTTCTCTAAGATAGATTTGAGATCAGGTTACCACCAGTTGAGAGTCAGGGAGGAGGATATTCCGAAGACGGCATTCCGTACGCGGTATGGCCACTATGAGTTTCTGGTGATGCCATTTGGGCTCACCAATGCACCGGCAGTCTTTATGGACTTGATGAACCGGATATTCCGGGAATTCTTGGATCGTTTTGTAGTCTTTGTAGACGATATTCTTATCTATTCACCTTCGGAGGAGGAGCACGAGGAGCACTTGAGAGTGGTGCTTGAGTTACTTAGAGCCCATAAGCTTTATGCTAAGTTTGGGAAATGTGAGTTCTGGCTAGAAGAGGTGAAGTTTTTAGGCCATGTGGTTTCTGGGGAAGGGGTGTCTGTTGATACATCCAAAATGAGGCAGTGCAAGATTGGGCACAGCCTAAGAGTGTGTTTGAGATCCGCAGTTTTCTGGGATTAGCTGGGTACTACCGACGGTTTGTGAAGGATTTCTCCAGGTTAGCTTCGCCGTTGACTAGATTGACTCGGAAGGGAGTCAAATTTGTATGGAGTGAGACTTGTGAAAAGTCGTTTTAGGAGTTGAGGGTTAGATTGACCACCGCTCCGGTTTTGATTATTCCGGAGAGAGGGTTGGGTTATGCTATTTATTGTGATGCCTCACGAGAGGGTTTGGGTTGTGTGTTGATGCAAGAGGGGAAAGTGGTAGCCTATGGCTCACGTCAGTTGAAAATACACGAGAAGAATTACCCTACCCATGACCTAGAGTTAGCAGCTGTGATCTTTGCCTTGAAGATTTGGAGGCATTACCTTTATGGTGAGAGATTCGAGGTATTCTCGGATCATAAGAGTCTGAAATATCTGTTTACACAGAAAGACTTGAACTTGAGGCAGAGGAGGTGGATGGAGTTTATTGAGGATTATGACTTCGAGTTGCATTATCATCCGGGGAAGGCCAATGTGGTGGCCGATGCCCTTAGCAGGAAATCTGTTGGTGACGTAGCTAGTATAGCCATCCGGGAATGGGAGATGTTGGGTGCACTTGGGGAGTTTGATTTGCTTCTGGGCGAATCCGTTGAGGCTGCGGCCTTGTTTTCTGTTGTTGCGCAGCCTACACTTGTGACTCGAGTGTTAGAGGCACAGAGAGGTGACCTTGAGGTGGAATCTCTCCGAGAGAAGATCTCCAATGGGAAGGTTGAGAAGGGTTTGACGGTGTATCCCGACTGAGTGTGAGATACCGAGACCGTTTGTTTGTGCCGGAGTCTTGCCGAGAGGAGGTACTCCGAGAGTTTCATCATTCACGCCTTGCAGTGCATCCGGGAGGCACTAAGATGTATCGGGATTTGGGTCGCCAGTTTTGGTGGCGGGGTATGAAGAGAGATGTGGCAGCTTTCGTGTCCAAGTGCCTTACTTGTCAGCAAGTGAAGGCCGAGCATCAGAGGCCAGCGGGTTTGTTACAACCCTTGCCTATTGCCGAGTGGAAGTGGGAGCATGTCACTATGGACTTCGTTGTAGGTCTTCCGAGGACTCAGCGGGGTAGTGATGCTATTTGGGTGGTTGTAGACCGGTTGACTAAGTCGGCGCACTTCATTCCTATGCGCGTGAGAGATTCGGTAGATCATCTTGCCGACTGTATATTCGGGACATAGTGAGGTTGCACGGGGTTCCAGTGACGATCGTCTCAGATAGAGATCCTCGTTTTACTGCTAGGTTGTGGCAGAGTTTGCAGAGTGCCTTAGGCACTAAGTTGACCTTTAGCACGGCTTATCATCCTCAGACTGACGGGCAGTCCGAGCGTACTATTCAGATCCTTGAGGATATGCTTCGGGGTTGTGTTCTTGACTTTAGTGGGTCGTGGGAGAGGCACTTGCCTTTAGTGGAGTTTGCCTACAACAACAGTTTCCAGTCTAGTATCGGTATGGCACCGTTTGAGGCCTTGTATGGCCGACCGTGTAGGTCTCCAGTTTGTTGGGCCGAGGTGGGTGATGCACCTTTGTTGGGTCCGGAGTTGGTGAGGGAAACGACGGAGAAAGTTGAGCTTATCCGTAGGAGGCTTGTTACAGCCCAGAGTCGTCAGAAATCTTATGCCGACCGTAGGAGGAGACCTTTGGTGTTTGAGGTAGGTGATCATGTCTTTCTGAAAATATCACCTAGGCGGGGATTGATGAGATTTGGGAAGAGCGGGAAGTTGTCCCCTCGGTTTATTGGTCCTTTTGAGATCCTTGAGAGGATTGGCGAGGCTGCCTATCGTTTAGCTTTGCCGCCACAGTTATCCGGAGTTCATGACGTGTTTCATGTGAGTATGCTTCGGAAGTATGAGCCGGATCCATCACATGTGTTGGATTGGACTGACTTAGTTGTTGACGAGGATGTCTCGTACGAGGAGAGACCAGTTCGGGTCTTGGATAGGCGGGATCAAGTTTTGCGAGGCAAGACCATCCCTTTGGTAAAGGTTTTGTGGAAACATCACGGAGTGGAAGAAGCTACTTGGGAGCGTGAGTTGGAAGTCCGCGAGAAATATCCGGACTTGTTTGTTGATGTGTAATCATGTATTGAAATTTTGTAATTTTAATGAACTTTAAGAACATTATATATATATATGTCTTAAGTTGTAAAACATTGTGAATGTTTTGGTTTCATGGAAATTTATAGCAACATTGCATATGTTGAATGCGTTGTAGAATTGGAGTTATATCATGAAATTGAATATGATATGGAAATGGGAATCATGTGTATTGAAAACTGTTGAAATTGAAAGAGATGCATGTTGATAATGCAAGTTAAAATATATATTGTTTTACTTATTATGAGATGTCTCTTGATGAAATGACCGGTATTGGGTCAAGTTGTTTATTATTGTAATGTAATACCATTGGAAATTGAAAAAAAAAAAAAAACCTTGTTCTAAAAAAACTTATGCTTAATTTTGGGGACGAAATTCTTTACGGGGGGGAGGTTATAGCAACCCCGGTCTCTTTCCATTTGGTGGTTGTATCCGGACTTACGTTCCGTAGATTCTGTTGTTATATATTTGTTGTTGTCATCCTTTAATTCCTTATTTTTGAGTTATAGGATGTGTTGGGTAGGTTTGTTACAGGTTGGTTGGGTTTGGAAACCAAGTGTTGCTGTCCAGATTTTTGTGTCTTCGCTTGAGCGAGGAGTTGGTCGCTCGAGCGAGCGATTGCGTCTAGTATAGACCTGAAAGCAGGGTTTCTTGGCTCGAGCGAGCTTTCCTTCGCTCGAGCGAGCATTCTGTTGCTCGAGCGTGCTTCTGGGTTGCAGACCTGAAGCATTGCATTCTTGGCTCGAGTGAGACTTTCTTCGCTCGAGCGAGTCTTTCTTCGCTCGAGTGAGTATTTCTTGTGTCTGGTCGCTCGAGCGACCAAGTCTTCGCTCGAGCGAGCCTGTTTTATTTAAATAGGCAGCAGCGGGAAAAATTCAGTTTTTTATATATTCTTTTGATTCAAAACCCTAGGTACGACTTTTCTCTCTCTCCACTCACCTTCTCTCTTAGGTTTCATCTCCTTTTAGGGTGTTTCTACCCTAGGTTCTTTATTAAAAAGATAGAGTGAGTCGAGAGCTTCGTTTTAATCTGAGAGTTTGTGGATTTGGAGCACTTTGGACTTTGGGTCGTCATCTCCGTCTTCTCCATTCGGGTTATTTACATCGAGGTAGGGATTTCCTACTCCATATTATAGGTTTTGTCCTAAGTTCTAGTATTTTGATATGTTGGGAGTTGTTTCGTAATTTTGGGAAAAACCCTAGTGGTTGAAATAAATTAATTTGCATAATTAATTTAGGGAAAAATGTGGAATTGAGTTTAATTCAAGGAATTGGGGAATTTAGTGATGTAATGGTGTAGCTGGTTAGTTTAATTACTCACCTATGAAAATGTTAAATTTACATTTGGTGATGCATTTATTTTCTGTTTAGAAATAACTGTTTTGGGCTATCGGTGGAGGATAGTCGTGATTGTTGTAGACATTGCATGTGGATTAGGGAAAACTTAAACTAATCACATTGGTTAAGTCATTGATTTTGACTATTGAATTAATATAGAAAATACGTGTATTGATTGTGTGTTGCATATGCATTTTGTTCGGGAGGAGATAGGGGATGTACTCCACGGTTTAGGGGAAGATAGAGGATGGACCTCTAAACCGGATATTGTTTGGGAGGAGATAGGGGATGGACTCCATTAGCATCACTATTATGTGTGCTTATTGATTTATAGAAGTGTTTTTTACATATTGTTGATACAACACTAAAATGTGTATCAAATGAGAAGTATGAAAGTGTTTTGATATGAGCCTTAGTCTCATTTGTTTTGTTGATAAATGTAAGAAATGTTAATGTGTGTGATATGTAGTTCACTGTTATAGTCTGGCCAGGTTCTGAGCCATGTTGGTAAAAATGGAAAGTTGAATAAATAACGGAAAGTGAAACCGATAATTGTGTTAACCATCTATTGAATGCTATTGCTTTATTCAATGCCTATATTTGGTTTAGTATCTTTCTACTGGGCTGTGGCTCACCCTATATGGGAACATCATTTTCAGGTTCAAGTGATGTGCTACCTCCAAGGACTTAGCTTGGATGGATTTGGAGTTGAAGACTCTGTTTAGATTAGTTATTTATTTTGTTTTAATTTGATGTTACATGTAAACTCAAGCCTAGGGCTTAATGTGTAAATGAGTTAGTACTCAGATTTTTGTGTCCAAGTGTTGGCTTGGAAAGATGTAAGCCCGTAGGGCATTTACTTTCGTTATTACATGTAATGTCTTTTAATAAGATTACTCTGATGGGTGAAATGATAATTGGTTTTCTTTTGTCAATGCATGTTAATGTTATATATTATGGGTTTATTTTTGAGGGCGTTACAATATTGAAGTTTATGAACAGCTGTTAGTGTGCTGCAAATTTCTACCCCTTTTTGTGTGTTTATTATTATATATATATTTTTTTTATAATTACAGGAAATTAGGTGATAAGGGTAAATTTAATTGTTCAACGTTATCTACCTAATATGTTCTCCATATTCTTTCAAGTTGGTAATTAAATATTAAGGCCTTAAAATAGTTTAAGTTATGACTTACAAGTGAATCCTAAAGAAGACAAGTGGGTACATGTAAATTCTCTTATAGTTGATGATGTAGGGGTGATTGGCAACAAATTTATAGAGTGAATGTAAATTCTCAAATACAAAATCAAGCATCCATGATTTGTTAATTGTGGGAACCACTGGATACTGGCAATAAAATGACTGAATTATGGCAACCATTTGCTTTACCTTGCCTAATAATTTACTTAGTGAACTCTTTAGATTTTGCTTATTAAAGGTTCCACTAGTGCATTCCACTAGTGCATTACCAACAGTACTTTTCACTTTGTTTCATGTCCCAACTTTCACTTTGAAGAAATCATATGGTAACTATATTGTTTAATTTAGTAAATTCATGTAGGCATTTATGGCCATGACTCTGTGTTTGGATTTTGGAGAGTACCGCTGTCGACTTCCATCTGTCTACTAAAACACAAACACAACACGTGTGTTTGTGATGACAAAATTATAGTTCTTTTGTTCAAGCTTAGTGATATTATTTGTGTACAGTTGGTTACCTCCCCTATGTTGTGATTGTGTAACCTAATCTTTCAAAATAATGACTAGCTCGTCATTGTTCACTTGCATCCTCAACAACATTGTAATTGCAGGGGACTCAAGAACATATTAAGGATGTATGTTAAGAAGGTCAATTGCTCAAAATGGGAACAAGTTTCACTTTCATCAAGGTCAATTTCAAGAGTGTTACTATTTGTTGCTTTGCTTGTATAACAATCAGAGTGATGATTTGTTACTATCTATCACTGTTAAAATACTTTTCTATGACTACAAATATATATATATATAAATTTTTTGTGTGCCTGTGACAAGATTTAAAATATCTTATTCATTGGATTGGTTCCATCCAAATATTTCCCATCTTGATTTTTTCCTGAAAGTTACATTGGTAAAATCTTCATAGTATTACACATTTAGCCGATTACTATTTCTTCTTTTTATTTTTAACTTTCAATTTCTTGGATGGTTATTTTTCCATGTTTTTTAGTTTTGGATTTTTTTCATTTCATATACCCTGATAGTTTTTATCTTTTCAGTGTCAGGTCAATAGTTGCTTTAAATCTTAATAACTATGCGAGTGGAAGAAATCCATGGGGTAATCTAAAGCCAGAGTATTTGGAGAAGGTATAATTTTTTGGCCACCTAAACTGCCATATCTATCAGCATAATGGTGATGCATTATAGTTGCTTTTTGGTAGGCCTTATCAAAGTTAATGACAAGTTCTTATAGTAGCTATGCACATATAGGTAAATAAAACAAATGCAACGTGTTTAGTAGAGGTCAAATGCTGTTTTGAAACCTATAAGAACATTTGAATGGAAAAGCAGAATTTTCTTCTCCTTCAGTTGGTGTGAGGCTGGTTCCCCTATAATAATTCAATGTATTCCCTCCAAAAAAATAAAATACCCCAATGATTGCATGTTAGAAATATGATTTTTTTTTTTAAAAGCATTATACAACCCAAATGTCCTCGTAACTTACAATTTTAGAATTGTTTTTTGCCCAAATTCTCTTATGTGGCCATGATGCTTCAAAATATGACCATGGTCCCTGGATGCATTTAGACACTTCCTTTAGTTGTTCCTAAAGACATATCCTCTCAAATATTAGGTTTGAGTCATGTTTGTTCTATTCTTATTCTTTTCTATTGGGTGTCTTTATTCTGCATGAGCAGCTATGCATTGCATTTTATTTATTTATTGTATAGGATCATATGCGTTTGTTATTTTGTTTTTATTTGATGATAATTAGGATAGGAACTTATACTGCCTGCTTGATGTACTCTTAGAAAGAAACTATGTCAAATCTCAAGCTAAAAGTGGTGTTTTTGAAATTGTTTCTTTGTTTTACAGAGAGGCTTTGTTGGGGCTCATGTGAACGATGGTCTTCTAGAAATTTTTGGCCTAAAACAAGGATGGCATGCTTCCTTTGTTTTGTCTAACCTTATTTCTGCTAAACACATTGCCCAGGTACTGCATGTTGAAATTTTCTTTCATTCAAGCAGGTTGCATATATACTAAACATGGCATAAAATATATTAAGTTCTAATAGAAAAAGAAAAGAGTAAGGAAGCAATCTTTGAAAACATATTCTTCATCTTCCTCTTCCGGATCCTCAATATTGAACTGGCTATATTTATAAACTATGAATAAACTAGCAGGCATAGATGAATAGTCCAATTTCCCACATATATATATATATATATATATATATAACATCATTTTTGGTGGTTTGTGGATGCTATATTCATATACATAGAAAATGAAAATATGTAAAAAAAAAAAAAACATATTTCTTTGTTGTATCAATGGTGTATTCGTATCCTGATTTTTGGAAAAAAAAAAAAAAAAAAAAAAAACATATGCTTCTTAGGAGGAATATATACAACATTGAAAATTAAGGGAAATAATATTAAGAAACTGAAATTTCTATTAGTGTATACTTTGGATATTTATAGACTTTGTAGCAACTTTAAGAACACCTCTAATACCTACTAAGCACATTTTGTGTAGGAAAAATATATAAAAGTGAATTCTGTATTTTGCCTAGTTTGTATCTCAACAACACTTTTTTACTCCGGAGATTATGTTGTCTAGCCTCCAAGGTTGTCTACGTGTAGCCAGCATAAGAGGATGAGGTAGAGACTCCATTTTTGTGTTGAGGCTAGACAAAATGTCTAAAATGCTCTAAATATCTCTCTTGTTGGAGATGCTCTATCAAGCAATTTCTACTAAATTCAAGTGCTTGATGCCTAACTTTTTCTATCTGTGGAGTGTTGAAATAAAATGGGTAATTAATTAAAAAATATTTAACCCCTCATCAGGCTGACACCATATTCTTATAGAAGTTGCAAAGCATGTACCAAGACTTTTGGTTATACTCAAAAAGCCTGACATGTTTCACATTTGTCCTCATTTGGGCTTAGAGTAGTTTGTTTCTCTATTGAAATTAGATATTTCCTTTCATCTGATCGCGTCACCTTCTAGAGTTTAATGTGTCACCCACAATCCTGAAACAAAATTGTGTAACAGACATGAGAAGGCCCAGGGAACTCCTCAAAACACCTCGGGAGGAACCAATGTAAGTTGTAAAAACTTACGGAACTAGCACGGGACTCTCAGTTTGAAAACTAAGTCCAAAAATGTACATTTCTCACACTTAAGCTTGAAAATAGGCCATCGGGGGCCAAAATTGTGTAACAGTCATGAGAAGGTCTGGGAAACACCTCAGGAGGGATCAATGTAAGTTGTGAAAACTTATGGAACTAACACGGGACTCTCGGTTTGAAAACTAAGTCCAAAAACGAACTTTTTCACACTTAAGCTTGAAAATAGGCCATCGGAGGCCAAAATCGTGTAACATCCATGAGATGACCTAGGGAACACCTCAAACACCTTGGAAGGGACCAATGTAAGTAATGGAAACTTACAGAACTAGCACAGGACTCCCAGTTTAAAAACTAAGTCCAAAAATGCACTTTTTCAGACCTAAGCTTGAAAATAGGCCATCAGAGGCTAAAATCGTACAACAGCCATGAGACGACCCATGGACCACCTCAAACACCTTGAGAGGGACCAATGTAAGTTGTGAAAACTTACGAAACTAGCACGGGACTCCCGGTTTGAAAACGAAGTAAAAAAAATGTACTTTTTCAACACTTAAGCTTGAAAATAGGCCATCGGAGGCCAAAATCGTGCAACACCCACGAGACGGCCCGGAGAACACCTCAAACACCTCAAGAGGGACCAATGTAAGTTATGAAAACTTATAGAACTAGCACGGGACTCCCAATTTGAAGACTAAGTCCAAAAATGCATTTTTTCACACTTAAGCTTGAAAATAGGCCATCGGAGGCCAAAATCGTGTAACAGCCACAAGATGGCCTAGTGAACACCACAAACACCTGAAGATAGACCAATGTAAGTTGTGGAAACTTACAGAACTATCACGACACTCCCGGTTTGAAAACTAAGTCCAAAAATTTACTTTTTCACACTTAAGCTTGAAAGTAGGCCATCGGAGGCCAAAATCATGTAACAACCACTAGACGGCCCAGGGAGAACCTCAACACCTCGAGAGGGGCCAATGTAAGTTGTGAAAACTGACGGAACTGGCACAGGACTTTCGATTTGACAACTAAGCCGAAAAAGGCACTTTTTTCACACTTAAGCTTGAAAATAGGCGATCGGTGGCCAAAATCGTGCAACAGCCATGAGACGCCCCGAGCAACACCTTAAACACCTTGGGAGGGACCAACTTCAGTTGTGAAAACTTACGAAACTAGCACGGGACTTCCGGTTTGAAAACTAAGTCAAAAAAGGCACTTTTTCACACTTCACCTTGAAAATAGAACATCAGGGGCCAAAATCATACAACAGCCATGAGACGGCCTGAGGAACACCCCAAACACCTCGAGAGGGACCAATGTAAGTTATGGAAACTTACAGAACTAGCATGGGACTCCCGGTTTGAAAACTAAATCAAAAAATGCACTTTTTCAAACTTAAGCTTGAAAATAGACCATCGGAGGCCAAAATCATGTAATGCCCGTGAGATGGCCCGGGCAACACCTAAAACACCTCGGGAGGGACCAATGTAAGTTGTGGAAACTTACGGAACTAGCACGAGACTCCCGGTTTGAAAACTAAGTCCAAAAAATGCACTTTTCCACACTATAAGCTTGAAAATAGGCCATTAGAGGTCAAAATCATGTAATAGTCATGAGAAGGCTTGGGAAACAACTCAAACACCTCAGGAGGCACCAACGTAAATTGTGGAAACTTACGAAACTAGCACGGGACTCGCGATTTGAAAACTAAGTTGAAAAAGGGACTTTTTTCACACTTAAGCTTGAAAATAGGCCATCGGAGGCCAAAATCGTGCAAAAGTCATAAGATGGCCTGGGCAACACCTCAAACACCTCGGAAGGGACCAATATAAGTTGTGAAAACTTATGGAACTAGCATGGAACTGTCAGTTTAAGAACTAAGTCGAAAAAGGCACTTTTTTCACACTTAAGCTTGAAAATAGACCATCGAAGGCCAAAATCGTGCAACACGCACGAGACGGCCCGGGAAACAACTTAAACACCTCGGGAGAGACCAATATAAGTTTTGGAAACTTACGGAACTAGACTCCTGGTTTGAAAACTAAGTCCAAAAATGCACCTTTTCACACTTAAAGCTTCAAAATAGGCCATCGAAGGTCAAAATTGTGTAATAGCCACAAGACCGCCCGAGGAACACCTCAAACACCTCAAGAGGGATCAATGTAAGTTGTGGAAACTTACGAAACTAGCACGGGACTCTTGGTTGGAAAACTAAGTCAAAAAATATACTTTTCCATCACTTAAGCTTGAAAATAGGCCGTCGGAGGAAAAAATCGTGCAACACCCATGAGACGGCCTAGGGAACACCTCAAACACCTCGGGAGGGACCAATGTAAGTTATGGAAACTTACGGGACTAGCACGGGACTCTCGGTTTGAAAATTAAGTCTAAAAATGCACTTGTTCACACTTAAGCTTGAAAATAGGCCATCGGATGCCAAAATCGTGTAACAGCCATGAGAGAGCCTGAGGAACACCTCAAATACCTAAGGAGGGACCAATGCAAGTTGTAGAAACTTATAGAACTATCACGGTACTCCTGGTTTGAAAACTATGTCAAAAAATGCACTTTTTCACACTTAAGCTTGCAAATAGGCCATCAGAGACCAAAATCGTGTAACAGCCATGAGATGGCCCAGGGAAAACCTCAAACACCTCGGGAGAGACGGATGTAAGTTGTGGAAACTGACGGAACTAGCACGGGACTTTCGGTTTGACAACTAAGTCGAAAAAGGCACTTTTTTCACGCCTAAACTTGAAAATAGGCCATCGGCAGCAAAAATCATGCAACAGCCACAAGACGGCCCGGGCAACACCTAAAATACCTCGGGAGGGACCAACATAAGTTATTAAAACTTATGGAATAAGCACGGGATTTCCAGTTTGAAAACTAAGTAGAAAAATGCACTTTTTTCACACTTAAGCTTGAAAATAGAACATCGGGAGCCAAAATTGTGCAACAGCCACAAGATGGGCCGGGGAACACTTCAAACACCTTGGGAGGGATCAATGTAAGCTGTGGAAACTTACGGAACTAGCACGGGACTCCCCGTTTGAAAACTAAGTCAAAAAATGCACTTTTTCACACTTAAGCTTGAAAATAGACCATCGGAGGCCAAAATTGTGTAACAGCCGCGAGACGACCTGGGAAACACCTCAAACACCTCGGGAGGGACCAATCTAAGTTGTGGAAACTTACGGAACTAGCACGGGACTCTCGGTTTGAAAACTAAGTCCAAAAATGCACTTTTTCACACTTAAGCTTGAAAATAAGCCATCGGAGACCAAAATCGTGTAACAGCCACGAGCCGGCCTGGGGAACACCTCAAACACCTGGGGAGGGACCAATGTAAGTTGTGGAAACTTACAGAACTATCACGGCACTCCCGGTTTGAAAACTATGTCCAAAAATGCACTTTTTCACACTTAAGCTTGCAAATACGTCATCGGAGGCCAAAATCGTGTAACATCCACGAGATGGCCCAGGGAAAATGTCAAACACCTCGGCAGGGACCACTGTAAGTTGTGGAAACTGACGGAACTAGCACGGGACTTCCGGTTTGACAACTAGGTCAAAAAAGGCACTTTTCTCACACTTAAGCTTGAAAATAGGCCATCGGGGGAAAAAATTGTGCAACAGCCACAAGACGGCCTGGGCAACACCTTAAACATCTTGGGAGGGACCAACGTAAGTTGTGAAAACTTATGGAACTAGCACGGGAATTCCGGTTTAAAAACTAAGTCGAAAAAGGCACTTTTTTCACACTTAAGCTTGAAAATAGAACATTGAGGCCAAAATTGTGCAACAGCCACGAGATGGCCTGGAGAACACTTCAACCACCTCGGGAGGGACCAATGTAAGTTACGGAAACTTACAAAACTAGCACAGGACTCTCGGTTTGAAAATTAAGTCAAAAAATGTATTTTTTCACACTTAAGCTTGAAAATAGACCGTTGGAGGCCAAAATCGTGTAACATCTGCGAGACGGCCCGAGAAACACCTTAAACACTTCGGGAGGGACCAATGTAAGTGGTGGAAACTTACGAAACTAGCATAGGGCTCCCGGTTTGAAAACTAAGTCCAAAAATTCAGTTTTTCACACTTAAGCTTGAAAATAGGGCATCAGAAGTCAAAATTGTGTAACAGTCATGAGATGTCTTGGGCAACACCTCAAACACCTCGGGAGGCACCAACGTAAGTTGTGGAAACTTATGGAACTAGCACAGGACTCTCGGTTTGAAAACTAAGTCGAAAAAGGGGCTTTTTTCACAGTTAAGCTTGAAAATAGGCCATCAGAGGCCAAAATCATGCAACAGCCACAAGACAACCCGGGCAACACCTCAAATACCTCGGAAGGGACCAATATAAGTTGTGGAAACTTATAGAACTAGCACAGGACTCTCGGTTTGAAAACTAAGTTGAAAAATCGCTCTTTTCATACTTAAGCTTGAAAATAGGCCATCGGAGGCCAAAATCGTGCAACGCCCATGAGACTGCTCGGGAAACACCTCAAACACCTCGGGAGGGACCAATGTAAGTCTTGGAAACTTACATAACTAGCACGGGACTCCCGGTTTGAAAATTGAGTCAAAAAATGTCCTTTTCCCACACTTAAGCTTGAAAATAGGCCATCAGGGGCCAAAATCGTGTAACAGTCACGAGAAGGCCCGGCAAACACCTCAAACACCTCGAGAGAGACCAATGTAAGTTATGGAAACTTACGGAATCAGCACGGGACTCCCGGTCTGAAAACTAAGTAAAAAAAAGCACTTTTTCTAACTCTTAAGCTGGAAAATAGACTATTGGTGGCCAAAATCGTTAAACAACCATGAGAAGGCCCGGGGAACACCTCAGTCACCTCGGGAGGGAACAATTTAAGTTTTGAAAACTTATGAAACTAACACGGGACTCCTGGTTTGAAAACTAAGTCCAAAAATGCATTTCGTCACACTTAAGCTTGAAAATAGGTCATCGGAGGCCAAAATCGTGCAACAGCCACGAGATGGCCATGGAACACCTCAAACACCTCGGGAGGTACCAATGTAAGTAGTGGAAACTTACAGAACAAGGATGGGACTGCCGGTTTGAAAACTAAGTCAAAAAATGTACTTTTCCAACACTTAAGCTTGAAAATAGGCCATCGGGGGCCAAAATCGTGTAACAGTCACGAGAAGTCCTAGGAAACACCTCAAACACCTCGGGAGGGACCAATGTAAGTTGTGAAAACTTACAGAACTAGCATGGGACTCCTGGTTTGAAAACTAAGTCAAAAAATGTACTTTTCCCACACTTAAGTTTGAAAATTGGCTATCAAAATCGCGTAACAGTCGTGAGAAGGCCCGGGGAACACCTCAAACACCTCGGGAGGGACCAATGTAAGTTATAGAAACTTACGAAACTAGCACGGGACTCCCGGTTTGAAAACTAAGTCAAAAAAGACATTTTTTCCAACTCTTAAGCTTGAAAATAGGCCATGGGGACAAAATTGTTAAACAACCACAAGAAGGCCCGGGGAACACCGTAATCACGTCGGGAGGGACCAATGTAAGTTCTGAAAACTTACAGAACTAGCACGGGACTCTCGGTTTGAAAACTAAGTAAAAAAAGGCACTTTTTCCAACTCTTCTTCTTCTTCTAACTCTTAAGCTTGAAAATAGGCCATCGGGGGCCAAAATCGTTAAACAACCACGAGCAGGCCCGAGGAACACCTCAATCACCTCGGGAGGGACCAATGTAAGTTGTGAAAACTTAAGAAATTAGCATGGGACTCCCGGTTTCAAAACTAAGTCGAAAAGTGAATTTTTCCAACACTTAAGCTTGTAAATAGGCCATTAGGGGCCAAAATCGTGTAACAGGCACCGTAAGGCCCGGGGAACACCTCAAACACCTTGGGCGGGACCAATGTAAGTTTTGAAAACTTATGGAACTAGCACGGGACTCCTGATTTGAAAACTAAGTCGAAAAATGCATGTTAAATTGCATATTTAATTGATAAGATAATAATTGTCTAACTTGGATGTTTTTTTTTTTTTTTTTTTTTTTTTTTTTTTTTTTTTGCAGATTCAAGATTAGATATGGACATGTTTAGTAATTTGGAGAGCAGAAGCTAGCTCATTTTGTGTTTTTATTCATATTACCTTACATGTATTTTGGTTGCGTTGTAAATTTTATATTTTTGTTGGTATTACAGGACATATTTGGTAATCCGCACTTGATATTATATTTTTGTTGATATTAGTAGACATGTTTTTTGTGGATATTAGGAGACGTGTTTGGTAATCTGCATGTGGTTGATATTGTATTTTTGTGGATATTAGTAGATATGTTTTTTATGGATATTAGGAGAAATGTTTGGTAATCCGCATGCAGCTGATATTGTATTTTTGTGGATAGTGCTGAAATTCGATTGTGATGTTTATGAAAATGAACATATTTTTATTGATTTATAATAGATATTTTATTAAACAGGTTATTGAAATGCGCAGAGAATTTTTAGTGAAAAGAAAATTTTTAATTTGAAAATAGTACCCCCATTTTCAAAAAATTTAATTATTATTAGCGACGAAAAAAAAAATGTCGTGAAAAGAAAATTTTTAATTTGAAAATAGTACCCCCATTTAAAAAAAAAATAATTATTATTAGCGACAAAATAAAAAATGTCACTATTAGTTTTCAAAAAACATGACGAATAATTTTGTCACTGATGATATAGTACCAAACAAATAATTTCGTCACATTTGCTGAATATTTCGTCGCTAAATTGAAATATTTGGTGATAAAATGTTTTCTGTCATTGAAGAATTTTCTTTTCTGCTCATTTTTGTGACGAATTTTTTTGTCACCTTAATCTATATCATTGGTGAGGAAAACTTTCGTCACTAAAATCTATTTGGTGACAAAATATTTTGCTGCAAAAAACAATTAAAGTAAAATATTATCTAATTTTAGTGACAAAATTGATGTTATAGAGGACGAAAAATGCAACATTTGGAGACAAAAGATTTCGTCGCCAAAAATGAAAAATAAGCGACGAAACTATTTTTCGTCTGTAACGCCCTCAAAATAATACATATAAACTCACATTCTTGACATGCATAAACATAAGAGAATAAAGCATATTTCTATTTATCAAAGTATTCATTACAGATGTATTACATGTTGACAACAAAAGTAAATGCCCTACGGGCTTACAACTTTCCAAACCAACACTTGGTTACACAAAAGGAGAGTACTAACTCAAATACACTTTAAGCCCTTGGCTTGAATTTACATGTAACACCAGAATAACAAAACAACAAAATAGTCTTCAACTCGCAGAACCTTCCAAGCTATGTCCTTGGAGGTGACATATTACCTGAACCTGAAAATGATGTCCCATATAGAGTGAACCACAGCCCAGTAGAGATATACTAAACCAAGTATGATAAATAACTAAAACATTAGCATTCGATAAGTGGTTAACACATATACATCAACCTATTATACAATCTAGTTCCATGACAAATAGTCCATGTTTCATTTCACTTTCTGTTACTTATACAGTTTCGATTCACAAACATGGCTCAGAACCTGGCCAACCAATTCAATGAGACTATAACTCATTTTAAAACATTTCCATAATTCACAATTCACATGAGATAACGACTCATAAAGAAATACTTCCATACTTCACAACAAGTACACATATTTGCTGTACTAGTGGAGTCCATCCCCTATCTCCTCCCAAACAGGTTTGAGAGTCCATCCCCTATCTCCTCTCAAACCATGGAGTACATCCCCTATCTCCTCCTAAATATTATGCATATACAATGTATTTAAACACTTGTCATATACAACAACCAATCAATATACATATTTGCTGTATCATACCAACCGTCATACTCAATGACATATTCCACATGATTAGTTTCAGTTTTCCCTAATCAACATACAGTGTCTGCAACAATCAAGACTATCCTCCACCGATCGCCCAAAGCAGTTATTTCTAAACAGATAATAAATGCATCAAACAGATATAACATCAACATTTACATAGGTGAGCGATTAATTAATCCAACTACACCATTCAATCCCATAATTTCTTGATTTTATTATCCTCAACTCAATTTCATTTTTCCTCAATTTCCCAAATTCATTTATTACAACAATTAGGGTATTTTCCCTTTTTTCTCAACTATTGCCCCTAAGGCCAAATTTCACCAATTTAACTCTCAAAACCATATTTCCAAGGCTTTAAATACACATGGAGCTTTAAAACATAAAACCCCTCTTTTACAAATTACACAACAAACCCTAACTTTTCCCAACAACACCAATCAAAATGACTAAAATTTATAGTAAAACTCATAGAATAGAGTAGGTTATCCCTACCTCGAAATGAAGAGACCAAATGGAGAAGATGGTGAAAACCCAAAGTGCTCCAAATCCAAGATTGTTCAGATTAAAGTGAAGCCCACGCCACCCTCTATCTTTCTTACAAAGAGATTAGAGTAGAAACACTCAAGAACTAGATGAAACCCTAGAGAGAAGGTATATAGAGAGAGAAAGAGCTGCTGGTCCAGGGTTTGTATAAAAGAAGATGATGAAAAAGTGAAGTGTAACCTGTGGCTGCCAACTGATATATTCGAGGTTCGCTCGAGCGACCAGACACAAAGAAACCTCGCTCGAGCCAACAATTCGAAGCTTCAGGACTGCAACCCAAAAGCACGCTCGAGCGAAGAAAAGCTCGCTCGAGCGAAGAAACTCAAAACATAGACCTCACTCGCTCGAGCGAAGAAAAGCTCGCTCGAGCCAAGAATTGCAACTTTCAGGTCCAGAACCAGACGTAGACGCAAGCTCGAGAGCAAGACTTCTTGCTCGAGCCACCAGACACACCACCCAACTCTCGCTCGAGCGAAGGAACATTGGCTTGAGCAAAGGAACAAAAGCAAAGAGCTCGCTCGAGCGAAGACACCAAAATCTGGGCAGCAACCATTTGTTCCCAAACACAACCAACCTGTTACAAACCTGCCCAACACATCCTAAAACTCATATACAAAGAATTGAAGGACGGAGATAAGATATACACAACAATCAACATCCACGGAACTAAGCCCGGATTACAACAATTAATGGAGGGAAAACCGGGATCGTTATATCGTCACCAAGTACTTTCAGCGACAACGTAGAGGCGACAAACGTGGTGACAAAATTTTTTCGTCATAGATCACTTTAGTGACGAAAATTTGATGTTTGGAGACAAAATCAGTTTGTCACCAAAGGCCTTTTTGTTGTAGTGAAAAAATTCCACTAAAAAGAATGTAAAATCACAATTTCTAATTTTTATAATTTTAAAAATATTTAAAAATAGTGCTATTGGCTAACAAAGTAATTATAAATTATAAAAAATGTATATATAAAAAATAATAACAACCTAAAATTACTAATTTTTAAAATTTTAAAAATATTTAAAAATAATAATATTAGCTAACAAAGTAATTATAAATTTAAAAAAAATAATAATAATTGAATTACAAGTTTCTAAAATCTCTCTTCTAATATTTATTTCTTTCCTAAATCTCATAATCTATCTATTTATACTATATATTATACCAATGTGACTTTTCATCTTAGAGGCTCTATGTGTTTCAAAAACTTAAATCTAATTTTTTGAATTTTTGATTTTTATAAAAAAAATATTAAAACATCTATTGGCTACTCCAAGGAGACAAATATTAGCCTTCAAATTTTTTTAATGCAAATATATTGCCGGTCAATACCAACAAAAAAAAAGAAAAAAAAAAAAGAAAAGAAAGAAAGCGAGAAAAAAAAAAAGCACACAATTCTCAACCTCCATGTCCCTCTCAAAATAAATCAAGCCTTTATTTAAAAAGAATATAAATATTATACAATCTTCTCTCTCCTAAAATAAATCTAATGAAAAGGAAACTTTCTCATCTTCCATAAAATGTATACGATTAATATCTCTCACAACTGGTCTGATCTATATAAACCTAAAATAAAAGCATAAAATAAAAATTAAACTTTATATCTAGATTCTCTCTCTATTCCATAATTAAATATAATTTTATTCCCAAATAAATTTAAGCATATCTATACTATATATAATTTTTTTTTTAAATCTCATAATTTATTATTTTTTGTCACACCCCAAAATAAATATGATAAATCCAACTCATAAACGATAGTCAAGCTGAACAAAGTGCTTTTATTAATTAGAGTTAATATACAAAAAGTGAAACATGCGATACACATTCATAAATAGTTCATCCTAAATCTATAGCATATGTTACAAATAGTAAAGAGTAATGAAAGCTAAACAAATATTCATATGCCCTAAAGACTTACATTTTTCCAAGTCATTGCATGGTTACAACAAAAATGAGTCTAACTCAACACACTTAAGCCTTTGGCTATACAAAGTAATTATAATAAAAAGGAAGCTCTTGCTCCAAATTTCCCTAATACTACTGTCTTGGTGGAGGCATATCTCCAATACCTGAAAACGGTTTTTCCCAAATAGGGTGAGTCAAAGTCTAGCAGAAACAATCTATCACAATATATGAATCTTAACAAAAATACAAGTATGAGATGCATATTCAATACCCACAATAAAATCAATTATAACTCTTTTACAAACTAGAATAAGTCAAGCTTTATATCTCAATCCATTCTATCTCAATTCCTGAGTCATTTTCATTTTTATCTCATTTTAAACAACCAAACTGAGGATACAACTCAATGGTTCTCAAATCAATGTAGCCATCATACAAGCACTTCCATTTTCAATTTTACAGGTATTCCGTCCATGGGAACAAGCACCCATGTGTACATACGGTTTTTGGGACTTTTACCCTGGACGCACAAAACAACTTAATTTAATGGAGTCCATCCATTTCTCCTCCCAAACATGGAGTACATCTCCTTTCTTCTCCTAAACATCAAATATATACATTGTATTAAAAACACAGTCATATTCAATGACAAATGATAAGGAATTAGTTTCAATTCGCCTAATCCTCATGCAATTTCTACAACAATCATAGCTATCATCCACCAATAGCCCAAAACAGATATTTCTAAACAGACATACAATCTTCAAGACAAATAAGTTATCCAAATTTCCATAGGTGAGAGGTAATGCATACCCAACTCCACCATTTATATGGACGTTCATCACATTTCATATCTCCAATACCAATTTCATTATTTATACAAAATAATTATTTTAAACAATGTAGGGCTGTGATGACCGGGTACATTATTTGTCTCGTTCCTTTTCGTTTAACCTTGGGTCTACCTTTATTAGAGTGTCGGGTTTAACCGGGAGCCTTGTTAATGATTTGGGTTTGTTGTATTTGGAAGTTTGTTTCAAAGTTCTTGCTTTTATTTATTTCTGTGTCAAGTTTCTCATGTTTCAGAAGGTGCGAGGTTGGATTCGGAGTGCCCGATGTTGATCTGGAAAATTTCCTGGCTGGAGGACCGAGCTGCACGTGCGGGAAACAGGGGAAGTCCTGGGTTGGCTACTGCATAATATGCAGATGTGGAAGAAGGTGCGGGGTAGGGGTGCCACACGTGCGGGGGTGAGTGCCACACATACGGGAGGCACGCTCAACACATGCGGGAATGAGTGCCACACGTGCGAGAGTCGCTGATGTCCGAAAATCTGTTTTTCTTTCTTCCTTGGGCTGTCTGTATAGCCCTTTTTGTATATCTCTCTCTCTCTACAAACCCATTTCTCCTCCTTCTCTCTACACTTCCCCATACCAAAACCTTGATTTCTTTAAATCCATTAGAGCTTTGCCCATAGTTCCTTCATCAAAGTTGGAGAACTTTTTGAGGGCTTCGTTGTGTGCGGTGGAGATCATATTTCAACACTATTGGATTTGGAGCTTTCACCTCTTTTTCCTCCAAGAACTTGAGGTAAGGATTTTCTTAGAGTTATATATATGTTTTTGCAAGATTTAGTTGATTTTCGAAATTTCTTTTTCTAGCATTAAAACTTGGTTGTTAACTCAAGAATGTGGGTGGTTTGAGAGTGGATTTCTTAACGGTTTTGAACTACATTGATTGAGAAAAAGAATATTTTCGAAGAAATCTTTCCAAATGATTTGGGTGTGTATAGTTGTGGTGAGAAAACCTAGAGATTTGGGGATTTTGAAAAGTTGTTGAGAATCCATGGATGACATTGTTATTATATTATCCTTTTGTGCCAAAATGAATAAGTGAATGAAGGATTTCTCATCTATATATATATAAATGATGAATTTCATGAAATATGAGAGTGGTGATTTTGGGAGTTGTTGTACAAAGATGTTGATATAATCTTGAAATGACTAAATTGTTGAGAAATGTACGAAATGCGGAAATGTTTTTACTTGTCAATAGATTTAAATGAATACGAGGCTATTTTTTGAAATAGCATTGAAAGGAGAAATGAGAATTTTGATTGTTATGGAATTATTGTTGAGATATTTGAAAATGGAGAAATGTTATGTGGCATTGATAGTTATTGCATTGCATACCCATCCAATTGGTTATTACACATATTGAATTGAGTTTGGAAACTTTTGCATTGAGAAAAGAAAGTTTGTGAATAAATTTTTCATGGAATTGCTTTTGGATAAATACGCTGGTAAGTCCGCATAGAAGGTGTAAATGAAATTGATTAAGTTGGCCTGAGTGTCTGGGGTGAAAGACCAAAAATGCGCACGGAGGAGGTACCACTTCCCTTCCAGTTAGCAACCTGTAAAGTGGGGTTTTGCTAGTGCTAGTTATGCCTACTTGCAGACACCAACCTAGGGATTACCTGAGTTGTACTTACCGCCCCTTGAACTAAATCCATATTTTTTTTGAATTGTTGAGATTTCAAGTTATCATTGAACATGATGGTTTTCAAAAGACATAAATATGATTTTCTTTCAAAAGCATGGCATGGCATATGCATTTCATTTGATGAAGCTTATATAAAATGTATATACTTTATTAAGAATTTCCTACTGGGCATTATGCTCACTCCTGTGGTATTTGGTGCAGGAAAAGATGTGGTGATTTCGCCAAATTAGGGCGTAGACGTATTTGTTGAGAGCATATGACTCTTATTTTGTTGTGGTATATTTTGCTAGCCAAGGGCTATAACTGTATGGGTTCGAGAAACCAATTTTTGTATAACCGGGTTTAAGCCTTGGAATTTGTAAGCCTTGAGGGCATTTATTTATTTTAGATTTGATGTTCTATATGCTATAGATTCATGCACTAGAAATCATTGAATGTATAATTCGCATGTGAAACTATTTTGTACAAACCTCATGATTATGTAATGTAAATGTTGAGGAATTATTCTGGTTTACCATAAGAAGCCTGTGGTTATGGTTCTATCTTTATGCTTGAATTTTTGGGGCGCTATAACTTGGTATCAAAGCTATCAAGTTTGAATATTTGGGGCTCGTGGGAAGTGGTGGTTTTACCACAAGGGTTCATATCGCATGATTAGGAGATATTGTATTGTGGACGCGCCTCGAGGGCCTCATGCTTACCACAGTTCTGACTCAAATTGTCACAGTTCTGAATCTAATCCCGCAAAGTGCAATGCGAGACCGATAAATCACCAAAGAGTCCAAATCCGGCAAATCGTTTTGGGAAAACTGATTTTTAAGAAAAAAGTGCCAAACATGGACTGTTTTTCCAGATACAGAGTCACCACCTAAATATTTATTTTGGGGAAATTTAGGAAACCCTGACTCGTTGCCTAAGGCCACGTGTCCGTCATCACCAAACTTGCCTCGACTCGGAAACTTGGGTACAATTGGGAAAGGTCATCTATGAGCATCCCCGCACGCCTGATTCGAAGATCGGCCTGTACTAAGCATGATATTTTGTTTTGAAAACGTATGTGTTCTTATTCCGGTTAATTAGCTAATCTTACTATGTGATGTGCACAACACACAAGTATAGACTAGATCACCTAATTTGGAACAAAGCATCGCATATCCGTTTGTTTGGAAATGGTTTGAAGTTTGCTACTCGCAAGTAGACTAAAATGCGGATTTCAATGAATCGTTCCAATTCAAGTAATCCAACCTTCACCCAGAGGCATTCAGGCAGTTATATCATATAAGCAATTAGCCTCATGGCAAGCATGCTGTCATGTTAACACTCACATACATGCAAGATGCTAAAGCATAGACACGTACAGTGTACTCCGAGCCAAAACAAGAAACTAGTTAGAAATCATGCATGATCCTAGTTCATGTTAAAATGGCTAATGCAACACATGTGAGGATGCAACTAAAATAGGCTCAGCTATTCTAGAATGGCATGTGAGATGCGACAACTCGATACATGTATTCAACTTGGAATTGAAATAGGATGCAGTTAGTATGATGCGCCGAGCCCCGTGCATGTAATACAAATGGATGGATGCAAACATGCGAGCATAAGGATGCTAATTGGAACATGACCTAAAACTAACCATTGAAAGCAGGTAAGTAAAAGGGAGAAAGATGTGGGGTTGGAAGACATTCACACACTCACACACACTTATTACAAAATTCGCCCACTCGACGGAGGGTCCGAAAGAATAATACAAATTAACTAACTAACAAGAAAATTAATTATTACACAACACTTAACTAATTAAACAAATTAATTAAGCTACTAAAGCAGTAAAATAGCCTCGGGAAGAGAGATGCATGCATGCTCGGTCAGCTTCGCTCGGAAATCCATCGCCATGTCATGTTGCCTCTGTTTGCACTGCTCTGCACCTCTGAAAACTGCACAAGTCTCAAGGATGCTTCTAAATCACCTTCTGGGTGCTGTGAGAGGCCATCGGCCAAGTGGAAAGGCCATCGGCCAAGGGGAACTGGTCATCGACCAATAATGGGGCTCTCGGCCAACAATTTGTAGCCGACAGGCCATCCATTCCTGCAGAATGCTGTTTTGCTGTAACAGAGGACAAACAGAGCATGGCAATACATTTTCAAGACAATGTCTGCACAACTACACCCTTTATCATGTTTAAGACTCAAAGGTGTGTAGTTCTCAACCGTCGGACCACCAATCACGTATTTCAACGCATGATGGCCAAAGGAGCTAAGTGTGCAATTCAATGTCAAATGAAATGTACAAAAAAAAATAAGGGCCCCAAACCTCTATCATGCTTGATCAAGAGGCAAGGGAATGCACACACAATGCAATGCGGCCAGCATGCAAACTGCTATACAATGCAACATGATTGACTCGAAACTAATGGCATGCCAACTCAATGCAATGCAACCTAAGCATGCAAGCAAAGCTAATGCAACATGAGTGTGCCAACAACAATGTCATGCAACCTAAACATGCAAAGACAGGCAATATTAAACCAATGTAATGCATGCATGATTAACTTAACAAAGCAACACAAGCATGCAAATATGAGGTCATATAACAAGCATACAACAACATGCAATGCAATATGCATGCAACAACATGAAAACCACATACTCAATGGACTTAAACTAAAAATGGACAACCCTCAGCCATGCCCAAATCAGTGGCCATAATGCTGAAACGATGGCTTGAAAAAGTAAGGAAATGCAAGCTCATGCATTGGCCCATGACTTAAGCATAATAGCACAACTCTCAAACATAATGAAGAGGTGACAAATGTGAGAATTTAGCAATGAAGTAAGCTCTGAAATTACATTCCAAAGGGTGCTAAATCATGCAAATAGCTCAAATAAAGCATGCCAAGAGGCCTGAAATACAAAGCTAGTCGAGGGCTTTACACTACAACCATACCAAACAATGCTCAAATGACCTAAAGGACTCAAAACAGACCTAAGGCAGGTCAAAATGGTAGCAAAAACATGCTGGACTCACAACAAAGATGGCAAGAAAGATAGGCTCCCGAATTAGCTCACAAACAAGGCATAAGGGCACAACTCTTAAACAAAATGAAAGAGTGATAATCACGAGAGCATGGAAAAATTTTATGGCCTAAAATTACCTACCAAATGATTCCATATCATGCAAATAGCTCAAATATGACATGCTTAGGGGCCCAAAGTGCAAGGCTAGCAAAGCCAAATACACCATAGCTATGCAAAACCAAACATGCATGACCAAAACCACTTAAATCAGACCTCAAGCATGTTAAATCAAAGCCAAAAATGTACTGGAGTGGAGCCAAAACATGCTAGAATAATAGGCTACAACATCAAGCATATAAGGCTAGCAAAGTGGATTTACACTACAAGTGTATAAAGCATACAAGAGCTGAGCAAGACAGCCCAAAACAGAGTTATGGAAGGTCTGGAAAGTCACAAAAATGAGCCTAAACAAAGCCTCCAAGAAATAGAAAGACATGCTCTTTTGGTTCGCCATCAACACATGCTAGCAAGACAAGAGGAGAGGGGGCCACCCTCTCCTATTTGGGCCCTCAAAATAGGGTTTTTACCACTGAAAATTCTCTGGATTTTAGTGGTTTTAAAGCCAAAAAGAAGTTGTTTGAAAGGCTTGAAATTTAGCTCAAAAGGCCATACAAGCCAATGAGCAAAAGGGAGGACAACCCCCTAACCAACTACGGCACAAACCAAGACTTTTAGGACTGAAAAACAGAGGAAAAATAGAGGTTTTTGTAGTTCAACACCACCCCCAAAAAAAGCCCCAAAGTAGTTGAAAACTATGGCAAAGCTAGTATGCAAAACAAGCTAAAAGGGGTGTGTGATTACCTTTGGAGCACAGCAGCAAAACAACCACTTTTCTAAGCCAAAAAACCTTCAATCAGCCCAAAAATAGGTTCCAAGGGACGTCAATCCAATGGTGATCAACTTTGATGAAGGATGCTTAGGCAAACTAGAAGTATTTCTTTACTTCCAAGCACTTCTATGCACAAAATGGGCAAGGGAGTGGAATATAGAGAGAGGGGCAGAGATTCAGCTCTGGAAGTTGTAGAGAGAGAGAGACTCTTTAGAGTGAGAAGCTCCCAAAACTTGCTCAAGAAGTTCTCTCATTTGAAAATGAGAGATATAGCCTCATATTTAGCAAAAACAAGACTCAAGGTCGAAAATATCTGGTTTGGAATAGGTGGCACAAGCTGGAAACAGCTGGAGGAGAAATATCTTCAAAAATTCTGAGTTTGGGTCACTCTTGGCCGGCCGGCCATCTTTAGTGCAGGTCTGCTACTTGTGATGGCCGATCTGCTACTTTTTTGGCCGACTGCACACATTTGTGGCCGACAGGAAATTCTACTCTGTAGGTCCAACTTCAAATGGGCATAACTCCTTCATATGAACTCCTTTTCAAGTCATTCTTGTGTCCAAATTGAAACCCCGGAAGTAAGCTTTCCAATGGTGATAGCCTTGCATAAAAATGCTAACTGTGCAAAAAGTTATGCCTCTTTTAGTGAAGGTTGCTCAGTTTCGGTCCAACCAGAATGATGCCCAAAACCGATCACATCTCCTCCATCTGGACACGGCTTTAGGAGATTCTTAATTGAAAAATGAAGCCCCGGAAGTAAGATTTCCAATGGTGGTGGCCTCATAGGTGAAATCCAAGTATTCAAAAGGATATGCTTGATTTAGCGAGAGCTGCTCGACTCTCTCTTAGCGATTCATACCCAACTTCTTCCTGAACTTGGTTTCTTCCCTCTTCTCCTCTTTTCTTCAACTCCAAACCCCTAAGCAAGGTGTTTTGAAAGATTTTCCAAAGATCTCAGCTCTCTTTCATTCATTTCCACTTTGTCCTCGCTCGATTTACCGAAAAGCGCAACATTTGACAAAATGCAAGCCTCGGAACATCGTAGAAACTTTATTTCAAAAACATTTTGAAAGAGAGGGTTTTAAGGTCTAAAAACCATTCAAAAATAGCTTTGGTCCAAAAATGGGGTGTGAGGTTAGGATTTGACTCTCCTTGCCAAAGAAATTGAAGTTTGCTCTGCATAGCCTGCATCACTAAGTAAACCATCAGTAATGCCCAAGTCTTAAGGGCGGTCAAAAATGCGGTGTCTACAGTTGCCCCTCTTTGACAGAGCTCGAAAGTCACGAAGTGACGGAAGTGAATGTCAAAGCCCAGAGACGACCCATTTTGGACAAGGCCGAGGACTTGGACAAACAAACAAAGAAACAAAATAATATAGATGTGCCCGTAGGTTGGGTCAAAATGCAAATGACATGGATGATGCAAGACCATAACTTATGATTATGCAAAGAGGGCTGTAATGAAACACTTAGGCAAAATAAACGCAACATTTTAAGCAAATGCTATGCAAGCAAGAAAACACAAACCAAACTACATCTCATGCAGAAAGGATGTAAGAAAATTATGCAATCTTAACCACGCACCCTGTAGGAAAGACTAAGAGTGACCATTGGGGACACCTGAGGTCTCAAACAAGATCCCAACGCATTGCACGCGTAAGGAAAGAGAGTGGTACAAACATTGGAACATGTTCCAAATGCTCTAAACCAAAGAGGGAGACACACAGGGACGTATGCCGGTGTTTCGGAAAGGTATAAGCATTGGAACGTATTCCAAATGCTCTTAACTAAAGAGGGAGAAACATAGGGACGTATCCCCGTGTTTCGGAAAGAGAAGGAGAAACATAGGGATGTATCCCGGTGTTTCGGAAAGGTATAAGCATTGGAACGTATTCCAAATGCTCTTAACCAAAGAGGGAGAAACATAGGGACGTATCCCCGTGTTTCGGAAAGAGAAGGAGAAACATAGGGATGTATCCCGGTGTTTCGGAAAGGTATAAGCATTGGAACGTATTCCAAATGCTCTTAACCAAAGAGGGAGAAACATATGGACGTATCCCAGTGTTTCAGAAAAGCATAAGCATTGGAACGTATTCCAAATGCTCTTAACCAAACAGGGAGAAACATAGGGACGTATCCCGATGTTTCGGAAAGGTATAAGCATTGGAACATATTCCAAATGCTCTTAACCAAAGAGGAAGAAACATAGGGACGTATCCCGGTGTTTCGGAATAAAAAGAAGAAACATAGGGATGTATCCCGGTGTTTCGAAAAAGGGAAAGAAACATAGGGACGTATTTCGGTGTTTCGGAGAAGGAGAAGAAACATAGGGACGTATCTCGGTGTTTCGAAAAAGGGAAAGAAACATAGGGACGTATCCCGGTGTTTCGAAAAAAGAGGGAAGAAACATAGGGACGTATCCCGGTGTTTCGGAAAAGGAGAAGAAACATAGGGGCGTATCCCGGTGTTTCGGAAAAAGAGGGAAGAAACATAGGGACGTATCCCAGTGTTTCAAAAAAGGAGAAGAAACATAGGGACATATCCCGGTGTTTCGGAAAAGCGGAAGAAACATAGGGACGTATCCTGGCGTTTCAGAAAAGGAGAAGAAACATAAGGACGTATCCTGGTGTTTCGGAAAAGGTATAAGCATTGGAACGTATTCCAAATGCTCTTAACCAAAGAGGGAGAAACATAGGCACGTATCCCGGTGTTTCGGAAAAAGAAGGAGAAACATAGGGACGTATCACGGTGTTTCGGAAAGGTATAAGCATTGGAACGTATTCCAAATGCTCTTAACCAAAGAGGGAGAAACATAGGGACGTATCCCGGTGTTTCGAAAAGGTATAAGCATTGGAATGTATTCCAAATGCTCTTAACCAAAGAGGGAGAAACATAGGGACGTATCCCGGTGTTTCGGAAAGGTATAAGCGTTGGAACGTATTCCAAATGCTCTTAACCAAAAAGGGAGAAACATAGGGACGTATCCCGGTGTTTCAAAAAGGTATAAGCATTGGAACGTATTCCAAATGCTCTTAACCAAAGAGGGAGAAACATAGGGACATATCCCGGTGTTTCGGAATAAAAAGAAAAAATATAGGGACGTATCCCGGTGTTTCGGAAAAGGGAAAGAAACATAGGGAGGTATCCCGGTGTTTCGAAAAAGGAGAAGAAACATAGGGACGTATCTCGGTATTTCGGAAAAAGAGGGAAGAAACATAGGGACGTATCCCGGTGTTTCGAAAAAGGAGAAGAAACATAGGGACGTATCCTGGCGTTTCAGAAAAGGAGAAGAAACATAGGGACATATCTCGGTGTTTTGGAATAAAAAGAAGAAGGTGTTTCGGAAAAGGGAAAGACACATGGGGACGTATCCCGGTGTTTCGGAAAAAGAGGGAAGAAACATAGGGACATATCCCGGTGTTTCGGAAAAGGAGAAGAAACATAGGGACGTATCCTGGTGTTTCGGAAAAGGGGAAGAAACTTAGGGACGTATCCCGGTATTTCGGAAAAGGAGAAGAAACATAGGGACGTATCCCGGTGTTTCAGAAAAGGAGAAGAAACATAGGGATGTATCCCGGTGTTTCGTAAAAGGGGAAGAAACATAGGGACGTATCCCGGTGTTTCGAAATAAAAAGAAGAAACATAGGGACGTATCCCGGTGTTTCGGAAAAGGGGAAGAAACATAAGGCGTATCCCGATGTTTCGGAAAAAGAGGGAGAAACATAGGGACATATCCCGGTGTTTCGGAAAAGAGGAAGAAACATAAGGACGTATCCCGGTGTTTCGAAAAAAGAAGGAGAAACATAGGGACATATCCCGGTGTTTCGGAAAAGGAGCGTACAAAACAATGCAAGGGAAAAGTGTGTGACAATGCAAGTGTGGAAAATATGCATAACAATGCAAGTGAAAAGGTGCATAACAATGCAACTGGAACGTGCATAACAATGTAGGTCGAGTATGCATAATAATGCAATTTAAAGGGTACATAGCAATGCAGGCAGAGTGTGCATCACAATGCAAAGAGAACGGTGCATAACAATGCATTTTCAGTGCAACATCAACAACATGTTTGAAGTAAACTACTGAATAAGGAAATACACGCCTTAACGAGACCAATTCAAACGCAACCTCCGATTTACCTCTCGGAGGACTTGGCGACACGCTTAGCTCAAAAGGGTATACCCTGTTCATATTGGCGAGAGGTAACATGTGCATGTGAAACCCTCAGGTGCTGCCTGAATTGCCATTCTGGCTTGAAGAAAGCTTACACTTGGGGTCGAGATACACTCATACTCCAGAGAAACGGCGAGGCCTAAGAAGGTGCACCTGGAATGCAGTCTCGGAATTTGCTGGAGTTAAAACACACTAAGATGCTCCACATTTTCCCTCTTTTCTTTTGCTTTGCAGTCTGGAACCCACATAGCTTCAGATAGGTCCTTGTCTTACTATTCACACTTATTGGGGGTGGACCCTGTAGTTTTATGAAAGAACGAATTATGTTTTGCACAATTGTGGAGAATGGCATAGCACTCTGAACACAAAACGATATCATTTTGAAATTAGTTGTTAACCAGGTATTGAGCCTACGACTGAAGATAGCGAAAAGACTCAACAACGAAAAACAAAAAGGTAAACAACCTAAACACATCGAGAAACACTCGAAACGACTCAAAACAAAAGATGAACAAAACAACAAAAGACACGACAAACAGATGTGTTACAAGGGCGAGAGACCTCTCGGATCACGAGGAACTAGTTTCTCCGGGTATTGTTTCCCACCCTTTCTTATTTGTGATTCTCACATCACTCTGGCACTCAATCTCTATTTTTCTGAAAAAGCCCTTTTCTCACTTTTCTCTCAGCGCACATCTCTCTATTCTTCAATCTCTCATTTTTTATCCCTTCCCTAGGTGGTTAATGGATAAACAAGAAGTTGTGGGCTCATGCTCCTAGCATTCTGCTAGATGCTTCTTCTTCTACTCACAACAGTGAACTTTCTCACAGTGGGGTTATGCTACAACTAGGTGTGTAGCAAATCTGCAGCTGACATCGGTTAACGATGCTCTGTTGGGGAGTTTGGACGTGATCAGATCTGTCCAGATGAAGGAGTGGAATATCTAGATCCATTCCAGTTTGTGCTTCGCACTTGGCTTGATACCTCGTTGCTCGGAGGATGAGATAGCTTTCAGTATTTTGCTATTAGCTTCAGTTGTGCCCTTTTTCTGGCAAGTAGAGTGCCCTTTCTGGCAAGTATGTTGACAATGGGGAAAAGACAGAACACCTGACTCAACTGTGCCCCTAGTTCATCATTTTGACCATTTTTATTTTGGCTTTTCTACTAAAACAATTTTGACCAACATGAGAGTTAAATTAACATACTTGTTTGATTTTCTGATTCAAAATCAGGCAAGTCAGGTTGTGAGCACTGAAAATTTTCCTTTTTTTTTTGGGGTCCAAGAAAAGGTTCAGTTTTGAAAAAAAATGGAATAATTTTCGAGAGAATTAGTCAACTTCATTAAAAATCCTCAAAAACTACTTTTGCAAATGGCCACTACTTGACCAACACGGAATTTACCCTTGAGATGCACAATCTCAGATCCAAAACAATGGAAAATTGCCCCTTGTCTGAATGGCACCACAGCGCACTGTATGGCAACGGAAAGTTGCCCCTTGTTTGAATGGCAATTGGTGGCAATGGAAAGTTGCCCCTTGTCCGAATAGCGTCGCAGCATACTGTAACCCGCTCTTATAATGAGGGTCGCAACTGGACTCTTGGATAAAGAAGCGACAAAGATGACCCGTTCAAACTCATGGACAGGACAGTTGAATTTGAAGTGTTTATGGCTAGACTTCAGAATGAAGTTGCCTACGTATCCCAAACATGGGAATCAAGCCTGACGTAGTTTCGGGTTAAGGTACACTCGGGTATTTAACCTCTCCTTTTACGCTCTAACTTTTGCTAAGGCTGCCCTTCCGGGTTTTCAACCTTGCGAGCTCTGTTTTTCTTTTCTTTTCAATTCTTTTTATTTCTTTTTTTTCTTTTTTCATTCTTTGCATTTTTCTCCTTTTTTTTTTCAATTCTTTTTTTTCATTTTCTGTATTTTTCTATTTTTGTTCTTTTTCTTTTCTTTTCTTTTCATTTGCTCTAACTTTTGCCTGGGTCACCCTTCCGGGTTTTCGGCCCAGCGAGCCTCTCAAGGGTAAAAGTGTAGCTTTGTCCATGCCAAATGGTTTTAGGGTCTCGAAGCCATCCGAATCCAAGAGAATGGCTGATGTCTGCTGATGATGTAGAAGTCCATCCAATGGGGGCAGAATTTGCCCCTAGTGTTGTGGATAGGAACTCGGTTGTTCTTCAACAAAACTTTCTTCTTTCTTCCCTTCTCGGATTTGGCATTCTTGCCAGTTTTCCCTGGTTTGCAGAAAAGACTCATCTTTGACTCTTCGAGCGCATCTGACATTTTTGCTCCTAGTTCAAGGGTTGCTTCAAATTTGGCCACACAGGCCTTACATTGTAGTTGACGGTTGAACATTCTGAATCCAAGTTCAAGGTTTGAAAGCAAAGGGGTTGAGTCTTGAGGCTGAGAGCGATCCTAAGCTGCACAATCTCAAAATCAATTCCACACAGGTCTTCGAGGGACCACGCAAAATATTTTTTGAAATCTTTTAAGAAAGCGACTAATCGCTTGCGCGGAAGACAATGCAGAACCAATCTGGATCAAGCCAGGATTCTTCTCAGTACTCACATTAACAAACATGATCTCATTCATTAAGGGCTTAGCATGCCTTTCTTTCTCTCAATTGATCAAATTTTGCAAAAACCTGAGGAATTCCTTCCTCTTCGTTTTCAACACATTATTCGAAAAGTTTTGAAAAACTTAGGTCGATGCAATGATTTCAAGGCACAGAAGAGCAGGTGAAATGTATTACCGTTTCATTCTAAACTTGCTGGCACAACAGGCTCAAAGTAGCAATAAGCACAAAAACACGATAGCCACAGCTGTTTCGTTCAGATTTCCTGGTTGCAACTGGCTCTACAGCAGAGACAGACTCAAAAGAAAGCAAAAGGACAATCACAAAACAAAATAATCATGTCCAAGGTGATAGCCTCGGAATCACCCAACTTCTGTACAACAGGACTGACTCAATACAACAAGACAGACCCCAACTGACTCAGTATGAAAAGACTGACTCTATACAGCAAGACAGACTCTAAACAACATGACAAAACTGACTCAATACCGGAGTCAAAAAGTACAAAAGCTAGCATTTGCAAATGCTCAAAATAGTGCGTGCCATATGCCACATCTGCGGTAAACTGAGTGCCGCCCGCAGGTGGTTCATTCGCTGATCACATCACATTATCCCCCAAGTTCATTGATCCAGTGCCGATAGACTTTGCGAGACTGGTGCGGTGATGACGTTGTTATCAATCAAATTTTGTATCTTATGGCGATGACAGATGTAACTGTCAGTGTCATGACCGGTTTGTTGATGGAAAGTACAGTACTTAGCCAGGTCATGCTTTGGAGGGAGAGGATCGGGTAGAGGCCGTTGTTCTAACGGTTTCAGATGTCCTTTCCTGAGTAAGACCCCTAGAGCTTTAGACAGAGGCGTATAAAGCGGGGTGAAAACCCTCTTGCCTCGGGGTAGATAGTTCGAAGTTCGGGGGTTTGGATTGGATGCACCAACAAAGGGGGTGGCTGTTTTCGGAGTGGTGGTGACCATTCCAACTTCAGAAGATCTTGCAGCTGCGTCACCACTGACGGTCGCATTCAAACGGCGTGTGTAACCCTTCTTGGTTGACTCCCTTTCGTGGTCAATCAGACCTTGTTTCATTACGTCTTCAATCTGCACCCCAATCTCGTGTAGGTCCGCAAAGGTGGGAAAGGGTAAGACTATCATCTTTTGCATTAGCCTGGGTTGGAGGTTGCACACAATCATCCTGATCTGGTCTTTGTCAACTGGCTTGATGGTCATCATCAAGGCCTTAGCCCTCCAACGGGTTACAAAATCGGAGAAGCTCTCCTTTGGCTCTTGGCGGGTGACTTCAAGATCACGAGTTGTGACCTCGATCTGTGTGTTATAGGAGTATTGAGCAATGAAGGCCTCAACCATCTCTTCCCAGTTCAGTTTCACAGAGTTCTCCAACTTCGCATACCAGATTGCGGCTATCCCAGACATGGTTCGGCCGAATAGTGACAGCTTCTGAGCTGTGGTCAAGCCCATTGGCCTCAGGATATCAGAAAACAGGTGGAGGTGCACCATTGGGTCTCCAGAGCCCTCGAAGCGGTCGATATGTGGCATCTTGAACCGGTCCGGTAATGTCACCACTGATTCGGTATAACCATCCTCTATATCCGGAATGGCGTTAGCGCCTTGAGCTCTTTTGAAAAGCTTTTCAAGCTCGATGACCTTCAGGGCGGTCGGGTCCATTTCAGATTCAAACGGTGTATCTGTTGGAAAGGCCAGTGCCTTTGAAATCTGCGGTAGAACTGGTGGCGGAACTGGTCCTGTTGGGGCGTCTGTCTCTTCCTGGACGTTTGCAGTGTCCCCGAGTATCGGAACTCTAAGTGGGGGAGGAGGTGGGTGCGAAGCAGATGCTCCGGCTTGTTGCGGTTGCTGTTGCTACTAAAGCTTGGCGATTAAGTCTGCTTGCTGAGCCATAACCTCCGCCTGGTGTGCGGCAACTTCTGCTTGGCGGGCAGCATCCCGCTGCATAGCCTGCATGGTCTCTTGGAGTTGACGCATCATGTCCTCCATATCAACTGAAAACTGCAGATCTGATTGAACAGGTGTGTATTCCCTCTCTGAGGTGGAAGCAGATATCTTAGCCCAACTACGCACAGGTGAGGTGGATAATAACCACTGATCCGCAGACTGTTGAACTGGTGATCTGTGCTTGACTGGCCTTTTTACCCTGCCTCTGGCGAAGGAACACTGATTGCCCTTGAACTGAATCTCTGACCTGACAAAGTCTATCAGCACAAGTCCAATGTACCCGAGGGATGTTAGAGCCTCCTGAAGTTATAGTTCCACGACTACCTTGCAAAAGAGAAAACAGGCAGCATCTCAGCCTGATTTCACCATAATAGATACAAGTAAAAGCTGAATGACTGCACTCTCTACTGAGTTCTGCCCAAAATTATGCCTGCAAACTGATACCCTCAGGTAAAACTGAATTCTCAAACACTGATGCCCTCAGGCCTAATACCCAGACTTGCAAACTGATACATGCATTCCTGTAGAGTCGCCCTCTAAAAGCACATAGCAAGCAAATGAGAGCCAAAACACCCCTATGTTGGGGTAGGGTTTCCCTGTCCTATTTTGTCAGGAGCTAGGGTTTCACTACACACGCAACGGTTTCAAACAACCTACAATCGGGTAAGCAACCTGTCCTAGTTTGGAATGGTCACTATAGTTTCCGATATGCACTAGGTCGAATGGTCAAAAAGGGGTGCCCCTGTAAAAGCCGGGGTTTGTGTTCCCGTTATGGCAGAGCCCGCAACCGGTCAGCCTTATGGCACGCTTCTCAAAGCAAGCCTCTGGCAAACCATTCAGGAATAGCATACGGCAAGCACGGTGTCCTAGGCGTACCAATGCAAATGCAATGCAAAGAGACACATAAGTGCAATCAAAACAAGATATTATGAGTTCGAGTCAAGTTCTCTAATTCCCCAGTGGAGTCGCTAGAAACTGTGGACGCGCTCTGAGGGCCTCATGCTTGCCACAGTTCGGACTCAAATTATCACGGTTCTGAATCTAATCCCGCAAAGTGTAATGCGAGACCGATAAATCACCAAAGAGTCCAAATCTGGCAAATCGTTTTGGGAAAACTGATTTTTAAGAAAGAAGTGCCAAACATGGACTACTTTGCCAGATACAGAGTCGCCACCTAAATATTTATTTTGGAGGAATTTAGGAAACCCTGACTCGTTGCCTAAGGCCACGTGTCCGTCATCACCAAACTTGCCTCGGCTCGGGAACTTGGGTACGATTGGGGAAGGTCATCTATGAGCACCCCCGGTTGCTCGATCCGAAGATCGGCCTGTACTAAGCATGATATTTTGTTTTGAAAACGTATGTGTTCTTATTCCGGTTAATTAGCTAATCTTACAATGTGATGCGCACAACACACAAGTATAGACTAGATCGCCTAATTTGGAACAAAGCATCGCATATCTGTTTGTTTGGAAATGGTTTGAAGTTTGCTACTCGTAAGTAGGCTAAAATGCGGATTTCAATGAATCGTTCCAATTCAAGTAATCCAACCTTCACCCACAGGCATTCAGGCAGTTATACCATATAAGCAATTAGCCTCATGGCAAACATGCTGTCATGTTAACACTCACATACATGCAAGATGCTAAAGCGTAGACACTTACAGTGTACTCCAAGCTAAAACAAGAAACTAGTTAGAAATCATGCATGATCCTAGTTCATGTTAAAATGGCTAATGCAACATATGCGAGGATACAACTAAAATAGGCTCGGCTATTCTAGAATGGCATGTGAGATGCGACAACTCGATACATGTATTTAACTTGGAATTGAAATACGATGCAGTTAGTATGATGCGCCAAGCCCGGTGCATGCAATACAAATGGATGGATGCAAACATGCGAGCATAAGGATGCTAATTGGAACATGACCTAAAATTAACCATTGAAAGCAGGTAAGTAAAAGGGAGAAAGACATGGGGTTGGAAGACATTCACACACTCACACAAACTTATTACAAAATTCGCCCTCTCGACGGAGGGTCCGAAAGAATAATACAAATTAACTAACTAACAAGCCAATTAATTATTACACAACACTTAACTAATTAAATAAATTAATTAAGCTTCTAAAGCAGTACAACACCCTTGGGAAGAGAGATGCATGCATACTCGGTCGGCTTCGCTTGGAAATCCATTGCCATGTCATGTTGCCTCTGTTTGCACTGCTCTGCACCTCTGAAAACTGTACAAGTCTCAAGGACGCTTCTAAATCACCTTCTGGGTGCTGTGAGAGGCCATCGGCCAAGTGGAAAGGCCATCGGCCAAGGGGAACTGGTCATCGACCAATAATGGGGCTCTCGGCCAACAATTTGTAGTTGACCGGCACTGGAGATGGCCGACCGGCCATCCATTCCTGCAAAATGCTGTTTTGCTGCACCAGAGGACAAACAGAGCATGGCAATACATTTACAAGACAATGTCTACACAACTACACCCCTTATCATGTTTAAGACTCAAAGGTGTGTAGTTCTCAACCCTCGGACCACCAATCACGCATTTCAACACATGATGGCCAAAGGAGCCAAGTGTGCAATTCAATATCAAATGAAATGCACCAAACACATAAAGGCCCCAAACCACTATCATGCTTGATCAAGAGGCAGGGGAATGCACACACAATGCAATGCAGCCAGCATGCAAACTGCTATACAATGCAACATGATTGACTCGAAACTAATGGCATGCCAACTCAATGCAATGCAACCTAAGCATGCAAGCAAAGCTAATGCAACATGAGTGTGCCGACAACAATGTCATGCAACCTAAACATGCAGAGACAAGCAATATTAAACCAATGTAATGCATGCATGATTAACTTAACAAAGCAACACAAGCATGCAAATATGAGGTCATATAACAAGCATGCAACAACATGCAATGCAATATGCATGCAACAACATGCAAACCACATACTCAATGGACTTAAACTAAAAATGGACAGACCTCAGCCATGCCCAAATCAGTGGCCATAATGCTAAAACGATGGCTTGAAAAAGTAAGGAAATGCAAGCTCATGCATTGGCCCATGACTTAAGCATAATAGCACAACTCTCAAACATGATGAAGAGGTGACAAATGTGAGAATTTAGCAATGAAGTAAGCTCTAAAATTACATTCCAAAGGGTGCTAAATCATGCAAATAGCTCAAATAAAGCATGCCAAGAGGCCCGAAATACAAAGCTAGTCGAAGGCTTTACACTACAACCATACCAAACAATGCTCAAATGACCTAAAGCACTCAAAAAAAACCTAAGGCAGGTCAAAATGATAGCAAAAACATGCTAGACTCACAACAAAGATGGCAAGAAAGATAGGCTCCCGAATTAGCTCACAAACAAGGCATAAGGGCACAACTCTTAAACACAATGAAAGAGTGATAATCATGAGAGCATGGCAGAAGTTTATGGCCTGAAATTACCTACCAAATGATTCCATATCATGCAAATAGCTCAAATATGACATGCTAAGGGGTCCAAAGTGCAAGGCTAGCAAAGCCAAATACACCATAGCTATGCAAAACCAAACATGGATGACCAAAACCACTTAAATTAGAACTCAAGCATGTTAAATCAAAGCCAAAAATGTGCTGGAGTGGAGCCAAAACATGCTAGAATAATAGGCTACAACATCAAGCATATAAGGCTAGCAAAGAGGATTTACACTACAAGTGTATAAAGCATACAAGAGCTGAGCAAGACAGCCCAAAACAGAGTTATGGAAGGTCTGGAAAGTCACAAATATGAGCCTAAACAAAGCCTCCAAGAAGTAGAAACACATGCTCTTTTGGTTGGCCATCAACACATGCTAGCAAGACAAGAGGAGAAAGGGCCACCCTCTCCTATTTGGGTCCTCAAAATAGGGTTTTTACCACTGAAAATCCTCTGGATTTCAGTGGTTTTAAAGCCAAAAAGAAGTTGCTTGAAAGGCTTGAAAGTTAGCTCAAAAGGCCTTACAAGCCAATGAGCAAAAGGGAGGGCAACCCCCTAGCCAACTAAGGCACAAACCAAGACTTTTAGGACTGAAAAATAGAGGAAAAACAGAGGTTTTTGTAGTTCAACACCACCCCAAAAAACAGCCCCAAAGTAGTTGAAAACTATGGCAAAGCTAGTATGCAAAACAAGTTAAAAGGGGTGAGTGATTATCTTTGGAGCACAGCAGCAAAACAACCACTTTTCTGAGCCAAGAAACCTTCAATCAGTCCAAAAATAGCTTCCAAGGGACATCAAGCCAATGGTGATCAACTTTGATGAAGGATGCTTAGGCAAACTAGAAGTATTTCTTTACTTCCAAGCATTTCTATGCGCAAAATAGGCAAGGGAGTGGAATACAGAGAGAGGGGCAGAGATTCAGCCCTAGAAGTTGTAGAGAGAGAGAGACTCTTTAGAGTGAGAAGCTCCCAAAACTTGCTCAAGAAGTTCTCTCGTTTGAAAATGAGAGATATAGCCTCATATATAGCAAAAACAAGACTCAAGGTCGAAAATATCTGATTTGGGACAGGTGGCACAAGTTGGAAACAGCTGGAGGAGAAATATCTTCAAAAATTCTGAGTTTGGGTCACTCTTGGCCGGCCGGCCATCTTTAGTGCCGGTCTACTACTTGTGATGGCCGATCTGCTACTTTTTTGGCCGACTGCACACATTTGTGGCTGACAGGAAATTCTGCTCTGCAGGTCCAACTTTAAATGGGCATAACTCCTTCATATGAACTCCTTTTCAGGTCATTCTTATGTCCAAATTGAAGCCCCGGAAGTAAGCTTTCCAATGGTATATCCTTTCATGAAAATTCTAACTGTGAAAAAAGTTATGCCTCTTTTAGTGAAGGTTGCTCAGTTTCGATCCAACCGGAATGATGCCCAACTTCAACCAATCACATCTCCCCCATTCGGACACAGCTTTAGGAGATTCTTAAGTGAGAAATGAAGCCCCGGAATTAAGCTTTCCAACGGTGGTGGCCCCATAGCTGAAATCCAAGTATTCAAAAGGATAGGCCTGATTTAGCGGGGGCTGCTCGACTCTCTCTTAGCGATTCATACCCAACTTCTTCCTCAACTTGGTTTCTTCCCTCTTCTCCTCTTTTCGTCAACTCCAAACCCCTAAGCAAGGTGTTTTGAAATATTTTCCAAAGATCTCAACTCTCTTTCATTCATTTCCACTTTGTCCTCGCTCGGTTACCGAAAAGCGCAACATTAGACAAAATGCGAGCCTCGAAACATCGTAGAAACTATATTTCAAAAATATTTTGAAAGAGAGGGTTTTAAGGCCTAAAAACCATTCAAAAATAGCTTTGGTCCAAAAATGGGGTGTGAGGTTAGGATTTGACTCTCCTTGCCAAAGAAATCGAACTTTGCTCTGCATAGCTTGCATCACTAAGTAAACCATCAGTAACGCCCAAGTCTTAAGGGCGGTTAAAAATGGGGTGTCTACATGTATATTTTGTGGTTATGTGATAACATGTTTATATGACTAGATAGGTATGGGGTTTGATTTTTGGGATGTTGTTTGCACTATTAAATTTCTTGAGGTCTTATTAGAAGGGTACTTGATCAATACCCGTTCTACTAAGAATTCTTGGTTTTTCATGAGACAAATCTCATCATAAAAGAACAATTTGTCTATGCTTACGTGACTAAGTGCTTATGTGAAGTGAAATTAAATTGTTTGTATGGTAGAGAAATACATAGAATTGTTGTGGTCAAACGTGTGAGGCAAGTTACGATGCACATGTAGGTTCATGTGCTAAATTATTTCTCTTGTCCCTTATTAGGTTGTCAAGAAGAGGTCAAGCCCGTCGTGGTAGAGGTGGGAGGTGTGGTAGGCCTCGCTGAGGTGTGCATGAAGTACCGGTCCATGAGGTTCCAGTGTAAGAGGAGGGGTTCGGCCAAGCCAATGCGGCCGAGCAAGCGGGCTAAGCCGCAATGGGGGTCCTAACCTGAGAAATGAAGAAGGCTTTGAGGGAATCGATGAACATGTTAAGGGCAGAGAACCTAGCCCAAGAGAATGCTTTAGAAACAAGGGAAAGTTTTCTCACTAGGCTGTTTTTGCAGGCCAAACCGAATGAGTTCCATGGTGGCCCCGAGCCCAAGAAAGTAGATGAATGGCTTGAGCAAATGGTGAAGACATTTGAAATGCTTCACATTGAAGATAGCGAGCTAAGGGTGACTCTAGCGAGTTACTACCTTAAGAGGGATGTGGGCTAATGGTGGAAGTACACCAAGGGTAAGGTGGAGCCGACGTGGGAAGCCTTTGTGGTTGTTTTCCAAGATAAGTACCTACCTCCCACTGCTAGGGAGAGGTTGAGGCCATAATTTCAAGACCTCAAGCAACTTAATATATCCGTGGTCGAGTTTGAAGCGGCCTTGTCTAGTTTGTCCTGGTTTGCACCGGAGTTGGTGGCAACGGAAGAGCGTCGTTGCATTGAGTTCAAGAAGAAGTTGAGAACTAAGATCTTGTTCAAGGTTACCGGGAATATGATCCGGAACTATGACCGTCTTGTGGAAGCGGCGACACATGTGGAGCTTACAGTGCAAGCCAAGGAGGAAAGAATTCAGGGTTCAAGGTCTAGAGGCCAAGAGTCACAAGGAGACTATAGACCTAACAAGAAGAAGAGGAGCACTTTTTCATCCCAGCCACAACTGCAGCAGTCTAGATCCACCTTTCCCTTGCCTAGTGTGGGACTGGGAAAGAGCGCACCGAGTAATTTCTCGTGTTTCAAGTGTGGCCAACTGGGTGACAAGGAATTTTCATGGCCACAGAAGGGGGAAGGAAAGTAGATGTTGCCACCACCACCACCTAACCGATCCCAGAGTCAGTCCTAGAATAGAGGGCAAGGACTTACTTGCTTTTAGTGTGGTCAGTCGGGCATATGAAGAGGGTTTGCCCGCAGTTGGCAGGTGCATTTGGTGAATCAAGATCGAGGAAAACTCAGAGCCACCAGCAGGCTCACTCAGTTCAAAATTCACGAGCTAATTAGGGAGTCGCTTTGGCTCAGTCAGTATAGCAGGCCTATGCTCTGAGAGATGAGCAGGTTGATGAGAGGCCAAAAGGGCGCGTGTATGTTGTTACCGCGCCAGAGCAGTTACCAGGATCTTCAGTTATGAGAGGTATTTTTGTTGTGTGTAATTCTTTGGCTAATGTGTTGATAGATACGGGTGCGTCTCATTCATTTATATCTACTACATTTGCTTCTGCATTAGGGTTAGAGGTTGCACGGTTAGCATCTCCACTCAAAGTAGAGTCACCAGTTGGGAGTACGATTAATTTAGACTGGGGATATCGTGGTTGTGAGATAGAGGTTGCTGGGCATCGACTTCCATTTGCTTTTGTGTTGCTAGACATGTCAAGTTTTGATGTCATTTTAGGCAGGGATTGGTTATCTTCGTAACAAGCTGTGATTGATTGTTACCGTCTGAGAGTTACAGTGTGCACCTCGAGTGGTGATTGTTTTTATTTTCTAGAGGACCAGGTTGATAGGGTCTTGTCACTAGTTTTTGACCCTCGTAGTAGGAGAAAGCTTAGTGGCCTTCTTGCAACTCTCTTGGATAGTGAGAGTGACGGGGCTCATGTTGAGTTGCCAAGAGTAGTTTTTGAATACCCAGATGTCTTTCTTGAGGATCTTACTAGCTTGCCACCTCACCGGGAGATCAAGTTCTCCATTGACTTAATGCCTGGCACGGCACCGATTTCCATGGCGCCGTATAGACTTGCACCCACCAAATTGCATGAGTTGAAGATTCAACTCCAAGAGCTTTTGGACAAGGGCTTCATTTACCCTAGTACATCGCCTTGGGGAGTGTCGGCTCTCTTTGCGAAGAAGAATGATGGATCATTGAGGTTATGTATTGATTACCGCAAGTTGAACTGGGTTACTATTAAAAACAAGTATCCTCTACCCAAAATAAATGATTTGTTTGACCAACTTAGAGGGTCTCGTTGCTTCTTGAAGATAGATTTGAGGTCAGGGTATCATCAGTTGAGAGTCAGGGAGGAAGACATCTAGAAAATGGCCTTTCGTACGCGTTATGGCCACTATGAATTTCTTGTAAAGCCTTTTGGGTTGACTAATGCACCGGCTTCCTTTATGGATTTGATAAACCAAAATTTTCAAGAATACTTGGATCGTTTTGTGGACGTCTTTGTGGATGACATCTTAATTTATTCAACCTCCGAGGAAGAACACGAGGCTCACTTGCAGGTAGTGCTTGATTTACTTAGGGAGCACCGATTGTATGCCAAATTTGAGAAATGCGAGTTTTGACTAACCAAGGTGAAGTTTTTGGGGCATGTGGTGTCGAGAGAGGGACTAACTGTAGACTCCTCGAAGATAGATGTCGTGTAGGATTGGGGACAACCCAAAAATGTTTTTGAGATCTGGAGTTTCTTGGGATTAGTGGGATATTATCGACGTTTTGTAAGGGACTGCTCTAGACTAGCTGTGCCTTTGACCAGGTGGACTAGAAAGGGTGTCAAATTTGTGTGGAATAAGGCTTGTGAAAAGTCATTCCAAGAACTTAAGACTAGATTGACTACCACACCAGTCTTGATAATTCCGAAAAGAGGTTTGGGTTACACCATTTATTGTGATGCATCTTGGGATGGGCTTGGTTGTGTTTTGATGCGAGGAGGAAAGGTTGTGGCATACGGTTCACGACAACTAAAAACCCATGAGAAGAACTAACCCACTCATGATTTGGAATTAGCGGCGGTGATTTTTGCCTTGAAAATTTGGTGACATTATTTGTATGGCAAGAACTTTGAGGTTTTCTCCAATCATAAGAGCCTAAAGTATTTATTTTCTTAAAAAGACTTGAATTTATGCTAATGAAGGTGGATGAAATTTATGGAAGATTATGACTTTGAGTTACATTATCACCCAGGGAAAGCCAATGTGGTAGCTTATGCTTTGAGTTGAAAATCTGTGAGTAGTTTAGCAAGTCTGGCCATACAGGAGTGGGTTATGCTAGGTGATATCAGCAAGTTTAATTTGCACTTGGGTGAGTCCGGTAAGAATGCAACCTTGTTTACTTTGAGTGCTCAACCTACCTTAATTAGTAAGGTCATAGAGGCACAACAAGGAGACCATGAAGTAAAGTCAATTCATGATAGAATTTGCAATGGGAAGGAAGAGAAGGATATGAACATTCACTCAGATTTGAGTGTATGTTATCTAGATCGTTTGTTTGTACCAGAATCTTGTAGAGAGGAAGTACTTCGAGAGTTTCATCACTCACGCCTTGCGGTACATCCGGGAGGCACCAAAATGTATCATGATCTTAGTCGCCAGTTTTGGTGGAGGGGTATGAAGCGGGATGTCACTTTATTTGTATCGAACTACTTTACTTGTCAACAAGTGAAGGCCGAACAACAAAGACCAGCGGGTTTACTACAACCCTTACCGATAGCTGAGTGGAAATGAGAGCATTTTACCATGGATTTTGTAGTTAGGCTTCCTAGAACACAACGAGGCAATGATGTCGTCTGGGTGATTGTTGATAGGTTGATTAAGTCTACACATTTCATTCCGATGCGCACCGGCGACCCAGTTGAGCATTTGGCAGAGTTGTACATTAGAGAGACAGTTCGACTTCATGGAGTCCCTATAACCATTGTATCAGATAGAGATCCTCGTTTTACTGTCCAGTTGTGGCAAAGCCTTCAAGAGGCGGGGGGAACTAAGTTGACCTTTAGCACCGCTTATGTCACGACCCAAACCCGCCCCTATGGGTTTAGCACCGTAATCGGCCAGTAATCCGAGATTACCGAAGGCCTGCTTAACAGTAATACACTAAAACAGAGTATAGGGGCATGGCGGAAGCCAAAACAGTAAATAAACAATGTCCAATGAGCTGTGACAGTCTATATACAAAAGACTTTTCAGAACATATATACAATCATTTAGTTCAGGAACCTAATCCATATTTACAGTACAGTAACAGTGTTGCCAGTTTATACAGTATTACAAAAGCATATACAGAGACAGACGGGGGAATAAAAACACCCCTAAGCCATAGCTGGGTAGGCTCGGAACCTCGCAGTGAGGCACAGTGGTTGGCTTGACAAAACTGGAGTTAACCCCGACTCTTCTAGCATTGGTCCGGTGCCTGCACACCTACATATATATATGAACAGTGAGCTAAAGCCCAGTGAATAACATAATGTGTAAAGAGGTTTAGAATGAACGTCCTTATAGTAATGAAAACAGTTCATTAAATCAATATTTTAGTCTTTCAGTCTTTCAGTCAATCAGTCATGTGTGGTACATCCATTAGCATAACAGTACAGTAAGCAGTAGGTCTTAAAGACCGAACAGTAATGATGGCCATCAATCAGTAAACAGTAGTGGTTCCACGAGGGAACCGACAGAGATCTCTATAACAGTAATAGTAACAGTAGGTGCTAAGGATGCCACAGTACAGTTCAGAATATAGGACATACATTCATTCAGTAAACAATATCAGTTCAGTAAACAGTTCAGTTCAGTATTCAGAAGATAATCATTTTGAACATATCTTTACACAATTATTACTCACAGAGTTCTAGGTTATAGTAGGCTAGAGCGTCTCCTCGAAAAACCAACCCTACACTGTTTACAGATTGAACACACACTAAACTACATAGTTGGGAAAGATAATGATGACTTAATCCCTAATTTGCCTCGGTGTGTTCTACATCTATATCCTCATTAAGATGTCTTAAACTAGGCCTAAGAATGCCTAGGATGAAATGAGGATGCAAAGATGCACTTTGAAAAGCATTTTCAGAAATTTCAGAAAAACAGATCCCCGCTCGAGCGTAGGTAACGCCGCTCGAGCGGTAATGCAGACGAAGGTTCCTGCTGGAGCGTCACTTCCCACGCTCGAGCGGTGTGCAAAACAGTCAAAAGTACTGGATGGGTGAAAATCACGCTCGATAGGGCACTCAATAGCCGCTCGAGCGTGAGACACAAGGTCCCGCTCGAGCGCCAATTACTCTGCTCGAGCGGACTGTAAAACAGTGCAAAGTACTGGGAGCACGAATTTCCCGCTCGAGCGGCACTTCCCCCGCTCGAGTGGACAACCAAAATCTGGAAATTCCAGATTTGAGCTCCAAGTTCAAAATCATGTTTTGATGCATAAATTTCGATCCTCTTGGGCTAATTTTCTGGAAAACATTTGTAAACTCATAGAACAACATGCTTCAAAGGTTAATTTGAGAAATCAAAGCCCGAGGGTGTTTCAAACAACTCAATTTCAAGAACAATCTTCAAACATGACATGCATGACTTTAAATCATTTCAAAGCTTCAATTTGATGCTCTAGTGAGCCAAACCTTTTCAAGATAAGGTGAAATCATGGACTTAACCAAAAATATGAACATGCATGTAACCTTTAGCCATGAAATCAACTTAAACCTCAACAATACCAACATGCATGCATGGAATGAGCTTCAATTCAACATGTTAGAACTAAATCATGCCTTAGCTCTACAATTAGACATGAACCATGCAAGAATCAACTTAAAGACAACAATGAGAGGTTCAATTACCTTACCTAGGTCTTTAATCACTAGTCTTGAGACTCAATTTGCCAATTACACTCCAATTCTTCAAGGTTTCAAGCCAAGATGACAAGATGAACTCAAGTTCCCTTCTCTCTCTCTATAGTCGGCTATGAACATGAAATGAGCTGAGCAAAATGTTGCCTAAGTGTATAAAGGCTCAAATATTTTAATAAACAAAGGCCCACTCACAATGGCAATAGGGTAATTAAGCTAACTCTTGTCATTGGCTTATTTTAATCTAATTTAATCATAGCAAATCACTTTTCAGATAAATATGCCATAAATTCACATAAATTCCAATGATCCTAAAACATCAATCAATTTCTGATTCGGTCGCCGATAAGGCCTTCAATTTGTAGTTTAAACATAAAAACTAAACAAACAATTAAACAGTCAAACAGATAAAATGCACTTCAAACAGATACAGGCAATCAATTCCGTTTCAAATTTCAGTCAATCAGTTCAGTAATTCAGTCAGTTCAATTACTTTCCATATTCGGTCTCAGTTTAGCAGTAAACAGTAATTAATCGGTAAACAGTGTGAGGGCTGTTACAGTCTCCCCTCCTTAAACAGAGTTTAGTCCTCTAAACTCGAGTTACCTTCATTCTGGAAGAAAATAGGATTCAGTGGGAACAGTTTAGGATATCTTTTAGCCATGTCATCTTCCATTTCCCAAGTGGCATACACGCCACCATGGTTTTGCCAGTCGACTTTCACTAACAGGATCTCTTTGTTTCTCAACTTCTTGATCCGTCTGTTTACAATCTGTATAGGTCGTTCCTCGTAAGTGTAGTCATCACTCAACACTATACGGGTCGGCTCAATCACATGGAAAGGATCTCGGAGGTAGTCTCTCAACATAGAAATGTGGAAGACGTTGTGCATATGCTCCATTTCAAGAGGTAGCGCAACTTGATACGCCACCGGATTGATTTTCTCAATAATCTCATACGGTTCGACATATCTTGGTGCTAACTTGCCTTTGACTCCGAAATGAGTCTGGCCTTTCATCAGTGTCACTTTCACAAAGACGTGATCACCCACTTCATATTCTCTATCTCGTCTTCTAACATCTGCGTAACTTTTCTGTTGGCTCTGTGCAGTCTTCAGTCTCTGTTGTATCAGTTTTACTTTCTCAGTCATTTCATATACAATCTCGGGCCCAAGCAAAGGCCCATCTCCAACTTCTGCCCAGCAGATTGGAGATCTACATTTTCTGCCATACAATGCCTCGAAAGGTGCCATACCAATACTTGAATGATAACTGTTGTTATAGGCAAATTCAGCCAATGGCAAATGGCTTTCCCAATTTCCCTGAAAATCAAGGACACACATTCTCAGTAAATCCTCCAGAGTCTGGATGGTCCTTTCTGACTGGCCATCTGTCTGAGGATGGTAGGCACTACTCAGTCTCAGTTCAGTACCCAATGCAGTCTGTAAGCTTTGCCAAAATCTCGATGTAAACTTCGAATCCCTGTCAGAAACAATGGACACAGGCACTCCATGCAGTCTAACAATTTCATCAATATAGAGTATAGCCAATTTGTCCGCATTATAAATTGTCTTAACAGGTAAGAAGTGAGCAGATTTAGTCAGTCTATCAACAATAACCCAAATTGAGTCCATACCTTTACTAGAGCGAGGCAATCCCACAATAAAATCCATGGTAATATGTTCCCATTTCCACTCCGGTATCGGTAAGGGTTGCAATAAGCCTGCGGGTCGTTGATGTTCAGCCTTGACTTGTTGGCAGTGAAGACATTTTGATACAAAGTCCGCAATTTCTTTCTTCATTCCCGGCCACCAGAAATTCAGTTTCAAATCATGATACATTTTCGTATTCCCCGGATGGATAGAAAATTTTGAGTTGTGGCCCTCTTGCAGAACCCTTCTTTTTAGTTCGGTATCATTCGGTAGACACAACCTTTCTTGAAATTTTAGTACATCATTTTCAAATTTGAAACCCGGTCTCAGTTTGGATTCCCTTTCTTCGATGATCTTTTTCAAGAAGTCATCCAGTTGCTGTTTCTCTTTAATTTCCTCAATCAGTGCCGGTTGAGCAGAAATAGCAGCTACTGTTCCACCTTGTTCCCGCAAAACAATTTCAATTTCTGATTTTTCAAGGTCGCAAAGCAACTCTTTTTGTCCGGTAAGCAAACAGGCTAAGTTTCCAATTGATTTTCGGCTCAGTGCATCGGCAACGGTGTTGGCTTTTCCTGGATGGTACAAAATCTATAGGTCATAATCTTTAATTAGTTCTAGCCATCTCCGCTGTCTCATGTTCAGTTCTTTCTGAGTGAAGAAATATTTCAGACTCTTGTGGTCGGTGTATACTTCACATGTTGCCCCATACAAGTAGTGATGCCAGATTTTTAGGGCAAATACCACTGCAGCAAGTTCCAGATCATGGGTCGGGTAGTTCTTTTCATGCAGTCTTAGTTGTCGGGAAGCATAGGCAATTACTCTCCCATTCTGCATTAAAACACATCCCAAACCCTTATGAGAAGCATCACTAAATACAGTATAACCATCCGTACCTGAAGGTAGGGTAAGAACCGGTGTAGTCACGAGTCGAGTTTTCAACTCTTGGAATGCTGATTCCCTTTGGTCAGTCCAGTCAAATGACATCCCCTTCTGAGTCAATTGTGTCAACGATAAGGCAATTTTGGAGACATCTTTGACAAATCTTCTGTAATATCCAGCTAATCCCAAAAAGCTTCGGACTTCTGTCACATTTGTCGGTCTAGGCCAGTTTACTACAGCTTCAATTTTCTGCGGATCAACAGAAATTCCATCTTTGCTAACAACATGCCCCAAAAACATAACATGATCAAGCCAAAATTCACATATAGACAGTTTAGCATAGAGTTTCTATTCTCTTAGGGTCTACAGGGCAAGTCTCAGATGATGTTCATGTTCTTCTATACTTTTGGAATAAATCAGTATGTCATCAATGAATACAACTATAAAGTCATCAAGGTACGGTTTAAAGATTCTATTCATGAGGTCCATAAATGCTGCAGGTGCATTGGTAACTCCAAAAGGCATAACTAAAAATTCATAATGTCCATACCTCGTCCGAAAAGCAGTTTTATCGATGTCTTCTGGTTTAACTTTCAACTGATGGTACCCTGATCTAAGATCGATCTTTGAAAACACTTGAGCACCCTGTAACTGATCAAACAAGTCATCGATACGCGGTAATGGGTATTTTTTTTTCACAGTTACCTTGTTCAGTTCACGGTAGTCAATACACAGTCTCAGTGAGCCGTCTTTCTTTTTCACTAACAAAACAGGAGCGCCCCATGGTGAAGTACTGGGCCTGATGAACTTCTTGTCTAACAGTTCTTGCAGTTGCACTTTCAATTCTTTCAGTTCAGTTGGAGCCATTCTGTAAGGAGCTTTAGATACTGGCTGTGTTCCCGGAATCACATCAACAGTGAATTCAATCTCCCTGTCAATCAAATCCCCTGGCAGATTATCTGGAAAAACATCTGGGAACTCTCTGACTATGGGAATGCTGTTCACATTAGCACTATCATCAGTAGGTACAGTCAATACAGAACACAGATATCCTTTACACCCCTTTCTAATCAATTTAACAGCTTTCACAGATGAAATCAAGTACGGAGGAGGTACTACTCCACTCCCATTAAACACAAATTCGGGCAAACCCGGTGGACGAAAAACTACTTGTTTCATTACACAGTCTATGGTCGCATAATATTTCGTTAACCAGTCCATCCCCAATATTACATCAAAATGATCAATGTTCAATGGCAGTAAATCAATAAACAGATGCATATCCCCAACAATGATTTCACATGCAGGGTACATATAAGCACATGTCACGGATCCCCCAACAGGTGAAGATACAGCTAACAAGTAATTCATGGGTTCTAAGGGTCTATTCAATTTCTGCGAAAAAGCATACGATACATAAGAATGTGTAGACCCCGAATCAATCAGTACATATGCATTTTGAGTACAAATAGAGAGGATACCTGACACTACGGTCTCGGTATTTTGTACGTCTCTCGGTACTAGGGCGAACACTCAGCCCTGTCTCATAGGCTCTTTCCCGGTAGTTTTGGGTTTCGGTTTTGGTGCAACACTTGATGCTGCCACACTTGGTGTAGCTTTACTATTTCCCTGAGGTGCAGAGGGGCAATCTTTCACTATGTGGCCCACCTTGCCACACCTGTAACAAGCACTAGAAATTTTATAACAAACTCCCTTGTGATTCTTACCACATTCGGAACAGGGCGGAATGGAACGGTTCCCTTGACTAGATGTAGTCGTTGACCCTGTATTTTGCTTTTTGTTCAGTGGGTTGTTCTTGCCTTTCTTGAACTTAAAACCCTGCCTTTTACCACGCCATTCAGACGCTGGTGTTTCAGATTGTCTCACTGCTTCGATGTTCGACTCGGCCATCAATGCTCGGTCAAGAACACCTACATAGGTCGGTAGCTTTAAAACACTTATTCTGTCAAGTATTACCACATTAAGGCCGCCTTCAAACTTTCTGGCCTTCTTGTAGTCAGTGTCCACCATATGTGGTGCATATCTAGCAAGCTCGGTGAACTTTGCTTCATATTCAGCAACAGACATTGTACCCTGTCTCAGCTGTTCAAACTCAGTTACTTTCCTGTCCCTGACACATTGGGGAAAATACTTTTCAAAGAAGGACTCCTTAAACTGAGCCCAAGTCACTACAGTGTTGGTGTCACGGACTAGTATCCACCACCTTCTAGCATCTTCTTGCAAGGTGAAGGTAGCCAACAGTACTTTGTGTGCCTCCGAGCACGGAAACATTTCAAACAACTTTTCTGTTTCAAGCACCCAAGCTTCAGCCTTTAGCGGTTCGAGACCTCCCTGGAAGGAAGGTGGTTTCATTTTACTGAACTTTTGGATAAGAGCAATTATGTCCTCATCATTAACATTCACATTCTGTTCTGGCTGTACTGGAGGAGGAGGTGGGGGCTGTTGATTCTGTTGTTGCTCTAGTCTTGCAGTTATCAGTTCCATCATTCTTTCCATTCTTGCCATTCTTGCCTCAGTGGAGGAGGATTCAGATTCATTTGCATTATCCATTTCACTATAGGCAGTTATAACAGTTGTAATAGTTATCAACATAGGCAGTCATTTCTTTAAACAGGTTAACACATTAGCATATAATCAGTCATGTCATAACCACACACTTATCATGCTCATGTAATGCCCTATTACTTTTCTAGGACACCCTATAGCTCATTTGGACACGTGTGTGCGGTATAACTCGTGGTTAAGTATCGCTCCAATACCACTCTGTCACGACCCAAACCCGCCCCTATGGGTTTAGCACCGTAACCGGCCAGTAATCCGAGATTACCGAAGGCCTGCTTAACAGTAATACAGTAAAACAGAGTACAGGGGCATGGCGGAAGCCAAAACAGTAAATAAACAATGTCCAATGAGCTGTGACAGTCTGTATGCAAAAGACTTTTCAGAACATATATACAATCATTCAGTTCAGGAACCTAATCCCTATTTACAGTACAGTAACAGTGTTGCCAGTTTATACAGTATTACAAAAGCATATACAGAGACAGACGGGGGAATAAAAACACCCCTAAGCCATAGCTGGGTAGGCTCGGAACCTCGCAGTGAGGCACACTGGTTGGCTTGACAAAACTGGAGTTAACCCCGACGCTTCTAGCATTGGTCCGGTGCCTGCACACCTACATATATATATGAACCGTGAGCTAAAGCCCAGTGAATAACATAATACGTAAAGAGGTTTAGAATGAACGTCCTTATAGTAATGAAAACAGTTCATTAAATTAGTATTTCAGTCTTTTAGTCTTTCAGTCAATTAGTCATATGTGGTACATCCATTAGCATAACAGTACAGTAAGCAGTAGGTCTTAAAGACCGAACAGTAATGATGGCCATCAATCAATAAACAGTAGTGGTTCCACGAGGGAACCGACAGAGATCTCTGTAACAGTAACAGTAACAGTAGGTGCTAAGGATGCCACAGTACAGTTCAGAATATAGGACATACATTCATTCAGTAAACAATATCAGTTCAGTAAACAGTTCAGTTCAGTATTCAGAAGATAATCATTTTGAACATATCTTTACACAATTGTTACTCACAGAGTTCTGGGTTACAGTAGGCTAGAGCGTCTCCTCGAAAAACCAACCCTACACAGTTTACAGATTAAACACACACTAAGCTACACAGTTCGGAAAGATAATGATGACTTAATCCCTAATTTGCCTCGGTGTGTTCTACATCTATATCCTCATTAAGATGTCTTAAACTAGGCCTAAGAATGCCTAGGATGAAATGAGGATGCAAAGATGCACTTTTAAAAGCATTTTCAGAAATTTCAGAAAAACAGATCCCCGCTCGAGCGTAGGTTACGCCGCTCGAGCGGTAATGCAGACGAAGGTTCCCGCTCGAGCGTCACTTCCCACGCTCGAGCGGTGTGCAAAACAGTCAAAAGTACTGGATGGGTGAAAATCACGCTCGATAGGGTGCTCGATAGCCGCTCGAGCGTGAGACGCAAGGTCCCGCTCGAGCGCCAATTACTCTGCTCAAGCGGACTGTAAAACAGTGCAAAGTACTGGGAGCACGAATTTCCCGCTCGAGCGGCACTTCCCCCGCTCGAGCGGACAACCAAAATCTGGAAATTCCAGATTTGAGCTCCAAGTTCAAAATCATGTTTTGATGCATAAATTTCGATCCTCTTGGGCTAATTTTCTGGAAACCATTTGTAAACTCATAGAACAACATGCTTCAAAGGTCAATTTGAGAAATCAAAGCCCAATGGTGTTTCAAACAACTCAATTTCAAGAACAATCTTCAAACATGACATGCATGACTTTAAATCATTTCAAAGCTTCAATTTGATGCTCTAGTGAGCCAAACCTTTTCAAGATAAGGTGAAATCATGGACTTAACCAAAAATATGAACATGCATGTAACCTTTAGCCATGAAATCAACTTAAACCTCAACAATACCAACATGCATGCATGGAATGAGCTTCAATTCAACATGTTAGAACTAAATCATGCCTTAGCTCTACAATTAGACATGAACCATGCAAGAATCAACTTAAAGACAACAATGAGAGGTTCAATTACCTTACCTAGGTCTTTAATCACTAGTCTTGAGACTCAATTTGCCAATTACACTCCAATTCTTCAAGGTTTCAAGCCAAGATGACAAGATGAACTCAAGTTCCCCTCTCTCTCTCTCTATAGTCGGCTATGAACATGAAATGAGCTGAGCAAAATGTTGCCTAAGTGTATAAAGGCTCAAATATTTTAATAAACAAAGGCCCACTCAGAATGGCAATAGGGTAATTAAGCTAACTCTTGTCATTGGCTTATTTTAATCTAATTTAATCATAGCAAATCACTTTTCAGATAAATATGCCATAAATTCACATAAATTCCAATGATCCTAAAACATCAATCAATTTCTGATTTGGCCGCCGATAAGGCCTTCAATTTGCAATTTAAACATAAAAACTAAACAGACAATTAAACAGTCAAACAGATAAAATGCACTTCAAACAGATACAGACAATCAATTCCGTTTCAGATTTCAGTCAATCAGTTCAGTAATTCAGTCAGTTCAATTACTTTCCATATTCGGTCTCAGTTTAGCAATAAACAGTAATTAATCGGTAAACAATGTGAGGGCTATTACAGCTTACCACCCTCAAACCGATGGGCAGTCGAAACATACCATTCAGATTTTGGAGGACATGCTTAGAGCATGCGTCCTTGATTTCAAGGGGTCTTGGGAGAAGCACTTACCATTGATTGAGTTTGCCTACAACAATAATTACCAGGCTAGCATTGAGATTGCACCATTTGAGGACTTGTATGGCCGACCTTGTAGATCACCGGTTTGTTGGGCCGAGGTAGGTGATGTACCGTTGTTGGGTCCAAAAATTATTAGAGAGACAACCGAGAAAGTTGCTCTCATTCGGAAGAGGTTAGCTATGGCCCAAAGCTGACAAAAGAGTTATATCAATAAAAGGAGACGACCTTTATCCTTCCAAGTTGGTGACCATGTGTTCCTTAAAATCTCACCAAGGCAGAGTTTGATGAGATTCGGTAAAAGTGGTAAATTGTCTTCGAGTTTCATTAGACCTTTCGAGATATTTAAGAGAATTGGGAAAGTGGCATAACGGTTGGCTTTACCGCCACAACTTTTGAGGGTTTACAACGTGTTTCATGTATCTATGCTTAGGAAGTATGAACCCGACCCTTCTTATGTGCTTGATTGGGTTGATTTGGAGGTAGATGAGGATGCCTCTTACAAAGAGCAACCGATTCAAATACTGGATGCCCGGGAGCAAGTGCTACGGGGTAAAACTATGCCGTTGGTCAAGGTGTTGTAGAGACATCATGGGATTGAAGAAGCGACTTGGGAAAAGGAGGCAGAAGTCTGCTCCAAGTATCCAGATTTATTTGAAAATGCTTAAGTTGTTTTCCTTTGTAATATTCCCTTGTGTTTGAGGGAAATGTGTTAAAATTGTTAAGAATAATGTTTGGTAGCTCGAGAGTTTGCCCGCCCGAATCCCCCTAATGCCCAAAACGACGTCGTTTTGGGCATTAGTTTTTTTTTTTTTTTGTTCTTTTTTTCCTTCCATTTTCGCGTCTTCTTCCTTCCATTTTCGATCTGCAGAGGGAGAGAAAGAGAAGAGAGAAAGAGAAGAGAGGGAGAGGGAGAAAGCTCGCCGCCGATCGTCGCGTGTGCCTCCGCCGCCGCCGATCGTCGCAGTAACAGCTCGTCGCCTCCGCCGATCGTCAGCTCGTCGCCTCCACCCCCTACCCCCCGCCTCTGCCTCCTCCTCCCCCGAATAATATGCCCCCTCCAGTCCCTCCTCCTCCTCCCTCCTGCTTCTTCTTCTCTGATCTTCCATCTTCTTCTGCAAAAAACAAAAAAAAAACAAAAACAAAAACAAAAACAGAAACGGCGTCGTTTAGGGTTTAGGGGGATTCGGGGGGAGTAGCTTTCGAGCTACGTAGCATCACTCAATTGTTAATTACATGCTGTTATGTCTATTGTTGTTTTAAGCATGAGGTTGTTGTGGGCTATTACTATTGTTAATTACGTGTTGTTATGTATATTGTTGTTTTAAGCATGAGGTTGTTGTGGGTTGTTACTACTTTTATCGAAAAGCTTCATGCTTATGTTTATCTTGAACAGTTTTTGTTAATGGGGTAGTCATGATGATGATGGTGAATTTTGGTTAAGAGCTAATATTGTGAATTGGAAATGTAATAGCGTGATTTTGATTGCTTGAAACCCTTTTGTTTGGGTAGTGTTATTTAATTTTGGGGATGAAATTTCCTATGGTGGGGAGGTTGTGATGATTCGATACGTTATTTGTCTCGTTCCTTTTCATTTAACCTTAGGTCTGCCTTTATTAGAGTGCTGGGTTTAACTGGGAGCCTTGTCAAAGGCTTGGGTTTGTTATATTTGGAAGTTTGTTTCAAAGTCCTTGCTTTTATTTATTTCTGTGTCAAGTTTCTTATGTTTCAGAAGGTGCGAGGTTGGGTCCGGAGTGCCCTATGTTGAGCTGGAAAATTTCCTGGCTGGAGGACGGAGCCGCACGTGTGGAACCTTGGGTCACACGTGCGGGAAGGGGGCAGCATGTGGGGGAGGTGAGGATGCACATGCGGGAAACAGGGGAAGTCCTAGGTTGGCTACTGCATAATATGCAGGTGCGAAAGAAGGTACGGGGTAGGGATGCCGCACGTGCGGGGGTGAGTGCCGCACGTGCGGGAGGCACGCTCCGTACATGCAGGAGTCGCTGATGTATGAAAATCTGCTTTTCTTTTCTTCCTTGGGCTGTGTGTATAACACTTTTTGTATATCTCTCTCTCTACAAACCCATTTCTCCTCCTTCTCTCTACACTTCCCTACACCAAAACCTTGATTTCTTTAAATCCATTAGAGTTTTGCCCATAGTTCTTTCATCAAAGTTGGAGAACTTTTCGAGGGCTTTGTTGTGTGCGGTGGAGATCAGATTTCAACACCGTTGGATTTGGAGCTTTCACCTCTTTTTCCTCCAAGAACTTGAGGTAAGGATTTTTTTAGAGTTATATATATATATGTTTTTGCAAGATTTAGTTGATTTTCGAAATTTCTTTTTATAGCATTAAAACTTGGTTGTTAACTTAAGAATGTGGGTGGCTTGAGAGTGGATTTCCTCCTTGTTACTTTTAAAAATAATTTCTTAACGGTTTTGAACTACATTGATTGAGAAAAAGAATATTTTTGAAGAAATCTTTCCAAATGATTTGGGTGTGTATAGTTGTGGTGAGAAAACCTAGAGATTTGGGGATTTTGAAAAGTTGTTGAGAATCCATGGATGACATTGTTATTATATTATCCTTTTGTGCCAAAATGAATAAGTGAATGAAGGATTTCTCATCTATATATATATAAATGATGAATTTCATGAAATATGAGAAGTGGTGATTTTGGGAGTTGTTGTACAAAAATGTTGATATAATCTTGAAATGACTAAATTGTTAAGAAATGTACGAAATGCGGAAATGTTGTTATTTGTCGATAGATTTAAATGAATACGTGGCTATTTTGTGAAATAGTATTGAAAAGAGAAATGGGAATTTTGATTGTTATGGAATTATTGTTGAGATATTTGAAAATGAAGAAGCGTTATGTGGCATTGATAATTATTGCATTGCATACCCATCTAATTGGTTATTACATATTTTGAATTGAGTTTGGAAACTTTTGCATTAAGAAAAGAAAGTTTGTGAATAAATTTTTCATAGAATTGCTTTGGGGTAAATACGTTAGTAAGTCCTGATAGGAGGTGTAGATGAAATTGATGAAATTGGCCTTAGTGTCTGGGGTGAAAGACCAAAAACACGCGCGAAGAAGATGTCACTTCCCTTCTGGTTAGCAACCAGTAAAGTGGGGTTTTGCTAGTGCTAGTTATGACTACTTGTAGACACCAACCTAGGGATTACTTGAGTCGTATTTACCGCCCTTGAACTAAATTGATAGTTTTTTTTGAATTGTTGAGATTTCAAGTTATCATTGAGCATGATGGTTTTCAAAAGACATAAATGTGATTTTCCTTCAAAAGCATGGCATGGCATATGCATTTCATTTGATGAAGCTTGTATAAAATTTATATACTTTATTAAGAATTTTCTACTGGGCTTTGTGCTCACCCCTATGGGATTTGGTGCAGGAAAGGCTGTGGCGATTTTGGCAAATTAGGGCGTGGACGTATTTCTTGAGAGCATATGGCTCTTATTTTGTTTTGGTATATTTTGCTAGCCAAGGGCTATAACTATATGGGTTCGAGAAACCAATTTATGTGTAACCAGATTTAAGCCTTGGAATTTGTAAGCCTTGAGGTCATTTATTTATATTGGATTTGATGTTCTACATGCTATAGATTCATGCACTAAAAATCATTGAATGTGTAATTCGCATGTGGAACTATTTTGTACAAACCTCATGATTATGTAATGTAAATGTTGGGGAATTATTTTGGTTTACCATAAGAAGCCGTGGTTATTGTTCTATCTTTATGTTTGAGTTTTTGGGGCGTTACAAGGGCAAAGTTTCATTTTCTTCCAAACCCAATCCATGTGTTAAAATCAACAAATTTAACACAATACATCCTCATATCTATACCCATAATCATTTTCAATACTTTCATTTGAAAACCACTCTTTTGATTTTAAACCAAAACCCTAGGTTTGTCTAAAATCAATCCTAATCCCAACATTTCTTACACATCAACAAATAACTAAGTTAAGAACCATAGAAGAGTATAGAAAGTCTTTACCTGAAGCAAGAAGTCAAGTAATGCAAGGAGGAAACTTCAAAGACATCAAAACCCACTTTTGTTCAGGTGAAAAGAGAGCCCATGACGTACTCTACCTTTTTAACAAAGGCACAAGAGTGGAGAAATCACTAGATCTAGATGAAAAAGTAGAGAGAATATAGGTTTTAGAGAGAGATGGTCTCAACTTTAGGGTTCAGAGAGAAATGGATCTGAAAAAGTGATGTAAAAAGTCACTTTCGCGAATTGATATACGGACAGTCCGCTCAAGTGCAAGAAGTGACGCTTAAGCGTTAGGCATAATAAGTGGTTCTGCTTAAGCGTAAGAAGTAACGCTCGAGTCTCAAGACACAATGGGAAAGGGCGACACTGCTCGAGCACAAAATACACACTTCCAGTAGTTTTGCAGAGAACAGACCATCACTTGAGCGCAAGAATGGCCACTTGAGCTGGGCCTGCTCGAGCATAGAAAGAACCGCTCGAGCGTAGAATACATCCTCCTAGTAGTTTTGCAGACCTGCAAAAAAACTGAGAGTTTGTAAAGCCTGCTCAACTGAAAAAAGTGCTGCTCGAGTGGAAGAGCAAAATCCTAGGCAACAAATTGTTTGAAAACCAAGTAACCAACCTGTTCCAAACACAACTACAACAACCCAATAGCCAAATTTAAGGATATACAAGGAGAGCAAGAGGTAAACGACAATATGAAACCATGAAACCCAAGTTCGGGATACAATAAGGGTCGGGTCAAAATTAGAATCGCTATATTTTTTATAATGATTCCATGATTTCTTGTGCACTTTCTCTTTAACCAATTCTTTCTCCTTTCCCCAAAACCCTAACCGTCATACATTACACTTTTCCAAGCCATTCATGTCTTCCTCGCCCTAGAAATATTACATTTATGGAACAATGAAACTCATTATTTTTTTTAACTTTCTTCATGAGATAATTTGGAGGTTAGTTTATATTTAGTCTATTGTATTATTTAAACAAACTATTTCATCCTTTAAGTATGCTATTTTTTATTTTTGTATCTTATATTTTGTTGTATCATTTCTCCCTCCTCTCTACTAGCAATTATATGTTTTTTTTGTTTATAACTATTTTTATACTAAAATGACCTGACAAAGTCATTTGTATAATAAAAAACATGTCACTCATTATAAAGTGATTGATCAAAATTCAAACAAAATCATTATTAATAAGTTTTTTGTATTGATTTTATGTTTGTATATCATTATTTTATTTTATTTTTTAAAAATTACTTTTAATATTTTTTGATATCATGATATGTATTAATTGACAGCTAGCGCAGAGAATTACTTCAAATGCATATAAAAAGAAAATATTATTTTTAATCTATAAAAAGAAAATATTATTCTTAATCTACATTTTCAAAACTATTAAGGGTGTTAGTTAATTATTTAATTATTTATCTATAATATGTGCAATTCCTCTCTTCCTTTATTGCAATACTCTCCCTACTCAACTGTAAGTTCATATGTTTTTTTTTTTTTTTTAAATCATATGTAATTTAAAATTGGGGGACTTACATGTAAGTCCTAATAAGTGGATTTATTGTCCAATAGGTCTTATGATAATTAATAACATTTTTCATTAAACATTATTAAAAAAAGTCACTAATTGTTAATTTTTAGCGACACTATGAAAATTTTGTCACAAAAAAGTGTCACTAATTTACAACTTTTAGTGACAATTTGAAAAATTCGTCACAAAAAAATGACACAAATTGCAAGTTTTAGCGACAATTTATAAAAGTCATGACAAAAAAAGTCACTAATTAGCGACATATGTAAAAAATCGTCACAAAAAAATATATTTTTGGCAATAATTTTATTAAGATTTATTTTCAATAGGACTTGATGAGAATTAAGTCCAACTATTAGGACTTACTAGTAGTTTACCCTTTAAAATTTTGAATATTTTTATGTAGAAAGTTGAACAATAAATTTTGTAATTTGAAATATAGCTATACAAAATCATATCCTTTTCAATATAGTTATATTTATAATTAATTTTAATCAATCTTTACCTATCCTTATTTATATTATTATATAAATAAAAATATTGTACGATAATTGAAGTTGAAAGTCTTAATCTATTTTTTTTTCAAATTTTAAAATTGTTAAAATGCATATGTTGCAATATCATTAATTTCTTCCTATTATAAATTTTATGTTAAATCTTATAAGATTTGTTCAATGACTAATGTTCAATTTTTGTAAAAAATTCTATATATTCCTTCCAAAAGTTGATATAGCAAGTCTACAAAATCATATTTTAAAATTCAAAATTATTTTTATTTTTATTTATGTTTTAAATAATCATGTTAAAGTATAAATAGATATCTAAATAAAATTATACTTATTAATAAATATGACATTAGTTTTAATTGTAATCATATCTTTTTAAAGTCCTAATTCATTTTTTTAACCTTTTTTTTTTTTGATATTTTAAATTAAATATTACGATAATTCTTTCTTACTTATTAAGTTTTTAAAATTTCTTTAATTAAAAATACGATAATTATATTAAGTTTTTAATTTTTTTAATTATTTCTTTAATTTTTAAAAATTTATATATTTTTATTCCAAAATAGTGAAATATTAGAACTATGTCATTTTTTTAATAACAAAGTATAATTTTAATTATTAATTGTCAATACAACAATTTTAATCCTTCTATACTATATATGATAGCAAAGGAACATTTGAAACAAAACTCTTAAGCTTATATAAAAAAATTTATTTACAAGAGATAAAATATAAAAAAAAATTAAATATATTTATCATATTTTTAATAAATAATATATTATTTTATCCCGTATATAGCACGGATGACATACTATTACAATATATAATAATAATTAGAAAAGGAGACAGAGTAATCTATGCAATATAATGGGTCACGAAGTTTCGGCACACCGTGAGGAAAAATAAGGAAATTTTTGAATTTGTTTTTAGAAAAATGATTTGGGGCCCGAATCTGAATGCCCCGAATGGCCCTAATGCCCAAAACGACGTCGTTTTAGGCATGAGGCTTTTTTTTTTTTTTTCTTTTTTTTTCTGCCATTTTCGACGCAGAGGAAGAGGGAGAGGGAGAGGGAGAGGGTGAGGGAGAGGGAGAGGGAGAGGGAGAGGGGTCGCCGTCGTCTCCGATCCGTCGCCGATCGCCGATCTTTGCGCCTCCGCCTCCGTCGCCGATCGCCATGCCTCTGCTCACCATGCCTCTGCTCGTCGCCTCTGCCATCGCCGATCGCCGTGCCCCCCGCCTCCACCTCCAGCCCATTTTTTAGGCCCCCTCCAGTCCCCCTCCCCCTCCCCCTCCCCCTCCTCCGTCTTCGTCTTCCTTCTTCTGTTGAAAAAAAAAAAAAATTAAAACCACGAAACGACGTCGTTTCGTGGTTTCGGAGCATTCGGGGCGGAGGAATTCGGGCTCTCTAGCACTGTTGTTGTTTTATTATGGAATAATTAGTAATATTTTTAAAATAATACTACATGTACCAATTAGTATACCAATTAATATATTAACAAATGATGTAATATAATTTTAGGAGTTTTAGATTTTTGTAATTTGTATAATGAGTGCAGTCATAGTTTTTTTTTTTTTGATCAGCAAAAAAGGAATTTTATTGATGCAAAAGAATTACAATATACATCAATAAAGAAAGATGGATACACAAGCATTATAGCAAGCAATATGATCCCAACTAAGTTGGCACTATAGAACACGCCCAATCATCTGCAACATCACATCAAGTTGGTGAGCAACTAGCCAAAAGAGAAAGACAACCCTAGAGAAACAAGTCACCAAAATAAAACTCGCAGATATACTAGCAGCAGCAGCCACAGAACCAAATTGATAGATAGCAACCCCAGAGGAATAAGAAACCAAATAAAATCCCTAGATGCACTAGCAGCAGCAACCACAGAACCAAACCAGTGACCAAGCTAACACCTCAACCACCACAATCAACTTCAAACTCTAACAACTACAAACTCCAACACGGATCAAAAAGAGAGAGAGAGAGAGAGAGAGAGAGAGAGAGAGAGAGAGAGAGAGAGAGAACCCCTGCAATTAGGACCAAACCATGATTGAGAGTCACTTGGAGCAAAATCTAACTTGGTGCAGATTAAAGATAATGTCATTCATTAAGAAGGACAAACCTATGTGTGATGCTTTGGTCCATAATGCAATTCTCACTTTGACCAATTCACAAAGCTCCTCCAAGCTAGGTTGGGCATTGTTGAAAATACAATCATTCCTTGACTTCCATATTGACTAGAACACTGCAAACAGAATGATTCTCCAAATTCTAATTTTTTTAACTTTGTTCCTGACCACCAATGTAGCAGCTCATCCACTAATTTTGATATCACCCATTGAATACCCCACCATCTCATAATTTTGGATCATATTAACCAAACAAATGGGCAATGCAAGAGCACGTGATTATCTATTTCCTCTTCTTCATTGCAGAACACACAATGTAAACTAGTATGATTATCCTAAATCCCTATCCTTTGAAGATATCTAGATGTCTTAATTCTTCTTTTCCAAGCAAGCCAGCCAAAGAATTGGACTTTTGGGGATGCCACATTCTTCTTGATACCCTCTGTCACCCTGTAAGTAGGACCAAATGAGGATTCACACCAATGGTATGCTGATGAGACAGAAAACACTCCTAAAGAATCTGCTCTCCATTTCAATTTATCAATCACATTAACCCTTAACTCAGGTGCAGTAAGCAACATCCCCTTCAATCTGTCTAACTCTTGTTCTCACCGTATACACAAATTCAGTTTTGTTCAAAGCCAATAAAAAGAGTCTAAGGAACACATCCTTCAAGCAAATAGAACCTGCCTATTTATCAAGCCAAAAACCTTGACCTCAAACCATCCCCAAGTACAATGGTGGAGTTAGAATGAAAGAAGCCCAACACTTTAGGTTTAGATAATACAATTCCCAAATATCTTCCTATATTTTAGACGACTTTCCACCTTTTACAAGTTCAGGTGACCACATATCAGTAGACCCATAATACTTTTGACAAACCACATCCTTCCAAAGGGATTTCTCTTCTGCTCCAAGCCTCCACCACCATTTTAATAGTAAACATACATTCATCAAATCAATTCTTTTCATACCCAACCCTCCTTGACTTTTACTAAGGATAACATCAACCCATTTAACCAAATGAATTTTCCTTCTAAGATCTGAGTCTCCCCAAAGAAAAGCTGATTGAATTTTAGCAATCTCCTTTGCTACTCTTGTTGGCATCTTAAACAGAGAAAGATAATGTATAGGCAAACCAGACAACACAACTTTTATAAGTGTTAATCCACCTGCAAATGAGAGATACCTTATTTTCCACGAGGCAAGCTTTAGTTTAAACTTTTCTATTACAGGCTGCCAAGTCATCTTTCTACTAGGGCTGGCTCGCAAAGGCATTCCCAAGTATTTCATAGGTAGTTTTTGATAAATGCAATGTAATTTGAAAGCAAACTCTTGACATAGAGCTGAAGGTATACCCACCCTACACACCACACTCTTATGGTAATTGATTTGCAGGTCTGACATAATTTCAAAGCATCTTAATATTCTCTTAATATTTAATACCTCATCTCATTCAGCTTCACAGAATAGTATAGTATCATCAACAAATTGCAAGTGCGTGATCCTAAGGTCAGAACCCACTAATGCATCCTTAATCAAACCTAGCCGTTTTGCCCTATCCAACAATATGTTAAGACCTTACGCCACTATATTAAATATAAAAGGTAATAGCGGGTCTCCTTGTCTGAGCCCTCTTTGTGGTTTAAACTCAAAAGTTAGAGAACCATTCACCAAAATAGAAATACTTGCTGAAATTACACATTCTTTTATCCAACTCACCCACTTAGCACCAAACCCAAAGTTGGATAGCATTGAGAATAAAAATCCCCAATTTGCTGAGTTGAATGCTTTTTCAAAATCAGGCTTTAGTATTATCCCCTTTTTTCTGTCCTTCTTTCACCCATTAACAACCTCATTTGCAATCAATATCTCATCTAGAATATTTCTTCCCCCTATGAATGCAGACTGTATATCACTAATTATTCTAGGCATGACTTTCTTCATTCTATTGGAAAGTACCTTTGCAAGGTGTAGACACCCCATTTTTGACCGCCCTTAAGACTTGGGCGCGACTGATGGTTTACTTGGTGTTGGAAAGTGTGCAGGGCAAAGGTTCAATTCCTTCGGCAAGGAGAGGGTCAAATCCCAACTTCACAACCCTTTTGGACCAAAATATTTGAATGGTTTTAGACCTTAAAACCCTCTCTTTCAAAACATTTTTGAAATAAAGTTTCTACAATGTTCCGAGGCTCACATTTTGTCAAATAATGCGCTTTTCGATAAACCGAGCAAGGACAAAGTGAAATGAATGAAAGAGAGATGAAATCTTTGAAAAATCTTTCAAAACACCTTGCTTAGGGGTTTGAAGTTGAAGAAAGGAGGGGAAGAGAGAAGAAACCAAGTTGGAGAAGAAGATAGGCGAGAATCGCTAAGAGAGGGACGAGCAGTTCTCGATAAATCAGGCTTATCTGTCTACGCACTTGGAGTTAAGCTATGAGGCCACTACCGTTGGAAAGAAGACTTCCGGGGCTTTATTTTGCACTCAAGAATCTCTTAAAGCTGAGTCCGGATGGAGGAGATATGATTGGTTGAAGTTGGGCATCATCTCGGTTGGATCGAAACTGAGCAGCCTCCACCAAAACAAGCATAACTTTTTGCACAGTTTGAATTTTGATGCAAGGCTGGTGCCATTGCAAATCTTACTTCCGGGGCTTCAATTTTGACAGAAGAATGACCTGAAAAGGAGTTCATATGAAGAAGTTATGCCCATTTGAAGTTGGACCTGCAGAGCAGATTTTTTCTGCCGACCGACCAAATAGATGGACGACCGGCCAGAAAAGTTGGCCGCCCGACCAAGTTTGCTAGCTGACGACCTTTCGGAGTATTCTACAGATTGAATGGATGCCAGCTGTGCCAGCTGTTCTCCACTTGACCCACTGTCCGAGGGTGTGTCTTTTTGGGGGACTTTTGAATTTGTTTTTTCCCCCTTTTCTTGGCCTCTCTCCCTCTATATAATATACACTCCACCACCATTTTTAAGGGTTACAAAAAACCAGCTGGAGCATTATACATACAACCTCTATATCTCTCATCCAAGCCTCAAAATACCCTGGTTCTTGCATCATTTGCACTACAACCCATAGCATGAGACCTCTATCCTCCATTCCAGCACTTTGGGACTGTTTTGGAAAAGCTTGAAAGCTCAGAAATTTGGTCCAAAAGCTCCTGATTTGCTGCTCTTCAAGGGTAAGCCTCTATTTCCCTTAAACTTGCATTTTTTTGCTTCATTTATAAGCTATACTTGCAAGCATTTATGGACTTCATCATGAACTAAAAAGTTTCATATTTTGGACTCATCTTCATGTTTGTATAAGGACACTTTTCTGTTTGAGTCCATCTACTATCTCTTGTCTCCTATTTCTCTTTTAGGGCCATCTTTGCATGATATTTTAGCCCTACTTGCGAATATTTTAGAGGTTTTCTATAAACTGAAAAAAGTCATGTTTTGACCTCCTCTTTGAGTTTTATTGAGGCCACTTTGCTGTTTGAAGTCACCTCCTTTCTTACATACCTTATTTCTTCATGCTTTGAGCCATATTTGTGAGCACTTGCATTAGCCATGGTTTGGCCTCTTAACTACTGAAATCCAGTGGATTTTCAGTGGCTTAGGTGTGTTCTTGAAGGCCAAAATCAGAGGGGGGTGACCCCCTCTCTTCTTCTCTTGTTTGGTGGCCTTATTGGTCTTCCAAAGAGACCCTATCTTGCATGTTTCCTAGCCACATTTCAAGGTCAATTTGGTAAGTTTTGGAGCTATCATATTTGATTTTCAGAGTTGTTTGTACCATGCTAAGTGTCCATCTTGTGTGTGCCAAAGAATCCCTTGCATAGCTCTCCAAAGGAGCTCATCTTTTTTGCATGTGTTGGCTTCATTTCAGTGGTTATTTGGCCTACTTTCACATGTTTTATTCATTGATTTTTGCTGGTTTGGTGAGATTCCATGTGCATCCTATACTTGCCATATAACTCATGTTTGCTAGCCAATCTTGCATGCTATTTTAGTCCACCTTGCTAGCACTTTTTGGCCATGTTTTGAACTGGAAATGTTCATGTTTTGGGACTGGCTTGGCTCTGTCTTTATACTTCATGATCAAATAATGCATGCTTTGTATAGCTATAAGTCATTCCATGTGCCTAGTTTTGAGTTTCGAGGTTCGTCTCATGCATCGGGTGCCATTTTTCCATGTTTCGGGGCTGTTTAGCATCATGTTTCAGTGCTGAAATCACATGTTTGTATGCCATATCGCATCTCTTGCCATGCCTTGGTAGAGTCGCATTTTATGCCTTAGGTTCGGTCATCGGTTTGCGTGCATGTGTGCACGCATTTCGATTGTCTCATTTTCATCTAATGGCCACTGATTTTGGCATGCTTGCGAGCTACCCATGTTAGTTTAAGTCCATCATCGCATGTTGTTGCATGCCATGTTTGCTTACATGTTTAGGTTGCACGCCTAGTATACATTGCTCATTTGCATGTTCATGTTGCATACTTAGCCTCCATGCCTAGGTTGCATTCCATTGAGCATGCATCCCTTGCCTCTTGATCAGTCATGATAGGGGTTGGGGCCCTTTGATGTGTTTTGTGCTTGCATTTCATTTGATATCAAAGTTGTACACTTGGCTTTTGGGCCATCATGCATTGAAATGCGTGATTGATGGCCCGAGGGTCGAGAGCCATGCTCCCTTGAGTTTATTGCATGATAGGGAGTATGGCCATGCTCACATTTGCTTGAAAATTCCATGCCATACACTGCTTGCCCTCTGCTGCTGTCAATTGCAGGTTCTGCAGGAAGTTTTGGCCGGTCGGCTACATATAGTGCCGACCGGCCATCCATCAGTGGCCGATAGATTAAACAGTGGCCGGTGATCATTCCCTTTGGCCGGTGACCATTCCACTTGGCCGGTGGTGTCCCCCAATATCCAGAGAGTGTTCCTTGAGAATTGTGCCATTTTCAGAGGGGCAAGGCAGTGTAAACAGAGGCAACAATGCTATGGCAGTGAGTTTCCGAGCGAGATAGGTCGGGCATGCATCATCACACGCCTCCCGAGGCAGGGATGCGGCCACCTTTCTTTCTGCATTTATTTTGTTAATTAATTAAGGGTCTGTAATAATTAATTAGTTATGATAGTTAATTATTTATTCGGACTGTAATATTCATTCGGACCCTCCGAGTGAGGGAAATTGTGTAATAAGTGTGCGTGAGTGTGTGTATGTCTTCCAACCCCACGTCTTTCTTCCCTTTTATTTACTAGCTTTTGATGGTTAGTTTAGGGCATATCTAAATTAGCATACCTTATGCTATGCATGCGTGCATTCATACATTTGTCTTGCATGCACCGGGCTCGGTACATCATACTAACTGCACCTGTATTTCAATTTCAAGTTGAATACCTGTTAGTTGCAGCATTTCACATGCCATCCTTAGGATAGCTGAGCCTATTATAGTTGCATTTTGCATGCGTTGCATTAGCCATTTTAAACTAGGGTCATACATATGATTACTAACTATTTTCTGTTTTGGCTTGGAGTACTCTGTAAGTTTTTATGCTTTAGCATACCGCATGCGTGTGAGTGTTGCCATGACAGCATGATTACCATGAGGCTAGTTGCTTATGTGATATAACTGCTTGAATGCCTGTGGATGGAGGTTGAATCACCTAAATTGGAATAATGCATTAAAACTGTGAGTTTTAAGCCCACTAGATAGTGGCAAAACCATCTTTTCTAAAGCCCACTTGAGGGTGGTAAAATCTGCATTTAGCCTACTTGCGAGTAGCAAACCATTTTTCAAAACAAACATGTAATGTTTTGTTCCAATCTAGGCGATTTGGTCTATACTTGTTTTGTGACGACCCAGAATCTTTCCTTCCGCTCAAGCGGAGGAGTTGACGCTCGAGCGGACATTTGGGGTTCCCAGCAAATTTCGCAGACGGCTCGAGATTCTGGGAGTTGTGATTTTCCGCTCGAGCGGGGGAGTTGACGCTCGAGCGGACGTCTTTGTTGGTCTTCGCGCTCGAGCACAAGGTTGGGCGCTCGAGCGGGTCTCCAAGTTGAGTTGTATTTCTGAGGCACATGGGTTCGTTTTTGGACATTTTTATTAGTGTATTTCGAACTTTCTCATTTTATTTTGGAGTATTGGTTGAGGTGGTAATATGATGGTAAAGTAAGATTGGACCAAAAGCTTTAATTAGAATAATTTGTCTACGACCAGCCGCCACTCTTTTGCCCTTTTCTTTTTCCACACTTTGAATTTGGATGTGAGGTTAGAACCATTGGAAAGCTTATTTCCGGGGCTTCAATTTGGACACAAGAATGACCTAAAACGGAGTCCGGATGGAGAGTTATACCTGTTCGAAGTTTCGTAATCTGTGCTGAAAACAGGTACGCTCGAGCGGGAATTACGGGACAGCAGCTTTAAAAACGGGATTTTTGGGTCATTTCTTATATTTTCTTCTTCCCTCTTCCTTCCTCCTTGCCTAAGTCTGAAACCCTAACTCTCAAACCTTTGATTTCATCCATTTTTACCAACAATCCACCATGGATCGTGCATCAAGGGTAAAGAAGAAGTGAAGATCAACTTTTCCAACCGATTAGATTTTGGGATTTCAAGAGGATGCGTTCAACCTAGCTTCTTTGCTTTTAATTTCGAGGTAGGGGGTTCTCTTAGCCTTGAATGTTTATGATTAAAAGTGATTTTTGTTGGTACTTTGGGATTTTGTTGACATTTTGGAATCTTGAGTTAATTATGGGTTAGGGACACTTATGGCTTAATGTTTATGCACAATTGGGGCTCCCACTCTACTTCTTAAAGGATGTTGAATGTTTTTAGCATATTGGCATATAGTAATTGTTGATTTGGCGATTTCACTAAGAAAAGAGGAAAACCCCCAATTTTCTTGGAAACCCTAGGTTGATTAATGATGATAATCAATGAATTGGCTCAAGTTGAAAGTGGAGTAATGAAATTGAAGTATTGAATTATGTGTGTTCAAGTTGAATTGGAATTTGGGAATGTTGAAAATTATGTTTAGAATTTGCGAATGAACTTTATTATAAATGTTGGAATTCATGTTATCATGTAAAGGAAAAATTAGGGAAATAATCTATTAAGGATATAGATGATATGAACTTGGTTTTAGAATGTTGAAATAGGATTCAAGGATTTATTGTGAATTATGTGAAGTTGTAAATGGTATTGATGAACCAAGTGATGCCAACTTTGTTGGATAATGTTGTATTGAATAATATTGGAAATTGAATGGTGTTGTACTATGATGTATTGTGTAGGGTCAGCTACAGGGGTGGACCAAGCATCTGAACACTGTGAGTAATAGTACCTCAAACATATGTTATTTAGAGTTAATCATTATTGTTATTGACATTCTATCCTCCGTGAGCTAATATGTTAACATGTGTGTTGATTGAGAATTGATGTGAACATTAAAAGAGTGATCACACACCGGTATGACTCTGAACCTCCTCTGTATTTTGGTTATGGCTAATGTTTATTATTAATGTACCATCCTACGAATTACTCAGGCTTCTGCATAAGAATTGCATACAAACTATTAACACTGTGAAGTTGGTTAACAGAAAAGAATTAAGTATCAATAACATTGTTACATGATTCATGCTATGATATGAACTGTTCTGACCTATTGATGTGATTATGTGTATTATGAAACTATAATATCTACGTATCTCTGGAATGTGGTTCCCTTTTGCTAACAAATATCAGTAACGTTCTGTTAAACTTATATTACCGATGGTAATGCATGTAAATAATGGGAAGAATGTATGTACTTTCTGCATAATTATGAAGTTAATATGTTATGATGATTTCTGGTATGGAACAAAGTGCTGTACAGAACTAAGTGCTACACGTTAGTGGGAGCCACCTCTAGAATCCGTACGAGCCACCTCTTGAGTCCATACATATGTGAACGTTATGAGGCCTACGGTCATTCTGTGAAAGATATAATTTGTGAAGTTATGAAAGATACAACTTGTGAATTATGAACTTATGTGGCCATGGGCCATTTGTGAACTATGTGAATTATGAACTTATGTGGCCATGGGCCATTTGTGAACTATGTGAATTATGAACTTATGTGGCCATGGGCCATTTGTGAACTATATGAATTATGAACTTATGTGGCCATGGGCCATTTGTGAACTATGAACTTATGTGGCCATGGGCCATTTGTGAACTATGAACTTATGTGGCCAGGAGCCATTTGTGAAGTTATGAATCTAAGAGGCCGAGGGCCAATTTGTGAAACTATGAAGTTATGAATCAATGAGGCCGAGAGCCAATTTGTGAAATTATGGATATGTTCCAAGATAAGGTCTAAGACCATTATGATTAAATACAAATTCAGACTCGTTATGTGAACTCTACATTGGTATATGAAAGTGTGTTTAATGAAATCCATATTTTGGGTTACGAAATGTTTAGTATGATAAGTATTTTCTGAAATGATAAAAATGCTATGAACTTCCGACATGTTTATGATATGATACGTTTTCTGGATAATTTTCCCAAAATGCCTAGATATGCTACGAAACTCTGAATGTTCAAGATATGACCAACTCTTTGAATAAGATACCTTGCTATGCATACAGAAACAAATTAACCATATGTTCTCTTTATTGATAAATGCACAGATATGTATTATAATTCATGTTGTACATTGAATTGTTATGTGCTATTATTCACTGAGCTTGGCTCACTTTATTTTATGTCTGTTTCTGTAGGCACTCAACCTGGAGGTCAACCTTAACCCGTGGCTTCCGTTACCCAGTTGTCAATTCCGGAATATCTAAGCTCTTAGGTGTTGACCGTTCAAGTTATAGAGTTTTGCTAAAATATTAATTTGTACCCTAAATGTCTGTTAAAATTGATGTGTATGTAATGTTTATATATATATGTACATAGCTATCTTTATGTGTTATGTTCTGTTTGCGATCCTGGCATAGTAGTGGTAGCTCAATGGATATTATTTTACACCGTTATATGATATTTAATGCTTCCGTTTAGGCCCCATAAATTATATTCATCAGGTTTTTTTATGTCCATTTCTGAGGGTGGTCATGCCCAAACTTTTAGGGGCGAGTTTGGGGCATGACATGTTTGCTGTGCGCATAACATAGTAATTCTAGGCTAATAACCGGAATAAGAACACATAATGTTTTCAAAACAAGATATCATGGTTAGTAGAGGCCGATCTTCGGATCGGGCGAGAGGGGGTGCTCATAGCTGACCTTCCCCAATCGTACCCAAGTTCCCGAGCCGAGGCAACTTTGGTGATGACGGACACGTGGCCTTTGGCACCGAGTAAGGGTTTCCTAAATTTCCCAAAATAAAATATTTAGGTGGCGACTCTGTATCTGGCAAAGCAGTTCATGTTTGGCACTTCTTTCAAAAAATCTGTTTTCTCAAAACGATTTGCCAGATTTGGACTCTTTGGTTCAAATTAAGAACCGTGACAATTTGAGTCCGAACTGTAGTAGACCCACAGACGAACAGAACGGGAGTCATCCTCCAGGGTGTTCGGGGACGTCTACACAAGGATCTTATACAAGGACCCAATAAGGCTGATGGGCTTATACTCTGCAAGGCTAAAGGGATTGTCATTTTTTGGAATCAAAGCTATAAAAGAGTTGTTAATACCTCGAACCAACTTCCATTCTGGTGACATTCATTCATAAATTGATGTGCATCACCTTAATAATGTTCCAACATTTCTGGAACATGGTAAGATTAAATCCATCTAGGCCAGGGGCCTTATTACCCTCACAATTCTTAATTGCTGCCTTCACTTCAGATTCTGAAAAAGCTAATTCCAAAAATTATGAACTTTGATCTTCTCTAATGGTTTTAAAAGGACCTAACAGCCCTGGCCTGCTACACTAAGAATCTGAGAAGTGGTTAAGAAAATGATTTTTCACTGCAACCCTAACATGTTGAGGATTCTCCACAACAGAACTATTGATCAAAATAGAACATAATGCATTCCTTTTCTTTTTACTACATGCAATAATGTGGAAAAACTTTGTATTTCTATCACCTTTAATTGCCCATTTCAGCCTTGATTTCTGAAGCCAAACCCATTCGATCATTTTGCTCAGTTTCCATGCTTCCCCTTTAGCCTTCCTTCTTCTAGCAACCTGTGATGATGATAATGACCCTTATTCAGCCAATAAATCCAAAACATGTAATTCCTTTTCAACTTGTTTCAGCTTGACTTCAACATTACGAAAGACCTCATTATTCCATTGATTTAACGTAGCTTTCAAAGCTTTCAATTTATTCAAGCACTTAAACCCAGCCCAACCATCTATCATTGTTTCTGACTAGCATTATTGTACCACCTTGTAGACACCCCATTTTTGACTACCTTTAAGACTTGGACGTGACTGATGGTTTACTTAGTGGAGAAAGGTGTGTAGCGGAAAGGTGCAATTTCTTCGGCAAAGAGAGAGTCAAATCTCAACTTCATACCCCTGTTCTGGACCAAAACAATCTTAATCAAAGATTTTAGTCTTAAAAACCCTCTCTTTCAAAACGTTTTTGAAATAAAGTTCCTACGATGTTCTGATGCTCGCATTTTGTTAAAAGTTGCGCTTTCCGGTAAACCGAACAAGGACAAAGTGAAATGAATGAAAGAGAGATGAGAAGATGAAATCTTTGAAAAATCTTTCAAAATACCTTACTTAGGGGTTTTGAAGTTGAAGAAAAGAGGAGAAGAGGGAAGAAATCCAGTTGGGGAAGAAAATGAGCATGAATCGTTAAGATAGAATTGAACAGCCCTCGCCGAATCGGGCCTATTCATTCACATACTTGGAATCAAGCTATGAGGCCACCACCGTTGGAGAGATTACTCCCGGGGCCTCATTTTACACTCAAGAATCTCCTAAATCCAATTCCGGATAGGGGAGATATGGTTGATTGAAGTAGGGCATCACTCCGGTTGGATCGAAATCTGCGCGGCTTTACCAAAAAGGGCATAACGTTTTCCACAAGAGGAATTTTGATTCAAGATTTGCGCCATTGGAAAGCTAACTTTCGGGGCTTCAATTTGGACACTTGAATGGCCACCATTGGACTTCCCAATCACCCACCGGCCACATTTCTTTCCGGCAGCCTATTTTTTTGTCCTGAAAGTAGCAGGCAGGCCACCTAGCTAGTGAAATGACTTTTTTGCCCATTTTAACTAGCCGGCCATAACCCCCTCTCCAAGTGTGTCTAAAAGTGAATTTTGTTTTCCTCTAGGCCTTATGTCCGAGGGTTTGACCTTTTGAGGGGAAACTTGAATTGTTTTCCCCCCCCCCCCCAATTTTTCCCCCTCTTTCCACCCTTTTTTTCTATATAACCAGCACTCCCAGCTGGTTTGAGGGGTTAGAAATTTTGGCTTGAGCCTCATATGTTGCATCTCTCCCTCTCTACATCATAACCCTCAAAACCCTTAAGTTCCTACACCATTTCTACAACCACCACCTAGCACCACACCACCACCTCCATTCCATCCACTTGGAGCTGCTTTCCAAAGCTGAGGAGCACCATTTCTTGTGCCAAGAGGTTGTCAAAGATTGGTCTACAAGGGTGAGTCATTTTTTCCCTCTTTTGAGTTCATTTTTGCATGCTTTCTTAGCCATTCTTGCTTACACTTTTGGGCTCCGACCCTAACTGAAAATAGCATTTTTTTGAGCTATTTTTCATGTTTGTTTAAGGGCCTCTCACTGTTTGAGGCTTTCTTTTTGCACTTGCTTCTTTACCTCTCTTGTATGCCTATTTCTTGTGTAGTATTTTTGGCCTATGTAGAAACTGTTTTGAGCTCTATCATAAACTGTAAAGTGGCTTATTTTGAGCCCTTCTTCAACAATGTTGAAGGGATCATCACTTTTTGAGGCTTCCATTTGCCACTTGCCTTTATATCCCTCTTTGGCCTTATTTTTGCATGATTTGTTAGCCTCTTGTGCTTCTATTTTTAGGCTCTGGTCCGAACTATAAATGGCCTTATTTTGGCTCCCTCTTAATGTTTCATTAAGGGTCTTTTATTGTTTGAGGCATCCTTTTTGTACTTTGTGTTTAAACCTCTTTTTAGGCCTTATTTTGCATAGTATTTTAAGCATGCTTGTGCACTGTTTTGGGTCTGGTCATCAACTGTAAAATGCCATATTTTGGGCTCTCTTCAACATTGTTGAAGGGCCCTCCTGTGTTTTAGGCCAGTAAACCATCACTTGCTTCTTTGTCCCTCTTTTGGCCCATTTCTTGCATGAGAGCTTAGCCATACTTGTGTTTGTTTTTGTGGCTTGTTGTAAACTGTAAAATACCATATTTTGGGTCCCTATTCAACATTGTAGAAGGGCCCTTCTCTGTTTAGGGTCAGCAGCTGCTACTTGCTTCATTATCTCGCTTTCGGGGCCATTTTTGCATGCTAGCTTAGCCCCACTTGTGTTCACTGTTTGGCCTTGATTAAAACTGTAAATATGCTTTTTTTGGGATTTCCTTGACTCTGTATTTAGACTTCATGTTCAAATAATGCATGCTTTGCATAGCCATAGGTCATTCCATGTGCCTAATTTCATGTTTCGGGTTTCATTCCATGCATCGGATGTCATTTTGCCATGTTTCGGGGCTGTTTTGCATCACTTTTTGCTACTGAAATTTGCATGCTAGTATGTCATATTCCATGTCTTGCCATGTCTTGTTAGAGTGGCATTTTGCCTTAGGTTCGGTCCTCGATTTGCGTGCATGTGTGCACGCATCTCGAGTGTCTCATTTCCATCTAATGGCCTCTTATGTGAGTGTGGCTGAGGTCCACTTGTGGGTGTAAGTCCATTATGCATTGTGTATGCCATTTCATTTCATAGCGTTGTGTATGCTAGGTTGTATGTTAGAGCATTGTGTATGCCATGTTACCTCGTGCATCGTGTATGCCATTTCATAGCATTATGCATGTTAGGTTGTATCTTAGTTGCATTCATGCATGTCATGCATATTGCATTGTGTTTGGGATAGGAGTTAGCCCGAGCACGGGAAACGAGGTACGTTTCGTACTCCGAGTGACAGAACGTGTCTCAATTCCCTGTCGCCGACACTCCGGATTATCCATGATGGAGTTTAGGTATTTGTTTATGTTCATGTGCATTCATCTCATATTGAGTTGTGCAATTCGACTCCTCGGCCATCATGCATCGATTGCGTGATTGGTGGCACGAGGATCGAGGCATGCATACATATGTGAAAATACATTGCTATGCCCCTTTCCTGCTCTCTGTTGCAGCAAATCAAGAATCAACAACTTTCGGAGTTTGGCGCGCTTTCCAAGAATAATTGCAAAACATAGGCTAATTGGGGCATTCCAGTGGATTTCCGCGCAAAAGCAACCCAAACATGCATCATCCATCATCTGAAGAAGAGTCAAGGCAATCCCTGGCATGCATGCCAGTTTATTGTTTTTCTAGTTAATTTGGTAATTAATTAGGAATTTTGTACATATTTGGACTGTATTATTATTCGGGACTGTATATTATTTATTCGGACCCTCGAGCGAGGGCAATGTTGTATTGTAATAAGTGTGCGTGTGTGTGATGTATGTCTTCCAACCCCACGTCTTTCTTTCTCTCTTTTATTTACCAGCTTATGATGGTTAGATTAGGGCATATTTCAATTAGCATACAGTATGATAGCATGTTTGCATTCATTCATCTGTTTTGCATGCACCGGGCTCGGCGCATCATACTAACTGCAACTGTATTTCAATTCCAAATTGAATACTCGTTAACTGTTGCATCTCACATGCCATGTTTAGAATAGTCGAGCCTGCTATAGTTGCATTTTTGCATGTGTTGCATTAAGCATTTCTGTATAATTAGGAGCATGCATGGATTTCTAATCAGTTTTTGTTTTGGCTTGGAGTACTCGGTGAGTTTTTATGCTTTAGCATCCTTGCATGCGTGTGAGTGACTGCCATGAATAGCATGCTTACCATGCGGCTAACTGCTTATGTGATATAACTGCCTGAATGCCTGTGGGTGAAGGTTGGGTTAGTTGGATTGGAACAAATCATTGACTGTGTGTTTTAAGCCCACTAGATAGTGGCAAAATCATGTTTTCTATGCCCACCCGAGGGTGGTAAATCCACGTCTTAGCCTACTTGCAAGTAGCACCATCAAACCATTTTCAAAAACAAACATGAAATGTTTTGTTCCAATTCAGGCGACTCAGTCTATACTTGTATGTTGTGCGCATCACATAGTAAATCTAGGCTAATAATCGGAATAAGAATGCATAATGTTTTCAAAACTAGATATCATGGTTAGTAGAGGCCGATCTTTGATCGGGCGAGCGGGGGTGCTCACGAAGTGACCTTCCCCAATCGTACCCAAGTTCCCGAGCCGAAGCAACTTTGGTGATGACGGACACGTGGCCTTAGGCAACGAGTCAGGGTTTCCTAAATTTCCCAAAATAAAATATTTAGGTGGCGACTCTGTATCTGGCAAAGCAGTCCATGTTTGGCACTTCTTTCAAAAAATCTGTTTTCTCAAAATGATTTGCCAGATTTGGACTCTTTGGTTCAAGATTTAGGACCGTGACAAAAATCGAGTCCGAGCTATAGGGAGGTCCCCCGTGAATCTGTCTACAGTTTCTGGCGACTCTGCTGGGGATTTAGAGAACTTGACTCGAACTTATGATATCTTGTTTTGTTTACACTTATGTGTTTCTTTGCATTGCATTTGCATTAGTGCGCCTAGGACACCGTGTTTGCCATCTGCTATTCCTGAACGGTTTGCCGGAGGCTTGTCTTGTCAAGGCATGACCATAAGGCTGACCGGTTGTGGGCTCTGTCAGTATGGGAACACAAACCCCGGTTTTACCGGGGCACCCTTTTGACCATTCGACCTAGTGCATATTCGGAATCCATAGTGACCATTCCAAACTAGGACAGGTTGCTTACCCGATATAGGTTGTTTGAAACCGCTGCGTGCGTAGTGAAACCCTAGCTCCTGACAAAATAGGACAGGGAAACCCTACCCCCCATAGGGGTGTTTTGGCTCTCACTTGCTTGTTATGTGCTTTTAGAGTGCGTCTCTACAAGGAATGCATGTATCAGTTTGCAAGTTTGGGCATCAGGCCCGCGGGCACCAGTTCAGTATTTTGGGATTCAGTTTACCTGAGGGTAACAGTTTACAAGCAGAATTTTGGGGGCAGAACTCAGTAGAGGGCACAGTCATCCTACTATGCTCGTATCTGTTTTGGTGAAGTTAGGCTGAGATGCTGCATGTTTTCCCTTTTGCTAGGTGGTCCTGGAACTATAGCTTCAGAAGGCTTCGATATCCCCCGGGTTCATCGAACTTGTGCTGATAGACTTTGTCAGGTCAGAGATTCAGTTCAAGGGCAATCAGTGTTCCTTTGCCAGAGGCAGGGTAAAAGGGCAGTCAGGCACAAATCACCAGTTCAGCAGTTACCAATCAGTGGCCTTTCCACCCCACCTGTGAACAGTCAGGCTGAGGTCTCAGTTTCTACTGCAGGGATAGATACCAATCAGTTAGATGGATCAGCAGAACACGTCAGGGATGGAGGCAATGATGCGCCAGATGCAAGAAAGTATGAAACTCATGCGCAAGATGCTGTCCGCAAGCTGATTCGCCAAACAGCAGGCTGCGGTCATGGCCCAACAGGCAGAGCTAATCACCAGATTGCAACAGCCGAGCACAATCCTAGCCATCCATACGACGGTTTCCCCCCAATCTTACCCAACTGTCTAAAGCATCAACCCGACTCTCCCTTGAGTTTGAGGTAGACCATACAGCGTTGAAGTTGAGCAAACTTGAAAAGTTGTTCAAGAAATCCCAGGGGGTAAAGTCATCCCGGACATTGAGGACGGGTACACCAACGCAGCTGTGACACTGCCGGACAGGTTCAAGATGCCTCACATCGACCGTTTTGACGGGTCAGGAGATCCCATGGCCCACCTGAGTTTGTTTTCAGATGTTCTGCGCCCGATAGGCTTAACAAGATTACAGAAGCTCTCCCTTTTTGGCAGGACCCTGTCGAGTATTGCGGCCATCTGGTACGCCAAATTAGAGGATTCAGTGAAACGAAGCTGAGAGGAGATGGCCGAGGCCTTCGTCGCGCAATATTCATACAATACCCAAATCGAGATTACGACCCGTGATCTTGAGACGACGAGGCAGGAGCCTAAGGAGAGCTTCTCAGAATTCGTGGCCCGCTGGAGGGCCAAGGCCTCAATGATGACCATTAGGCCAACGGATAAGGATCAAATATGGATGGTTGTGCGCAACCTCTAGCCCAAACTAATGCAGAAAATGATCGTGCTCCCCTTCCCTACCTTTTCAGATTTGCATGAGATGGGAGTACAGATCGAGGATGCCATGAAGCAAGGCCTCATTGACCAGGAGGAAGAGCAGCCTAGGCGAGCGTTTTCCCACAGTTCGAATGCGACCACCAGTGGTGATGCAGCCGCAAAATCTTCTGAAGTAGGCATGGTCGCCACCACCACATCAAAAAAAACTACCCCATTCACCGGTGCATCCGGAAGTAGCTCACAGATGGCCAAATATCCACCCCGAGTCAAGAGGGTTTTCACCCCACTTTATATGCCTTTGTCAAAGGCTCTAGAGGCCTTAATCCGGAAAGGACATCTGAAACCATTAGAACAACGGCCTTTACCTGATCCTCTCCCTCCAAAGCATGACCATACTAGGTACTGTGCATACCATCAACAAACCAGTCATGACACTGACAGTTACTTTCGTCTGCGCCATGATGTACAAGATCTGTTTGACAACAGGGTCATCCCCGCGCCAGTCCAGCAAAGTCTATCGGCACTCGACCAGTGAACCTATGGGGGATAATGTGACTATGTGATCGGGGGATGAACCACCTGCGGATGGCACTCGATTTTACTCAAACTATGGCGTATGGCACGCACTGTTTTGAGCATTTGTGAATGCTGGTTTTGTGCTTTCTGACTTAGGTATTAAGTCAGTCTTGTTGTTTGAGTCTGTTTTGAGTCGGTCTCTTTGTTTCGGGTCTGTCTTGTTATATCGAGTCAGTCCTGTTGTATAAGAGTCGGGTGATTCGGGGGTGTTACCTCGGGCATCACCATTTTGTTTTGCGTTTGTCTTTTTGTTTTGTTTTGAGTCTGTTTCTGCCAGGGAGCCAGTTGTGCCAACAGATTTTGAATAAAACAGCAGTGATTTTTTACGCTCTCGCGTTTGCTTCTGCCTTGTGCCAGTTATGCCGGAAGTTCTAAAGGAGATGACAGTATTTGACTAAGGACTCTGTGCCTTGAAGTCATTGTAATGACCTGAGTTTTTCAAAAATTTTTGAACACTGTGGTGAAAACGAAGATGAAGAAATTCCTCGGGATTTGCAAAAAATTTGATCAACTGAGAGGAAGAGAGGCGTGCTAAGCCCTTAATGAATGAAATCATGCTTGTTAGTGTGAGTACTGAAAAGGACCCTAGCTTTGATCCAGATTGGTTTCACACTATCTTCAGCGTGAGCGATTTGTCGCTTTCTTAAAAATTTTCAAAAACAAAATGTTTTGTGCGGTCCTGCGAAGACCTGTGTGGAATCGCTCTTGAGATTGTGCAGCTTAGGATCGCTCTCGGCCTCGAGACTTGAGACCTTGCTTTCAAACCTTGACCTTGGGTTCAGAGTGTTCAATGGTCAACCACGATATGAGGCCTGTGTGGCCAGATTTGAAACAGCCCTCGAACAAGAGGCACCAAAGTCAGATCAAGAATATCAGACCTCATCAGAAGAAGCTTGCGAAGCTAGAACAGAAGCACCCTTCGAACTAGGGGCAAAGATGTGAGATGTGCTCGAAGAGCCGAAGATGAGTCCTCTTGCAAATCAACAGCCGCTCTCCTGGATACGGATGACTTCAAAAACCCTACAACCATTTGCATGGACCAAGCTACACTTTTACCCTTTGAGAGGTCGCTGGGTCGAAAACCCAGAAGGGCGACCCAGGCAAAAGTTAGAGCGAGACAAAAAAAATATATACAAAAGAAAATGCAAAAAGAAAAAAAAAAAGGAATGAAAAGAATATAAAAAAAAAAAAGGAAAGAAAAACAAAGCTCGCAAGGTCGAAAACCCGCGACGGGCGCCTTGGCAAAAGTTAGAACCTAAAAAGGAGAGATTAATACCCGAGTGTACCTTAACCCCGAACTACGTAAGGCTTGATTCCCATCTTTGGGATACGTAGGCAACTTCATCCTGAAGTCCAGCCGTAAAACACTTCAATTTGATTGTGTCCATGCGATGGTTCTGGTCATCTTTGTCTTCTCTGTATCTGAGGATTTGGTTGTGTTCGTCACTCTGAGGACTGCCTACAATGCGCTACGGTGCCATCCAAACAAGGGGCAACTTTTCGTTGCCATTCAATGCGCCACGGTGCCGTTCAAACAAGGGACAACTTTCCGTTGCCATGCAGCTCTCTTCAAGCAAGGGGCAATTTTCCTTCGGATCTGAGGTTGTGCATCTCGAGAGTGGGTTCTATGCTCGTTGAGCAGTGGCCGATTGCAAAAACAGCTTTTGAGAATTTTTACTGAGGTTGACTGATTTTCTCTCAAAAACTGTTCCATTTTTTTCAAAACTGGACCTTTTTCCTGGACCCAAAAAAAAGGAAAATTTTCAGTGCACATAACCTAACTTGCATGATTTTGAATCAGAAAATCGAACAAGCGCGTTAATCTAACTCTCATTTTGGTTAAAATCGTTTTAGTAGAAAACCAAAAAAAAATGGTCAAAACGATGAACTAGGGGCACAGTTGAGTCAGGCTTCCTGTCTTTCTCCATTGTCAACATACTCGCCAAGAAGGGCACTCTACCTGCCAGAAACGGCACAGCTGAAGCTAACAGCAAAATACAGAAAGCTCTCTCATCCTCCAAGCAACGAGGTATCAAGCCAAGTGCGAAGCACGAACGGGAACGGATCAAGATATTCCACTCCCTCATCTGGACAGATCTGATCACGTCCAAACTCCCCAGCAAAGCATCATCAACCGATGTTAGCTGCAGATTTGCTACACACCCAGTTGTAGCGCAACCCTTGTATGGGAGGAATTCACTAGCTGTGAACGGAAGAAAGAGAATCTAGCAGCATGCTAGGGGCAAGAGCCCACAACTTCCTGTTTATCCATCAACCACCCAAGGGAGGGATTGAAAAATGAGAGATTGAAGAATAGAGAGATGTGCGATGAGAGAAAAAGTGAGAAAAGGGCTTTTTTTCAGAAAACAAGAGATTGAGTGCCAGAGTGATGTGAGAATCACAAATGAGAAAGGGTGGGAAACACTACCCGGTGAAACAGGCTCCCTGCGCACGTCTGAGTGTCGTGTCTTTTTGTTTTATCTCGATTCTTGTTTTGAGTTGTTTCGAGTGTTACTCGATGTGTCTAGGTTGTGTGCCTTTTATTTCCTTGTTGAGTCGTTTTGCTGTGTTCAGTCGTAGGCTCAATACCTGGTCAAAAACTCATATCTCAATTTCAAAAATAAAATCGTTTTGTGCTCCGAGTGCCGTGCTGTTCTCCACATTTGTGCAAAACAGAATTTGTTCTTTCATAAAACCGCAGGGTTCAACCCAGGTCATGTGAGAACAGTGGAACTAGGACCTATCTGAAGCTATAATGGTTTCGGACTGCAAAGCAAAAGCAAAAGAGGAAAATGTTGGGCATATAAGTTTGTTCCAACTTCAGTAAGCTCCGAGATCGCATTCCGTATGCACCTTGTCAGGCCTTGTCAATGCTCCGAAGTATGAGTGTGCCTCTACCTCAAGCTCAACATCAAGTCTGCTTCAAGCCAAAATGGCAATCAGAAGTGCTCTTCTCGAGTACCGTTTCACGCCAGGGACATCTTGGCTATGTTTGCAATGAGTTCCTAGGAGACCAACTGCGATGGTGGAAACTAGAGTTCGAATGGCTGATGCCTAGAACGTAAAGGTTCGGGATTTTCGGGACTAAAGTCTGATTTAAATACCCAGGGGCGTGTCCTCAGCTTCAAATCTGTATGGAAGCCCCATAGGTTGAGACAGCGTGTATGCACCTCAATTCTGGATACTGAACCAACCTAGTCTGTCACCTCGTTGGAGAATAGGGAAAGTTGTGAATATGATCAGGAAGAAAGGCAGCATCCAAAGTGTTCTACGTGAAGAACCCTTGTCAGTAATTCAGAGCCTTTGTACTGCGAGTTGAAGGTAAGTGTTCGAAGAGCACGAGGGGAGATCCCCGTCAGAGTAGAGCGGTTCATCGCCACTCACCCCATGAGGTGCTTTCTAAAGCGCCGCTTTGTCCATTTATTGCTTTCCGTAAGCATCATGCATTGTACCTATCAAGTTTCTTTCTCAGTCATGCACGATACTGTATGTACGGTTCATTCAAAGAAGTTTCGTTTAAGATCATTCATTTAGTGTATCAATCACACTTTGTTCATATTGTGTATCAATCACACACATTCGCTTTGTATCTATCACACTATGCCTATTTTGTGTATCAATCACACACGCTCGCTTTAGTGTATCAATCACACACATTCTCATTTTGTGTATCAATCACACACATTCTCATTTTGTGTATCAATCACATTCTCTTCACTTTAGTGTATCAATCACACTTCACTCATTTTGTGTAGCTATCACACACATCCTCATTTTGTGTATCTATTATGCACATATTCACATCATCACCTTTAGTGTATCCATCACACTCTGTTCACTTAGTGCATCTATCACACTTTGTGTTCACTTTTAGTGTATCAATCACACTCTGTTCACTTAGTGCATCTATCACACTTTGTGTTCACTTTTAGTGTATCCATCACACCTGTTCACATAGTGCATCTATCACACTTCGTGTTCACATTCAGTATATCTATCACACTCTGTTCACATAGTGCATCTATCACACTTTGTGTTCCCTTTTAGTGTATCAATCACACTCTGTTCACTTAGTGCGTCTACCACACTTTGTGTTCGCTTTTAGTGTATCAATCACACTCTGTTCACTTAGTGCATCTATCACATTTTGTGTTCACCTTTAGTATATCCATCACACTTGTTCACTAAGTGCATCTATCACACTACGTGTTCACATCCAGTATATCTATCATACTCTGTTCACATAGTGCATTATCACACTTTGTGTTCACTTTTAGTGTATCCATCACACTTGTTCACTTAGTGCATCTATCACACTTTGTGTTCACTTTTAGTATATCCATCACACTTGTTCACTTAGTGCATCTATCACACTTTGTGTTCGCTTTTAGTGTATCAATCACACTCTGTTCACATAGTGCATCTATCACACTTTGTGTTCGCCTTTAGTGTATCAATCACACTCTGTTCACTTAGTGCATCTATCACATTTCGTTTTCACCTTTAGTATATCCATCATACTTGTTCACTAAGTGCATCTATCACACTTCGTGTTCACCTTCAGTATATCAATCATACTTGTTCACTAAGTGCATCTATCACACTTTGTGTTCACCTTTAGTGTATCCATCACACTCGCTTCACTTTGTGTATCTATCACACGTTCGCTTTGTGTATCTATCACACACTTACCTAGTGTATCCATCACACTTTGCTTCATATAGTGTATCCATCACACTCGCTTCACTTTGTGTATCTATCACACGTTCGCTTTGTGTATCTATCACACACGCTCGCTTCGTGCATCAATCACACACTTCATTCACCTTTGTGTATCTATCGCACGTGTTCGTGAAGATTCCATAATTTTCTTACACCCTTTCTGCATGAGGTATAGTTTGGTTCGAGTTTACTTGTTTGCCTAGCATTCGCTTAAAATGTTGCATTTATTTTGCATAATTGCTTCATTACAGCTCTCTTTGCATGATCATGAGTGTATCCAATTTTCAAACCGGCTTCGCGTAGCGTATAAGTCCAATTATCAAACCGGCTTCGCGTAGCGTATAAGTCCAATCTTCGGCTTCGCGTAGCGTATAAGTCCAATTATCAAACCGGCTTCGCGTAGCGTATAAGTCCAATTTTCAAACTGGCTTCGCGTAGCGTATAAGTCCAATTTTCAAACCGGCTTCGCGTAGCGTATAAGTCCTATCTTCAAACCGGCTTCGCGTAGCGTATAAGTCCAATTTTCAAACCGGCTTCGCGTAGCATATAAGTCCAATTATCAAACCGGCTTCGCGTAGCGTATAAGTCCAATTTTCAAACCGGCTTCGCGTAGCGTATAAGTCCAATTATCAAACCGGCTTCGCGTAGCGTATAAGTCCAATTTTCAAACCGGCTTCGCGTAGCGTATAAGTCCAATTATCAAACTGGCTTCGCGTAGCGTATAAGTCCAATTATCAAACCGGCTTCGCGTAGCGTATAAGTCCAATTATCAAACCGGCTTCGCGTAGCGTATAAGTCCAATCTTCAAACCGGCTTCGCGTAGCGTATAAGTCCAATCATCAAAATCTTCCTGCATATCATTTTGCATCCTGCCCCTGAACTACGCTGGTTTGATTCCTTGCAAGGGGATACGTAGGCAGCCTGCGAGCACAACCATTTATTTATCTATATTTTGTTTGTTTGTCCAAGTCTTCGGCCTTGTCAAAAATGGGTCGTCTCTAGGCTTTGACATTCACTCCCGTCACTTCTTGACTTCTGAGTTCTGTCAAAGAGGGACAACTGTAGACACCCCATTTTTGACTACCTTTAAGACTTGGACGTGACTGATGGTTTACTTAGTGGAGAAAGGTGTGCAGGGGAAAGGTGCAATTTCTTCGGCAAAGAGAGAGTCAAATCTCAACTTCATACCCCTGTTCTGGACCAAAACAATCTTAATAAAAAGATTTTAGTCTTAAAACCCTCTCTTTCAAAACGTTTTTGAAATAAACTTCCTACGATGTTCTGATGCTCGCATTTTGTTAAAAGTTGCGCTTTTCGGTAAACCGAGCAAGGACAAAGTGAAAATGAATGAAAGAGAGATGAAATCTTTGAAAAATCTTTCAAAATACCTTACTTAGGGGTTTGAAGTTGAAGAAAAGAGGAGAAGAGGGAAGAAATCCAGTTGGGGAAGAAAATGGGCATGAATCGTTAAGAGAGAATTGAACAGCCCTCGCCGAATCGGGCCTATTCATTCACATACTTGGAATCAAGCTATGAGGCCACCACCGTTGGAAAGCTTACTCCCGGAGCCTCATTTTACACTCAAGAATCTCCTAAATCCAATTCCGGATAGGGGAGATATGGTTGATTGAAGTAGGGCATCACTCCGGTTGGACCGAAATCTGCGCGGCTTTACCAAAAAGGGCATAACTTTTTCCACAGGAGGAATTTTGATGCAAGGTTTGCGCCATTGGAAAGCTAACTTCCGGGGCTTCAATTTGGATACTTGAATGGCCACCATTGGACTTCCCAATCACCCACCGGCCACATTTCTTTCCGGCAGCCCATTTTTTTGTCCTGAAAGTAGCAGGCCGGCCAGAAAATCTAGCAGGCCGGCCACCTAGCTGGTGAAATGACTTTTTTACCCTTTTTAACTATCCGGCCAAAACCCCCTCCCCAAGTGTGTCCTAAAAGTGAATTTTGTTTTCCTCTAGGCCTTATGTCCGAGGGTTTGGCCTTTTGGGGGGAAACTTGAATTGTTTTCCCCCCCATTTTTCCCCCTCTTTTCCACCCTTTTTTTCTATATAACCAGCACTCCCAGCTGGTTTTGAGGGGTTAGAAATTTTGGCTTTGAGCCTCATATGTTGCATCTCTCCCTCTCTACATCCTAACCCTCAAAACCCTTAAGTTCTTACACCATTTCTACAACCACCACCTAGCACCACACCACCACCTCCATTCCAGCCACTTGGAGCTGCTTTCCAGAGCTGAGGAGCACCATTTCTTGTGTCAAGAGGTTGTCAAAGATTGGTCTACAAGGGTGAGTCATTTTTCCCCTCTTTTGAGTTCATTTTTGCATGCTTTCTTAGCCATTCTTGCTTACACTTTTGGGCTCCGACCCTAACTGAAAATAGCATTTTTTTGAGCTCTTTTTCATGTTTGTTTCAGGGCCTCTCACTATTTGAGGCTTCCTTTTTGCACTTGCTTCTTTACCTCTCTTGTATGCCTATTTCTTGTGTAATATTTTTGGCCTATGTATAAACTGTTTTGAGCTCTATCATAAACTGTAAAGTGGCTTATTTTGAGCACTTCTTCAACATTGTTAGCATTGTTGAACGGCTCATCACTGTTTGAGGCTTCCATTTGCCACTTGCCTTTATATCCCTCTTTTGGCCTTATTTTTGCATGATTTGTTAGCCTCTTGTGCTTCTGTTTTTAGGCTCTGGTCCGAACTATAAATGGCCTTATTTTGGCTCCCTCTTAATGTTTCATTAAGGGTCTTTTATTGTTTGAGGCATCCTTTTTGTACTTTGTGTTTAAACCTCTTTTTTAGGCCTTATTTTGCATAGTATTTTAAGCATGCTTGTGCACTGTTTTGGGTCTGGTCATCAACTGTAAAATGCCATATTTTGGGGCCCTCTTCAACATTGTTGAAGGGCCCTCCTGTGTTTTAGGCCAGGAACCATCACTTGCTTCTTTGTCCCTCTTTTGGCCCATTTCTTGCATGAGAGCTTAGCCATACTTGTGTTTGTTTTTGTGGCTTGTTGTAAACTATAAAATACCATATTTTGGGTCCCTATTCAACATTGTATAAGGGCCCTTCTCTGTTTAGGGTCAGCAGCTGCTACTTGCTTCATTATCTCGCTTTCGGGGCCATTTTTGCATGCTAGCTTAGCCCCACTTGTGTTCACTGTTTGGCCTTGATTAAAACTGTAAATATGCTTGTTTTGGGATTTACTTGACTCTGTATTTAGACTTCATGTTCAAATAATGCATGCTTTGCATAGCCATAGGTCATTCCATGTGCCTAATTTCATGTTTCGGGTTTCATTCCATGCATCGGATGTCATTTTGCCATGTTTCGGGACTGTTTTGCATCACTTTTTGCTACTGAAATTTGCATGCTAGTATGTCATATTCCATGTCTTGCCATGTCTTTGTTAGAGTGGCATTTGTGCCTTAGGTTCGGTCCTCGGTTTGCGTGCATGTGTGCACGCATCTCGAGTATCTCATTTCCATCTTATGGCCTCTTATGTGAGTGTGGCTGAGGTCCACTTGTGTTGGTGTAAGTCCATTATGCATTGTGTATGCCACTTCATTTCATAGCGTTGTGTATGCTAGGTTGTATGTTAGAGCATTGTGTATGCCATGTTACCTCGTGCATCGTGTATGCCATTTCATAGCATTGTGCATGTTAGGTTGTATCTTAGTTGCATTCATGCATGTCATGCATATTGCATTGTGTTTGGGATAGGAGTTAGCCCGAGCACGGGAAACGAGGTACGTTTCGTATTCCGAGTGACGGAACGTGTCTCAATTCCCTGTCGCCGACACTCCGGATTATCCATGATGGAGTTTAGGTATTTGTTATGTTTATATGTGCATTCATCTCATATTGAGTTGTGCAATTCGACTCCTCGGCCATCATGCATCGATATGCGTGATTGGTGGCACGAGGATCGAGGCATGGATATATATGTGAAAATACATTGCTATGCCCCTTTCCTGCTCTCTGTTGCAGCAAATCAAGAATCAGCAACCTTTCGGAGTTTGGCGCGCTTTCCAAGAATAATTACAAAACAGAGGCTAATTGGAGCATCCCAATGGATTTCAGCGCAAAGGCAACCCAAAACATGCATCATCCATCATCTGAAGAAGAGTCAAGGGAGTCCCTGGCGTGCATGCCAGTTTATTGTTTTTCTAGTTAATTTGGTAATTAATTAGGATTTTTGTACATATTTGGACTGTATTATTTATTCGGACTGTATTTATTCGGGACTGTATATTATTTATTCGGACCCTCCGAGCGAGGGCAATGTTGTAATAAGTGTGCGTGTGTGTGATGTATGTCTTCCAACCCCACGTCTTTCTCCCTTTTATTTACCAGCTTATGATGGTTAGATTAGGGCATATTTCAATTAGCATACAGTATGATAGCATGTTTGCATTCATTCATCTGTTTTGCATGCACCGGGCTCGGCGCATCATACTAACTGCATCTGTATTTCAATTCCAAATTGAATACTTGTTAACTGTTGCATCTCACATGCCATGTTTAGAATAGCCGAGCCTGCTATAGTTGCATTTTTGCATGTGTTGCATTAGGCATTTCTGTATAATTAGGAACATGCATGGATTTCTAATCAGTTTTTGTTTTGGCTTGGAGTACTCGGTGAGTTTTTATGCTTTAGCATCCTTGCATGCGTGTGAGTGACTGCCATGAATAGCATGCTTACCATGAGGCTAACTGCTTATGTGATATAACTGCCTGAATGCCTGTGGGTGAAGGTTGGGTTAGTTGGATTGGAACAAATCATTGACTGTGTGTTTTAAGCCCACTAGATAGTGGCAAAATCATGTTTTCTAAGCCCACCAGAGGGTGGCAAATCCACGTCTTAGCCTATTTGCGAGTAGCACCATCAAACCATTTTCAAAAACAAACATGAAATGTTTTGTTCCAATTCAGGCGACTCAGTCTATACTTGTATGCTATGCGCATCACATAGTAAATCTAGGCTAATAACCGGAATAAGAATGCATAATGTTTTCAAAACTAGATATCATGGTTAGTAGAGGCCGATCTTTGATCGGGCAAGCGGGGGTCCTCACGAAGTGACCTTCCCCAATCGTACCCAAGTTCCCGAGCCGAGGCAACTTTGGTGATGACGGACACGTGGCCTTAGGCAACGAGTCAGGGTTTCCTAAATTTCCCAAAATAAAATATTTAGGTAGCGACTCTATATCTGGCCAAGCAGTCCATGTTTGGCACTTCTTTTAAAAAATCTGTTTTCTCAAAACGATTTGCCGGATTTGGACTCTTTGGTTCAAGATTTAGGACCGTGACAAAAATCGAGTCCGAGCTATAGCAAGGTCCCCCGCGAACCTGTCTACACACCTTCATGAAGCTTGGATAAAGAAGCCATAAATTAATAAATTTGAAGGGTCTAAGGCCCCAGTCCCTCTCATCCTCCATCAGTAGGATAGGGCTATGATCTGAAAACTTTCTAGGAAGCCCCTATAGTTTGAAGTTCAAGTTATACATCCAGTCTGGTTTTAGGAGAAATCTCTCTAATCTACTACACCTTTCCCCTTCCTGAGAATTACCCCAGGTGAAATTTCTCCCAAACATTGGTAAGTCAGCTAACTCTAATTGGTCAGTCATTTCATTGAACTCTCTCATCCCCTATCCATTCTAGAGCACCCTTTCTTTTTTGATATTCTCCTGATTTCATTGAAATTCCCCCCCCCAACACACACACACACACACCCACACCCACCAAGGATTTGGAAATAGTGATTTAATAGTTTAATAGTTAATAGGATATCCTACACCTTCTTCCTTTTTATTGCATCATTAGGAGTAGAGTCATAGTTTTGAAAAGACAATGTTATAGCATATGTTGGTATACTAATTTATACACTAATTGGTGAGTGTAGTATCATCGATATTTTTAAAATTAGTTATTTGAGTATGGAACTTGAAACTCCCACAAGGCTTTCTTACGAAAAGTCCCTTTGCTACAATGTAATATAGATATAAATTGGAAAATCGATGTCTATGAAACCATTAAACATTATGAAAAAGAATCTATAGAAGATGTGAATTGATTCCTATATTTTAGTGGTATAAAAATTTAAATTTTAAAACTGATTACTTAACTTTCCTTTTCAATTTGTAAATTTAAATTTTTAAATGAATTAATTAATTTTCCTTTTGAAATGTATAAATCAAGGCATAAAAGTTATTTAAAATTTTAAATAGATTAATTAACTTTCCTTTTAAATGGATTAATTACTCTCTTTTTTTAAATGATTCAATAAAAGTTAACCAATAGAATATTTTTTAAGTATTTAAAAAAATAAAAATTATAGAAAAATAGTATGATGGTTTTGATTATCAGAAGAGTCTTCTTATTAGAAATCCCATTTTTCCATAATATATAGTATATATACTAGCATATCACCCGTGCTATGCACGGACTAAAAAAATATTTTTAAAATTAAATAATAATACAAAATTTATTTAAAATGTATAGAAAAATAATTTAGAATGAATTAAATTTTAGCCATTTCATTAGAATATATATATTGCAGTTGTTACGTCATTAATTGTATAGTTTAAATTCTCAATAAGAAATAAATGTCATAATTTAATTAGTAAAGAAAAATAGAATAAATTACAAAAATCATATTTATAAAGTAGGGCTTAATTTGATACAATGAAATTTTTGTTTGTTTGTTTGTTTGTTTGTTTACAAATCAAATGAAGTCAATGAATATATGTGACACCCTAAATGTTTAATTAACACTACGGGAATACCAAATTTAAAATAATAATAAATAATACTAAAATAAATATATAAATCTAATTTGCCATTGGGTTATCAAATATGTAATTAATTATTTGGGGCCAAATTAACACAATTATGGAATTATACTACTAGTTAGGCCAAATTAGAAATAACAATTATATAAAAAATAAAAACAAATATGATATATAGATTTACTTGCGGGCCAAGATAAGCAAGTTAAGCAGCAATTAAATTGAGGAGATTTGTAAATTTGCTGAGGCGATGGAAAGTGAGCCATCTGTATCGTCTAGGACTAGAAGGAGGTGATTCATCAATTTTGGGACCTTAGTATAGGATGAGTCAACACCAAAGCCATGTGTATATCAGAAGGGAAGGGGGCCGTGAGGTTAGTACAAATGAAAAACAAAGAAAGAAAATAAAAGGGAATCAGCAGAAAAGAGAGCAAGAAAAGGGTTGGGAAAAAAAAAACCAATGGAAATATAAAAGAAATAGCAAGACTCAATATTAAGGTGAGTTATATTATACCTTGAGTTACCATAATATATTTTACGAAAGTTTTGAGTTATCATAACTTATTTTACGTAATTTGTATATTATAAAGTTATATTAGTATTTCAATTACGTTGATTATTTTCTGTACTCTATTTACTTAAATTGAAGCCCATGGATATGTTTGTTTAAATTTTAGAAATTATTTGACAATGATTTTATAAACAATTATGTTTTGTAAGTACCACCACGGGAGGTCCATGTCTTGGGGACTTAAATAACTATTGGCATCTGTTTGGTCACTTTGTGACCCTCTGTTTGTCATGGATCTATTGACCTCTATTTTGACTGTCACTCCAGTGACCTGTGTTTTGTTCTATTCTGTACGGTGGTTATGGTTATTTATTTACATAATTTCTGTATTTCAATTTCTGCTACTTAAAATTTATTTATTCAAATTAAATTATATTAATGTTTTAGTTTAAATAACTATCCATGGTTATTTTGTGTCTCCCATACTCTTGGCATAATATTTCTCACTCTGCTGCGTGCTTATAACTGTTACCCTTTTAGGTAATGAGATGTAAAGGAGACTCGTAACCTCATATAGTGAAACCCGCACAAGAGTTTGATGTTGATCCGTTATTTTGTTTTCCTTTATTTTCTCCCTTTTGTTTTTGTTTTTGTTTTTGTTTTTGTTTTTTTTTTTTTTTTACTGATGGCCAGACACTAAATAATAAAATAATAAAAGCCCTATAAATGTATTTTCTTTTATCAAAATAGTAGAATGAAGAGAATTTTTTGTTTCATTATTTTCTTACTTCCATTCTGCCTCCGCTTATGCTATTTAATTTGTTTAGTTCATAATTAATTAGTAAGTTGCGAATCCAACCCTAAGCCTTGGGGTTGGGTCGTGACAAAGGTAGTATCAGAGTAATGGTTAGAAATAATAGGAAAATAAAGAAATAAATCTTTTACCTGCCATGTTAGTCCTTCTATGAATCTCACCTTTGTACTATGACTAATCCTGATGATGTAGGAATGCCTGAGTTTAACCTTGATAAGACATTTTGGGAGGAGCTCAGCGCTATAAATTTGGAGGACATCTTAGCAAAGCACCATGCCCCCGTCTCACTGGAAGGATAGGGAGACTCATAAGATATAGTTAGGAGACTATATTCAGGCCTTGCCTAACTGATGGTTTGGCCAATATATGTATAGGCTGATCCTATTGATGTAGCATACTTGTCGTAGAGGCAGAGCCGTGCCTACACACGCGGACAATATCTCGAACCCACCCGTGTACTTAGCCTGGCTCCAGGATATGACTGCCCTCGCTACATCATTGGCCCTTTGCCCCTAAATTTTGCTGAAAGAAAGGAAAATGTGTACCCTGAAGACTACATCTTCACCAACATCCCTAACCCTTCAGAAATTATTAATATTCAGAATATTGATTTTAACAATGACTTATCATACATTGAGCTACCTGGATGGATTGTTGATCGAGCATTTTGGGGATACATAAAGTTCATCCCCATTTACACAGTCCAGGCAGCGTGGGTTTGTTTTGGTATGGTACAATTAAGGCGGGAGGTTGAGTTTTTTATGTAACATTACTTCCTATGGTTGTTTGACCTACTGATCTAGGCTTTGTAGAAGAAAATTCTTTAATAAGCTAATCACGATTAGTTCTGATCTTTATTTTTGTACCAAAGGGATGAGACCAAAAGGATGATACACTAACATATTTTGACTTTTGGGACAAGGATGTAATATTATCTTTGTAAAAATAGTAAAGTTGGTATTTTATATATATACTTCGATATATATGCTGCGTTATGAATGTAATGCCTCGTTTATTACTTTGTAGAATAGCCAATAATGGTAACAGAAGCAAGTCATCAGTTAGTGGCACTGAATCGATAGAAAGAATTATGGAAAGAGCGGTTACTAGCTTTTTGCAAGCCTTGCAGATCAACATCAACAATAGTATGCCGGAGAGGCGAGAAGAACCGGTTACAATAAAACAACTCCAAGATCTCAAACCCACCATTTACTGGCGGTCTAGACCCAATGGTAGTAGATGCTTGGGTTAAAGACATGGAAAAGATTTTTCGCACCTTACCCTGCACCAAAAAACAGAAGGTAACTTTCACCACTTTCACTTTTAAAGATAATGCGCAGGAATTGCGGCTTCTCACCCTAGAGAAAGAAGAAATCGTGACTTGGGAAAGATAATACTTTCTAGATTCATTGCGGGAACAAAAGGTATCAAAATTCATACATTTAAAGTAAGGAACCATGACGGTGGCTGAATATGAGAGCAAGATCACGCAACTAGTTCGATTTGCAGCATATGTCATCCCCACCAAAGCTCGAAAGCAAGAACATTTGAAGAAAGATTGGATGCTAAAATCAAAGATAGGCTTGAGGTTTTGAAACTACAAACCTATGCGGAAGTGGTAGACCGAGCATACATTGCGGAAAAAAGAATTAAAGCCTCACGCTCCAGGGAACCAAGCCAAAAGAAGTGATTTTAGGAAAGAAACAATAGAAGATCCGGTGTTGCGCCTCCCAAGAGGTTAAATACGAGCATAACTAGTTCAGGCAATCAAGGTCCTACTCACCCCCGAGGTGGCACTATTCCAACTTGTCCTACTTGTAGGAAGGCTCATTGGGGACAATGTCATCGAGACATGAGAGCATGCTTTAAATGTGGTCAAGTTGGCCACTTGCTGACGGATTGTCCAAAGCTTACCAATCCTACAACCGGCCCCTCTAGACCAGTCAGAAAACCTACAGAACTTGGAAGGGAGAAGGACCAAAAATGCCAAGAAAGGGCTTTTACCTTGGTACTTAGAAAATCGAAAGTTATCGAAAACGTTGTGTCAGGTACACTTTCTATCTGTGATCATTTAGCTCATGTTCTCATTGACTTTGGGTCAACTCATTCTTTTGTTGCACCATACTTTAGTTCCAAGTTGGCATCAACACCCGAACCCTTAGGATATATATTGTCTGTGTCTTTTCCTTTTGGTAACTCTGCCTGTAAAACTGATGTGTACAGATCATGTACTATATCGTTAAAAGGAAAAACCTTATATGTAGATTTGATTCCCCTTCGTATTGGTAACTTTGACGTGATTTTAGGAATGGACTAGTTGGCTACTAATCACGCCTTTATCGATTGTAAAGCCAAAAAGGTCTCCCTTAGGTTACCAAGCCAAATCGAGCTTGTCTTTAATCGAACCGGAATTTCCACCTCTCCCTGTCTTATATCCTCCATGACAGTCCAACGACTTCCAAGAAAGGGTTGTTGTAGTTGTATCTGTTATGTGCTCGATACTCAAAAAGAGGCTCCCACCGTCGATACAATCCCCGTGGCTAGAGAATTTCCGGATGTCTTTCCCAAAGACCTACCTGGTACCCCGGTTGACCGAGAAGTCGATTTACCATTAAAACCTAACCTGGTACATAACCGGTATCGAAAGCTCCTTACCGCATGTCAATGACAGAATTAAAAGAGCTGGAGACTCAACTCTAGGAATTACTAGACAAATGTTTCATTCGTCCTAGTACCTCACCCTGGGGAGCTCCAGTATTGTTCGTAAAGAAAAAGGACGGCACGATGAGGTTATGCATTGATTATCGAGAATTGAACAAAGTCACCATCAAGAATCGATACTCTCTACCATGAATTGATGACTTGTTTGATCAACTTCAAGGCACCCAAGAATTCTCAAAAATTGACTTGCGTTCTGGCTACCTGTAATGACCCCAATATGCGTAGATTCAACTATATCTATTGGAATTGAACCTAGGTGTAATGGAAAGTTGTTAAAGGTTTGGTGAATGTTTGTGGAGGATCTCATGTTTTATTTTTGGACTTGGGGATTTTGATTGAGGTGGTAATATGATGGTAAAGTAAGATTGAACCAAAGAATTTAATTCGGATAGTTATTTTACGCACAGCTGCCACTCTTTTTCCCTTTTCTTTTTCCACACTTTGAATTTGGATATGAGGTTAGAACCATTGGAAATCTTATTTCCGGGGCTTCAATTTGGACACAAGAACGACCTAAAACGGAGTCCGGATGGGAGAGTTACACCTGTTTGAAGTTTTGGAATCTGTGCTGTGAGTAGGTCCGCTCGAGCGGGAATAGGTCCGCTCGAGCGGGGTTTTCGGGACAGCAGCTTTAAAATCGTGATTTTGGATCATTTCTTGATATTTTCTTTTACCCTCTTCTTTCCTCTTCTTCCTAGTCCGAAACCCTAGCCCCAAACCCTTGAATTCCTTTACTTTGATCATGATCCACCAGGGTTTTTGGCATCAAGGAGGGAGAATAAGGAAGGATCAATGTTTTTACCCGATTAGAACTTGGATTTGTGAAGGCTCCTTCTCAAGCTCACCCCTTTGCTTGATTATTGAGGTAAGGGTTTAATACTCATCAATATTTACATCCATAGACAGATTTGAGTTATTTCCATTGTTTAATTGTGCAAATTTTACATATTTGAAGTATATAGAAGAAATTATGAGATTTTGGGAATTTCGAGTTTGAACAATGGGGATTTTGGAAGGTTATGGTTGTTTTAAGTATGAAATTTATGATTGAAATGTTGAAGGAATGTATATTGCATGTAGATTTGTTTTGAATTAAGTTGTTTTGCAAAAGTAAGATTGAAGGTTTGAATGTAAAGTTGGAACTCAAATTGGAAATCCAGATTTTTCAGAAATTTGCCTCGTACGCTCGAGCGGCGGAAGTCCCGCTCGAGCGGGAAAAAGGACCTCCCAGCAGTTTTGTATTTTGTGCAGTCCGCTCGAGCGGCCAAAGTGGCGCTCGAGCGGGGAACCCATTTTCAGGCAAAATTATTGTTTGTTCAGTTTTGAATGCTCAGTCCTCTGGTATTTTTAGAATAATTTTCTGATGACTTTAAGATGATTATAAATTCATACGAATGTAATGGCTCAGGAAAGAATTTCTTAATGATTTAAGAGGGAAAGGGAGTTAATTTGTAAGTTATGATTGTGTGCAGAACGCACTCCGGGAGGGACAAACGCTCCATTGTAACTCTGTGAGTAATAGTACTACAAATGTACAAATGTACCTTGTTATCGTTAAGAATATTGTTAACAACATCCTATTTTCCGTGAGCTAAAATGTTAACATGTTTGTTGATTGAGAATTGATGTGAACATTGGAAGAGTTAGCACATATCGGTATGATTCTGAACCTACTCCGTATTTTGAGTTATGGCTATTAATTATTGTCAATGTATCATCCTATGAATTATCTATACTTCTGTAGCTGGGTTATAAATTGTTCTGTCCTGTTGATGTAATGGTACATTTACCTTCAGATTATTGGTAATGTTAAGGTTCTGTTAATTACGAAATAAGTATGTCTATGTGATTAATGGGAAGAATGAGTTTATCTATATTAATCTATTCTGATGTTTTTTGGTATGGAACAAAGTGCTGTACGGAACGAAGTGCTACACCTTGGTGGGAGCCACCTCTGGAATCCGTACGAGCCACCTCTTGAGTCCATACATCTGTTACTTCTGTTACCCTCTGTTACCACGCTATATGCGTTCTGTTACCTTCTGTTACTACGCTATATGCGTTCTGTTACCCTCTGTTACCACGCTATATGCATTATGTTACCTTCTGTTACCACGCTATATGCGTTCTGTTACCCTCTGTTACCACGCTTTATGCGTTCTGTTACCCTCTGTTACCACGCTATATGCGTTCTGTTACCCACGCTTTATGCGTTCTGTTACCACGCTATATGCGTTCTGTACCCACGCTTTATGCGTTCTGTTACCACGCTTTATGCGTTCTGTTACTACGCTTTATGCGTTCTGTTATTTCTGTTAGTTCTGTATTTCTGTTATTTCTGTTAGTTCTGTATTTCTGTTAGTTCTGTTAGTTTCGTATTTCTGTTATTTCTATTAGTTCTGCTATTTCTGTTATTTTTGTTAGTTCCGTATTTCTGTTATTTCTGTTAGTTCTGCTATTTCTGTTATTTCTGTTATTTCGGTGCGTTCTGTTATTTCTGCTATTTCTGTTGGTTCTGTTATTTCGGTTATTTCGGTTATTTCTGGGCCGTTGGCCGTTCTGATATTGCTGGACCTATGGTCATTCTGCATCTGTAGGCCTATGGCTGTTCTGTATATACTGGGCTTAAAGCCATTCTGTTACGGAAAGTGGACCCATGGCTGTTTTGGAAATAATCACGGAATGTAGTTAATAATATGTATCTGCAGCTATATATTTGATTATTCAGGTTAAATATCACAATATTTATGTACTATTATTCACTGAGTTCGCTCATTCTGTATTTTGTCTGTCTGTTTCTGTAGGTAACCAACCGGGAGTTCAGTCCCAACCTTAAAAGCTTGTGTTCCTCTTGTCAACCTTGAGGCGTCCAGGCACCACCTGAAGCCGTTCGTTTTGTAAAGTTTTGCTGAGTTTCAATTTATGCATTAGATGTCTATTTTTGGGTTGATTGTATATAATTCCTTCTTCATTAATATTTTTGTTATGCGCCTATTTGTGGGGTTGAGTCGAGGCATATGTGTGTAAACTGTCTGTATAATATTTACTTAGTGTGATGTTGGGATCCTGGCATGTTAGGAATAGCTCAATGGATGTTATTCTATGTATTTTATATTATTGAATGCTTCCGTTCAGGCCCCGTATGATATGTATAGCAGGTTTAGTGTCTGTTTTTCGAATGGGTCATGCCCAAACTTTTAGGGGCGGGTTTGGGGCGTGACAGGTGGTATCAGAGCACGAGTTGCCATCTCACACACGAATCCATTGAGCTTTAGGATGTCTAGCAAGACTAGGGCATCATGCATAACATTCTGAAAGTACATGAAAGGATTGATGGCAATGTTAAATGTATATGTTGTATCTGCTATTTCTGATGGTTACAATCTATGTCTGTTGCATATTCTTTTATTGCCTCTGTTTATCTTATATAGATTGGTGAATAAAGCAAGACATGCAGATGGGATTAAGTCAACAATGTTGCACTGTAGAGGTGTGGTAAGATTCGAACCGATTGGTAAGTCAGTTTATATAGAACTGATTAGATACAATGTGTGTTATCAGTTGATCATTATCTGTGGGAAGTGATGGCGATATAATTGTGCTGTTTTACACCTATTGGAGTAAATTAATTAAATTTTAAGTGTGTTACCTTATGGCCTGTTATGTCTCCCTTGCTGTATCAATGTTTAGATCAGTGATTCTGGAAAGCTACTGTATTGGAATATTTTGATAATATGTGTTTTGTGTAATAATTGAGGTTATGTTAAGTATGATCGGCCATAAGAAGGAATTCTTCATATAGTAATCCTTTTAAAATTGTGAATTCACTTTTTGTTGACAATTTAAATGGGCCGAAAGGCTGTTCTGGGCCGAAAGGCTGTTCTGATTATTCTGGGCCAATAGGCCGTTCTGTAATAACTGTAATACTAGACCAAAGGTCGTTTGAAAGTAAACTAATATCAGACTCACTATTGGATCTCATGTTTCTATGAATGCACTGTTATGCATTGTGAGCTATGCTGGGGAAATTGGTTATTGACCTTGAGACAATATGTAAGTAATATGATTTTGTGAACTAAAGAAATTACTGACGACTTCTGATAGGGAATAATTGATGGTGCCTAATGAGTATGGTTTATGCGTAATTGGGATTTGATTGTGGGAATCGGTACTCTGTACTGTACTCCGTATTCTGACCTCTGTAATCTGTGATTTGAAATCTGAAGTCCGTAATCTGTAATCTGTTCTGTATATGGCTAATCTGTAATTTGTAATTAGGACTTTTTCTATGTCATAGTCGAATGACATGAGGAACCCCGCCTATAATACGTATTTGTCCATATGACATTTGTAAAACAATAGATAATTACTGACTAATTTAACATCAAACCAGAATGAGTGGTACTCTAATAAGTTACTGCAAGAATTAGAATCCTGCCTCTGTGTATTAAGAATTTGAAATTGAGAAATCATTTCCGAGATATAAGTCTGTGTATATCTAGTAACTTATTCTGTAACATTCTGGGCCAAGGGCCGTTCTGTTATTTCCGGGCCTAAGGCCGTTCTGAAAATACAATAGTATTGGAATAACTTTTTGAGTTCTGTAGTTGCATATGTATATATATTTCTGGGCTTATGGCCGTTTTGTATCTGTGGATTTATGGCTGCTTGGTACATGTTGGGTTTAAAATCACTCTGCTAAGAAAATTGGATCCCTGGCTGTAATGAAAATAATTACAGAATGTAATCAATCATATGCTTCTACAGTTTTGTACTTTATGTTTCAAGCAGAGTATATAATGCTAATTTTGATATTGCTGTAACTGATGCATTGATTTGACATAAATGATTTTAACTATAACTATGCTATTCAATGTTTAAGGAAATTCATGTTTCGAGTTACGAAATGTTCGATATGGTAAGTATTTTCTGAAGTGACAAAAATGTTACGAACTTTCGACAAGTTTATGATATGATAAGTTTTCTGAATAATTTTCCCAAGATGACAAGTTTTCTGAAAAAAAAAAAATAAAAAATATTTTGCTATGTATGAATAAGTCCTTCAATTGATAATTGTTGAAGGCTCTATATTGAGCTTCAAGCTATTCTGTTTTATCTGTTATACGTTGGTTTGGGGATTATTCTGTCAAAGTTTACATCAATTTAAATACTATTGGGAATTATCCCATTATCTAATATTTTTGAAAGGTTTGAACCTCTGTTTGATGTCAAGATGTTGACTTTGAGCTAAGCCAGTATTGGCTTTAAATTTGAGCCTGTTAGAGATTTGATTTGAACCGATAAGTCTAATGCAGATGATGAATTAGAGTGCCAAAGTCGTTGATTTAGCACTTATGGATCTAATTGTTATAAGAAGCTTATACCTTTGAAGAATTGCGATAATGGGAGTTACTTGTGAACTTACCAAGTTTGATTTATGTTTGATAGTTTATGAAATAATTGAGAATGATTGAGAAATATTATATGTCCAGGACGGAACTAGACTTATAACCAGGCGAATCAAGTTTGGAGGACCAAACTTCTTAAGGTGGGGAGAATGTAATGACCCCAATATGCGTAGATTCAACTATATCTATTGGAATTGAAGCTAGGTGTAATGGAAAGTTGTTAAAGGTTTGGTGAATGTTTGTGGAGGATCTCATGTTTTATTTTTGGACTTGGGGATTTTGATTGAGGTGGTAATATGATGGTAAAGTAAGATTGAACCAAAGAATTTAATTCGGATAGTTATTTTACGAACAGCTGCCACTCTTTTGCCCTTTTCTTTTTCCACACTTTGAATTTGGATATGAGGTTAGAACCATTGGAAAGCTTATTTCCGGGGCTTCAATTTGGACACAAGAACGACCTAAAACGGAGTCCGGATGGGAGAGTTACACCTGTTTGAAGTTTTGGAATCTGTGCTGTGAGTAGGTCCGCTCGAGCGGGAATAGGTCCGCTCGAGCGGGGTTTTCGGGACAGCAGCTTTAAAATCGTGATTTTGGATCATTTCTTGATATTTTCTTTTACCCTCTTCTTTCCTCTTCTTCCTAGTCCGAAACCCTAGCCCCAAACCCTTGAATTCCTTTACTTTGATCATGATCCACCATGGTTTTTGGCATCAAGGAGGGAGAATAAGGGAGGATCAATGTTTTTACCCGATTAGAACTTGGATTTGTGAAGGCTCCTTCTCAAGCTCACCCCTTTGCTTGATTATTGAGGTAAGGGTTTAATACTCATCAATATTTACATCCATAGACAGATTTGAGTTATTTCCATTGTTTAATTGTGCAAATTTTACATATTTGAAGTATATAGAAGAAATTATGAGATTTTGGGAATTTCGGGTTTGAACAATGGGGATTTTGGAAGGTTATGGTTGTTTTAAGTATGAAATTGATGATTGAAATGTTGAAGGAATGTATATTGCATGTAGATTTGTTTTGAATTAAGTTGTTTTGCAAAAGTAAGATTGAAGGTTTGAATGTAAAGTTGGAACTCAAATTGGAAATCCAGATTTTTCAGAAATTTGCCTGGTACGCTCGAGCGGCGGAAGTCCCGCTCGAGCGGGAAAAAGGACCTCCCAGCAGTTTTGTATTTTGTGCAGTCCGCTCGAGCGGCCAAAGTGGCGCTCGAGCGGGGAACCCATTTTCAGGCAAAATTATTGTTTGTTCAGTTTTGAATGCTCAGTCCTCTGGTATTTTTAGAATAATTTTCTGATGACTTTAAGATGATTATAAATTCATACGAATGTAATGGCTCAGGAAAGAATTTCTTAATGATTTAAGAGGGAAAGGGAGTTAATTTGTAAGTTATGATTGTGTGCAGAACGCACTCCGGGAGGGACAAGCGCTCCATTGTAACTCTGTGAGTAATAGTACTACAAATGTACAAATGTACCTTGTTATCGTTAAGAATATTGTTAACAACATCCTATTTTCCGTGAGCTAAAATGTTAACATGTTTGTTGATTGAGAATTGATGTGAACATTGGAAGAGTTAGCACATATCGGTATGATTCTGAACCTACTCCGTATTTTGAGTTATGGCTATTAATTATTGTCAATGTATCATCCTATGAATTATCTATACTTCTGTAGCTGGGTTATAAATTGTTCTGTCCTGTTGATGTAATGGTACATTTACCTTCAGATTATTGGTAATGTTAAGGTTCTGTTAATTACGAAATAAGTATGTCTATGTGATTAATGGGAAGAATGAGTTTATCTATATTAATCTGTTCTGATGTTTTCTGGTATGGAACAAAGTGCTGTACGGAACGAAGTGCTACACCTTGGTGGGAGCCACCTCTGGAATCCGTACGAGCCACCTCTTGAGTCCATACATCTGTTACTTCTGTTACACTCTGTTACCACGCTATATGCGTTCTGTTACCTTCTATTACTACGCTATATGCGTTTTGTTACCCTCTGTTACCACGCTATATGCATTCTGTTACCTTCTGTTACCACGCTATATGCGTTCTGTTACCCTCTGTTACCACGCTTTATGCGTTCTGTTACCCTCTGTTACCACGCTATATGCGTTCTGTTACCACGCTATATGCGTTCTGTTACCCACGCTTTATGCGTTCTGTTACCACGCTATATGCGTTCTGTACCCACGCTTTATGCGTTCTGTTACCACGCTTTATGCGTTCTGTTATTTCTGTTATTTCTGTTAGTTCTGTATTTCTGTTATTTCTGTTAGTTCTGTATTTCTGTTAGTTCTGCTATTTCTGTTAGTTCCGTATTTCTGTTATTTCTATTAGTTCTGCTATTTCTGTTATTTTTGTTAGTTCCGTATTTCTGTTATTTCTGTTAGTTCTGCTATTTCTGTTATTTCTGTTATTTCGGTGCGTTCTGTTATTTCTGCTATTTCTGTTGGTTCTGTTATTTCGGTTATTTCGGTTATTTCTGGGCCGTTGGCCGTTCTGATATTGCTGGACCTATGGTCATTCTGCATCTGTAGGCCTATGGCTGTTCTGTATATACTGGGCTTAAAGCCATTCTGTTACGGAAAGTGGACCCATGGCTGTTTTGGAAATAATCACGGAATGTAGTTAATAATATGTATCTGCAGCTATATATTTGATTATTCAGGTTAAATATCACAATATTTATGTACTATTATTCACTGAGTTCGCTCATTCTGTATTTTGTCTGTCTCTTTCTGTAGGTAACCAACCGGGAGTTCAGTCCCAACCTTAAAAGCTTGTCTTCCTCTTGTCAACCTTGAGGCGTCCAGGCACCACCTGAAGCCGTTCGTTTTGTAAAGTTTTGCTGAGTTTCAATTTATGCATTAGATGTCTATTTTTGGGTTGATTGTATATAATTCCTTCTTCATTAATATTTTTGTTATGCGCCTATTTGTGGGGTTGAGTCGAGGCATATGTGTGTAAACTGTCTGTATAATATTTACTTAGTGTGATGTTGGGATCCTGGCATGTTAGGAATAGCTCAATGGATGTTATTCTATGTATTTTATATTATTGAATGCTTCCGTTCAGGCCCCGTATGATATGTATAGCAGGTTTAGTGTCTGTTTTTCGAATGGGTCATGCCCAAACTTTTAGGGGCGGGTTTGGGGCGTGACAGGTGGTATCAGAGCACGAGTTGCCATCTCACACACGAATCCATTGAGCTTTAGGATGTCTAGCAAGACTAGGGCATCATGCATAACATTCTGAAAGTACATGAAAGGATTGATGGCAACGTTAAATGTATATGTTGTATCTGCTATTTCTGATGGTTACAATCTATGTCTGTTGCATATTCTTTTATTGCCTCTGTTTATCTTATATAGATTGGTGAATAAAGCAAGACATGCAGATGGGATTAAGTCAACAATGTTGCACTGTAGAGGTGTGGTAAGATTCGAACCGATTGGTAAGTCAGTTTATATAGAACTGATTAGATACAATGTGTGTTATCAGTTGATCATTATCTGTGGGAAGTGATGGCGATATAATTGTGCTGTTTTACACCTATTGGAGTAAATTAATTAAATTTTAAGTGTGTTACCTTATGGCCTGTTATGTCTCCCTTGCTGTATCAATGTTTAGATCAGTGATTCTGGAAAGCTACTGTATTGGAATATTTTGATAATATGTGTTTTGTGTAATAATTGAGGTTATGTTAAGTATGATCGGCCATAAGAAGGAATTCTTCATATAGTAATCCTTTTAAAATTGTGAATTCACTTTTTGCTGACAATTTAAATGGGCCGAAAGGCTGTTCTGGGCCGAAAGGCTGTTCTGATTATTCTGGGCCAATAGGCCGTTCTGTAATAACTGTAATACTAGACCAAAGGTCGTTTGAAAGTAAACTAATATCAGACTCACTATTGGATCTCATGTTTCTATGAATGCACTGTTATGCATTGTGAGCTATGCTGGGGAAATTGGTTATTGACCTTGAGACAATATGTAAGTAATATGATTTTGTGAACTAAAGAAATTACTGACGACTTCTGATAGGGAATAATTGATGGTGCCTAATGAGTATGGTTTATGCGTAATTGGGATTTGATTGTGGGAATCGGTACTCTGTACTGTACTCCGTATTCTGACCTCTGTAATCTGTGATTTGAAATCTGAAGTCCGTAATCTGTAATCTGTTCTGTATATGGCTAATCTGTAATTTGTAATTAGGACTTTTTCTATGTCATAGTCGAATGACATGAGGAACCCCGCCTATAATACGTATTTGTCCATATGACATTTGTAAAACAATAGATAATTACTGACTAATTTAACATCAAACCAGAATGAGTGGTACTCTAATAAGTTACTGCAAGAATTAGAATCCTGCCTCTGTGTATTAAGAATTTGAAATTGAGAAATCATTTCCGAGATATAAGTCTGTGTATATCTAGTAACTTATTCTGTAACATTCTGGGCCAAGGGCCGTTCTGTTATTTCCGGGCCTAAGGCCGTTCTGAAAATACAATAGTATTGGAATAACTTTTTGAGTTCTGTAGTTGCATATGTATATATATTTCTGGGCTTATGGCCGTTTTGTATCTGTGGATTTATGGCTGCTTGGTACATGTTGGGTTTAAAATCACTCTGCTAAGAAAATTGGATCCCTGGCTGTAATGAAAATAATTACAGAATGTAATCAATCATATGCTTCTACAGTTTTGTACTTTATGTTTCAAGCAGAGTATATAATGCTAATTTTGATATTGCTGTAACTGATGCATTGATTTGACATAAATGATTTTAACTATAACTATGCTATTCAATGTTTAAGGAAATTCATGTTTCGAGTTACGAAATGTTCGATATGGTAAGTATTTTCTGAAGTGACAAAAATGTTACGAACTTTCGACAAGTTTATGATATGATAAGTTTTCTGGATAATTTTCCCAAGATGACAAGTTTTCTGGAAAAAAAATAAAATAAAATAAAATATTTTGCTATGTATGAATAAGTCCTTCAATTGATAATTGTTGAAGGCTCTATATTGAGCTTCAAGCTATTCTGTTTTATCTGTTATACGTTGGTTTGGGGATTATTCTGTCAAAGTTTATATCAATTTAAATACTATTGGGAATTATCCCATTATCTAATATTTTTGAAAGGTTTGAACCTCTGTTTGATGTCAAGATGTTGACTTTGAGCTAAGCCAGTATTGGCTTTAAATTTGAGCCTGTTAGAGATTTGATTTGAACCGATAAGGCTAATGCAGATGATGAATTAGAGTGCCAAAGTCGTTGATTTAGCACTTATGGATCTAATTGTTATAAAAAGCTTATACCTTTGAAGAATTGCGATAATGGGAGTTACTTGTGAACTTACCAAGTTTGATTTATGTTTGATAGTTTATGAAATAATTGAGAATGATTGAGAAATATTATATGTCCAGGACGGAACTAGACTTATAACCAGGCGAATCAAGTTTGGAGGACCAAACTTCTTAAGGTGGGGAGAATGTAATGACCCCAATATGCGTAGATTCAACTATATCTATTGGAATTGAAGCTAGGTGTAATGGAAAGTTGTTAAAGGTTTGGTGAATGTTTGTGGATGATCTCATTTTTATTTTTGGACTTGGGGATTTTGATTGAGGTGGTAATATGATGGTAAAGTAAGATTGAACCAAAGAATTTAATTCGGATAGTTATTTTACGCACAGCTGCCACTCTTTTGCCCTTTTCTTTTTCCACACTTTGAATTTGGATATGAGGTTAGAACCATTGGAAAGCTTATTTCCGGGGCTTCAATTTGGACACAAGAACGACCTAAAACGGAGTCCGGATGGGAGAGTTACACCTGTTTGAAGTTTTGGAATCTGTGCTGTGAGTAGGTCCGCTCGAGCGGGAATAGGTCCGCTCGAGCTGGGTTTTCGGGACAGCAGCTTTAAAATCGTGATTTTGGATCATTTCTTGATATTTTCTTTTACCCTCTTCTTTCCTCTTCTTCCTAGTCCGAAACCCTAGCCCCAAACCCTTGAATTCCTTTACTTTGATCATGATCCACCCGGGTTTTTGGCATCAAGGAGGGAGAATAAGGGAGGATCAATGTTTTTACCCGATTAGAACTTGGATTTGTGAAGGCTCCTTCTCAAGCTCACCCCTTTGCTTGATTATTGAGGTAAGGGTTTAATACTCATCAATATTTACATCCATAGACAGATTTGAGTTATTTCCATTGTTTAATTGTGCAAATTTTACATATTTGAAGTATATAGAAGAAATTATGAGATTTTGGGAATTTCGGGTTTGAACAATGGGGATTTTGGAAGGTTATGGTTGTTTTAAGTATGAAATTGATGATTGAAATGTTGAAGGAATGTATATTGCATGTAGATTTGTTTTGAATTAAGTTGTTTTGCAAAAGTAAGATTGAAGGTTTGAATGTAAAGCTGGAACTCAAATTGGAAATCCAGATTTTTCAGAAATTTGCCTCGTACGCTCGAGCGGCGGAAGTCCCGCTCGAGCGGGAAAAAGGACCTCCCAGCAGTTTTGTATTTTGTGCAGTCCGCTCGAGAGGCCAAAGTGGCACTCGAGCGGGGAACCCATTTTCAGGCAAAATTATTGTTTGTTCAGTTTTGAATGCTCAGTCCTCTGGTATTTTTAGAATAATTTTCTGATGACTTTAAGATGATTATAAATTCATACGAATGCAATGGCTCAGGAAAGAATTTCTTAATGATTTAAGAGGGAAAGGGAGTTAATTTGTAAGTTATGATTGTGTGCAGAACGCACTCCGGGAGGGACAAGCGCTCCATTGTAACTCTGTGAGTAATAGTACTACAAATGTACAAATGTACCTTGTTATCGTTAAGAATATTGTTAACAACATCCTATTTTCCGTGAGCTAAAATGTTAACATGTTTGTTGATTGAGAATTGATGTGAACATTGGAAGAGTTAGCACATATCGGTATGATTCTGAACCTACTCCGTATTTTGAGTTATGGCTATTAATTATTGTCAATGTATCATCCTATGAATTATCTATACTTCTGTAGCTGGGTTATAAATTGTTCTGTCCTGTTGATGTAATGGTACATTTACCTTCAGATTATTGGTAATGTTAAGGTTCTGTTAATTACGAAATAAGTATGTCTATGTGATTAATGGGAAGAATGAGTTTATCTATATTAATCTGTTCTGATGTTTTCTGGTATGGAACAAAGTGCTGTACGGAACGAAGTGCTACACCTTGGTGGGAGCCACCTCTGGAATCTGTACGAGCCACCTCTTGAGTCCATACATCTGTTACTTCTGTTACCCTCTGTTACCACGCTATATGCGTTCTGTTACCTTCTATTACTACGCTATATGCGTTTTGTTACCCTCTGTTACCACGCTATATGCATTCTGTTACCTTCTGTTACCACGCTATATGCGTTCTGTTACCCTCTGTTACCACGCTTTATGCGTTCTGTTACCCTCTGTTACCACGCTATATGCGTTCTGTTACCACGCTATATGCGTTCTGTTACCCACGCTTTATGCGTTCTGTTACCACGCTATATGCGTTCTGTACCCACGCTTTATGCGTTCTGTTACCACGCTTTATGCGTTCTGTTATTTCTGTTATTTCTGTTAGTTCTGTATTTCTGTTATTTCTGTTAGTTCTGCTATTTCTGTTAGTTCCGTATTTCTGTTATTTCTGTTAGTTCTGCTATTTCTGTTATTTCTGTTTGTTCCGTATTTCTGTTATTTCTGTTAGTTCTACTATTTCTGTTATTTCTATTATTTATGTTATTTTGGCGCGTTCTGTTATTTCTGCTATTTCTGTTGGTTCTGTTATTTCGGTTATTTCGTTTATTTCCGGGCTGTTAGCCGTTCTGATATTGCTGGACCTATGGTCATTCTGCATCTGTAGGCCTATGGTTGTTCTGTATATACTGGGCTTAAAGCCATTCTGTTACGGAAAGTGGACCCATGGCTGTTTTGGAAATAATCACGGAATGTAGTTAATAATATGTATCTGCAGCTATATATTTGATTATTCAGGTTAAATATCACAATATTTATGTACTATTATTCACTGAGTTCGCTCATTCTGTATTTTGTCTGTCTATTTCTGTAGGTAACCAACCGGGAGTTCAGTCCCAACCTTAAAAGCTTGTCTTCCTCTTGTCAACCTTGAGGCGTGCAGGCACCACCTGAAGCCGTTCGTTTTGTAAAGTTTTGCTGAGTTTCAATTTATGCATTAGATGTCTATTTTTGGGTTGATTGTATATAATTCCTTCTTCATTAATATTTTTGTTATGCGCCTATTTGTGGGGTTGAGTCGAGGCATATGTGTGTAAACTGTCTGTATAATATTTACTTAGTGTGATGTTGGGATCCTAGCATGTTAGGAATAGCTCAATGGATTTTATTCTATGTATTTTATATTATTGAATGCTTCCGTTCAGGCCCTGTATGATATGTATAGCAGGTTTAGTGTCTGTTTTTCGAATGGGTCATGCCCAAACTTTTAGGGGCGGGTTTGGGGCGTGACACTACCATCAACTAAGAGTCAAAATGGAAAGTATCCAAAAGACTTCCTTTAGAACCTATAGTGGGGCACTATGAGTTTTTTGTCATGCCATTTGGCGTCACAAATGCTCTAGCAGCCTTCATGGACCTCATGAATTGAGTGTTCAAGCCCTATTTTGATGAGTTCGTTATTGTCTTCATTGACGACATTCTCATATGCTCCAAGTCACCGGAGGTCCATGAGTAGCACTTGCAAACAGTCCTATAAATACTACGTGATCACAAACTATATGCCAAGTTGAAGAAATGAGAATTTTGGATCACTAGTGTACACTTCCTCAGTCACGTCATTAACAAAGATGACATCTCGGTTGACCCCCAAAAAGTTGTAGCAATCGTGGACTGGCCATAACCTATTAATGTGTCAGAACTTTGAAGTTTATTGGGGCTAGCTAGCTATTACCGACGCTTCGTGCAAGACTTCTCAAAGATAGCATCACCCTTGACGTAGCTAACTTAGAAGAACACACCCTTTGAATGGGCTAACAAATAGGAGCGTTGCTTCCAAATGTTAAAAAGTAGACTTGTGTCAGCTCCTATACTAGTATTCCCTACGGGAATAGATAGATTTGTAATTTATAGTGATGCCTCATATAATGATTTGGGTTGTGTTCTTATGCAAAATGGAAAAGTCATTGCTTATGCATCACGTCAACTAAAGACTCACGAGAGAAACTACCCAACCCATGATCTAGAATTGACTATGGTAATCTTCGCCCTCAAAATCTGGCATCATTATCTCTACGATGCAACCTGTGAGATTTACACTGATCACAAGAGTCTTAAATATCTATTTATACAAAAGGAGCTGAATATGAGGCAACATCGGTGGCTATAATTTATGAAAGACTACGATGTAAAGATCCATCTCTATCCAAGAAAAGCTAATGTAGTGGCAAACGCACTAAGCCAAAAGACGACCAGAAGTTTGGTATGCACTCTCGTTTCTCACAAGATCAATGGGCTGCTTGCCAACATAATCGTAGAACCCGCGTTGATTGAAGAAATCAAAGCACGCCAATGTGAAGATAAACTTTTGAAGAAAAAGTACAAGGAGCAAATGAGTACGCCCGATCCTGACTTCACTATCAGTAATAGGATGCTAAAATTTCATAATCGAATTTGCGTACCGAACATTCCGGAACTCAAGAAGAAGATATTGGTAGAAGCTCATAGGTCGAGGTTTGCGGTCCACCCTGGCAATACGAAGATGTATCATGATCTGAAGGAACACAACTGGTGGACAGGAATGAAAAGAAACATAACAAGCCACATCTCTAAATGCCTACATTGTCAACGGGTTAAAGCAAAACATTAGAGACCTACAAGAATGCTGCAACCACTTCCTATACCTGAGTGGAAATGGGAACACATTACTATAGACTTTGTGGTTGAGCTGCCACAGTTAGTCTCAAAGAACGATACAATATGGGTTGTAGTAGACCAATTGACGAAGTCGGCAAATATTTTGCCAATCAAAATCACGTACTCCCTTAACAAGTTTGTCACTTTATATATCAAGGAAATCATTCGTTTGCACGGCACCCTAGTTTCAATCGTGTCTGATCGAGGCCTTTGATTTGTGTCTCACTTCTAGAAGAAATTACAAGAAGCTTTGGAAACAACACAAAAGTTTAGCACTGTTTATCACTCGCAAACCGATGGACATTGTCACACCCCAAACTCGGGTATGACCGGCTGTGGCCCACAGGGCCTTAGCCCAAGGCACACGTAAGCCTAAAACACGAAACCATAATCACATTGAACAACTAAACAATAGTCCAATAATAAATAACCAAAACTCAAACCAGACATGCCACAATTATAAACGGCAAAATCAACCGTAATCAAACCCATCCAAACTTATGGGATATAAACAACCCACATATCAAAAATAATCCTAAATGAATTTCAATAAAAAAAAAATAAATATAAATATGCACAAACTCGACAAGCAACCTAAAACAAATTAAATAAATGCCCTAGAGGTCCATGAAATTGAGTCCCCGCTACGCCATGAGTCCACTCTAAGTCCTTCTAACACCTGGAAATGGTAAACAACTAAGTCAGCTGATAGCTCAGTGAGTAGCAACATGGATAGTAAATACAGTTTTGAAAACAGGGTTCAATTCCAAAATAAGATATATATCACAGAAACTAGATTGGCATACAGTTTGGTAAATACAATCTGTTTCAAAAAGAGGTTCCACAGTTTAACACTTAAAATACTCATGTCTCGCAAGAACATGATAAACAACATTTTTCACTTAAAATAGATTATAACATGAACACCAATAATTTTCTGGGTACCAAGAAAAACAAATAATCTGCCACACAGTTCTCAAGGCTATAAGCCCCGTTGGATCCAATATCGAACTAAGAGTCATCCTCAGGGTGGCACCTGGGCCTTTTCTCAAAGACGATCCGATTTAAGGTCACCTAGTTATTTTTAAAGGTCTTTTCCTTATAATCGTTGAGCACTAGAGTCATCACGGCCCAACCCGGATCTGTTCCCTAGTGGCTAGAGTCACCACACACAGTGGAATAATTTCCTTGGACTAAATACACACATGGTCCCAATAATCAATACACATCAGTTTCGCAAAACATGGTAGTTCATCATTATAAACATGAGACCAAAACAAATAGTTTACAGTATGCCAAGTTCACACATGTTTCAGAAATAATTTGATTCAATTGATAATATAATAATTTATCAAAACAGTTTAATCAGGAAACAACAATTTAATTTTCCAACAGTTCAGGGTAGGGGAACATTTATAAAAATATGTAGCATGAAACTACTCACCTGAAACGAAATAAATAGTCCTTGAATCGAATAGAGTGTAAAAGTCCAACTAGTGTCCTGAACCAATATGAAAACTACACGTCACTACTAATTTAAAAATATTAAAGAATACGAACTAAGTAACCCCAAACTAAAGCGCACTAACACGGCTCAACCCAACTCACCGTTACTCTTAAATATTACCTAAGTTCATGTTCTTCAAGATCTAAAATCACCCAAGACATGGGTTCCAGTCAAAACTTAATTAATTGTGACTTTAAGATAAAACAGAGTTTCAAACAAGCCTTCCCAACCTATTCGCTAACTTTGAAAATTACAAAACCCACTCTACGCTATTTGAAAAATTCCAATAACCTCCAGATATGATCTAATATATCCTAAGTTTCAAACCCAATTGGTTTCACTTGATTTGCTTATCAAAATAATTATCCACAATTTATTATATCCAAACAGGTTGTTTTCTGCAGCACTTTAAATAAATTGACGGTTCTCTTAATATACACGAGCGATCAATGCAAGGCCAAAAACATACGAAACTAGACTCGTAACCGGTTCTAATGACACTAATGTGATAATTTTTGGATTTATACCCAAAGAGAACAACACTCCCGAATTTACTGTTTCGGACTGGTTTCCTGGACAGATTTGAATACCTCAATTTATATGGATTTTGACTTCCAAAAATTATGAAAAATTTCAGATATGCAATTCAATATGTAATTAATCTACCGTAAAAATTTCAGTTCAAAATTCCTCCGTTTGATATGATTCCTCAAAATTTAAAGTTTATGTTTTTAGGATCAAGAATTTCCATCCACCATTGTAACCCAAAACTTCCCAGCAACCCATTTACACAAGAAAATCCATTATTAAATACTAATACCTCTCTCTTTAACTCCTTCACAGCATAACCAAACCACCAATTAAATATAAAGAAATAATGAAACACACACTTGCATATCCAACAATTTCTTTGCCACAGATGACCACTCTTACGCACAAACCAACCGAGATACACATGTGATATGTTTGACTACCCAAATAACTCTATTGTTACATTAGTATAAGTATGTATGCAGGTATAACTATATAGAATAATCCCAAAACAGAGCAGCCACACAACCCTCACAACGGCACAAGGAATTACATAAAGAGAATAAGAACAAAAAGGAAGATAGTGAGGAAGATTACCTTGCTAAAGACACCACAAAACTGAAACAAGCTGTCTCTTTCCCTCTCCCGTTTCTCTAAAACTCACGGCTGCTACTAGGGTAGTTAAGAAAAGGATTGATATCTCACCATTAGGGTTTTATTCACCTATAATAAATTTTCAAAATGACCCCTTACTAACTAGTTTATTATTATTATTATTATTGTTACTATCATTAAGATTATTATCAATAGTCTTAAAAATTGTGAACTTCCATAAAAAATTATTTATAGTTTAAAAAAAAAAATAATTAAAGATCCCCCAAATATTTTATTTGCACCATAGGATTTACCATCAAAATATTTGAAATTGTAAAATTATTATTATTATTATTATTTAATTATGTACTTAATTTATTTATTTATTTATTTATTTTTTTTTCGGGTTCTCACAGACATTCTGAAAGAACCATCCAGACTTTGGAGGATACGTTACGTGTCTGCGTGCTAGACCTCAAGGGTAATTGGGATAAACACCTACCTTTAGTGGAATTCGCCTATAACAACAGTTTTGAAACAAGCATTGGAATGGCACCGTACAAAGCACTATATGAAAGGAGATGTTGATCACCTCTGTGTTGGATGGAAGTTAGAGATAGGAAACTATTAGGCCCAAGGATCGTGCAAATCACAAGTGATAAAATTCAACTCATCTAATAGCGAACTCGCACTGCTTAGAGCCACCGGAAAAGCTATGCAGATATGCGGAGACGGGACTTGAAATTTCAAATAAGGGATTATGTGTTCCTAAAGATCTCATCAAGAAGAGGGGTTATCCGATTTAGGAAGCGAGGAAAGTTAAACCCACATTACATCAAGCCATTCGAGATATTAGAAAGGATTGGTCTTGTGGCATATCGCCTTGGCCTGCTACCTGAACTGGCCAATGTCCACAATGTGTTTCACGTTTTGATGCTTCGGTGGTATCTTCGAGATCCAAAGCATGTTGTTGATTATGAGGACCTGGAAGTTCAAAAAGATCTCTCTTATGAAGAACAACCCGTACAAATTCTCGACCGTCGTGATCAAGTTCTCCGAAACAAGACCATACCGCTGGTAAAAGTCTTATGGCGGAATCATCGTGTCGAATAAGCGACGTGGAAAACTGAAAGTCAAATGTAAGTTAAATACCTACACCTCTTCGACAACTAAGGTGCATCAAGTTTGGGGGCAAACTTCTATTTAGGAGGGGAGAAATGTGATACCTTAAATGTTTAATTAACACCACGGGAATAACAAATTTAAAATAATAATAAATAATACTAAAATAAATATATAAATCTAATTTGGTATTGGGTTATCAAATATGTAATTAATTATTTTCGGCCAATGCCAAATTACATATTTGTGTTAATTAATTCTATAATTGTGTTAATTAATTATAGAATTATATTACTAGTTGGGCCAAATTAACACAATTATAGAATTATATTACTAGTTGGGCCAAATTAGAATTAACAATTATATAAAAAATAAAAGCAAATATGATGTATAGATTTACTTGCAAGCTAAGATAAGCAAGTTAAGCGGCAATTAAATTTAGGAGATTTGCAAATTTGCTGAGGCGATGGAAAGTGAGCTATCTGTATTGTCTAGGACTGGGGGGGGGGGGGGTGGTGATTCATCAATTTAGGAACCTTAGTATAAGATGAGTCATCACCCAGGCCATGTGTATATAAAAAGGGGGAGGGGGGGCTGTAAGGTCAGTACCAATGAAAAACAAAGAAAGAAAAGAAAAGCGAATCAGCAGAAAAGAGAGCAAGGAAACGGCCGAAAAAACCCAATAGAAATACAAAGGAAATAATAAAACTCAATATTAATGTGAGTTATATTATATCTTGAGTTACCATAATATATTTTACGAATATTTTGAGTTATCATAATTTATTTTACATAATTTGTACTTTATAAAATTATATTAATATTTCAATTATGTTGATTATTTTCTTAACTTTATTTACTTAAATTGAAACCCATGGATATATTTGTTTAAATTTTAAAAATTATTTGACAATGATTTTATAAACAGTTATGTTTTGTAAGTTTCATTATGAGAGTCCTATACCTTAAGAGACTTAAATAACCATTGGCCTCTATTTGGTCACTTTGTGTCCCTCTGTTTATCATGGATTTATTGACTTTTGTTTTGACTATCACTCCAGTGTTCTTTGTTATGTTCTATTCTGTACCGTGATTATGGTTATTTATTTACATAATTTCTGTATTTCAGTATCTGTCATTTAAATGATTTAGTTATTCAAATTAAGTTATATTAATGTTTTAGTTTAAATAACTATTCATTTTGTGTCTCTTATACCCTTTGTATAATATTTCTCACTCTATTGTGTACTTATAACTGTTACCCTTGCATGTAATAAGATGTAAAGGAGATCCGTAACCTCGTGTAGTGGGACCCACACAAGAATTTGATACTGATCCGTTATTTTGTTTTTCTTTTATTTTCTCCTTTTTTTTTGATGGCCGAACACTAAATAATAAAATAATAAAAACGATATAGATGTATTTTCTTTTATCAAAATAGTAGAATAAAGTAAATTTTCTGTTTAATTATTTTTTTACTTCTATTCTGCTGCCACTTACGCCATTTAATTTATTTAGATCAGAATTAATTAGTAAGTTGCGAATTCAGCCCTAAGTCTTAGGGTTGTATCATGACAATATGAGGCATGGTGTCTCCAACTGTGTCAGGATTTTAAAAATCTTCATCTCCACACCACATTTTTTTTAAATGAAACTTGAGATTTTAAGTGTTATATTTTGTATATTTTGAATGATAAATATTTGGAGAGATGATTAACTTAAAATGATTTTAAATTATTTGCCAATTTTAAATGTAAATTAATAGATTGATTTCCACATTTAGTGGTCCTCAAATTTGAATTTTGAATTGAATTAATATATTTTTCATTTAAAAGTCATAAATCTAGAAACATTAATTTTTTTCCTTTTTTTTTTTTTTTTGGTTTTTTGAATGAGGCTAACCAATAAAAGATTTTTTATTATTTAAAATCAAATAATTAAAAATTTTAGAATGAGAGTTTGTAACTCTTACAAAGTTTTTCATTAAAAATTCTATTTTTCTTAATATATATATATATATATATATATATATATATAAATTTCGAATTCATTACCTTATAATCCTTTTTCCATCAATTGTTTGATAGACGATTTCGTTTGCAAACCAATTATTTTAATAATTTTTAATTTTTTTAGGAAAAGATATAAAAAAATAAAAAATAATGTAATAATTTTTTAATTTTTTTACTGAAACTGAAAAACATTGGGGACTCACAATTTCCATCAATTGTTTGATAGACGGTTAAAGGGTCACTCTTCATAAATCCAATTTTGGTTTCTTTATGTTCAATAATCCATGAAAATACTTTGTCTAGATTGACAAGCACTGACAAAATAACCACCCTATCCTATGTATATATATCGTCAAACCAGACTAACATCACATACAACCATTCTCTCTCTCTCTCTCTCTCTCTCTCTCTCTCTCAACCTTAGCGGCGCCACTGCCTTGAAGAAGTCGAGACCGATCACCGAAGCTTTCTTCCATGGCGACAACGGCGGGCGAAGGAACCTTGCAGCTTCCCCGCATCGCCTTCTCGCCGTCCTCCACTCCGCCGCCTCCTTCCTCCACTCGCCGGCGATGTCCCCGCTACCTTCTCAACGGATCTGAGCGAATCAGATATGTGCTTCCCTAAGATCAAATCAGATCTACGATTCCCTTAGATCTGAACGAATCAGATTTGTCGTCGCCGCCTTCTTCCTTCGTCGGCAGTGTCAGCATCGCCAGCATTCCTCCCCGCGGTTACGCCGCCGCCGCCTCAACCCTTATTTTCTCATCCGGCGGTACCTCGTGATTATAGAAGTCATTGATCATCCTCTGTTCCAAGTCGTGGTCAACAAATCGAATGGCTCTGATGGAATCACCGTCGCATGCGAGGTCGTGCTCTTCGATTGCTTGCTTTGGATGTTGGAGAATGCTGGCTCAAATGTAGTTTCGGTGGACGAGGTCATAGAGTTCTATAGCTACTGATGATGATTCTGCTGGGCTTTTGGGGGGTAGGAATCTGTTGGGCAATCTTCACTGTATTTAAAAGATTTTAATTTTATTGTGTACAAAACAACAATTAGAATTTAAAGAAATAAAGAAAATGAGAGAATATGTTTGATTACAAAAATCAAACTCGAAATAAAAATAAATAAATACAAAACAGATTTTATTTTGTTACAAAAACAAAATTAAAATCTGATTAAATAAACAAATAAAAAATAGAATAAAATTAAACAACTTACTTGGTTAATTTCTTTGAATAACTTATCTGATCAAGTCTAGTGTTTAACACTGTGTCCTTAAGACAGATTCGTCCTCTCCACGGTGCTTTCAGAATTTGGACGTCTATCTCCCAGGATGAAATGATCTTACCACAAACAATAGCAGTACTACAAATTGTTTGCCTTACGAACACACTAAGTGTTTACACTCTTTCTTTCAGAAATAAAATGCAGCAAAATGCAGAGAGATTTATAGAGAGGATGAAGTACAAAAATTGGAGTTAAAATCCAAATGGGAGGCTAGTCTATTTATAGATGTAAAGGTGGCTCTTGGTTTTGAATTGAACAGGTATGAAACCTGTTGGGTTTGAATTCAAACAGATTTGAATCTGTTTATAATTCAAACAGATAGCAAAAACCGGGAAGGGCCCTGTTTGGGTGTGTGTTAATACCAAACTAGTTTATTTCGGGAAGGGCCCTGTTTGGATGAACAGTAAATCCAAACCAGTTTATTTGAATTAAATTCAAATGTTTTTGGCCCAAAAAGATTAGTATTGGGCCGAACAAGCCCAACCCAACCTCACACCCGCGCCCAAGCCCAGCCCGTCCGACCGACCGGACGGACGGCGGCGGCGGCGCGCGCGTGTGTGTGATGGTTTTTTTAGTCCAATGGGTCTAGCCCATTTTGCCCATAACCTCTCCCTCTAAAACACTTGGGTACCCTTTGGGGCACACCCCAAGTACCAAACCCATGCCTTATAAACCCTTTCAAAACCTCCCACCAAATCAATGTGGGAGAAGCCTTATTCAAACCTTTAAGGAATTTCCACCAAAACACCATTTCCATGGAGCACACTTTGGCTTCAATTTCCCATTCACTCGGTAATGGTTTTGAGCTACCAAATATACCACGTGAATCACAACGCGGCATAGAACGCGTTACCACTTTGACCCGTGTAAATCGATGCATGGGGCCCACCTAAAAATTAGACCAAACTTAGGAAAAAATTCTGGTTTTACCCAGAATTTTATAACCATTTCCAACAATCCCCCACATGAATGGAATTTGATGACGACAGAAATGCAACAATATGCAGACTTAACGAAAGAGTATAAGTCGAAAATATCTTGCATCAGGATAGGTAGTTTTCGGCCTTGAACCTTCCCTAGTGATAACCTATCGGACTTACTGGCTAACCAATGGACGCGATGCCTTGAATTGTTCAGCCGTTTGTGTAAGCCAAGACAATAGATTTCACACAAAATATCTTCTAACACATCGTGGTTCTCACTGTTGTGTTCATTTTGGCCTTGAACGCTCCTGATTTTCATGAGTGTTTCTAGAGAATGTAGTCTCTTTCATTCTCATAAAACCGGCCCCAGTTCAACACTCATATAGGTGATTCTTATTGTGAGTATCTTCTTATATTCGTCTTGATTTTATGCCTTAATCAAGATATAAGTAATCATTAAAAGCAAAGCTTATCCTTATGCCCCTGCAGACAACATATGTTGCAGATATCACTCTCACTATAGGAATGAGTAGGGAATTTTAATCCCTTGGTGATTTATGGCGAGCCATACATAACTTAGTTGTCCCTTTGAACTTAGTTCTTGGGATCTCCAGTCATATAAGTAGGGTTACCATTATGACGACTCTTATGTAATAGGCTTTAATCCCATTCCCTTCGATGAACTATACACTAGCTCTTTTGTCAAACCTTTTGTTAACGGATCCGCAATATTCTCTTTAGATTTTATATAATCTATTGAGATTATTCCGTTTGACAACAATTGCCTTACGGTATTATGTCGACGACGAATATGTCGTGACTTACCGTTATACATGTGATTCTGTGCCCTGCCTATTGCAGATTGACTATCACAATGAATGCAAATAGCTGGCACAGGTTTTGGCCACATTGGAATGTCTTCTAAGAAGTGACGAAGCCATTCTGCTTCTTCACCTGCTTTGTCTAAAGCAATGAACTCGGATTCCATTGTGGATCGTGCGATGCAAGTTTGTTTCGTGGACTTCCAAGAAACAGCAGCGCCTCCTAGAGTAAAGACATATCCACTAGTGGATTTTGAATCTTTAGTATCCGATATCCAATTGGCATCACAATAACCTTCAAGTACTGCTGGATATCGAGTAAAGTTCAAACCATGATCACGGGTGAATCTTAGATATCTAAGAACCCGAATGATCGCTTTCCAATGGTCTTCTCCGGGGTTACTAGTGTACCTACTCAATTTACTGATAGCATAAGCTATATCAGGACGAGTACAATTCATTAGGTACATTAGGCTTCCAATGATTTGGGAGTATTTTAACTGAGACACTGCATCACCTTTATTTTTCGATAAATAAAGACTGATGTCTACAGGTGTTCTAGCTAAATTCAAATCATCCTTGATAAATTTATCAAGAATTTTCTCAATATAATGAGATTGAGATAATGCATATCCGTCAGATGTTTTAGTAATTTTCATTCCTAATATAACATCTGCGACCCCCATATCTTTCATATCAAATCTTTTGTTAAGCATTTGCTTAGTTGATTTGATCATGTTTTGACTGCTTCCAATGATAAGCATGTCATCCACATAAAGACAAACTATGACATATCCTTGGTCAGTGTTTTTAACATAGACGCATTTGTCACATTCGTTTATCTTAAACCCATTAGTAAGCATTGCATGATCAAATTTTTCATGCCATTGCTTAGGTGCTTGTTTTAATCCATAAAGGGATTTTACAAGTCGACAAACTTTCTTTTCTTGCCCTGATACTACAAACGGGTTGTTCCATATAGATCTCTTCATTTAGATCACCGTTTAAGAAAGCTGTTTTAACATCCATTTGATGTATTTCTAAATTAAACAACGCTGCTATAGCAATAAGCATGCGAATGGATGTTATTCTTGTCACAGGGAATATGTGTCAAAATAATCCAGACCTTCCTTTTGTCTGTAACCTTTAACTACAAGTCTTGCTTTATACTTGTCAATTGAACCATCTGCTTTCATTTTTCTCTTGAATATCCATTTATATCCAAGAGGTTTAGAACCTGGTGGAAGATCCACCAATTCCCAAGTATGATTTTGCATAATGGATTCAATTTCATTATTAACAGGCTCTTTCCACAAAGGTGCTTCAGGACCTGTCATTGCTGCCTTAAAGCTTTGAGGTTCATTTTCTAACAAGTATGTCAGAAAATCTGGACCAAAGGATTTTGATGTTCTGCTCTCTTACTTCTTCTTGGTTCATCATCAGTTAAATCCTGTTGGTTGAGACATTACTAGTTTCTTGTGTTTGATTGTCATTAGTCTCTTGACTTTGTGTACAATTATAAGTTCTTTTCTATGAACTTAATTCATGTCCTTTCTTGTAAGGAAAGACATGTTCAAAAAACACAGCATTCCTTGACTCTATAATAGTGTTCACATTTATATCAGGTATTTCTGATTTATAAGTCAGAAACCGATATGCACTACTATTCTGAGCATAACCAATAAACACACAATCTACTGTTTTTTGTCCAATCTTAGTCTTTTTAGGAACAGGAACTTCAACTTTTGCCAAACACCCCCACATCTTCAAGTATTTGTAGGAAGGTGGTCGACCTTTCCATAATTCATAAAGAATGCTTTTGGTTTTCTTGTGGGGTATTCTATTAAGAACATAATTAGCTGACAATATTGCTTCCCCCCACAAGTTCTGTGGTAAGCCTGAATTTAGTAACATGCCATTCATCATTTGTTGTCTATGATGTGCTTGATTCATAAATTTCAAATCCAAAAATCCAAAATAAGTATGATTACACAAATCAGAATTAATGTTTTGACAAAATCATATCCTCATAAAAATTTTGCCTAAGAAACGAACAATTCAAAACCCAATTGATTGTATACATTCTTGCAACTCATTTATAAATAAATGTCATTGTCATAAAAATATTTGTGACAGAAGAAAATTAAATCATCTCAACTAATGCAAGAGATACACCCCCATATTAATAAAATGGTTTATGGTTTAACAATTTTTACTACGCAAGTAAAATAATTATTAACGACATTTCATGTCACATAATTCAAAATAAACCAATAATCAGCATAAAAGATTTCTTAAATTACTTCCCAATTAAACGGAACGATATAATTACATACATCTTCATGTTTAAATTTCTCTGGTGTTTAAACACCCATTCAAACTTGATTAGAAATATTCAAATTAACCCGCTTAAGTCCAAGGTCGACATAACAATTTATCATTCCAAATCACTTGAATTTATTGTTAAGAAATAACTTCAGTTGATATCATACATGCATATCAAACGCATCAACTAAAAATAATGAATTAACAAAATAAATTAATCATGCATGATCCCATCACTTGCATCATGAAATAAAAGGATTCTCAACTCATAAATCAAATCCAATGCATTTAAACTTTAAACTTCAAAATGACAAAACATACATTCATTAAATAAGTTTGATTTGTACATAAATAAACAAATTAAATATGCATTAAAATGTTCTTGTGAATATATATATATATATATATATATATATATATATTTTCCGACTCAAGTGCAGAAACAATTCAAGATTATGAATCCACATTGTAATAAAAAATAAAATTAGTTTGTAGAACTAATATTTTATTCTAGAAACAAATTCTACCATGTATACTCATAGTGAACTATGATAAAGTCAAAAGAATTAATACCTTTTCATAAAGGGTTCAAAATTAAGTGGTCTATCAAACGAAACCATAAGTCACTTACAAAATTAACAGATTGTGACCGAGTCACAAAGTTACATGATTGATTAACAAAATTAATTTTCTAGTTACTAAAACCAGAAAATAAATTACAATACAAAATAATTTTATTTTCTATGTTACTAAAACTAGAAAATAAAATACCACAAATTAATTTTCTAGTTACCAAAACTAGAAAATAAATATAATACAAAATAATTTTATTTTCTATGTTACTAAAACTAGAAAATAAAATACCACAAATTAATTTTCTAGTTACTTAAACCAGAAATAAATTTTAACACAAAATAATTTTATTTTTCTTGTTACTAAAACTAGAAAATAATATAATTTTATTTTCCTTGTTACTAAAACTAGAAAATAAAATATCACAAAAATATCTGATTACAAAAATCAGAAAAACACAAAATAATTTTCCAGTTACCAAAACCAGAAAATAAATTCTAACACAAAATAATTTTATTTTCCTTGTTACTAAAACAGGAAAAATAAAATACCAAAATAATTTTCTGTAATACCAAATAATATTCTGAAATTGTTAATGACACCAGTATCGTACTACTAGTTGTCAAAGAAAAGAGACAGTATATTACTACTATCTGTCAAATAGCATAAATCACTATTTGTTTTTCCAACCAGAATATTACTTTGAAAAACAGAAAATTAAATACAATGAAGATACCAAAAAGGATTCTGTCTTAAGATTGTTGGGCAATCTTCACTGTATTTAAAAGATTTTAATTCTATTGTGTACAAAACAACAATTAGAATTTAAAGAAATAAAGAAAATGAGAGAATATGTTTGATTACAAAAATCAAACTCGAAATAAAAATAAATAAATACAAAACAGATTTTATTTTGTTACAAAAACAAAATTAAAATCTGATTAAATAAACAAATAAAAAACAGAATAAAATTAAACAACTTACTTGGTTAATTTCTTTGAATAACTTATCTGATCAAGTCTAGTGTTTAACACTGTGTCCTTAAGACAGATTCGTCCTCTCCACGGTGCTTTCAGAATTTAGACGTCTATCTCCCAGGATGAAATGATCTTACCACAAACAATAGCAGTATTACAAATTGTTTGCCTTACAAACACACTAAGTGTTTACACTCTTTCTTTCAGAAATAAAATGCAGCAAAATGCAGAGAGATTTATAGAGAGGATGAAGTACGAAAATTGGAGTTAAAATCCAAATGGGAGGCTAGTCTATTTATAGATGTAAAGGTGGCTCTTGGTTTTGAATTGAACATGTATGAAACCTGTTGGGTTTGAATTCAAACAGATTTGAATCTGTTTATAATTCAAACAGATAACAAAAACCGGGAAGGGCCCTGTTTGGGTGTGCGTTAATACCAAACTAGTTTATTTCGGGAAGGGCCCTGTTTGGATGAACAGTAAATCCAAACCAGTTTATTTGAATTAAATTCAAATGTTTTTTGCCCAAAAAGATTAGTATTGGGCCGAACAAGCCCAACCCAACCTCACACCCGCGCCCAAGCCCAGCCCGCCCGACCGGGCGACCGGACGGACGGCGGCGGCGCGCGCGTGATGGTTTTTTGAGTCCAATGGGTCTAGCCCATAACCTCTCCCTCTAAAACACTTGGGTACCCCTTAGGGCACACCCCAAGTACCAAACCCATGCCTTATAAACCCTTTCAAAACCTCCCACCAAATCAATGTGAGACAAGCCTTATTCAAACCTTTAAGGAATTTCCACCAAAACACCATTTCCATGGAGCACACTTTGGCTTCAATTTCCCATTCACTCGGTAATGGTTTTGAGCTAACCAAATATACCACGTGAATCACAACGCGGCATAGAACGCGTTACCACTTTGACCCATGTAAATCGATGCATGGGGCCCACCTAAAAATTAGACCAAACTTAGGAAAAAATTCTGGTTTACCCAGAATTTTATAACTATTTCCAACAGAATCCTCTGTGGTCACTCACAGGTTTATATGAAATTGTAAATGTTGGAGGTAAAGTTCTATTAGTTGCTGTTTTGATTTTCAAAAATTGTATGGGGACAAATATTAATTAATTACAAAATTTTCAATCCATTTGGTTGACAAAGTTGTCCGTGATTTAAACTTTGATTAAAGTTCCAAAAGTGTTTGAGTGTTCTTGAGCTTTTCTCTGGCTTTGTAGTGTGAGCAACAAGATATAGATATACATATCTGTTTGTGTGTGTGTATATTGGCAGTTAGGTTCAAAAAGATATATCTATTTGTGCTTGTGTGATTTGTTTGTGTGTTGCTGCAGTGGATAATTTCAATAGATAGAAAATAAGTTTGTGAAATTTTAAACACATAGATCAAATTTTTGTATTTTTTTAAACAGATAAAAAAAAAAGAAAAGAAATTCACAGATTTTAAACAGATAAGGAGAGAAACCCACAGATTTTAACCAAATAGAGAAAGAAACCCATAGATATAGGGGAAAAAATTCAACAGTTAGATATAATAAATTTGAATAGATAGATATAAATTTAAACAAATAGATATCAATTTGAACATATAGTCAAAAAATAAAAAATTAATAGATAAAAAAAAATCAGTATATAAATTAAGAGGTAAAATTAGAAACATTCTCTAAAATCAATAAAATGACTTCTCACCAAACTATTTCACAAATGATGGATCTCTCACCAACAAAAAATATCCACTGGACTTAATGTTTTATACAATCTTTAGGTTGGACTTCTCAACAATTTTCTCCTTATAAAAATTATGATACTAAGATTGGGGACTCAAAAGATCTTAGGGCATCTCCAACGCTTCAACTGTTTTTTTTTTCTCCCATAAAATTTGAGTAAAAATTTTATTTGATATCAAGTCTCCAACAGAGGAATTTGAGCTTTCATCAAAACACCGGTTGACCACCCGGTCAGTCGACCGAGCAGATGTCCCACCAATCGATCGACCAGTGTATTTTTTTCACAAATTTTTGCCTAGAGGTGGTCATCCATGGGACATCTAGTGGGGAAAATTCAACGGCTATGAACAGTGATTTGATAAAAGTTCCAAACGTCATCAATTTGTTGAAAGATTTTTGATATCTTCAATTTGATACTAATTTGATAAAACCATTGTTTTAATGAATAATGCTTGGTGTTTGGAAGCAGGGATACTAACTGGAGTTTAAAGCAGCAGTTCACTGATATTTGCTGAGTTTTGTACTGCTTGTTGTTTTGATCTGTTTGGAGTTCAAAGCAGTGTAGTTCACAGTTGTATAGAATGACTGGGTTTTGGTTAGGCTGCTGGTTTCTGGTTGTCTAGCTGATGTTGCACTGATATGAATTTTCATAACAGTTGATTTTTTTTTTTTTTTTTGATCAGCGAAAAGAACTTTATTGAATAAGAACCAAGGAGGAAACCTTACATCTTACATCAATAAAGGGTTGGTTCATAACAGTTGATTTACTCATAGAATGACTGAAGGGCTGAAGGGCTGAAGGGCTGCTTCTTGTTTTGAATTGTTTGGTCAATTTGAAGGGAATTTTAAGGCAGTGCAGTTTCAAGGCTGCTGGTTTGTGAGGGTTTTTCTTTGGTTGTCTTGCTGGTTTGTGCTGGTTTTTCTCTGTCTTTGCTCTATTTGCGTTGTTTGTTGGTCTCTCACCAACTAGGAGGGTGGTGCTTGCTATAGCTCCAAGCTCCTCTTTATTGATATAATTTATCATACCTTATATGTGTTTCATCAAAAAAGTTTTTTGCCGATAAAAAAAAAAAATAAAATTTAATGAAACCATTGGAGTAAGAAAAATGTTTCTTTTTCATCAAATTTAAATTTGTTGAAATAAATGATTAACCGTTGGAGACGCTCATACAAGAATAATTTAACTTTAAATACAAAAATATGACAAAAGGGCTATTTTCTAATTTTGACCTAAACTTTTTCTTGCGATGTTACCTATCACACTGGATAATTTTTATAATTTAAAAAAAAAAAAAAAAAATTACAAGTCAATATGGTGTCTTCCCAAAATATTTATAGCTTCAATTATTAAAATAGATCAAATTTACCATTGATTTAATTTTTTTTTTTTTGGAAACGTGCACGGAATTACAATTTTCCCAATCTTTTTCATGAAGACTAGTATTAGTATTGAAATAATTTAGCTTATAGATGGACATTGCAGTAGCTTGAGCCACCAAGCAATCTTCCAAACGTTGTATTAGAGGAAAATCCGATCTCGACGTCCTCGCAAGACACCTTCATATGTTGCTTTTCTACTTCACTTCTCCATTTATTAACCCTAACTGTACCATCTACAATCACCGTGAAGTTCACTCTTCCATGTTTCCAATCCAAAGCAATCTCATCAACTACAAGCTTACCAATCGACACCGACAAGGCATCGAAACTTGCCTGCACAATCCTCTCATCTCTCTCATCCTGATAAAAAGGAGCCATACATAGATGTTGATGAGAAAGAAACACCGTGGTAGAGAACCGAAGCACTGAGTGTTTCGTAAAAGAACTTATCGTCCTTATTAGGGTTTCGAACAAAAAATTTAACGTTCCAGTTTGCAGTTAGCGAAGAAGAAGACTCGGAAACATTGAATGAAGAGATTGAGACCGTGGTCACCTGAAACTTTGGCGGATGATTGTTCGAAGGAGAAACAACCGCGAAGATGAGAAGGCCAATAATCGTGGGTATTATTACAACCATGATGCAACAAATCCCGATATTGCGAGTCTTCTCTTCGGATTCGAAATCGTTGGCGGACGGGAAGGAATTTGGTGGAAAGCCAATTACTACTTTTTGATTTGATTTTTCCTTGAGTAAGAAATAAATTGAATCACATGGAATTTTTTAGAGATGTTGAGAATTAAAGGTGTCGAGAGATTGGTTTTATAGACATGCACAAGTCATATTTATATATAGGGAGTGTACGTGCTTAGGGTATTTATAAATCATATCTGAGATCTTCGAGCACTCCAATTGTTAATTAATATCCTATAATTTAATAATTTTATTTAGGAGACAGCATTCATATAAAAATAACTACCATATCCCCATGCTATATGTGGACAAATAATAAAAGGTGATAAACAGTATTTAACATATTAAAATTAATTAAATACTATGATATTAATTTAGATAAGTATTTAAATAATAGATATGAGTGATTTCACTATGTTTATATAGATATGCATGACTAATTCAATTTTTTTAAAATACTCTCAATCGGAAAAATTCAATTGAAAAGAAAGAGTAAGAGTATGAGTGAAATTCTATAAAGGTATGATAAAGATAAAAAAAAAAAAAAAAAAATTTAAATAATACTTATATTTGAAGATAAACTATAAGAATATAGAAAGAAAAAAATTAGATAAATTCTCGAAAAAGAAAAAATTCAACTAAAAATCAAAAGCAATAGTGGATTTTGTAAATATAAGATATGATATAAAAAATAAATAAAATTAAGAAGATAAACTATAAGAATATAAAAAGAGAAAATTAAATAAATTCTAGAAAAAAGAGGTAGAGAAAAATTCAGTAAACATCAAATGAATATTCAAAATAAATAAATAAATAAAGTTGAAAAAAAATCTAATATAACTCTAATAATGAAAAAACAAAAGAAGGTAGTAGTTTCAAAATTAGATAAGCGTGAAATGCCACCTATAATTTTTAAAATTTTGTTAAAAAAAATCTCAAAAATAAGAATTGAGATTTAGGAAGTTAAAAATTAGTTAAGAGTTAAATGTTACCTATAATTTTTTAAATTTTAAATTTCATGTAGTTAAAAAATAAGCATTTATGATATCTTATTGTACAAATTTTAACTCTATTTTCTGTCTGCTACCTATAATTTTTAACAATTTTTGCATTTTAAAGCTAGTTAATTTTTAAAAAAAAAATTCAAGGAATTAAATTTTATTTCTTAATTTTGTTTTGTGTCAATAATCTATAAATTTTAACAATTTTTGTAGTCTGAAGCTACCAAATAGAGAAATAGCATCATTTTTCTTTGTAAAATCTTAGTTAGTTGTATTTTTACTTTGTGTTATATGATAATCTAATCATTTATTTTAATTTTATAACCTAAAAATTTCAGCATTTTTTTTTTATTCTGAAGCTACTTAAAAATAATAAAAAATAACATCACTTTTCTTTTTAAAATCTTAATTAGTTTTATTTTTGCTTTATGTTATATGATAATATAATAATTCATTTTAAATAATACAATTTTAAGTATAAAACGCACATGCGTTGAATATTTTTCTAGCAGTGACACATGTTATGCTTGTGAATATAAAGTTCAACAATCATAGGAAAAAAATTACTAGCTAAGATTTTTTTTCTAAATACATAAAACATATTTATTTAAATTAAGTTTTAAAATTTTGATTATAAATATGTTTAGGGTTTATAATTTCAACAAAACATAGTTGAATATTTATTTAAATTAAGTTTTAAAATTTTGATTATAAATATGTTTAGGGTTTATAATTTCAACACAACATAGTTAAATAATAATTTTGTTTATAAGAAATTAATCAAACTTTTATTGAAGCATTCACATATTGAATTCAATTTATTTAAAAATTACATCATGTTTGGCAAATTAATCTTTTAACTTAAAAGTCAAAAAATCACTAAAAAAAAAAAGGTCAAAAAGCCAACATCTTATACCAAAAAGTTAAAATTTCTCCTTCTTTTTTTTTTTTCTTTTTTTTTGTTTTCTATTTTTTGTACATCTTTTCATAAAAAGTTAAAAAGTCATCACAAATATATTAATTTTTTTTATTTCATATTTTAACAAAAAAAATTACTAAAATAGCATGTTCCCAAACAAGGCACTGTAATTGACAGTAACTATTTTTTATTGTAAAAGATAAACTTATCATTTAAAAACCTACTTAATCTATGTACTCACTACATATATGCAAATAAACAAATTCAAACTCATGAAGATCTCAAATAACAAAATAAATAAAAATAGAAGTAAAAATGTTATAGAGTTATATAAGTTTAGTTATATTTCAATTTAAATCGAGCTTTCTCCTATATATATTACAACATAATGGAACATAGAAATTAATATAATTGAAAAAATATATATAAAGAAAAATAAATGGAATTGAACAAATACTTCCTTCGAACTCGCGAATGTATTCCAAATTCTCTTCTTGATTGATAAAACTTTTCTTTAAAAAAAAAATATGTGAACTCCAATTGCATCGCAAAACATCTCTTTTTGTGTTGGTCTTTTAACCCTTTGTTGTAACTGCTACTTTTTTACTGTACATTATACTTTGATTTAAATTTAAAAAAAAAAAAAACTAAATATACCAAATAAACTAAAATTACAACAACAACAACAACAACAATAATAATAATAATAAATAATAATTAAAAAAAAACAATATGAGATTTCAAACATGTGCTTCTTTTCATATAAGATGTCAAAAATCTTGTATAATTATTTAAATCACCTGTTTAATTCCTCTCTAAGATTCCTTCTCTTCTCCAATTTTTTTGCCCAATTTCATATTGTCATGATGTTGGGTTTTGAGATTTATAAGTTTAATTTTTTTGTGAAATATATTTGCACCACTACGAAAACAGTAAAAGATCACATTTTAACAAATGAAAATATCTCACTTTTATTGGAAGTGTGATAAAAAAAAAATTAGATTGATATTTTAATCACATTTGATTAATTGAGTGTGATAATATTTATTTTTTATGTCACTTTTCAATTAAGTGTGATTATATATATATTTTTAATCGCACCTTCTAATTAACATGTGATTATATTTATTTTTTATGTCACTTTTCAATTAAGTGTCACTATATATTTTTTTTAATCACATTCTAATTAACGTGTGATTATATATATATTTTAAATTTTCTTTTTATATAAATTAAAATTCTAATATTCCCACATCCTTACACTACTAGAAAATTAATTTTTTGCAACAAATTTTTTTTTTTTTTGCTATTGCCTGTTTGGTCGTGCAAAAAAAGAAAAGAAAAGAAAAGAAAAAACTTCAATTTGTATTTAACATTTATTTCTCCTATTTTCTTTTATTTATTTGCTCAATTTCCTTAGTTTTGCCCTGGCTTGGCTCTCTCTCTCTCTCTCCCTCCTTGATCTCAATTGATTGATCTCTCTATTTCTCTATCTCAATCTCTCAATCTCTCTCCCTCTCTCGATCTCTCAATCTCTCTCACATAATGTCGCTCTCTTTGTATTTGCCTACACATTATCTACTCTCTCCCTCTCCCTCTCCCTCCCTATCTCTCTCTCTCTCTCTCCCTCTCTCCTCTCCAATTTGCGTGATTTGTCACAAAGAACACTATATAAAAAAGTACTTTTAATAACACTATTATAGCATTTTTTTTTATAAAAAAAAGTTATTAAATATAGTGCATTCATAGCATTCTATAATAAAATGTTATTAGATAACTACAATCATTTTTCAAAAAGTTTATTTTAATTTAATAACATTTTACTTATGCAATAAAAGATTAACCGAATTTTTGGTTTAATGGCATTTTTTGAATTCTATGATTGAAAATATTACTATACACATCATAATTGAAAGCCAAAATTTTTTGGCACTTAACATACCCGCCCTCTGTTTGCAATGAAACCCACCTACTTAGTTTCCTATTTTCTCTCTCATTGTGGGTGATTAGCAGCTAGATTAGTAGGATTTTCTTTGCAAAATAAAGGTAATACTCTCATCTCTTTCTTAATAGTTTATTGTGTGTATATATATTGATTAGTGAGTGACATACACAATGCGTGTATAATTCAGATAAGTAAGCATAAAAATAAATAATAAAGAAATTAATATCATAATAGTTATGTTATCTAAATGGTAAAAGTGTTTTTAATGAAACCTAAGGTTTTAAATTCAAATCTTGCTCACTCTTTTGAATAATATTTTTTTTATTTTAGGATAGAAAAATTTGCCACATGACAGAAGGAGAAGCCACGACACTATTAGACACCAAGTCATGTGCTCACATATATAACAGTATAGATTACAGATATTTTTTGTTTTCTTTTTTTTTTTTCTTTGAAGCCACAGGGATCATCAATTGATCATTAGTGGAATAGAGAAGGAACTATTCCCAAAATTAAATTGTGGGTATTGTTTTTCTTTAATTTTCTAGGTGCATGTAGGATTTTGGGTATATTTTTATGGGTTTTATTGATTTTTGTTATACATATTATATATTATCTACATATATATATACACACATATATGAAGAGTTGGTTGGATTCTACGAAACACATTTACCTTGATTTAATAGGAATTTGAGGGACTATTGTATCGAGTTATTCTATTGATTGGTTGTTGTGCCATTACTATCGTTTTGTTGTTACTAAAATGTTCGATAACCATTCTATCTTCCTTGCTTAATACGTGTTTGACAAAATGTTTCAATGAAATTTACACACAAAAAAAGAAAAAAAATAGAGATTAAACATCATCTAAAACATACTTATACATAAATATAATATAAAGGAAGTTGCTACTACGTGTATCCCTACAAGGGTGCATATAGTATGTCTATTTTTTTAACATAGACTATAAAATAACATAATTTTTTTTTTACTGGTGCACACACAATAAATTTGTAATTTATAATTTTACCACAAATTGACTTTAACACACACCATAAACATTGATAATTTTCACCATAAAAATTTATAACTATCTTATGGTGTGCATCCTTTTAAGAGTGGACATTATGAATTTCCCTATATATATATATATATATATAACAATACATGAGACATCATTATTTAGCAAAGAGAATGCATTAAAAAAAAATAAAAAAATCAAAGAACCAGATTGAAACCTCAAAAAAATAAATTATGGGCCAGAATTAAAAAAAAAAAAATATTCAAAAACAAATCAAACCTGAACTTAGGCTTTTTGTACAAAAAAAAACAATTGTCAAAACTGACATGACCTACTTTGGTCAATTGGATAGAGATAAAGTCATTTTTATTCATTTTTATTTTTGTAATCTCATTGATCATAAGTACCATGTGAATATACTTTTATGTTATTCCAAGAATATTTAATAGTTTTTCAAGTATGATTTAATTATTTAATGTTGCAAGTCTATTCGACAAATTAATATCTTTTAAAATTTCTTTTTCTTTTCATTATTGTGATCATACACAACCATCACTAGTATATATAAATAAATTAGGATAAATTATGCAAATAGCCTCTACGGTTTACATGATGTGTCAATTTGGTCATTGTAATTTCAATTTGCTAGATTTTGCCCTTTAATTTAACGGATTGTATCATTTTAGTCTAATAAATAACAGTTGTTAAGTTAATTTAACGGAAAGTCAAATAATGTGTCAATTTGGTCTTGTACTTTACATGATGTGTCAATTTGGTCTCTATTGTTATAATTTTCTCAATTTTGACAGGGACCAAATTGACACATTGTGAAAAATACAGGGATCAAATTGACACATTGTTTGACTTTCTGTTAAATTAACTTAACAACCGTTATTTATTGGACTAAAATGACACAATCCGTTAAATTAAGGGGTAAAATAGACCAAATTGAAACAACATAGACCAAATTGACACATCATATAAATTATAAGGACTATTTACATAATTTCCCCAATAAATTATTATTGAAATGATCACATTTATCTACCATTTTTTATTTACCATCTCATATATTAAAACAAAAATGAGTGAGAGCTCTAAAAGTTGAGCTCTAAAGGGGCATTAAACTGTCTTTTTCCTACTCATGTTTTGTCCTTTACCTCTCTTGTGTTTTTTTTTTTTTTTTTTTAAATGATGCCAACTCATTAGAGCTGTTTGAGGGTGTAGACACCCCATTTTTGACCGACCTTAAGACTCAGACGTCACCGATTGAGCGCTTGGTGATGTTGTATACTGTGCTCGTTCTGAGGTTGCGGAGTCTCGGCCGTGAGCCTTGCCTCCGAACTTCTGGACTTTTCTGTGCCTTGCCTCGGTTTGCGAACCAAGCTCGGTTTTCTCTGTTTTCTCTTCCTAAGGGGAGAGAGAGGTCTCGTAGATCATTTCTCAGTGGCCATAGGCTACGTTTCGTGGTCGCAGGCCATTTTTCCCATTTCGGAGCTCGGTTCCCGGTTTTCGGAGCCGTCAGGCCGTGTGCCTCGGTTCGGGACCACCTAACCATCTCCGATTGTCCCGATTTTTGGCATACATCTTGTTTACTCCCTTTTGAGGGACTCTGAGGTCTGAGAGACCGACTTCGTGGTCGAACGCCAATTTCGGTGCTTAACAGTCAGTTTTCGGGGCCTCGGACTGCGCGTTTCGGCCCCGGAACCTTTATTTTGCATCGGTTTTCGTTCATTTTTGGCAAGTACCTCTGTTTCATCACCGGGAAGGTCACAGAAGGGTGGGAGGCCAGCAATTGTTTCAGCAACTAGTTATATTCCTCCGTCGCCCTCCGACGCCCGTTTTTCTCACTTCCAAGCCAATGTTGACCACCCTAGGGCCACTTTCCTCAACCCTAAACCCCATATTTGTGATGCACACACCTGGGAGGACACAAATATTATATGGCCGGCCGTTAATTCTACTTGAACCTTTTGAACCCCTTTGAAAAGTGGCTTGTTCTCTCTTCTGTTTTACAGTTGCCAGTTTTGAACCACAGGGTTGTGTTGAGGGCACCTGGGAAGACACCAATTTGTGATGGCCGGCCAGAAATTCATATTGACCCTTTTGACCCCTGGCCGGCCGGCCGGCCATGGGGGGTGGCCGGCCGGCCACCTGCAGCTCCAATAGTTGGCCGGCCTTGTTCCTCAGTGTTGATACATTACAGCTGTATATCTTTTTCCCCCCAAAAATCTGTATCCGGGGGGGCCTTTTTTGGAGGGAAACTTGGTGCATTTTCCCTCCATTTTTTCCCCCTCTTTTCTCCTCTCTTTGGCCTATATAACCAGCTGCCCAGCTCTGGTTTTAGGGTTACAAAAAATCCCTAAGAGCTTTGCTTACACATCTCCATCTTCCTCTCTTCCAAACCTTCAAAATCTTCTAAGTTCTACACCCTTTCTTCATCACCACCTAGCACCACCACCACTACTCCATTTTCCAGCAGCTTGGGGAGCTTTTCAGAGGCTAGGAGGCAGCATTTCTCAAGCCAAAAGGGAGCCAAGGATTGGTCTACAAGGGTAAGTTCATCTCTCCCTCTTTTGAGCTCATTTTTCCCCCATTTCTTAGTCCTCTTTGCTTGCTGTTTTGAGCTCTGACCAAAACTGAAAAGGTCATTTTTTTGGGCTATATTCCATGTTTCATTAAGGGCTCATTTCAGTTTGAAGCTTATTTTTGGCACTTGCTTCATTATCCTCTTGAATGCCATTATTTTGCATGATATTTTTAGCCTATGTGTGATCTGTTTTGGAGCATGTCATAAACTGTAGATAGGATTATTTTGAGCCCTTATTCAACATTGAAGAAGGGCTCAACATTGTTAGGGACCTCCATGTATCACTTGCCATTGTACCCCTCTTTGGTCCCCATTTTTGCATGATTTATTAGCTTATTAAGCTTCTGTTTTTCGACCTTGATCAGAACTGAAAGTGGCCATATTTTGACCCCCTTGTCATGTTTCATTAAGGGTCTTTGGCTGTTTGATGAATATTTTGTATACTTTGTGTTATGGCCTCTTTTGAGCCTCATCTTGCATGACATTTTGAGTGTGTTTGTATACTGTTTTGGGGGCTTCCATAAACTGTAAGTTGTCATATTTTTGGTCCCTATTCAGTGTTGTAGAAGAGTCATTTTCTGTTTGGGCTTTGCATCTACCACTTGCTTCATTGCATCCCTTGCGGAGCCATTTTTGTATGCTAATTTAGTCCCACTTGTGCTTACTGTTTGGCCATACTTTGAACTGTAAAAATGCTTATTTTGGGGCTAACTTGCTTCTGTCTTTTCATTCCATGTACCAATTATGCATGCTTTGTATAGCTGTAAGCCATTTCATGTACCTAGTTTTGCATTTCGAGAGAGATTCCATGCATCGGGTGTCATTTCGCCTTGTTTCGGGGCTGTTTTGCCTCTCATTTAGCTGCTGAAATTTGCATGCTTGCATATCATGTTCCATGTCTTGCCATGTCTTGTTAGAGTGGCATTCCGTGCCGTAGGTTCGGTCCTCGATTTGCGTGCACGCGTGCACGCACTTCGAGTTGTCTCATTTTCATCTTATGGCCTCTTATGTGAGTGTGGCTGAGGCTCTCTCATGTTGGTGTAAGCCCATATTGCATTGCGTATGCCATTTCATCCATAGCATTGTGTATGCTCGGTTGTGTATCACCTCGTGTAGCGTGTATGCCATTCCATAACATTGTGTATGTTAGGATTGTATCTTAGTTGCATTTCACGCATATCATGCATATTGCATCGTGTTCGGGATAGGAGTTAGCCCGGGCACGGGAAACGAGGTACGTTCCGTACTCCGAGTGACGGAATGTGTCTCAATTCCCAAGTCACCGACACTCCGGATTATCCATGATAGAGTTAGGTTTTGTTGTAGTGTTCATATGCATTCATTCTATATTGAGTTGTGCAATTCGGCTCCTCGGCCATCATGCATCGAGATGCGTGATTGGTGGCACGAGGATCGAGGCATGCATACATTTGTGAAAATACATTGCTATGCCCCTTTCCTGCTCTCTGTTGCAGCATATCAAGAATCAGCGGTCTTCCGAGGCTTGGCGCGCTTTTCAAGAATCATTGCAAAACAGAGGCTAATTGGGGCATCCCAGTGGATTTCTGCGCAAGGCAGCCCAAACATACATCATTCATCAGAGTCGAGGCAATCCCTGGCTTGCATGCCAGTTTATAGCTTTTCTAGATTAATTTGTAAATTAATTAGGATTTTTGTATTTATTGGGACTGTATTATTTATTCATTCGGGACTGTATATTTATTCGGACCCTCTGCGCGAGGGCATAATTGTAATAAGTGTGCGTGAGTGTAATGTATGTCTTCCAACCCCACGTCTTTCTTCCCTTTTATTTACCTGCTTATGATGGTTAGATTAGGGCATATTTCAATTAGCATACAGTATGATAACATGTTTGCATCATTCATCTGTTTTGCATGCACCGTGCTCGGCGCATCATACTAACTGCATTTGTATTTCAATTCCAAGTTGAATACATGATAGCTGTTGCATTCCATATGCCATGTTTAGAATAGCCGAGCCTGCTATAGTTTGTATTTTTGCATGTGTTGCATTAGGCATTTCTGTATACTTAGGATCATGCATGATTTCTAATGTAGTTTCTGTTTTGGCTTGGAGTACTCGGTGAGTTTTTATGCTTTAGCATCCTTGCATGCGTGTGAGTGACTGCCATGAATAGCATGCTTACCATGAGGCTAACTGCTTATGTGATATAACTGCCTGAATGCCTGTGGGTGGAGGTTGAGTTATTTGGATTGGAACAAAATCATTGACTGTGAGTTTTAAGCCCACTAGATAGTGGCAAAACCATGTTTTCTAAGCCCACCTGAGGGTGGCAAAATCTGCATTTTAAGCCTACTTGCGAGTAGCAAACCATCTTTCAAAAACAAACATGAAATGTTTTGTTCCAATTCAGGCGACTCAGTCTATACTTGTATGCTGTGCGCATCACATATTAACCTAGGCTAATAACCGGAATAAGAACATACAATGTTTTCAAAAATAGATATCATGGTTAGTAGAGGCCTGTCTCTGACCGGGCGAGCGGGGGTGCCCACAAAGTGACCTTCCCCAATCGTACCCAAGTTCCCGAGCCGAGGCAACTTTGGTGATGACGAACACGTGGCCTTAGGCAAACGAGTCAGGGTTTCCTAAATTTCCCAAAAATAAAATATTTAGGTGGCGACTCTGTATCTGGCCAAGCAGTCCATGTTTGGCACTTCTTTCAAAAATCTATTTTCTCAAAACGATTTGCTGGATTTGGACTCTTTGGTTTAAGATTAAGAACCGTGACATTTGAGTCCTTGAACTGTAGTAGACCCGCGAGCGAACGGAACGGGGGGGGGGGAGTCGCATCCCTCCCAGGGCGTTCGGGGACGTCTACAGTTTCTGGCGACTCTGCTGGGGAGTTTGGAGAACTTGACTCGAACTCATGATATCTGGTTTTGACTACACTTGTGTGTTTCTTTGCATTGCATTTGCATTGGTGCGCCTAGGACATCGCGTTTGCCGTTTGCCATATGCCATTCTCGAACGATTTGCCGGAGGCTTGTCTTGTCAAGGCATGACCATAAGGCTGATCGGCTGTGGGCTCTGACATCATGGGAACACAAACCCCGGTTTTACCGGGGCACCCTTTTTGACCATTCGACCTAGTGCATATTCGGATCCATAGTGACCATTCCAAACTAGGACAGGTTGCTTACCCGATAGAGGTTGTTTGAAACCGCTGCGTACGTAGTGAAACCCTAGCTCCTGACAAAATAGGACAGGGAAACCCTACCCAAACATAGGGGTGTTTTGGCTCTCACTTGCTTGTTATGTGCTTTAGAGTGCGTCTCTACAAGAATGCATGTATCAGTTTGCAAGTTTGGGCATCAGGCCTGCGGGCACCGGTTCAGTATTTTGGGACTCAGTTTGCAGGACAGAGATTTGGGCAGAATTCAGTAGAGAGCACACTCATTCAGCTTTGCTCATATTGGTTATGGTGAAATTAGGCTGAGATGCTGTCGGTTTTCTCTTTTGCTAGGTAGTCTCGGAACCATAGCTTCAGAAGGCTCCAATATCCCCCGGGTACATTGGATCCGTGTTGATAGACTTTGCTAGGTCAGAAATTCAGTTCAAGGGCAACCTGTTTTTCTTCGCCAGTGGTAAGGCAAAGGAGGGGCAGACAGGGTTCATTTGTTCATCTGATCCGACAATCACCAGTCACGTCATCAATAGACCCGTGATGGCACAGGGTTCAGAAGAATTTGTGGCTATGATAACAGCATTAAATCAGGGAACTGCAATACAGGATGAGACCAGTGCTGAAACGCAATGCCCATCTCGGGCATCTGCCTCGCATCCAGCTTCGGGACCCCAGCTGAAGATTTGCAGGGTCCAGATCCCCGAGAAAGGTTGACTCAAGCTCGAGTTTCCATACCCCTGGGGCAGCCTACTGAGAGGCTTCATCCCTCTTATGTCAATGAATTCAGTCCGACTGTAATGAAAGTTGTGAACCTTGAGAAGCAATTCAAAAGCGCACAGGGCCTTAACTCCATTCACGACATTAAGGATAGGTCCACCGAGGTTTCCGTAGGGCTCCCAGTCGGGAGTACCAATGCTGGCGGTAGCACTGTTTCCAAACCCGCTAAAGTCAACACAGTCACCATAGCCGACCCTTTTGCCAAGGCCAGCCTACAAATAGCCAACCCAGCCCGGCTCAGGGTAGATTTTTCACCCCCCTCCATATGAGCCTAACCAGCGCATTAAAAGTCCTGATGGAAAGAGGGCATCTCAACCCCTTAATCCTCAACCTTTGCCAAACCCACTCCCTGCCAGACATAACCCCAGCAAATACTGTGTATATCATCAGCAGCGCGGCCATGGCACCGATGGTTGCTACCGTCTTCGTCATGAGATCCAGAATCTCATTGACAATCGGACAATAGCCCCACCGCAAAACCCCAAGGACCAAGTACCTCATCCACATCTCAACCTCAGCCATACACTACCACCCACCTACAACCCCAATATATGCCCCCTGACCCATATACTCAAGCCCGAGATGTATATCCCGGAAAGCATGGGCTTAAGCACGATGGATGCACTTGGACCCCAATCATCTCAAACCCATGAACCTACTACTTCTGAGCTGGGGAGCATGATTGAAGATCTTCAGAGAACAGTGGCAGATTTAACCTTTGAAGTTTTGGTGCCATCATCAACCACATCGCCTACCAGGGAGTTCATGTCAAAACGCTCCCCAATCTTGGGACTGACTACATTTGAAGAAAGCCAAACCCTTGGCAAAATGGAGGCGAGTGGAAAGAACAAAGTAGGGGCGGGCATGGATCCCCATGAACATCTTCTATTCGCTGTTGAGGCTTTGAAGGATGAGGGACTGAACAAAGAGCAAGTCCTCGCAGTTGTTGCAAAAGCTGTAGATGACACTTTCGCTACTCAAGTTGGGGGCAGTTTGAATCAAGGGGCGAGCCGGGAGAAGGGTCGTTGTATCAGATACGATCCTGTTAGCTCTAATCCTCCACTCAGAAGAGATCAGCAAACCAGGCCAGCACCTGCTAATCCCTTTCCTAGTGCGTCCAACAAAAATCCACAAACCTAGAAGTATCAACCCCGAGGTCGGAGGGTCTTCCATGCCCTCTATATGCCTTTGTCCAAAGCTCTCCAAATCCTTGTTGGACAAGACCATCTCAAACCCCTTGAGCCTCGGCCTCTCCCGAACCCTCTTCCGGCTACGCATAATGCTACCCAGTACTGCGCATACCATCAGCAAACTGGCCATACTACCGACGACTGCTTCCGTCTTCGCCATGAAGTACAGGATCTATTTGACAACGGGGTCATCCTCCCGCCGAGCTCAGCAAAGTCTATCGGCACTGGGTCAGTGAACTTGGGGGATAATGTTATGTGAACGGGGGATGAACCACCTGCGGACGACGCTCGATTAACTCCAGACGTGGGAATGGCACGCACTGTTCTGAGCAATGTGCAAGTACCAATTTTTATGCTTTCTGACTTGGGTATTGGGTCAGTCTTGTTGTTTTGTTTTGAGTCAGTCTTTTTGTTTTGAGTCAGTCTCTTTTGTTTTGGGTCTGTCTTGTTGTATCGAGTCAGTCCTGTTGTATAGGAGTCGGGTGATTCCGGGGGTGTTACCTCGGGCGTCACCATTTTGTTTTGCGTTTGTCTTTTTGTTTTGTTTTGAGTCTGTTTCTGCCAGGAAGCCAGTTATGCCAACAGATTTTGAATGAAACAGCAGTGATTTCCACGCTCTCGCATTTGCTTCTGCCGTGTGCTAGTTGTGCCGGGATTTGAATGAAATGGCAGTGCATTCCACCTGCTCTCTTGTGCCTTGAAGTCATTGTAATGACCTGAGTTTTTCAAAACTTTTTTGAACACTGCGGTGAAAACAAAGAGGGAGGAATTCCTTGAGATTTGCAAAACTTTGATCAATTGAGAGAAAGAGAGGCGTGCTAAGCCCTTAATGAATGAAATCATGCTTGTTAGCGTAAGTACTGAGAAGGACCCTGGCTTGATCCAGACTAGTTTCACACTATCTTCAGCGCGAGTGATTTGTCGCTTTCTTAAAAAATTTCAAAAACAAAATGTTTTGCGCGGTCCTGCGAAGACCTGTGTGGAATCGCTCTTGAGATTGTGCAGCTTAGGATCGCTCTCAGCCTCGAGACTTAAGCCCTTGCTTTCAAACCTTGAACTTGAATTCAGAATGTTCAACGGTCAACTACCATCTGAGGCCTGTGTGGCCAGATTTGAAGCAGCCCTCGAACAAGAGGCACCAAAGTCAGATCAAGAAGATCAGACCTCATCAGAAGAAGCTTGCGAAGCTAAATCAGAAGCACCCCTCGAACTAGGGGGCAAAAATGTCCGATATGCTCGAAGAGCCGAAGATGGATCCTTCTACGAATCAATACAGCAGTCATTTTCCAGGATTCAGATGACTTCAGGATCTCAAAACCATTTGGCATGGACCAGCTACACTTTTACCCTTTGAGAGGCTCGCTGGGCCGAAAACCCGAAAGGGCGACCCAGGCAAAAGTTAGAGCAAGACAAAAAAAATATATACAAAAAATGCAAAAAGAAAAAAAAAGAAGAGAAAAATACAAAAAAAAAAAAAGAGAAAAAGGGAAAAAAAAAAAGGAAACAAAAAGAAGAAAAGAAATGAAAATGAAAAGAAAAGAATGAAAAGAAAAGAAAAACAAAGTTCGCAAGGTTGACAACCTGCAACAGGCGCCTTGGCAAAAGTTAGAGCATAAAAAGGAGAGGTTAAATACCCGAGTGTACCTTAACCCCGAACTATGTAAGGCTTGATTCCCATGTTTGGGATACGTAGGCAACTTCATTTTGAAGTCCAGCCATAAACACTTCAAATTCGATTGTGTCCATGTGATGGTTCTGATCGTCTTGGTCTTCTCTGTATCCGAGAGTTTGGTTGTGATTATCACTTCGAAGATCGAGAACAGTGTGCTGCGGTGCCATTCAAACAAGGGGCAGCTTTCCGTTGCCATTCAACGCGCTGCGGTGCCATCCAAACAAGGGGCAGCTTTCCGTTGCCATTCAATGCGCTGCGGTGCATCCAAACAAGGGGTAGCTTTCCATTGCCATTCAACGCGCTGCGGTGCCATCCAAACAAGGGGCAACTTTCCGTTGCCATTCAATGCGCCGCGGTGCCGTTCAAACAAGGGGCAACTTTCCGTTGCCGTGCAGCTCTCTTCAAGTACGGGGTAGTTTTCCTTTGGATCCGAGGTTGTGCATCTCAGGAGTAGGTTTCATGCTCGTTGAGCAAGTGGCCGTTTGCAAAAATAGTTTTTGAGAATTTTTACTGAGGTTGACTAATTTTCTCGAAAATTGTTCCATCTTTTCCAAAAACTGGACCATTTCTTGGACCCAAAAAAGGAAAATTTTCAGTGCTCATAGCCTGACTTGCATGATTTCAAATCAAAAATTGAACAAGCATGTTAGTCTAACTCTCATGTGGGTCAAAATTGTTTTAGTAGAAAGCAAAAAAAAAAAAAAAATGGTCAAAATGATGAACTAGGGGCGCAGTCGAGTCAGGAGTTCTGTCTTTTCCCCTTTGTCAAAATACTTGCCAAGAAGGGCACTCTACCGGCCAGAAAAGGCACAACTGAAGGGCACAACAAAAGGCTGAAAGCTCTCACATCCTCCGAGCAACGAGGTATCAAGCCAAGTGCGAAGCACGAACTGGAATGAGACCAGAGATTCCACTCCCTCATCTGGACAGATCTGATCATGTCCGAACTCCAAGCAGAGCATCATCAATCGATGTCAGCTACAGATTTGCTACACACCCAGTTGTAGCACAACCCCTCTGTGGGAGAAACTCACTAGCTGCGTGCAGAAGAAGAAGAATCTAGCAGAATGCTGGGGGCACGAGCCCACAACTTGCTGTTTATCTATCAACCACCCAGGGGAGGGATGAAAAATGAGAGATTGAAGAATAGAGAGATGTGCGATGACAGAAAAAGTGAGAAAATGGCTTTTTCAGAAAAACAGAGCTTGAGGGCTGAGTGATGTGAGAACCACAAATGAGAAAGGGTGGGAAACACTACCCGGTGAAACAGGCTCCCTGTGCACGTCTGAGTGTCGTGTCTTTTTGTTTTATCTCGATTTTGTTTTGGGTCGTTTCGAGTGTTACTCGATGTGTCTAGGTTGTGTGCCTTTTTATAACGACCCGGATTTTAAATTGATGTATAGTGGTGCCTATCACCTTAAAATTTGTATGGTTGTTGGACTCTTGATATTGATGGGTTAGTAAGTGAACTTTAAATATTATAATTGAGGACCCTTGGATAATATTTGGAACCTTGATTGAAGCCTTAATAAGATATATAGATAAGATTAGATAAAAAGTCCCAAATTTGAGTTTGAATTTTTGACCAGCCGTCACTCTTTTGCCCTTTTCTTTTTCCACAATTTGAATTTGGATGTGAGGTTAGAACCATTGGAAAGCTTATCTCCGGGGCTTCAATTTGCCCACAAGAATGACCTAAAACGGAGTCCGGATAAGAGAGTTACGCCTGTTCAAAGTTTTGAAATCTGTGCTGAAAGCAGGTACGCTCGAGCGTGGGAAGCGACGCTCGAGCGGGGGACGCGAATTCAGCAAGTTTAAATCGCATTTCTGGATCACTTTTGGCATTTTTCATCTCCTTCCTCCTTCCTCTCCTTCTAGGTCCGAAACCCTAGCCCCCAAAACCTTGATTTCCCTTACTTTGATCAACAATCCACCATGGTTCTTGCATCAAGGATGGAGAACAAGAAAGGATCAACATTCTTAACCGATTGGAACTTGGATTTGCGAAGGATTCTCATTAAAGCTCCGTCCCTTTGCTTGTTTCTTGAGGTAGGGTCCTAGTTCTCCTTCATGCTTCCATTGATAGATAGATTTGTGATACTTTTGAGTATATAAATGTAAAACCCATATTTGTTTTGAACATCTAGTGTAGTGTTGATTATGAGAATTGGGGGTTTAGAGTTGGAGATGTTGGAAGTTAAATTGGTGGGTTAAAATGATGGATTGTGAATCCTAGATGTATAATCATTGGGAAAATTGGAATAAAAAGTAATGGGTTAATAAGTTAGAATTTTTCTTGAAATTTCAATATTTTCTTGAAACCCTAGGTTGATTAATGATGATAACCAATGAATTGGCCCAAATTGAAAGTAGAATAATGAAATTGAGGTATTGAATTATATGTGTTCAAGTTTAATTAGAATTTGGAAATGTTTGAGAATTATGTTTAAAATTTGCGAATGAACTTTGTTATGAACATTGGAATTCATGCTTTTATGTGAAGGAAAATTGGGGAAATAATCTATTAATGGTATGAATGATATGAACTTGGCTTTGGAATGTTGAAATGGGATTCAAGGATTTATTTTGAATTATGTTAAATTATAAATGGTGTTGATGAACTAAATGTTGACTTTTGTTGAAGTTATGTTGTGTTGAAAATGTTGAATTGAATGGTGATGTACTATGATAAATTATGTTTGACTTACGTGAATTGTGTAGGGTCAGCTACAGGGGCGGACCAAGCACCTGAACACTGTGAGTAATAGTACTACAAACGTACATCAATTACTGTTAATAATGAGTATTATTATTAATATTCCATTTTTCCATGGTAATTATGTTAACATGTTTGTATTTGAAAATTGGTGTGAATATAGAAGGAATTAGCATCCATTGATATGACTCTGAAACTATTCTGTATTCCGTCTATGATTAATGATTTCGGTAATGTGCTATAATCTATAGAGTAGTGTGTTTAAAAGACATTATTAACATTCTGTTATCCGTAGATTAAGCTTAATGATTCATGGTGAACAAATGGAACAATGATGCTTATGTATCCCGAACTATTCAGTTTTATCGAGGATGGTTAAGACTGGTATGAGGTAATTATTTTGTCCCTACAAATAGCATTGTGATGGCACCTGTACAATTTGTGAGATACGTTATACGTATTGCTAATGATTATCATTAGTATTCTGTTACACGTAAACTGACTACATTAATTCATGTAAATGATTGGAATAATCTATGTGCCTCTGAATGACTATAAGACCAGTCTATTCTGATAATATCTGTGGTTATTCTGTTATGATGTTCGTTTCGTTTATATTATGACATGATGAGACTTATGGATTTATGTTATGGAACAAAGTGCTGTACGGAACTAAGTGCTACACTTTGGTGGGAGCCACCTCTAGAATCCGTACGAGCCACCTCTTGAGTCCATACATATGTTATTTCGGGGCCACTAAGCCGTTCCGATATTTCTAGACCTATGGCCGTTTTGTACATTACTGGGCTTAAAGCAAATTTGTGAAGATATGAAAAGTATAAACTTGTGAATTATGAAATTATGAGGCCAAGAGCCAACTTGTGAATTATGAAATTATGAGGCCAAGAGCCAACCTGTGAATTATGAAATTATGGAAACATCGAAAGAGGTTGTGAAGTTATGTAAGCTATATGTGACACCTTGTGAAATTATGGAAGGTATCAAAAGAATTGTGCGCTATGAACCTATATAGCCAAGGGTCATTTGTGAGCAATGAAGCTATGAGGCCAAGGGCCAATATGTGAAATATGAATTTATGAACTTGTGAATCCAAAGGACTGAGGTCCAATATGATAAATTGTGAATCTATGAAACTCAATGGCCCTTTTGTGAATGTGTGAACTCCTCAGGCCAAGGGCCAAATTGTAGAATTGTGAATTGACAAAGTTGTCCTACAAAGTTACAGAAACAGACAAATCGCATGGTTATGGCATTATTTATATACTATTATTCACTGAGTTCGCTCATTTTGTATTTTGTCTGTCTGTTCTGTAGGTAATCAACCGGGAGTTCAGGCCTAACCTTTAAGGCTCGTCTTTCTCTTGTCAGCTTTGATACGTCCAGGCACCACCTGAAGCCGTGCATTCTGTAAAGTATTGTTAGGTTATTGATTTATGCTTTGGTTGTCTTTCCTTAATATTTTCGTTACTCGCCCAATTGTGGGTTTAAGTATGAATGTATAAGTGTGTAACCGAAGTTCGGGTGTATGTTTCTATATATATTGTGTATCTAATGCAATGTGTGTGCGATCCTGGCATGGTAATGGTAGCTCAATGGATGATGTTTTATGTTATTTTATATTGATAATACTTCCGCTCAAGCCCCATATGTTATATATAACAGGTTAAGGGTCCATTTCTGAATAGGTCATGCCCAAAACTTTTAGGGGCGAGTTTTGGGTCGTGACACTTTTATTTCCTTGTTGAGTCATTTTGCTGTGTTCAGTCGTAGGCTCAATACCTGGTCGAAAACTCATCTCTCAATTTCGAAAATAAAATCATTTTGTGCCCCGAGTGCCGTGCCGTTCTCCACATTTGTTCAAAACAGCATTTGTTCTTTCATAAAACCGCAGGGTTCAACCCAGGTCATACGAGAACAGTGGAACCAGGACCTATCTGAAGCTATAATGGTTCCGGACTGCAAAGCAAAAGCAAAAGAGGAAAATGTCGGGCATCTGAGTTTGTTCCAACTTCAGTAAGCTCCGAGATCGCATTCCGTATGTACCTTGTCAGGCCTTGTCAATGCTCCAAAGTATGAGTGTGCCTCTACCTCAAGCTCAAGATCAAGTCTGCCTCAAATGGCAATCAGAAATGCTCTCTCTGAGTACCAGTTCCTTGCCAGGGTCATCTTGGCTTTTGTTTGCAATGAGGGAAAGTTGTGAATATGATCAGAAAGAAAAGTGACATCCGTGGCTTTTACATATAGAGATTACCCCTTGTCAGCAAGAAATCATTCTACTATTCTTCCACTCGCGTGAGGCGCATTTGGATTTCGAATCCACTTTTCCTCCTTTCACGTGAAACGTGTTAGTATGCCATTGTTTACCCGGTTAAAACCTTCCTTCTCTCCGTATGAAATATGTTGAGATACGCCTGTTGGTTACACCATTGTTATTCTCCCCGGTTAAAACCTTCCCTCTCTCCGTATGAAATACGTTGAGATACGCTTGTTGGTTACACCATTGTTTACCCGGTTAAAACCTTCCCTCTTTCCGTATGAAATACGTTGAGATACGCTTGTTGGTTACACCATTGTTTACACGGTTAAAACCTTCCCTCTCTCCGTATGAAATACGTTGAGATACGCCTGTTGGTTACACCATTGTTTGCCCGGTTAAAACCTTCCCTCTCTCCGTATGAAATACGTTGAGATACGCCTGTTGGTTACACCACTATTTGCCCGGTTCAAACCTTCCCTCTCTCCGTATGAAATACGTTGAGATACGCCTGTTGGTTACACCATTGTTATTCTCCCCGGTTAAAACCTTCCCTCTCTCCGTATGAAATACGTTGAGATACGCTTGTTGGTTACACCATTGTTTACCCGGTTAAAACCTTCCCTCTCTCCGTATGAAATACGTTGAGATACGCCTGTTGGTTACACCATTGTTATTCTCCCCGGTTAAAACCTTCCCTCTCTCCGTATGAAATACGTTGAGATACATTTGTTGGCTATACCATTGTTTGCCCGGTTAAAACCTTCCCTCTCTCCGTATGAAATACGTTGAGATACGCTTGTTGGTTACACCATTGTTTACCCGGTTAAAACCTTCTCTCTCTCTGTATGAAATATGTTGAGATACGCCTGTTGGTTACACCATTGTTTGCCCGGTTAAAACCTTCCCTCTCTCCGTATGAAATACGTTGAGATACGCCTGTTGGTTACACCATTGTTTGCCCGGTTAAAACCTTCACTCTCTCCGTATGAAATACGTTGAGATACGCCTGTTGGTTACACCATTGTTTACCCGGTTAAAACCTTCCCTCTCTCCGTATGAAATACGTTGAGATACGCTTGTTGGTTACACCATTGTTTACCCGGTTAAAACCTTCCCTCTCTCCGTATGAAATACGTTGAGATACGCCTGTTGGTTACACCATTGTCTACCCGGTTAAAGCCTTCCCTTTCTCCGTATGAAATACGTTGAGATACGCCTGTTGGTTACACCATTGTCTACCCGGTTAAAACCTTCCCTCTCTCTGTATGAAATACGTTGAGATACGCCTGTTGGTTACACCATTGTTTACCCGGTTAAAACCTTCCCTCTCTCCGTATGAAATACGTTGAGATACACCTGTTGGTTACACCATTGTTATCTCCCCTGGTTAAAACCTTCTCCAGTTGCATTGTAGACATGCTGGGCGGGTTGTTTTTGGACCTCCTCTCACGATTTCAGCGTGGTTTGAGAGTCCCGTTCCTTACGCGATCTCAGCGTGTTTGGAATCTATCTCAAGTTGTGTTGTGTATGCACCTGGGCGGTTGTTTTTGGACCTCCTCTCACGATTTCAGCGTGGTTTGAGTGTCCCGTTCCTTACGCTATTTCAGCGTGTTTGGAATCTATCTCAGGTTGTGTTGTGTATGCACCTGGGCGGTTGTTTTTGGACCTCCTCTCACGATTTCAGCGTGGTTTGAGTGTCCCGTTCCTTACGCGATTTCAGCGTGTTTGGAATCTATCTCAGGTTGTGTTGTGTATGCACCTGGGCAGTTGTTTTTGGACCTCCTCTCACGATTTCAGCGTGGTTTGAGTGTCCCGTTCCTTACGCGATTTCAGCGTGTTTGGAATTTATCTCAGGTTGTGTTGTGTATGCACCTGGGCGGTCGTTTTTGGACCTCCTCTCACGATTTCAGCGTGGTTTGAGTGTCCCGTTCCTTACGCGATTTCAGCGTGTTTGGAATCTATCTCAAGTTGTGTTGTGTATGCACATGGACGGTTGTTTTTGGACCTCCTCTCACGATTTCAGCGTGGTTTGAGTGTCCCGTTCCTTACGCGATTTCAGCGTGTTTGGAATCTATCTCAGGTTGTGTTGTGTATGCACCTGGGCGGGCTATTTTTGGACCTCTTCTCACGATTTCAGCGTGGTTAGAGTGTTCTTTTCCGCACACGATTTCAGCGTGTTTGGAATTTACCTTAGGTTGCGTGGAACGCGCTCCTGATTGATTTTCTTTGTTCTTCCTCCAGTCACGAGTCCAGCGTGGTTGGCGTATGTCGCCGTTTTGCATACATTGCACTCTTTGTTGCATCACATCTATTATCTATTGCATCACATCCATTGCATCCATTGCATCGTGTCTGTTCTATTGTTTGGTCTTAGGAGACCTTAAATCCTGCATTATCATTCGCGCTGTTTTGCGCATCGCACTTGCATTTATTCGCACCGTCTCGTGCACTTTCTAGTCTAGGAGACCTTAAATCCTCTAAAGGTGCAATTCCTTTGGTGTTTGTCGTGCCCGAACGACTTCCAGTGGTCTGGTATAGCCACCTGCCTGTGTTAGCGGTGAGTTCCTAGGAGACCAACTGAGACGGTGGAAACTAGAGTTTGAATGGCTTATGCCTAGAACGCAAAGGTTCGGGATTTCCGAGACTAAAGTCTGGTTTAAATACCCAGGGGTATATCCTCGGCTTGAAATCTTTATGGAAGCCCCATAGATTGAGATAGCATATGTATGCGCCTCAATTCTGGATACTGAATCAACCTAGTCTATCACCCTGTTGGAGAATAGGGAAAGTTGCGACCATAGTCAGGGAGAAAAGTAGTACCTGTGGTTCAACCAAGAAGAAGCGGAAGATTCTCACATCAGCATAAGGTAGGACATTGCCGAGGTAAGTCATTGCCAATTGCCCCTGTAAGGTACCTCCCTTTTCCTAGCTATCACATTGCATTTTAGCCACTACATTACAGTGCATTGCATGAATCCCCAATCTTCAAACCGGCTTCGCGCAGCGTATAAGTCTAATCTTCAAAGCGGCTTCGCGTAGCGTATAAGTCCAATTTTCAAACCGGCTTCACGTAGCGTATAAGTCCAATTTTCAAACCGGCTTCGCGCAGCGTATAAGTCCAATTATCAAACCGGCTTCGCGTAGCGTATAAGTCCAATTTTCAAACTGGCTTCGCGTAGCGTGTAAGTCCAATCTTCAAACCGGCTTCACGTAGCGTATAAGTCCAATTTTCAAACCGGCTTCGCGCAGCGTATAAGTCCAATTATCAAACCGGCTTCGCGTAGCGTATAAGTCCAATTTTCAAACTGGCTTCGCGTAGCGTGTAAGTCCAATCTTCAAACCGGCTTCGCGTAGCGTGTAAGTCCAATCTTCAAACCGGCTTCGCGTAGCGTCTAAGTCCAATCTTCAAACCGGCTTCGCGTAGCGTATAAGTCCAATCTTCAAACCGGCTTCGTGTAGCGTATAAGTCCAATTTTCGAACCGGCTTCGCGTAGCGTATAAGTCCAATTATCAAACCGGCTTCGCGTAGTGTATAAGTCCAATTATCAAAATCTTCCCGCATATCATTTGCATTTTGCCCCTGCCTGCGGGCACATCTTTGTCTATCTTGTCTGCTTTGTCTAAGTCTTCGGCCTTGTCAAAAATGGGTCGTCTCTGGGCTTTGACATTCACTCTTGTCATTCTTATGACTTTCGAGTTCTGTCAAAGAGGGGCAACTGTAGACACCCTGTGGACGTCCCCGAACGCCCCGGGAGGGGTGCGACTCCCCCCCGTTCCGTTCGCTCGCGGGTCTACTACAGTTCAAGGACTCAAATGTCACGGTTCTTAATCTTGAACCAAAGAGTCCAAATTCGGCAAATCGTTTTGAGAAAACAGATTTTTTTTAAAAGAAGTACCAAACATGGACTGCTTTGCCAGATACAGAGTCGCCACCTAAATATTTTATTTTTGGGAAATTTAGGAAACCCTGACTCGTTTGCCTAAGGCCACGTGTCCGTCATCACCAAAGTTGCCTCGGCTCGGGAACTTGGGTACGATTGGGGAAGGTCACTTCGTGAGCACCCCCGCTCGCCCGGTCAGAGACCAGCCTCTACTAACCATGATATCTAGTTTTAAAAACATTGTGTGTTCTTATTCTGGTTATTAGCCTAGGTTACTATGTGATGCGCACAGCATACAAGTATAGACTGAGTCGCCTGAATTGGAACAAAACATTTCATGTTTGTTTGTTTGAAAATGGTTTGATGGTGCTACCCGCAGGTAGGCTAAGACGTGGATTTGCCACCCTCGGGTGGGCTTAGAAAACAATGGTTTTGCCACTATCTAGTGGGCTTAAAACAAACATTTGATGAATTGTTCCAATCCAAATAACACAACCTTCACCCACAGGCATTCAAGGCAGTTATATCACATAAGCAATTAGCCTCATGGTAAGCATGCTATTCATGGCAACACTCACACGCATGCAAGGGTGCTAAAGCATAAAAACTCACCGAGTACTCCAAGCCAAAATAGAAACTACATTAGAAATCATGCATGATCTTAAGTATACAGAAATGACTAATGCAACACATGCAAAATGCAACTAAGATAGCAGGCTCGGGTATTCTAAACATGGCATATGGAATGCTATAACTAGCAAGTATTCAACTTGGAATTGAAATACAATGCAGTTTGTATGATGCGCCGAGCCCGGTGCGTGCAAAACAGATGAATGATGCAAACATGCTGTCATACTGTATGCTAATTGAAATATGCCCTAATCTAACCATCATAAGCAGGTAAATAAAAAGGAAGAAAGACGTGGGGTTGGAAGACATACATCACACTCACCCACACTTATTACAATTATGCCCTCGCACAGAGGGTCCAAATAAATATACAGTCCCGAATAAAAGAATAGTACAGTCCAAATAATACAGTCCAAATATGTACAAATTCCTAATTAATTTACAAATTAACTAAGAAAATAATAAACTGGCATGCAAGCCAGGGACTGCCTTGATTCTGATGAATGATATATGTTTAGGCTGCCTTGCGCGGAAATCCACTGGGATGCCCCAATTAGCCTCTGTTTGCACCTGTTCTTGAAATACGTGCCAAACTTCGAAAAGTTGCTAATTCTTCATTTTGCTGCAACAGAGAGCAGGAAAGGGGCATAGCAATGTATTTTCACAAATGTATGCATGCCTCGATCCTCGTGCCACCAATCACGCATATCGATGCATGATGGCCGAGGAGCCGAATTGCACAACTCAATATGAGATGAATGCACATGAAAACACAACAAGACCTAACTCCATCATGGATGATCCGGAGTGTCGGTGACTGGGGAATTGAGACACGTTCCGTCACTCGGAGTACGAAACGTACCTCGTTTCCCGTGCTCAGGCTAATTCCTATCCCAAGCACAATGCAATATGCATGATATGCATGAAATGCAACTAAGATACAACCTAACATGCAAAATGTTATGGAATGGCATACACGATGCACGAGGTAACATGGCATACACAATGCGCTAACATACATCCTAGCATACACAATGCTATGAAATGAAATGGTGTACACAATGCAATATGGGCTTACACCAACACAATTGGACCTCGGCCACACTCACATAGGAGGCCATAATGATGAAAATGAGACAACTCGAAGTGCGTGCACGCGTGCACGCAAACCGAGGACCGAACCTGCGGCACGAAATGCCACTCTAACAAGACATGGAAAAACATGGAATATGGCATATGATCATGCAATTTTCAGAGGCAAAATGAGATGCAAAACAGCCCCGGATCATGGCAAAATGATACCCGATGCATGGAACGAGTCCCGAAACATGGATTTTAGTGCATGAAATGGCCTATAGCTATACAAAGCATGCATAATTTGAACATTAAGTGTAAAGACAGAAGTAAGGCAGCCCCAAAAAAAGCATGTTTACAGTTTAAAGCATGGCCAAAAAGTGAGCACAAGTGGGACTAAATTAGCATGCAAAAATGGCTCCGCAAGGGAGGTAATGAAGCAAGTCACAAATGCTGGCCCTAAACAGGAAAGGGGCCTTCTACAACATTGAAGAGGGACCAAAAACATGACTGTTTTCAGTTTATATCAAGCCCCAAAAACAGATACAAGTATGCTAAAGATCTCATGCAAAATGAGGCCACCAAGAGGGCTATAACATGAAATATACAAAATATGCATCAAACAGCCAAAGACCCTCAATGAGACATGGAGAGGGGGTCAAATAAGACCCTTTTCAGTTCTTCTCAGGGTCGAAAAACAGAGACACAATAGGCTAATAAATCATGCAAAAATGGGGACCAAAGAGGGGTTCAATGGCAAGTGACACATGGAGGTCCCAAACAAGGATGATCCCTTCTTCAATGTTGAAGAAGGGCTCAAAATAATCCTATTCACAGTTTACATTAGAGCTCAAAACAGACTACACATAGGCTAAAAATATCATGCAAAAATATGGCACAAAGAGGGCTAAAGAGGCAAGTACCAAAAGGGGGTCTCAAACAGTGAGAGACCCTTAATTAAAGATGAAATAGAGCTCAAAAAAATACTACTTTTAGTTTTAGTCGGAGCTCAAATGTATAAGCAAGAAGGGCTAAGATATAGACCAAGAAAAGAGCAAAAAAGGGAAAAACGAGACTCACCCTTGAAGAACCAAACTTTAGCAGCCTCTTGGTCCAAAATACAGCACTTCTAGCCTCTGAGAAGGTCCTCCAAGCTGCTGGAATGGAGTGGTGGTGGTGGTGCTAGGTGGTGGTGAAGAAATGGTGTAGGACTTTTAGGGTTTTGGTGCTTGAAATATATAGAGAGAGAGAGATTGTATATATGAGACTCAAACCAAAGTCTTCTAACCTTTTTCCAGAGCTGGGGGGGGTCTGGTTTTATAAGCAAAAGAGGTGGAAAAGAGGGGGAAAAATGGGGGGGAAAATTCAAATTCCCCCCAAATTGGCCTAAGGGAGATAAGGGGGAAGTGATAGCTGCGGGTCTCAAACGGAAGAGAGCCCTTCAACAAAGTTGAATAGGGGCTCAAAATAAGACACTTTTCTAGTTTACATCAAGCCACGAAAATAAATACAAGTAGGCCTAAAAATCTTGTGCAAGAAAGGGGAAAATGGAGGGGTAAAGAAGCAAGTGATAGATGGAGATGTCAAAAATCAAAGGTCCTTAATCAAAAATTAAAATGAGTTCAAAATATGACTATCTCAAGTTCGGGTCGGAGCCCAAAAATGTAAGAATGAAGGTTCGGGAGCCGAAACACGCAGTTCGGGGCCCCGAAAGTGGGCTGTTAGGCACCGGAGTGGTGCTCAACCACGAAGTTGGTCTCTCGGACCACAGTGTCCCTCAAAAGGGAGTAAATAAGATAAGTGCCAAAAACCGGGGCAAACGGAGGTGGTTAAGCGGTCCGAACCGAGGCACACGGCCTGACGCTCCGAAAACCGGGAACCGGGCTCCGAAATGGGAAAAATGGCCTATGACCACGAAACGTAGCCACGGCCATTGAGAGATGATCTACGAGACCTCTCCTCCCTTCGGGAAGAGAAAGCAGAGAAAACCGAGCCTGGTTCGCAAACCGAAGCAAAGTATAGAAAGCCGGAAGTCCGGAGGCAAGGCTCACGGCCGAGACTCGCAAACTGGACGAGCAAATATGCAACATCACCAAGCGCTCAATCTGGTGACCGTCTGAGTCTTAAGGTCGGTCAAAAATGGGGTGTCTACAGTTGTCCCTCTTTGACAGAACTCGAAAGTCATAAGAATGACGGAGTGAATGTCAAAGCCCAGAGACACCCATTTTTGACAAGGCCGAAGACTTAGACAAAGCAGACAAGATAGACAAAGATGTGCCGCAGGCATGCCCGCAGGCAGGGGCAAAATGCAACTGACAATGCAAGAAGCCGAACATAACTTATGATCATGCAAAGAAACATAGGGACGTATCCCGGTGTTTCGGAAAGGTATAAGCATGGAACGTATTCCAGATGCTCTTAACCAAAGATGGAGAAACATGGGGACGTATCCCGGTGTTAGGGACGTATCCCAAGGTTTAGGGACGTATCCCGGAGGTTATGGACGTATCCCAAGATTTAGGGACGTATCCCAGAGGTTAGGACGTATCCCAAAGGTAGGGACGTATCCCAAAGATTAGGACGTATCCTAGAGATTAGGGACGTATCCCAAAGGTTAGGGACGTATCCCAGAGATTAGGGACGTATCCCAGAGGTTAGGGAGTATCCCAAAGTTAGGGACGTATCCAAAGGTTAGGGACGTATCCCAAAGATTAGGGACGTATCCCAGAGGTTAGGGACGTATCCCAGAGGTAGGGACGTATCCCAAAGGTTAGGACGTATCCCAAGGTTAGGGACGTATCCCAAAGATTAGGGACGTATCCCAAAGATTAGGGACGTATCCCAGTGTTAGAAAGGAAGAAGAAAATAAGGACGTATCCCGGTGTTTCAGGAAGAAGGAGAAACATAAGGACGTATCCCGGTGTTCCGCAAGGAATGTGAAACATAGGGACGTATCCCTGTTCCTCAAGGAATGTGAAACATAGGGACGCATCCCGGTGTCTGTTCGGAAAGGGGGAGAAACATAGGACGTATCCGGTGTTTCAGAATGTGTAAGCATTGGACGTATCCGAACGTTTAACCGAAAGGGGAAGAAACATAGGACGTATCCCGGTGTTTCAGAATGGTGTAAGCATTGGAACGTATTCCGAACGCTTTTAACCGAAGGGGGAGAAACATAGGGACGTATCCCGGTGTGTTTCAGAAGAATGGTTTAAGCATTGGAACGTATTCACGCTTTTCGAAGGGGAGAGAAACATAGGACGTATCCCCGGTGTTTCAGAATGGGAAGCATTGGAACATATTCTGAACGCTTTTAACGAAGGGGAGAAACATAGGGACGTATCCTGGTGTTTCGAAAAGAGATACGGGCATTGGAACGTGCTCCAAATGCTCTAAACCAAAGGAGGTCTAACCCGTCGCACGCGCGAGAGAAGAAAGATGATAATTGCAAGTGAAAAGGTGCATAATGCAAGTAATGAGCATAACAATGCTAGATAAATGTGCATAATCAATGCAATGAATGAGCATAACAATGCTAGTGAAGTGGGTGCATAACAATGCATGTGGAAAGTGCATCGCAATGCAAGCATGAGAAGTGCATAACAATGCGGGTGGAAGGATGCATAACAATGCAAGTGGAATGTGCGTGACAACGCATATTTGAAACAAAATGCCGAATAAGGGAATACAAGCCTTAATGAGACCAGATTAAAACGCGACCTCCGATTTACCTTTCGGAGGGGTTTGCAACACATTCAGCTCAAAAACGGGCGCACCCTGTTCACATTAGAGAGAGATAACATCTGTTGCTGCTTTAATCGCCATTCTGACTTGAAGCAGGCTTACACTTGGGATAGAGGCACGCTCATTCTTGGAACACTGACAAGGTCTGAAGAGGTACATCCGGAATACAATCTCAGAATTCGCTGAAGGTGAAACACACTCATGCTTCGATTTTCCCTCTTTTCTTTTGCTTTGCAGTTTGGAACCCACATAGCTTCAGATAGGTCCTTGTTTCACTGTTCTCACATGACCTGGGTTAAACCCTGCAGTTTTCGAAAGAACAAATTCCTTTTTTGCACAAATGTGGAGAATGGCACAGCACTCTGAGCACACAACAAATCATTTTTGCAATTGAGAAAATGAGTTCTCGACCGGGTATTGAGCCTACAACTGAACAAGCAAAGCAATGACTTAACAAGGAAATAAAAGGCACATAACCTAGACACATCGAGTAACACTCGAAACGACCAAAACAAAATCGAGATAAAACAAAAGACACGACACTCAGACGTGCACAGGGAGCCTGTTTCACTGGGTAGTGTTTCCCACCCTTTCTCATTTGTGGTTCTCACATCACTCGGCCCTCAAGCTCTGTTTTTCTGAAAAAATCCCTTTTCTCACTTTTTCTCTCATCGCACATCTCTCTATTATTCAATCTCTCATTTTTCATCCCTCCCCTGGGTGGTTGATAGATAAACAACAAGTTGTGGTGCTCGTGCCCCTAGCATTCTGCTAGATTCTTCTTCTTCTGCACGCAGCTAGTGAGTTTCTCCACAGAGGGCTGTGCTACAACTGGGTGTGTAGCAAATCTGCAGCTGACATCGTTAATGATGCTCTGCTTGGAGTTCGGACGTGATCAGATATGTCCAGATGAGGTAGTGGAATCTCTGGTCTCATTCCAGTTCGTGCTTCGCACTTGGCTTGATACCTCGTTGCTCGGATGATGTGAGAGCTTTCAGCCTTTTGTTGTGCCTTCAGTTGTGCCTTTTCTGGCAAGTAGAGTGCCCCTTCTTGGCAAAGTATTTGACAAAAGGGAAAAGACAGAACTCCTGACTCAACTGCGCCCCTAGTTCATCATTGTGACTATTTTTGTTTTTTTGCTTTCTACTAAAACAATTTTGACCCACATGAGAGTTAGATTAACATGCTTGTTCAATTTTTGATTTGAAATCATGCAAGTCAGGCTATGAGCATTGAAAATTTTCCTTTTTCGGGTCCAAGAAATGGTCTAGTTTTTGGAAAAGATGGAACAATTTTCGAGAAAATTAGCCAACCTCAGTAAAAATTCTCAAAAACTATTTTTGCAAACGGCCACTTGCTCAACGAGCATGAAACCTACTCCTGAGATGCACAACCTCGGATCTAAAGGAAAACTGCCCCTTGCTTAAAGAGAGCTGCACGGCAACGGAAAGTTGCCCCTTGTTTGAACGGCACGCCGGCGCATTGAATGGCAATGGAAAGTTGCCCCTTGTTTGGATGCACTGCAGCGTGTTGAATGGCAACGGAAAGATTGCCCCTTGTTTGAATGGCACCGCAGCGCATTGTAGTCAGTCCTCAGAGTGCTGAACGCAACCAAACTTTCGGATATAGTGAAGACAAAAATGACTAGAACATTGCATGGACACAATCAAATTTGAAGTGTTTTACGGCTGGACTTCAGAATGAAGTTGCCTACGTATCCCAAAGATGGGAATCAAGCCTTACGTAGTTCGAGGTTAAGGTACACTCGGGTATTTAACCTCTCCTTTTATGCTCTAACTTTTGCCAAGGCGCCCGTTGCAGATTTCAACCTTGCGAGCTTTGTTCTTCTTTTTTTTTCATTTCTTTTCTTCTCTTTTTTTTTCTTCTTCTTTTTTTTCTTTTTTCTTTTTTTTTTTTTTTTATCTTTTCTTCTTCTTTTTCTTTTGCTTTTGTATATATCTTTTCTTGCTCTAACTTTTGCCTGGGTCGCCCTTTCCGGGTTTTCGGCCCAGCGAGCCTCTCAAAGGGTAAAAGTGTAACAAGTCCATGCCAAATGGTTTAGGATCTCGAAGCATCCGTATCCAAGAGAGTGGCTGTTTGTTTGCAAGAGGATTCATCTTCGGCTCTTCGAGCACATCTGACATTTTGCCCCTAGTTCAAAGGGTACTTCTGTTCTAGCTTTGCAAGCTTCTTCTGATCTTCTGATCTTCTTGATCCTACTTTCCTGGCCTCTTGTTCGAGGGCTGCTTCAAATCTGGCCACACAGGCCTCACATCGTAGTTGACCGTTGAACCTTCTGAATTCAAGTTCAAGGTTTGGAAGCGAAGGGGTTGAGTCTCAAGACCGAGAGTGATCCTAAGCTACACAATCTCAAGAGCGATTCCACACATGTCTTCGCAAGATCGCGCAAAACATTTTTTGAAAGTTTTTAAGAAAGCGACAAATCGCTCGCGCTGAAGACAGTGTAGGACCAATCTGGATCAAAGCTAGGGTCCTTCTCAGTACTCATACTAACAAGCATGATTTATTCATTAAGGGCTTAGCACGGCTCTCTTTCTCTCAGTTTGATCAAAGTTTTGCAAATCCCGAGGAATTCCTCCCTCTTTGTTTTTACCACAGTGTTCAAAAAGTTTGGAAAAACTCAGGTCATTACAATGACTTCAAGGCACAAGAGAGCAGTGGAATGCACTGCCATTTCATTCAAATCCCGGCACAACTAGCACACGGCAGAAGCAAATGCGAGAGCGTGAAAATCACTGCTGTTTCATTCAAAATCTGTTGGATAACTGGCTTCCTGGCAGAAACAGACTCAAAACAAAACAAAAAGACAAACGCAAAACAAAATGGTGACGCCCGAGGTAACACCCCCGGAATCACCCGACTCCTATACAATAGGACTGACTCGATACAACAAGATAGACCCAAAACAAGACTTTTCTGCTTGATACCTCGTTGACCGACCTTAAGACTCAGACGTCACCGATTGAGCGCTTGGTGATGTTGTATACTGTGCTCGTCCAGAGGTTGTGGAGTCTCAGCCGTGAGCCTTGCCTCCGAACTTCTGGACTTTTCTGTGCCTTGCCTCGGTTTGCGAACCAGGCTCGGTTTTCTCTGTTTTCTCTTCCTGAGGGGAGGGAGAGGTCTCGTAGATCATCTCTCAGTGGCCATAGGCTACGTTTCGTGGTCGCAGACCATTTTTCCCATTTCGGACCCGGTTCCTGGTTTTCGGAGCCGTCAGGCCGTGTGCCTCGGTTCGGGACCACCTAACCATCTCCGATTGCCCCGGTTTTTGGCATACATCTTGTTTACTCCCTTTTGAGGGACTCTGAGGTCTGAGAGACCGACTTCGTGGTCGAACGCCACTGTCGGTGCTTAACAGTCAATTTTCGGGGCCTCGGACTGCGCGTTTCGGCCCCGGAACCTTTATTTTGCATCGGTTTTCGTTCATTTTTGGCAGGTACCTCTGTTTCATCACCGGGAAGGTCACAGAAGGGTGGGAGGCCAGCAATTGTTTCAGCAACTAGTTATATTCCTCCGTCGCCCTCCGACGCCCGTTTTTCTCACTTCCAAGCCAATGTTGACCACCCTAGGGCCACTTTCCTCAACCCTAAACCCCATATTTGTGATGCACACACCTGGGAGGACACAAATATTATATGGCCGGCCATTAAATTCTACTTGAACCTTTTGAACCCCTTTGAAAAGTGGCTTGTTCTCTCTCCTGTTTACAGTTGCCAGTTTGATTTTGAACCACAGGGTTGTGTTGAGGGCACCTGGGAGGACACCAATTTGTGGTGGCCGGCCAGAAATTCATATTGACCCTTTTGCCCCCTGGCCGGCCGGCCACCTGCAGCTCCAATAGTTGGCCGGCCTTGTTCCTCAGTGTTGATACATTACAGCTGTATATCTTTTTCCCCCCAAAAATCTGTATCCGGGGGGGCCTTTTTTGGAGGGAAACTTGGTGCATTTTCCATCCATTTTCCCCCCTCTTTTCTCCTCTCTTTGGCCTATATAACCAGCTGCCCAGCTCTGGTTTTAGGGTTATAAAAATTCCTAAGAGCTTTGCTTACACATCTCCCTCTTCCTCTCTTCCAAACCTTCAAAATCTTCCAAGTTTTACACCCTTTCTTCATCACCACTAGCACCACCACCACTACTCCATTTTCCAGCAGCTTGGGGAGTTTTAGAGGCTAGGAGGCAGCATTTCTCAAGCCAAAAGGGAGCCAAGGATTGGTCTACAAGGGTAAGTTCATCTCTCCCTCTTTTGAGCTCATTTTTTCCCATTTCTTAGCCCTTTTCTTGCTGTTTTGAGCTCCGACCAAAACTGAAAAGGTCATTTTTTGGACTATATTCCATGTTTCATTAAGGGCTCATTGCAGTTTGAAGCTTTCTTTTGGCACTTGCTTCATTATCCTCTTGAATGCCATTATTTTGCATGATATTTTTAGCCTATGGTGATCTGTTTTGGAGCATGTCATAAACTGTAGATAGGATTATTTTGAGCCCTTCTTCAACACTGAAGAAGGGCTCAACATTGTTAGGGACCTCCATGTATCACTTGCCATTGTACCCTCTTTGGTCCCCATTTTTGCATGATTTATTAGCTTATTAAGATTCTGTTTTTCGACCTTGATCAGAAATGAAAGTGGCCATATTTGACCCCTTGTCATGTTTCATTAAGGGTCTTTGGCTTTTTGATGAATATTTTGTATACTTTGTGTTATGGCCTCTTTTGAGCCTCATCTTGCATGACATTTTGAGTGTGTTTGTATACTGTTTTACGGGCTTCCATAAACTGTAAGTTGTCATATTTTTGGTCCCTATTCAGTGTTGTAGAAGAGTCTTTTTCTGTTTGGGCTTTGCATCTACCACTTGCTTCATTGCATCCCTTGCGGAGCCATTTTTGTATGCTAATTTAGTCCCAGTTGTGCTTACTTTTTGGCCATACTTTGAACTGTAAAAATTCTTATTTTGGGGCTGCCTTGCTTCTGTCTTTTCATTCCATGTACCAATTATGCATGCTTTGTATAGCTGTAAGCCATTTCATGTACCTAGTTTTGCATTTCGGGAGAGATTCCATGCATCGGGTGTCATTTCGCCTTGTTTCGGGCTGTTTGCCTCTCATTTAGCTGCTGTGAAATTTCCATGCTTGCATATCATGTTCCATGTCTTGCCATGTCTTGTTAGAGTGGCATTCGTGCCGTAGGTTCGGTCCTCGGGTTTGCTGCACACATGCACGCACTTCGAGTTGTCTCATTTTCATCTTATGGCCTCTTATGTGAGTGTGGATGAGGCTCTCTCATGTTGGTGTAAGCCCATATTGCATTGCGTATGCCATTTCATCCATAGCATGTGGTATGCTCGGTTGTGTATCACCTCGTGTAGCGTGTATGCCATTCCATAACATTGTGTATGTTAGGATTGTATCTTAGTTGTTGAATTTCACGCATATCATGCATATTGCATCGTGTTCGGGATAGGAGTTAGCCTGGGCACGGGAAACGAGGTACGTTCCGTACTCCGAGTGACGGAACGTGTCTCAATTCCCAAGTCACCGACACTCCGGATTATCCATGATGGAGTTAGGTTTTGTTGTGTGTTCATATGCATTCATTCTATATTGAGTTGTGCAATTCGGCTCCTCGGCCATCATGCATCGAGATGCATGATTGGTGGCACGAGGATCGAGGCATGCATACATTTGTGAAAATACATTGCTATGCCCCTTTCCTGCTCTCTGTTGCAGCATATCAAGAATAAGCGGTCTTCTGAGGCCTGGCGCGCTTTTCAAGAATCATTGCAAAACAGAGGCTAATTGGGGCATCCCAATGGATTTCCGCGCAAGGCAGCCCAAACATACATCATTCATCAGAGTCGAGGCAGTCCCTGGCTTGCATGCCAGTTTATAGCTTTCCTAGATTAATTTGTAAATTAATTAGGATTTTTGTATTTATTGGGACTGTATTATTTATTCATTTGGGACTGTATATTTATTCGGACCCTCTGCGCGAGGGCATAATTGTAATAAGTGTGCGTGAGTGTGATGTATGTCTTCCAACCCCACGTCTTTCTTCCCTTTTATTTACCTGCTTATGATGGTTAGATTAGGGCATATTTCAATTAGCATACAGTATGATAGCATGTTTGCATCATTCATCTGTTTTGCATGCACCGGGCTCGGCGCATCATACTAACTGCATTTGTATTTCAATTCCAAGTTGAATACATGATAGCTGTTGCATTCCATATGCCATGTTTAGAATAGCCGAGCCTGCTATAGTTTGCATTTTTGCATGTGTTGCATTAGGCATTTCTGTATACTTAGGATCATGCATGATTTCTAATGTAGTTTCTATTTTGGCTTGGAGTACTCGGTGAGTTTTTATGCTTTAGCATCCTTGCATGCGTGTGAGTGACTGCCATGAATAGCATGCTTACCATGAGGCTAACTGCTTATGTGATATAACTGCTTGAATGCCTGTGGGTGGAGGTTGAGTTATTTGGATTTGAACAAAATCATTGACTGTGAGTTTTAAGCCCACTAGATAGTGGCAAAACCATGTTTTCTAAGCCCACCTGAGGGTGGCAAAATCTGCATTTTAAGCCTACTTGCGAGTAGCAAACCATCTTTCAAAAACAAACATGAAATGTTTTGTTCCAATTCAGGCGACTCAGTCTATACTTGTATGCTGTGCGCATCACATAGTAACCTAGGCTAATAACCGGAATAAGAACATACAATATTTTCAAAAATAGATATCATGGTTAGTAGAGGCCGGTCTCTGACCGGGCGAGCGGGGGTGCTCACAAAGTGACCTTCCCCAATCGTACCCAAGTTCCCGAGCCGAGGCAACTTTGGTGATGACGGACACGTGGCCTTAGGCAAACGAGTCAGGGTTTCCTAAATTTCCCAAAAATAAAATATTTAGGTGGCGACTCTGTATCTGGCAAAGCAGTCCATGTTTGGCACTTCTTTCAAAAATCTGTTTTCTCAAAACGATTTGCCAGATTTGGACTCTTTGGTTCAAGATTAAGAACCGTGACATTTGAGTCCTTTAACTGTAGTAGACCTGCGAGCGAACAGAACCGGGGGGGGGGGGGGGAGTCGCATCCCTCCTGAGGCGTTCGGGGACGTCTACAGAGGGCAGCTCTAATTAGAGCTCCCTAGCAAAGCCCATAGTAAAATTGTATTAGTTTAATGTTCCCACTAACTCATATCACATACCAATTCAATGACGACATATTATAATTATTTTAATATTATTATTTGATTTTTTGTAGCAGTGACATATAACCAAAAGTTAAGGCATTGAATAAGATGTATGCCTTTCACCATGAATAAACACCATCTTTAAATTGGATGGGTAAAAATAGGTTGAGATCCTCTGTTAAAAGGTAATATATATTATAGAATAAATAATTTTGTGAAGGATTTTATGTGATAATTTTGATTTTTTTCTAATTTTTTTGTTCTTTTTCGATGCTTTTTGTGTTTATTAGTTGATTAGTTGTGTGGGGACGTAATTTTTGAATGACAACACATGGCCGAGGTGTCACCGAAGTGCCAGCCAAGGTGCCACGTGTCTTGGACATGACGCCGAGATAATCTCGGCAAGGCCGAGGTTATCTGCGAAGATACCGGAATCCGGGATAAGCGAATAAGGAACACGAGTCCTGGAATGGGTGAAGACTTCAGTTTGGGTAAAGACAAGACTCTTAGAGAGCTTATCTTAATCCTACTAGGAGTCCAAGATTAGCAGTAATCCTAAGTCCATTAGAGCTAGGCTTTTATCGGGACTAGGATTGTGTTGGCTATAAAAAGGAGGTACTCCCATGGGTCTAAAGTATGCTTTTTATGCTCTGTCTAGTGAGTTAAGCACTATTGGTTATCTTTGAGAGATATTTTACTGACTTGATCGTCGGAGTGCCCCCGGGTGGATGAACCACTGCGGGATTCTTATCAACTCAACCCAGAGAAGGAGAGTCAACTCACGATTCTGAGCAATTCAAAAATGAGGCTAGACGATTGTCGACACATGGGGATGGAAGTATATTAGGGGCAAAATGGAAGAGTGATACTGAAGTGGCTGAGTCTAGCAGCATAGTAGGCAAGGAACTCGAGGTTGAAGCATGCAAGGAACTGGTGACAGGTAGCAGTGCATTTAATGCCTCAGAACCAGCTGAACAAGGTAATGATGGGCAAGTCTTCACGCCTGGTTTTATGAGAAACTTGAGTGGTTCTAGTCCTAATCCACCTGGGCTAAACCTAGAAGTGGCCTTGGGTGAGTTGTGTGGGCTGACTGAAGTTCAATGTGGGCCTACTGATCAAGTACACCACCCGGTTGAATGGGCTGAGGCAGATGAGCCAGATTTTAGTCTGGCAAGGGGCTCAACAGCCCTTGCAAATAAGGGTCTGTGTAAGTCAATCAATACAAGGATGAAAGGTAAAAAGAAATGGTCCTGTAAGGAAAAACGCAAGTTTCAACCTCAGAAAAGGGGACTGTTCGATCTTGTGAGTAGGTATGGCCACAAGGGAGCCTCTACAAGTAAACAAGCCTCGAAGCATTCAGTCTTCAGGGGATCTGTTGCAGAAGCTTCGTTATCAGCATCTATTGACAGTGGGAATGCCGAAGGTAGAAGAATTCTTAGTGAGGCTCAAGCAACGGTGCAGATGGGAGCAGCATTGGGGTTGCAGTACCATGGAAAGGAAAGTGAAGTTCTTAGCAAAATTATGGAGCTCGAGATGAAAGATAAGGAAAGAATCGGAGGGGTAAAGGGATCAATTACGTAGTTGCAAGTATGAAGGGGTCTGTAAGGTGATTTGCTTGTCTTTTGATGAAGATTTTAGTATGGAATATTAGAGGTCTTGGGAGGAGTGATAAGAAAGGTAAGATTAGGAAGTTGTTGAAGAAGAGGAATGTTGATATTGTCATGTTTCAAGAAACGAAGAAGGTAGATATCACAGATAAAGAAGTCAGAGCAATCTGGGGAAGGGATAGAATGGAGTATATGGCAGTGGGCTCGGAAGGATTTGCTGGTGGGCTTCTTTGCATTTGGGATCCTCAGGTATTCCAATTAGTAGATTGCTGCAGTAGTAGGAGATTCATTCTTTTATCAGGTATGTTGTTTAACACTTTTGATTGTGTGATTTTAAATTTGTATGCCCCTAATGAAGTGGGTATTAGACGGATATTCTGGGATAGCTTATTCAAACTTAAAGTGGATTTTCCTAAACCATGGTGCTTATGTGGGGATTTCCATGAGATTAGATATATAAGTGAAAGGAAAGGGTGCTCTAGGAGGGATAGGGGTATGGCAGATTTGAATGAGTTCATTGAGAAGTGTGAAGTGAATGATTTGCCATTATTGGGCAGAAAGTTTACCTGGTGTAACTCAGCAGATGGGGATAGATGGAGTAGAATAAACAGGGCTCTGGTGGACCCAAGATGGTTAGAGGTGTTTAAGATTAAATTGTGGGGTTTGCCTAGGCTTATCTCAGATCATAGTCCTTTATTACTGATGGAGGATGAAAGGGACTGGGGTCCTGAGCCGTTTAGGTTTGTAAATGCATGGTGTTTGCACCCTTCATTGGCCTCTCTTGTTGATAAATCTTGGAAGGAGACTGTGGTTCATGGGTGGGCTGGTTTTGTTTTACTCAACAAACTGAAAGCTTTGAAGCAAATTCTCAAATTGTGGAATAAGGAGGTGTGTGGAAATGTATCTTCTAAATTGAAGGCATCAGAGTATGGGGTTCATATCCTGGACTTATAGGCTGAAACCAGAGAGCTTAATCAGGCTGAGAAAGCTAAGATAAAGGCAGTTAGAGAGAAGGTTTGGAGGCTGAACAGGATGGTTGAATGGATGTGGCTTCAAAACTCAAGATTGAACTGGGCATTGAAGGGTGATAGGAATACAAGATTCTTTCATGTGATGGCTAGGAGTAGACAAAGCAGGAATGAGTTAACATCCATTATTGCAGGGGATTCAGTGTTTGAGGATCCATTGTCTGTAAGGAGGGAAGTTCTGGCTCACTTTAGGAAGCATTTTACAAAGGAGTGGGTGGTTAGACCTAAGTTAGGTGGTTCATTCAAATCTGTTCAAACCAGTCCTCAGTTTGAAATACTTGAGGCAGAGTTCTCAGAGTCAGAGATTAAGGCAGCTGTGAAGGACTGTGATGGTAATAAGGCTCCTGGGCCTGATGGTTTCAATATTCTTTGTTTTCAAAAATTCTGGAAGGTGATGAAAGGGGATGTGTTTAATTTTTTCAAGGATTTTCATAAGAATGGTAGATTGGTGAAGGGTTTGAATAATTCTTTCATCACTCTTGTTCCTAAAAAGGAGAATCCTGTGGGTCTCTCTGACTTTAGGCCTATTAGCCTTGTTGGCTCGGTGTATAAAATTCTAACTAAGTTATTGGCCAAAAGGCTAAAAGCTGTGCTCCCTTGTGTTATCAGTGAAACTCAATCAGCTTTTATTGGGGGGAGAAATATCCTTGATGGTGTTCTTATTGCGAACGAAGTGGTGGATGGGTGGAAGAAGTTGAAGAAAAAGGGTGTGTTAATTAAACTTGACTTTGAGAAGGCTTTCGATTCGGTAAATTGGGGATTTCTTCACTCAATGCTTCTGAATTTTGGTTTTGGCTTAAGATGGACACAATGGATCATGGAGTGTGTCACTTCAGCACGTATTTCAGTCCTTGTTAATGGTTCTTCTACTGATGAGTTTTGTCCACAAAGGGGTCTTAGACAAGGAGATCCATTGTCCCCATTTCTTTTTAACTTGGTGGTTGAGGGATTAAATGTGTTATTATCTAGAGCATACCAGTTGGGTATTATTAAAGGGGTGAAAATAGGTGTCGAGGGAGTGGTGTTGTCTCATTTGCAATTTGCGGATGATTCCTTACTTTTGTGCGAAGCTGAAGATGAGAAGGTTAGAAACCTTAAGAGGATTTTAAGGTATTTTGAAATTTTGTCTGGGTTGAAGATTAATTACCATAAAACTCAAGTGTGCAGGGTAGGTGTTCCTGATGGTTCTTTGGACAGATTTGCTGCCATTCTAAATTACATGACCAACAAGCTGCTTCTGCAATATTTAGGGCTGCCATTAGGAGCTAATCCCAGCTGTAAAGCAACCTGGAAATCAGTGGTGGATAAAGTGAGAAGCAGATTAGCTAGCTGGAAGAGGAAACTTTTATCCCATGCTGGTAGGCTTACTCTTATTAAATCTGCGCTTGCTTCTTTGCCTGTGTATTATCTGTCTTTATTCAAAATGCCGGATGGGGTAGCTAGAGTGTTGGAGAGACTGCAGGCGTCATTTCTTTGGGGAGGATCAGAAACAAAAAGAAAGGTTCATATGGTTAAATGGGAGGAACTGACTAAAAGCTTGGAACAAGGGGGTCTGGGGTTAAGAAGAGTGAAGGTAGTAAATTCTTGTTTACTCATCAAATGGTGGTGGAGGTTTGGGTATGAAAAGGAAGCATTGTGGAGAAGAGTTATTTGTAGCAAGTACAAAGTGGACTTTAGGGATTGGGTTCCTTCTGCTTCCACAACTAGTTCCATGTCTAGTATTTGGAAAGGTATCATTACCATCGCAGAGTCAAATAACAATCTGTTGGAGTTTTATTTGAACAACTTTCAATTAAAGATTGGGGATGGGAATAATGTTAGATTTTGGTTGGACAAATGGTGTAATAATACTCGTTTTAGAGAGGAGTTTCCTGGTTTGTATGTCTTGGTGGTGGATGAGGAGGAATCATATTAGTCTATGCATGCTAAAAAGGTTGCTGAAGGAAATTGGGTGTGCCAGTTCCGGAGAAGGTTGTACGATTGGGAGGATAGTGAGATGGTAAGGCTTAGAAACCTTCTTGTTTCAGCTCCTAGTCCTACAGCAGATCAAACAGACTGTCCAGTGTGGAATGCGACATCCTCTGGGGTGTTCTCGGTGTGCTCCGTTTATAAAGGTTTGTCAGTTGCTGCAGGTCCTCTGTTAAGATCTCCTAAATTGGTGTGGATTTCATACTTACCTCCAAAAGTCCAATTCTTTACTTGGCTAGCTTGGAGAAATAGAATAAAGACTTCAGTATTCTTGCAACGGATCGGTGTCCTTCCTAGTTCTACCTCCACAGTGTGTGTTTTCTGTAAAGAGGTATTGGAAATTGTGAATCACGTGTTGGTTTCATGCCCATTTGCTTGGAAGGTGTGGTCCGTTATGCTGGATTGGTGGGATGTTGTGGGGGCCTTACTCGAATCTGTTGAGGGAATTTTATTTTGGTGGGAAGGTCAGTGTTTTAGGAGTCAGGAGAGGAAGATTTGGAGTGGAGTGCCTTTGGTTGTGATGTGGTCTTTATGGAAACATAGGAATGATATAGTATTTAATGATTCTACTTCTAACTTTGCAGAGCTGTGTGAAGTGATTAAGGTGAGAATTGCACTGTGGTTGAAACCAAGGTATGCTAAGCATCACTTTTCAGTGCAGGATTTTCTGGTAAATCTTAGGCAGGTGAGATGTTGTCTTAAAGGGAGGGGTTCGTAACTCTGCTGCACTCTGCTGCTGAACATCTCTGCTGCACTCTGCTGTTGTCTAAGCATCTCTGCTCTGCTGCTGGTTTTGTTCTGGGTTTGTTCTGCTACTGGTTTTGTACTGGTATGTCTGGATTGATGTTTGGTGATTCCCTTCTTTTCTGCCTATTTAGTTTGGTGGTTGGGGGTTCGGAGTTGGGAATTGCAGTTGGGATGGCTTCCCTTGGGTTGGTGTTTGTGGCTGCTGTTGTTTGTGGCTGGTTTCCTTCTGTTTTGCTGCTGTTTGTGGCTGGTTTTGTGGGAATTGCAGAGTAGAGTTGGGAATTGCAGTTGGGCTGGTTTTGTGGCTGCTGTTTTGGTGTCCTTTGTGTAGGTGGCTGCTGCTTTGGTGTCCTTGCTTGATCTTTATCAACAAATTTCCTTTTTAGGTTGATTCAAAAATAAAAAATCTGTCATGCTTTGCTTGAGATTAACTTGAGATTGCAGCAAATGTGGCTTCGGATAGGGTCAAGCATTCATTATTGAACCCTGGCTCTGTTGGTATGATTTTGTTCTGGGCTGTTGGTATGACTTTGTTATGGGCTGCTGGTTTGGAGTTTGGTGTGTAGATCTATTATGGTTTGGTTTTATCTGTTTTCTCTTGCAGTCTGTTGTGGATTCTGCTACTGGTTTTGAGGCTGTTGTTATGGTGTTTGGGTAGTAGAAATGTATTCTGCTTTCCCTTGGGTTGGTGTCTTACCAACTGTGTGTGCTCTTTGTATTTTTATTGATATTTGTCAATGTTTTTTCTTGATACTTATCAATAAAATCTCTCTTTTGGCTGTTTCAAAAAAAAAAAGGTTGTTTGGGCTTAATCTATTATGCCGGTGTTCTACAGCTGAGTACTAATTTGACAGTGTGGTCGAAAATTAACACACACAAGTTGGTTTGAGAAAATCGTGGGTATTATTACAACCATGATGCAACAAATCCCGATATTGCGAGTCTTCTCTTCGGATTCGAAATCGTTGGCGGACGGGAAGGAATTTGGTGGAAAGCCAATTACTACTTTTTGTATTTTGATTTTTCATTGAGAATGAATTGAATCACATGGAATTTTTTAGAGATGTTGAGAGTTAAAGGTGTGAGAGATTGGTTTTATAGACATGCACAAGTCATATTTATATATAGGGAGTGTACGTGCTTAGGGTATTTATAAATCATATCTGAGATCTTCGAGCACTCCAATTGTTAATTAATATCCTATAATTTAATAATTTTATTTAGGAGACAGCATTCATATAAAAATAACTACCATATCCCCATGCTATATGTGGACAAATAATAAAAGGTGATAAACAGTATTTAACATATTAAAATTAATTAAATACTATGATATTAATTTAGATAAGTATTTAAATAATAAATATGAGTGATTTCACTATGTTTATATAGATATGCATGACTAATTCAATTTTTTTAAAATACTCTCAATCGGAAAAACTCAATTGAAAAGAAAGAGTAAGAGTAAGAGTGAAATTCTATAAAGGTAAGATAAAGATTAAAAAAAAAAATTAAATAATACTTATATTTGAAGATAAACTATAAGAATATAGAAAGAAAAAAATTAGATAAATTCTCGAAAAAGAATAAATTCAACTAAAAATCAAAAGCAATAGTGGATTTTGTAAATATAAGATAATGATAAAAAAAAAAATTAAGAAGATAAACTATAAGAATATAAAAAGAGAAAATTAAATAAATTCTAGAAAAAAGAGGTAGAGAAAAATTCAGTAAGCATCAAATGAATATTCAAAAATAAATAAATAAATAAAGTTGAAAAAAAAATCTAATATAACTCTAATAATGAAAAAACAAAAGAAGGTAGTAGTTTCAAAATTAGATAAGCGTGAAATGTCACCTATAATTTTTTAAATTTTGTTAAAAAAAATCTCAAAAATAAGAATTGAGATTTAAGAAGTTAAAAATTAGTTAAGAGTTAAATGTTACCTATAATTTTTAAAATTTTAAATTTCATGTAGTTAAAAAATAAGCATTTATGATATCTTATTGTACAAATTTTAACTCTATTTTCTGTCTGCTACCTATAATTTTTAACAATTTTTGCATTTTAAAGCTAGTTAATTTTAAAAAAAAAATTCAAGGAATTAAATTTTATTTCTTAATTTTGTTTTGTGTCAATAATCTATAAATTTTAACAATTTTTGTAGTTTGAAGCTACCAAATAGAAAAATAGCATCATTTTTCTTTGTAAAATCTTAGTTAGTTGTATTTTTACTTTGTGTTATATGATAATCTAATCATTTATTTTAATTTTATAACCTAAAAATTTCAGCATTTTTTTTTTATTCTGAAGCTACTTAAAATAATAAAAAATAACATCACTTTTCTTTTTAAAATCTTAATTAGTTTTATTTTTACTTTATGTTATATGATAATATAATAATTCATTTTAAATAATACAATTTTAAGTATAAAACGCACATGCGTTGAATATTTTTCTAGCAGTGACACATGTTATGCTTGTGAATATAAAGTTCAACAATCATAGGAAAAAAATTACTAGCTAAGATTTTTTTTCTAAATACATAAAACATATTTATTTAAATTAAGTTTTAAAATTTTGATTATAAATATGTTTAGGGTTTATAATTTCAACAAAACATAGTTGAATATTTATTTAAATTAAGTTTTAAAATTTTGATTATAAATATGTTTAGGGTTTATAATTTCAACACAACATAGTTAAATAATAATTTTGTTTATAAGAAATTAATCAAACTTTTATTGAAGCATTCACATATTGAATTCAATTTATTTAAAAATTACATCTTGTTTGGCAAATTAATCTTTTAACTTAAAAGTCAAAAAATCACTAAAAAAAAAAGGTAAAAAAGCCAACATCTTATACCAAAAAGTTAAACTTTCTCCTTCTTTTTTTTTTTTTTTTTTTTTGTTTTCTATTTTTTATACATCTTTTCATAAAAAGTTAAAAAGTCATCACAAATATATTTAATTTTTTTATTTCATATTTTAACAAAAAAAATTACTAAAATAGCATGTTCCCAAACAAGGCACTGTAATTGACAGTAACTATTTTTTATTGTAAAAGATAAACTTATCATTTAAAAACCTACTTAATCTATGTACTCACTACATATATGCAAATAAACAAATTTAAACTTATGAAGATATCAAATAAAAAATAAATAAAAATAGACGTAAAAATGTTACAGAGTTATATAAGTTTAGTTATATTTCAATTTAAATCGAGCTTTCTCCTATATATATTACAACATAATGGAACATAGAAATTAATATAATTGGAAAAAAAAAATATAAAGAAAAATAAATGGAATTGAACAAATACTTCCTTCGAATTTGCGAATGTATTCCAAATTCTCTTCTTGATTGATAAAACTTTTCTTTAAAAAAAAAATGTGAACTCCAATTGCATCGCAAAACATCACTTTTTGTGTTGGTCTTTTAACCCTTTGTTGTAACTGCTACTTTTTTACTGTACATTATACTTCGATTTAATTTTTTTTTTTTTTAAAAAAACTAAATATACCAAATAAACTAAAACTACAACAACAACAATAATAATAATAACTGCAAAAAAAAAAAAAAAAAAAAAAAAAAAAATACAATATGAGATTTCAAACATGTGTTTCTTTTCATATAAGATGCCAAAAATCTTGCATAATTACTCAAATTAACTGTTTAATTTCTCTGCAAAATTCCTTATCTTCTCCAATCTTTTTGCCTAATCTCATATTGTCACGGAAGTTGAGTTTTGAGATTTATAAGTTTAATTTTTTGTGAAATATATTTGCACCACTACGAAAACAGTTAAAGATCACACTTTAACAAATGAAAATATCTCACTTTTATTGGAAGTGTGATAAAAAAAAATTAGATTGATATTTTAATTACACTTGATTGATTGAGTGTGATAATATTTATTTTTTATGTCACTTTTCAATTAAGTGTGATTATATATATTTTTTTAATCACTCCTTCTAATTAACATGTGATTATATTTATGTTTTATGTCACTTTTCAATTAAGTGTCACTATACCTTTTTTTTTTTTTTTTAATCACACATTCTAATTAACGTGTGATTATATATGTATTTTAAATTTTCTTTTTATATAAATTAAAATTCTAATATTCCCACATCCTTACGCTACTAGAAAATTAATTTTTTGCAACAATTTTTTTTTTTTTTGGCTATTGCCTGTTTGGTCGTGCAAAAAAAGAAAAGAAAAGAAAAGAAAAAAAAAAAACTTCAACTTATATTTAACATTAATTTCTCCTATTTTCTTTTATTTATTTGCTCCATTTCCTTAGTTTTGCCCTGGCTTGGCGCTCTCTCTCTCTCTCTCTCTCTCTCTCTCTCTCTCTCCCTCCTTGATCTCAATTGATTGATCTCTCTATTTCTCTATCTCGATCTCTCAATCTCTCTCGCATAATCTCGCACTCTTTGTATTTGCCTACACATTATCTACTCTCTCCCTCTCCCTCTCTCTCCCTCTCTTCTTCTCTCCAATTTGCGTGATTTGTCACAAAGAACACTATACCAAAAAGTACTTTTAATAACACTATTATATCATTTTTTTTATTAAAAAAAGTTATTAAATATAGTGCATTCATAGCATTCTATAATAAAATGTTATTAGATAACTACAATCATTTTTCAAAAAATTTATTTTAATTTTAATAACATTTTACTTATGCAATAAAAGATTAACCGAATTTTTGGTTTAATGGCATTTTTTGAATTCTATAATTGAAAATATTACTATACACATCAAAATTGAAAGCCAAAATTTTTTGGCGCTTAACATACCCGCCCTCTGTTTGCAATGAAGCCCACCTACTTAGTTTCCTATTTTCTCTCTCATTATGGGTGATTAGCAGCTAGATTAGTAGGATTTCCTTTGCAAAATAAAGGTAATACTCTCATCTCTTTCTTAATAGATTATTGTATGTATATATATTGATTAGTGGGTGACATACACAATGTGTGTACAATTCAGATAAGTAAGCATAAAAATAAATAATAAAGAAATTAATACCATAATAGTTATGTTATCTAAATGGAAAAAAGTATTTTTAATTAAACCTAAGGTTTTAAATTCAAATCTTGCTCACTCCTTTTAATAATATTGTTTTATTTTAGGATAGAAAAATTTGCCACGTGACAGAAGGAGAAGCCACCACACTATTAGATACCAAGTCATGTGCTCACATATATAATAGTATAGATTACAGATATTTTTTGTTTTCATTTATTTTTTTTCTTTGAAGCCACAGGGATCATCAATTGATCATTAGTGGAATAGAGAAGGAACTATTCCCAAAATCAAATTGTGGGTATTGTTTTTCTTTAATTTTCTAGGTGCATGTAGGATTTTGGGTATACTTTTATAGGTTTTGTTGATTTTTGTTGTACATATTATATATTATCTACGTATATATATATACACACATATATGAAGAGTTAGTTGGATTCTACGAAACCCGTTTACCTTGAATTAATAGGAATTTGAGGGACTATTGTATTGAGTTATTCTATTGACTGGTTGTTGTGCCATTACGATCGTTTGGTTGTTACTAAAATGTTCGATAACCATTCTATCTTCCTTGCTTAATAAGTGTTTGAGAAAATGTTTCAATGGAATTTACACACACAAAAAAAGAAAAAAAATAGAGATTAAACATCATCTAAAACATACTTATACATAAATATAATATAAAGGAAGTTGCTACTATGTGTATCCCTAAAATGGTGCATATAGTATGTCTATTTTTTTAACATAGACTATAAAATAACATAATTTTTTTTTTTACTGGTGCGCACACAATAAATTTGCAATTTATAATTTTACCACAAATTGACTTTAACACACACCATAAACATTGATAATTTTCACCATAAAAATTTATAACTATCTTATGATGTGCATCCTTTCAAGAGTGGAGATTATTAATTTCCCCTAATATATATATATATAAAACAATACATGAGAAATTAATATTTAGCCAAGAGAATGCATTAAAAAAAAAATAAAAAATCAAAGAACCAGATTGAAACCTTAAAAAAATAAATTATGGGTCAGAATTAAAAAAAAAAATTATTCAAAAACAAATCAAACCTGAACTTAAGCTTTTTGTACAAAAAAAGCAATTGTCAAAACTGACATGACCTACTTTGGTCAATTGGATAGAGATAAAGTCATTCTTATTCATTTTTTATTTTTGCAATCTCATTGATCAGAAGTACCATGTGTATATACTTTTATGGTATTCCAAGAATATTTAATAATTTTTCAAGTATGATTTAATTATTTAATGTTGCAAGTCTATTCGAAAAATTAATATTTTTCAAAATTTCTTTTTCTTTTCATTATTGTGATCAAACACAACCATCACTAGTATACATAAATAAATTAGGATAAATTATGCAAATAGTCCCTATGGTTTATATGATGTGTCAATTTGGTCCTTGTAATTTCAATTTGTTAGATTTTGCCCTTTAATTTAACGGATTGTGTCATTTTAGTCTAATAAATAACAGTTGTTAAGTTAATTTTACGGAAAGTTAAACAATGTGTCAATTTGGTCGTTGTACTTTATATGATGTGTCAATTTGGTCCCTATTGTTATAATTTTCTCGATTTTGACAGAGACTAAATTGACAAATTGTGAAAAATACAGGGATCAAATTGACACATTGTTTGACTTTCTGTTAAATTAACTTAACAACCGTTATTTATTGGACTAAAATGACACAATCCGTTAAATTAAGGGGCAAAATCGACCAAATTGAAACAACATAGATTAAATTGACACATCATATAAATTATAAGGACTATTTACATAATTTTCCCAACAAATTATTATTGAAATGATCACATTTATCTACCATTTTTTATTTACTATCTCATATATTAAAATTGTATTAGTTTAATGTTCCCACTAACTCATATCACGTACCAATTCAATGATGGCATATTAGATAATTATTTTAATATTATTATTTGATTTTTTTGTAGCAGTGATACATAACCAAAAGTTGAGGCATTGAATAAGATGTATGCCTTTCACCATGAATAAACACCATCTTTAAATTGGATTGGTAAAAATAGGTTGAGATCCTCTATTAAGAGGTAATATATATTATAGAATAAATAATTTGGTGAAGGATTTTATGTGATAATTTTGAATTTTTTTCTAATTTTTTGTTCTTTTTCGATGCTTTTTGTGTTTATTAGTTGATTAGTTGTGTGGGGACATAATTTTTGAATGATAATACGTGGACGAGGTGTCACCGAAGTGCCAGCCGAGGTGCCACGTGTCTTGGACATGACGCCGAGATAATCTCGGCAAAGCCGAGGTTATCTGCGAAGATACCAGAATCCAAGATAAGCGGATAAGGGACACGAGTCCTAGAATGGGAGAAGACTTCAGTTTGGGTAAAGACAAGACTCTTAGAGAGCTTATCTTAATCCTACTGGGAGTCCAAGATTAGCAGTAATCCTAAATCCATTAGAGCTAGGCTTTTATCGGGACTAGGATTGTGTTGGCTATAAAAGGGAGGCACCTCCATGGGTCTAAGGTATGCTTTTTATGCTCTGTCTAGTGAGTTAAGCACTATTGGTTATCTTTGAGAAATATTTTACTGACTTGATTGTCGGAATGCCCCCGGGTAGAGGAACCACCGTGGGATTCTTATCTTTCTGTGACAGGTTATTCGGGCTTAATCTATTCTGTCGGTGTTCTACAGCTGAGTACTAGTTTGGTAGTGTGGTCGGAAATTGACACACACAAGTTGGTTTGAGAAAATCATGGTAAAACTTTGTGACTATTGCTAGTGGTGATGCCTCTGAAGCTTTTGCACAAGCATTGCAAGAGAAGGTTTTTGTTGATATTCTCATCTCATTAGAAACAATATTCAAAATGTAGCTGGAATAGGTTGGTTGTCATGGCTGTTGAACAGATTGTAATGACAAAGTGTTCCATTGTACATGTTAGAATTATTTTGCTAGACTTTGTTAATATGTATAGTAATTTTTTTTTTTTTTTTTTTGGTTCTTTAATGGCATTTATACTTGTTAATGAGCTAAGAAATTTCAAAAATTATGAGGCAGCTCACATTTGTATCCATAAACATAGGAATATTAATTTTTATTGAAACTTTCACCTTTGATGAATTTTATTTTTTTTTATTCAGTTTACCTAAACAACTTACATCTGTTGTTATTCTTTTGAAGGTGGCAGATGAATGGGGCCAAAGCTCATGGAGGAAGCCTTCCATGAACCAAAGAATAGAAAAAAATAGTTCAAGGTTTGTACATTTAGTCCCACATTTCATCTTACCCTTCTATTGTTGTATACTAAGGTGGCTTGGTTGGATTTTGAACATCTAAGGAACTAATAAGAGCCAGGATGAGAGTAATGGACCTGGGACTTAATACTTAGATGGTATGGAACCAAATAAAGTCTCTCTTAGTCTTAGCCTAAGCCTTATAAATTTTCATGATTATAAATTTTGTCTTCATTTCTAAGAATAACAGTAACATGTGTTTCTTTCTTTATATATGAAAAACCTAAGTGATTCGTGATTAGATTAAGATTTAATTGTGCCAATTTGCAAACAATTAAAACTAACAATCTAAATTACCAAGCACGTACGAAAGTGATTTAGATTGTTGTTTTAGAACAATAAATAGATACAAACGATTTTTACGTGGAAAAAATCACTATTGGAGCACCTCTAATTGTGATTAAAAAATCATGGGCGAAACGCCACAAATTAATCCACTATGAAGGAAAGAAAGAATACAAATACCCAAACAAATTTCCCAAACTCAGTTAATTTGTCTTCAACGCTTTGTATATCTTCCAATGCAGCCTTCATCTCAGAATTGATTAGATTGATGTTGATTCCACAACATCCACGTCGACTCAACGACCGCACACAGCTTTGTACACCTTCGAACACTCCACGCTTGAATCTCCGGATTCCACTAAAGAAGAACACTCTTGAAGACGATCACACAAACAACCCTTTGATGTGTGTTATCAAACCATATGAGTTTAATACTCAAGAAAACATTATACCTTTAGTAGCCATAAATTATTTTATTATTTTATAAGTTATTTTATGCAAATCATATTTTTTTTTAATTATATTAACATTCAATTATGTTAAAAAAATTAAATAAAATATTTGATTTTATAGTTTTACTCGCAATATAATCTAACTTAAAATTAGGAGCATTGTTATTACCAAAACATAACAATGTGATTAATATATTTTTCTGAGCCAAACCAAACATAACCATGAAATTAGTAAATTGTGTGGGTTAAGGTAGAAATAGGCTAAAGTTGAGGTGTGTTGGCTACTTAGGAGGTTAAGTTATCTTAAGAGCATGGGGTGGCTTTGGTTAAGGCAAGCCACGTGGGGGTCTAAAAGGGCTAAGTAATGGAGCGCATGGGATGGATAATTGCATAGGGTGATGAAACAACATCCATGGGCCTGTATAAAAGGAATGGAGGCTTTGGCAAGGAAAAACAAGGGAGAACATAAGTGAAACAGTAATAAAAGTGAGTAGAAGGAATAAAGATGCAGCACTTGTACCCTTTTAAAACTTTTGGGAAGTGTATTTGAATTATTTATTATGTTTTGGGAATCTTTGGTGTTGTTGTATCTTGGTTTTGGGATGAGTGAAAATTGATTTAAACTCGTTGGGATTGTTCGTTCACGGTTGTTCGCGTTGAAAAGTTGTTTGGAAACTTGAAAATTATGTTCTGGGGTCGACACTAGTCTTGGTGGTGTCAACACCTTCTCTTTTGGCTAGCCGCAAGGGTCGACACCAATCTGGGAAGGGTCGACCCTTGTTCTGAAATTGCTCACTGCATTTTGGTGTCGACACCAGCCAAGGGAAGGGTCGACACCTGCTATGCAGTCAAACTAAGTGTTCTAGCTTTCTTCTTAAGGGTCGACACCTCTGCTGTAAGGGTCGACACCTACAACTTTTTTCAGATTTTTCAGTCTGGTTTGGGTCCTACTTTTTGGGGGTTTTGACTTGATCTTTTGGATTGACTTTGGGGCTTCATTTTACTTTAACCTTATACTATAAATAGGTCCCTTACTTAACATTTTCTTTACTTTTTCTTCTCTTCTCCCTTCTCCAAACCGTGCGACACTCTCTTCTTCTCCAAAATCACTTTTTACTCTAAGATCTCTAGATCTACTCACCTAGAGTGATCTTTCCACCATGGTCCTTTGAGAAAGATTGTAGATCTCGCCAAGGGCTTCCTTTTGGTCCGAATGGTTTGTGGTTTCGTCACCAATGATTTTTGGGTCGTCATCTCTTTGCTTCAAGAGGTAGGGATTTCTTTGATCTTTTTCAATACTACTTTTATAGATAGACATGTGGAAAGTTTTTATTTCATAAAAACCATGTTGTTATGGATTTTTCCGAAAATCATGATAGAAGATCTAAGATTTGGAGTTGAGGTTGAAATTTTGTGAACTTGGTTGTTGTTTAGATTAATTTGGGTCTCATGTTATGAGCATTAAATTGGGTTGGGTTGATTATATTTAAATATAACAAATTGATAATTTGTTAATTGTTAAAAGAGGATCTATGATTTGGTAATTTGTGATTGGAGTTGTAAAGTTGTTTGTTGTTGGGTTATTTGGGAAAATGATTTATTATATTTGTGTAGAGAGGGAGGAAAGCCCTAATTTAATGATATTGATATAATGGATTTTTAAAAAGGGGGGAAGTTGAATAATCCTTATATATTTTGCTAATCTGGGTTCTATGATTATCTTTATATCCAAAGAAAATAAAAGGAGAGGTAACCATGGTGTTAGTTTTGTTTTAAACTAATCATATGAAGTTGAGTTGAGTTATGGTTTTAATACCACTGGAATTGGTTTTGTAAAATAAAGAGAATGAATTTGGTTTTGGTTTTGTAAAATGACGAGAATGAATTCTTAGAAATGGTTGGAGTTGTGTGGGTTGGAAAAATAAAGAAAGGTATTCTTTTTGAAAGAAAATGAAATCATCGCCCTTTGTGAATTGATAATGAACTGGAGGTTGGATGTTGGAACCTTTACATAATATTATTGTTGCTGGACCGAAAGTCTTGTGAGAATTGGATTGTTGCTATATGTGTATGCAATACATTTATTTAGAGGTTTTGTCCTTGCACTATCGGTGGAGGATAGCCATGATTGTTGTAGAAACTGCATGATGATTAGGTAAATTGAAACTAATCAATTGGAATATGTCATTGAATATGACGGTTGGATTAATACATTGAATATGTGCTTTAATTGATCATTGTATATGATAAAGTGTGTAAATACATTGCATATGTATGTTGTTTGGGAGGAGATAGGGGATGTACTCCAGTGTGTGGGAGGAGATAGGGGATGGACTCCGGTGACAATTAAGTTGGCCGGAGTGTCCTGGGTGAAAGTCTCAAAATCTTATATACGTTTGCATAACGTAGATGATTGAAGTATTGAAGTGTTGATAATATGAGTTGTAGTCTCATTTTGAATTGATTATGATTGAAGTGTTGAGAATATGAGTTGTAGTCTCATTTTGAAATATTTAGATGATAATGAACTATATCCTTGAATTGGAATTTTGTTATGAAAAGGATGTACCCTTGACTTGGCATTTTGTTATGGCAAGGTGTATCGTTGACTTACCTTGCTTAAGGCAGATAGAACAGAATTTATTCATCATTATTGTCTCAGTGTATCTGGGTATATCATGGGTTGTTATGATTATTGTCCTAGAAGGCCGTGTTGCCTCAATTGTTGAAGCAGATAGCTATTGATTGCTTATTGTTTTCTTTTTGTATTAAAGGCATATTTGTATAGTTATGAATGTGTTGGAAACGGACGGAAGTATTGTGTTGAGATTGTGAAAATGTGAAAGACTTTGAATACTTGCGAACATGCTTTGAAAAGGCAAATCAGGTGTAAGTTTGAAAAAAAAAATGGAAGAAAACATAATGGGCTTGCGGAATCGTTTTCAGGAACTTGTCATTGTCATATGAATTTTGGGAAAACGAGTAACATGAAGAAAGAAAAGTAAATTGCTAATGCTGTTGAATGAAAAGAATGTTTTTGAGAAAAGTTCCTATATAAGTATATTTCGGTATAAACTATCACATTATATATATGATATGATTTGATGCATTCATGATCATAGCTATCTGTAAGTTGGTATTGTTTAGGATCATGTTGAGATCCCTACTGGACTTTATGTTCATCCCACGTTGCTAATCCTTTTTCAGGTGAACGTCGAGATATGTTTCAAGATTGAGGATCTTTTTTATGTGTTGGCCACGGGGCCTTTTATTTGTAGGTGGAATGCCATTGATGTAAAAGGGTTAAACCCTTTCTTTTAGTGTTAAAGATGTAAGCCTGCGGGCGATTTATTTAGTTATGTACATATTGCATTTTCGGATGAGAGAATCTTTATTTATTCTTACAAATGATGTAAAGAGTTTCCGCATGTTATCTCTATAATTGAATAAACTTAATGAATTTGGTAATGGATTCTGCGTAATAAAATGTGGGGCGTGACAAAAGAACTCAGAGGAAAAAATAAAAAAATAAAAAAATAGTAGGGAATAGTATTAAGGTGAGTTATATTATACCTTGAGTAGACATAAATTATTTTATTATTTTATAAGTTATTTTATGCAAAACATATTTTTTAAAAATTATACTAACATTCAATTATGTTATTTATTTTATGAGCCCAGCTTATTTAAAATTAAAACGTTTCAGGTGAATAAACTTAAGAAAGAATGGTGTTACCCCATTAATCAGGACTCAAACTTGAGATGAACATCGTGTTTTTTTTGTTTTTGTTTTTTCCCTTGTGTTTATTTGTAATTATTATCTAACTTATGTTACATAAATAGTAATTCTCATGTACGCTCCAGATATTTATCTACATCTTTTACCAATTGTTTAATTAATTAAATTAAAAATAAAATAAAATATTTGATTTTATAGTTATACTCGCTAAAATATAATCTAACTTAAAATTAGGGGCATTTTTATTACCAAAATATAACAATGTGATTAATATATTTTTCTGGGCCAAACCAAACATAACCATGAAATTAGTAAATTGTGTGGGCTAAGGTAGAAATAGGCTAAAGTTAAGGTGTGTTGGCTACTTAGGAGGTTAAGTTGTCTTAGGAGCATGGGGTGGCTTTGGTTAAGGCAAGCCACGTAGGGGTCTAAAAGGGCCAAGTAATGGAGCCTATAGGATGGATAATTTCATAGGGTGATGAATCAGTGTCCATGGGCTTGTATATAAGGAATGGAGGCTTTGACAAGGCAAAACAGGTGAGAAAATAAGTGAAACAGTAATAAAAGTGAGAGAAGGAATAAAGAGCTCGGAGGAAAAAAATAAATAAATAAATAGTAGGAGCAGTATTAAAGTGAGTTATATTATACCTTAAGTAGCCATAAATTATTTTATTATTTTATAAGTTATTTTATGCAAATCATGTTTTTTTAATTATATTAACATTCAATTATGTTATTCATTTTATGAGCCTTGCTTATTTAAAATTAAAACCTATGGATATGGTTGTTTAAATTTTAGAATTTATTTGAAAATGAATATATAACCATTTATTTTTATAAGTACCACCACAGAGGTCCCATACCTTGAGCATTTAAATAACCATTGGCTATCTGAATTGTCACTTTAGTGACCCTTTAACGATCCCATGCCTCGAGGGACTTAAATAACCATAGGCCCTCTAATTAGTCACTTTGTGACCCTCTGTCTGTCATAGATCCATTAACCCTTTATTTTGTTCTATGTCGTGGTTATGATTGTTTTGCATATACGGTTTTTGTATTGTATGTCTGTTATTTAAAATGAATTATTCAAACCAAACTATTCATCATTTAGCCTAAATAACTATCCACGTTGATTTGTATACCCTTATGCTCTTAGTATAATATTTCTCATTCTGTCATGTGCTTATAGCTGTTAAAACCCTTTCAGGTGAATAAACTTGAGGAAGAATGGTTTTACCCCATTAATCCGGACTTAGATTTGAGATGAACATCGTGTTTTTTGTTTTTGTTTTTTCCCTTGTGTTTATTTGTAATTATTATCTGACTTATGTTACATAGATAGTAATTCCCATGTACGCTCCAAATATTTATCTACATTTTATATTTCATTCCGTTGTATTATTTAATTTAGTTATTTCGAACTAATTTTAGAAATTTTAGAATTTAACTAGTTGCGAATCCAACCCTAGCTAAGCATCGAGGTGGGTCATGACACACTCTTCCACCACTTGCCACTGTCCTCCTTTTATTTTCACTTCTTTTCCTAGATCTTTCTTTCCCTGCCAATAGGGATGTAATCGGCTCAGAACGGTCGGTATTTAGGTGAAATTTTGCACCAAACTAATTATGTCGGTTTTATTATATTGAAAATCGATACTAACCAAATTTTTTACCAAATCGCACCGATTCAAACGATTCGGCTCAATGTGGTTTAATTAGTTTAAGTACTTTCAAAATGAGTCATTTCTTAAATTTGTAGAATAATAAATAATTTATATAAAAATATTAAATTAACCATTTGCACATAATTTTAACCATATTCAATCCAACTATTCACAAAAATACAAAAAAAATAAAATAATAAATTCTAATGCTTGAAGCTTTTACTGAATTAGAATTAGAAATAAAATATAATTTAAGAACCAAAGTCTTAATATCAAAATAAAACCAAAACTTAAAACAATAATTTTATTATATGTAAACATCTACGGTAGGTTTGGGTAAAAATCGGTATACAATATGTCAAAACTGGTACCAAACCGAAAATCGGAAAAAAAAAAAATTTCAAAACCAAACAGACCGATTCATATTAAAATACCAACCAGATATGATCGGTTCGATTTGATTCAATTGGTTTAATCGTTTTTTTCGATTTTTCTTACATCCCTACCTACCAAAGTCATGCATCTCCTCTCTAATTCCCAATGCTCAACCATTCTTCCGACTTGTGCAAGACTTGCAACCCTTTATCTCCCAAAAAACTCAACTATCCTCTTCATATCCACAACCCCCTTCTACCACTTACAAAATCCTACTTATTGTCACCCTCTCTCACCGCCTTTGAAACCCTAGATCTTGAAGAGATAAATATACGAGAAAATAAAGATAACGAAATAAGGAAGAGCTCAGAAAGAGGGAAAAAGAGTGAAAGAAAATAAGACAGTGAGTGTAAAGAAAATCGAGAGGTTAATGATGATGGTATATTTGTGATATTGGGGGTGTAAATAGGTAAAATAAAAATTTTAATTTATTTTAAATGTGTGCAATGAGATAAAATAGTAATTTTAGTATTGTTTCTATTATAAGGAGATAAATTGAAAATATAAAATTACACCATTACAAACAGGAAGATAGATGACAGTTGAGTGAGAATATTAATAACCTTCTGCATTGATATGGAAAGGTAATATAGTAATTTAACTTTCACATTAAAAGACAGACACTAATGTGGGTCAATGTAATTTTCCAAGAAGTAAGGGAATTTATATTAAAAACAAACCTCAAGGAGGTGTAAGTGTAATTTACTTAAATATAAATAACTAAGTGTACGGGAAAGAAATAAACCTTCTCGTATAATCCTGTTGATCAAGTCTGCGCTCCTCCGTACGACGTCGTTCTACTACCTGAAAATACAAATGTGAGCTCGCCGGCGGGTGTGTGCCGGAAACCATATGACCGAAATAACATTGCCTTTGCTAGACTAACTGGAGTGACCGATCTAACTGTTAGTTCGGCTCTTCCTTGCTTTTCTCCTACCTCGGCTTCACATGCAAAGACCGAGCTATCCATAGAAGAGTTTAAGCCGAACTAACCAGAAACCAAGTCCTGAAGAGGGCTTAGTATACTTCGGTTTCCTATGCCATGACCGAACTAACTGTAGCGACTGAACTAACCATACTGTGACAATCGGTACAAGTTTTTAGTATGGTGACCAAGCTAACCTCTTTGGGACCGGAGTAACATTATGGCATTTTTACTCCTCCCTTTGCACTGAGGCCCACAATGGCCCAGCTCGGCCCAATTTACATATAAATTCCCCTCTCAATTGTCCCTTAATTCCATCTGCGTAGCATGATAGGGATTACCTGTCTATAAACCGGGCTAAAGTTTTAAGCTTTCCAGCCGAGCTAAAAAACCCTTTAGCCTTTCCAGCCGAGCTAAAAACTCTCAAGCCTTTCCAACCGAGCTACATTTTACCCGAGCTTATCCTTATCTAGCCAAAATGTCTCTTCAGTCACAGAAACTGAATCGCTTCTCATTCTAGTGACACGTGACAAGCTCTGATTGGCCCTTTGCAACTGTCATGCCGCCCTCGTACTTCGCAAAATTTGAACAGTTCCCGCCATTAACCACGAAAACAAATCTCACTTTGAATCTACCACTGCATTTTTCCTTTCCTTCATTCTCTCTCCCTGTGACTTTATTTCTTCAACTCCAGATCTTGCTGAGTTGGTGTTTTTGGTGCTTCGATCTTCGATTTTTCTGCTACCATCTAGTAAGTAACTCAATCTTCTAACTCTTTTTGGTTGATTTCATACCTTTTTTGCAATACATTACATGTTTTTTCGAAACACATTCTGTCTGCTTCCATGCTTAGCTTTATGTTTTCTGTACGAACTTAGTAATAGAACCACTTGAATTCAAGAAAGAACATGAGAAACACTAGTTTTGATCCAAAATAACCACGCAACCGAACTAAGAAGTTGTTTGCCTTGGTTTGCCTTGGTTGTAAGCCTAGGCACACCTCACAACCGAACTACCACTTGCACCATACTCGTAGCCTCCGTAGGTCAAACCACCCTTTGAATCACTTTGCCGAACTATCGAACCGTACTAGGTCATTGCGACATCAGACTTGTAAGCTTTAACCATGGCCAAGCTACAACTAGGAACTAAACCAGCTTTCTTAGCTCAGGCCGAACTAAGAACGCTGCCCCTAGCGGCTGAACCGGGATAACAAATCCTTGCACAAACCGAACTAGTAAGCATATTTTCGAATCGAGATACAGTCCCTTCTTCAATCCGAGATAACACCTGTAGTAATTGACACAGCCGAAGTAGGACTTCTTTTTTCTTACTTTTAACTTGTAGCACGGTCCAATGATCTGTGCTTAACACCTTTGTTTTTCACTTTGCAGACTTAGGTTGCCCAGGCACCCCAGTGAGCGCTCAACTGAGCTACACAGCCCACTTCAGCGACCGAGCTAAGACCAGTATAATTTATTTATAACTTAAGAAAGAATGGGTAAATATAGGTTTTTAGTAGAAACACTTGGTGGCATGGTCGAATTTCGAAGGAAATACAACATCCCTGACGATGTACACCTTACCTGAGCCAAAAAAGATGTCACTCCATGGGGGAACGAAGGTTTTGTACCCTTTACCCTTCTATCAATAATAGAAACCGGACTAAGATTTCCAGTTCAACCATTACTTTGTGAATTCCTTAGGCAGACTAGAATATGCCCAACCCAGCTTTCCACCAACTCATACGGCATAATAATGGGTATAGCCGAGCTAAACCGCCGAGCTGGACTTAACCTCGGTTTAGCCGAAATATTCCACCAATACTCCATAGGTTCAAAAGAAGACGGATGGGTTTACTATTTAAGAATACGCCGCCGCCGAGAGAAAATAATAAAAGATACACCGGATAAAGACTTGAACGATGACGATTTTTTCTGGGTATCTGGCAATTTTGAAGATCACCAAGCCCATATCCCTGGCCAAAGTATAAACTGGAATAAAGGCATCCCCGGTATAATTACTTCGGCTTTGTTGCATGCTTCTCTTTATTTCGGTTTCCTCCTCCTGAACCGAACTAACAGTTGTCTTCTTTTGCAGATATAGCCCATCTTAAGTCAATGTACAGTTATCCCAACCTAGACGCACTTCGCGCCCCACTACGATTTGAAGAGAGAAGTTGGGCAAAGCTACTGAACGTTGAGCCGACCTACAGATATAGTAGCCGACGTAAAGCCAGAGTAACTGACTTTTTGTTGGAAGACGCTCTTGAGCCGGACCCGACCTTGCCACAAATCAACTTAATCCCACTAACTGCTGAAGAAGAAATGGCCAAAAGAAACCGAGTAAGGGCCCTGTTGACCGAAACGAATAGAGCCGAGGTACCACCACCGAGCCAGACGCAAGAAACCGTGGTGGCTCTCCCATCTCAACAGCCTTCGTCATCTCGGGCGAACAAGCGTGCCTGGACTAGCCAAACCGAGCAACGCCTCGTCGACGAAGATGAGACCATTCTTCCGCCACCGAGCCCTCCACCGAGCCCTCAGCCGGAGCAATCTGACCGATCTAGCTCCTCCAAGTGGGCTCCCAAGCTCACTTTTCAGAACCGAGATATTTGTGCTACCGACTCAGTGGTGGCAGACAAAGACCATATACTAGCCTTCAATCTGGCTAAGAGCGTATGTCTGCCCCCTGACATGGAGCATCACAAGAACTTGACCGAGCTTAAGGCCATCCGGTCGGCGACGAAATCAATGATCCTAGTAAGTTGCTCTTCTTGTCTCTCAAAATATTTCCAACTTTCTGTTCAGTTTTGTCATTAGTTTCTTTTACTTCTTTTTAGGCCATGCAAAAGAGCCAAATGGCGTATAAAAATGTGCTGGAGCTCAGGAAAACAACTAGGCAGGCCATGGCAGAGGTCGAAGAAAAGACAACCGAGCTGAATGAATCACAACAAAAAATGACCGAGTCAGAGGCTGAGGTAGCTCGTCTAATCGGGCTAGTTACCTCGGCTGAAGCTGACAAACAGAAGGCGTTGACCGTAATGAAAGACAAGTACCTTCGTGAGCTGGTTAAGCTCGAAGGGAAAAAAGACGCAGAGATCGCCGAACTGAAGAAGAAAGTGAATGATGCCAACGCCGAAGGTTTCAAGGAGGTGTAGGCCCTCTACATTCCTCAATGTGAGGCCGCCAAGGATTTGTTCTTTAAATGCGGCTGGAGAGGTGCTGTGGAGCAGCTCGGTTGTGGGCTCGAAACCGAGGTCTACAACCCTCCTCAGTATTCCATTCCGACCTCACTGGCGGAGTATGCCGCATCCGTTCAGCAATAGTTCCTCGAGGGTTCTGACGATGATGAAGAAGAGCCAAATGATACCCCGGTCGTCAATGATCCGGTTAATCAATCAATTCGGTTGGAGCCAACGGTTGAAGCCTTGACTGAAACTGTGCTTCCAACAGACACCGTGCTCCAAACCGAGACCGATCTGCCGTCTGGAACCGGTCTTCGTGTTGATATTGACGCCGATCTTGAAGATCTTTTTAACTGATTTTGTAATTTTTCTGTTTTCTTTTGCTTTGGACTTGTAACCGAGCTGCGGCCCCTCCTTTGTATTTGCTCTTGATCAGTGAAAGTTTAGCTTTTGCATTCAACACTTATCTCAGTTTTGATCTATATTCTTGTACTGGTAATGAGTTTTTTAATGAATCCTTGAATTCTTTTGCTCCGACTGTGATCTCGGTTTGTACTCTTGTTAGTGCTTGCTTTCAAACTGCAATTTGAAATATTTTTCGGCCGAGATACCGTATTCCGGCTTTAGCTGGTCATTCTGACTAAGCTTACTTAGCCAACCACTCTTTAGCCAATATAATTACTCCGGCTGAAGAGTACAAGAGTTGGTTTAATCTAGCCAACCACTCTTCAGCCCATACCTTTACTTCGGCTGAAGAGTAATAAGAGTTGGTTTAATCCAGCCACCCACTCTTCAGCCATACCCTTACTTTGGCTGAAGAGTAACAAAAGTTGGTTTAATCCAGCCAACCACTCTTCAGCCGATATACTTACTTTGGCTGAAGAGTAATAAGAGTTGGTTTAATCCAGCCAACCACTCTTCAGCCGATATACTTACTTCGACTGAAAAGTAATAAGAGTTGGTTTAATCCAGCCAACCACTCTTCAACCGATATACTTACTTCGGCTGAAAAGTAATAAGAGTTGGTTTAATCCAGCCAACCACTCTTCAGCCTATGCTCTTACTTCGGCTGAAGAGTTAAAAAGAGTTGGTTTAATCCAGCCAACCACTCTTCAGCCGATATGCTTACTTCGGCTGAAGAGTTCAAAGAGTTGGTTTAATTCAGCCAACCACTCTTCAGCCCATACCCTTACTTTGGCTGAAGTGTTCAAAGAGTTAGTTTAATCCAGCCAACCACTCTTCAGCCCATACCCTTACTTTGGCTGAAGAGTAAAAAGAGTTGGTTTAATCCAGCCCACCTCTAAGTTAGTTTTTTCCAGCCAACTTAGAATAAAATGTTTGGTTATTCCGACCAAACGTCCTGCAGCCTGGATCCTTATCCTGGGCTTAGGAGGGGTGTTGGTTTAATCCAGCCAACCTCTAAGTTAGTTTTTCCAGCCAACTTAGAATAAAATGTGTGGTTATTCCGACCAAACGTCCTGCAGCCTGGATCCTTATCCTGGGCTTAGGAGGGGTGTTGGTTTAATCTAGCCAACCTCTAAGTTAGTTTTTCCAGCCAACTTAGAATAAAATGTTTGGCTATTCCGACCAAACGTCTTGCAGCCTGGATCCTTATCCTGGGCTTAGGAAGGGTGTTGGTTTAATCCAGCCAACCTCTAACTTAGTTTTTCCAGCCAACTTAGAATAAAATGTTTACAAAGCTCCTAACTCTCTAAAACTATCTTTTACAGAAAACAATTATGCTGAAAAGAATTGACTTGTTTTATTGAGAAAAGAAAAAATTACATATGCTTGAAAAGAAAAAAGCTAAAAATAAAATAACTTGAGATTGGCAGTGTTCCATGGCCTGGGAATTGCTTTGCCGTCCTTATCTTCTAAGTGGTATGCCCCTTTGCCCGCTAATCCAACCACTTTGTAAGGTCCTTCCCAATTAGGCCCTAACGTGCCATCTCCTGGCACCAAGGTGTTTCCCATTACTTTGCGCAGCACCCAATCTCCGATCTTGAATTGCCTTGGATGCACCGTTTTGTTATACTTTCTGGACAATTCTTGTTGGTAGGAGGCGATGTGAACCAATGCTCTGTCTCTTCTTTCTTCCACAAGGTCAAGCTCCAATGCTATGGCTTCGCCATTTAAGTCTGGATCAAAGTTTTCGCTTCGAATTGTGGGGAGGCCAACTTCCAGTGGGATTACTGCCTCCATGCCATAAGCTAGGGAGAATGGTGTTTCTCCTGTCGATCGCCGAGGCGTGGTGCGGTAAGCCCATAAAACATGAGGGAGTTCTTCTGCCCACTTGCCTTTTACTTTCTCTAACCTTTTCTTCAATCCATCTAAGACGACCTTGTTTGATGCTTTTGCCTGGCCATTTGCTTGGGGATATGCTAGTGTAGAATTGTAGAACTCTATCTTGTATTCCTCACAAAAGCCTCTGAAAATTCTGCCGTCGAACTGAGTGCCGTTGTCTGAGATTAGGGCTTTTGGTATGCCAAACCGAGTGATGATGTTCTGCCAAACAAACTTCTTCACATCTTTTTCCTTGATTGATGCCAAGGCTTCTGCTTCCACCCACTTTGTGAAGTAGTCTGTTGCTGCAAGGAAGAACTTCCTGTTGCCTGGTGCTGTTGGAAGTGGTCCCACAATGTCTAAGCCCCACATTGCGAAGGGCCATGGGCTAGTGAGAGGTAGAAGTTCTCTGGCAGGTTGGTGTATTTGGTGTACAAACTTTTGACATTTCTCGCATTTTTTGACATACTTTTCTGAATCTGCTTGCATGTATGGCCACCAATATACTTGCGAAATTGCTCTGTATGCTAGTGATCTTCCTCCTTGATGGCTTCCGCATACGCCCTCGTGTATCTTGAATAAGAATGCTTCCACGTTGCTGGGGTAAACACACTTTAGGTAGGGTCCTGAGAATGATTTCTTGTATAATGCCAATGATGGGGAGAGCCAAAATCGCAGCGACTTTGCTCTTATTCTGTTGGCCTCTTTCTTATCTTGTGGTAAGGTGCCATCTTTTAGGAACAATATGATGGGATCCATCCAAGAAGGGCCTAGATCGGCGCAACATACCTCTTCTGTTTCTGGGTCTTCAATGCTTGGTCTAGGCAGGTAGTCGATTAGTAGTGGATGAGGGATGGAGGTATCTGCCATTAAGGCAAAGCCCGCTAGTTTGTCTGCTCTGCTGTTTTCCTCCCTGCCGATCTGTTCTATCCTCACCACTTCAAACTTCTTAATCTCTGTTCTGACCAACTCTTGGTACTTGGCCATCCTGTCATCCTTTGCTTCGTAGTCGCCAGATATTTGGTTTACCACCAGCTGTGAGTCGCTGTAGACCATTAGCTCAGTGGCCTTCATGTAGAATACTGATTTGAGGCCTGCAAGAAGTGCTTCATACTCCGCTTCGTTGTTTGATGCTGGAAAGCCCAGCTTGACTGCCTGCTTCACTAGTAGGCCGTCTGGAGAGATGAGGACTATGCCAAGTCCTGCTCCATGCCGGTTGGATGCTCCATCCACGAAGAGCTTCCACATCTCCCCGACGAACAACTTCCAGCAAGTGGAGGGATCAGATGATGCCTTGGGGTCTTCCATGTTGCTGGGGTCTTCTTCTTCATGGTTCATGCCTGCTGTCTGCCCCTCGCCACCTGGTTGTACCAAGTTTTGTTTTGTTGGTGAGTCTTGACTTGGCGTAGCATGGTTCGCTTCTTCCTTCCTTGCTTTACTCTGGTCTGCCTTGGGACCTGACTGAGTAACCAATACCAGGGGTTGCGTTATTCCAACGTCAACTTCCATCCCTAGTTCGGTTGTTTCAGTCAGGTCGACTGGGCAGATATGATGACTTCTTGGGGTGAATTCGGCGACAAAGTCTGCCAACGCCTGTGCTTTTATTGCGGTTCTGGGTTAGAACTTGATGTCGTATTGCCCCAGCTCAACTGCCCACTTCAAGATTCGCCCAGAGAAGTTAGCCCTCTCAAACAAAGCTTTTAATGGGAAGGCTGTAAGGACAACTATAGTATGGGCATGAAAGTAGTGCGACAACTTTCTTGAGGCCATCATCAAGGCCAATGCCAGTTTTTCCAGTGGCAAGTATCTTGTTTTGGCGCCCAGCAGTGTCTTGTTGACATAATAGATGGGCAGATGTTGGACTTCTTCTGCACAAACCAACACTGCGCTGATTGCGTGCTGAGAGACTGCCAGGTACATGAAGAGTTCTTCTCTAGGGACTGGGGTGACAAGTAGTGGTGGAGAAGACATGTATTCTTTTAAGCTTTCCATAGCGCGGTCGCATTCTTCGTCCCACTCAAATTTGGCTTTTAGAGCGTAGAAGAATGGTCGTAGTCTGTCTGACGACCAGCTTATGAACCGATTGAGTGTAGCTGCCATGCTTGTGAGGTGCTGTACTTCCTTCACTGAGTTTGGTCTCTTCAGATCCTGAATTGCTTTAATCTGAGAAGGGTCAGCCTCTATACCCCGGTTGGTTACTAGGAAACCCAGGAATTTGCCAGAACCTACTCCGAATGCATACTTAGACACATTGAGGTGCAACTTGTGCTTCTTCAGGATCTCAAACATTTCACCTAGGTCCTTGAGATGGTCATTCTCATTCTTGCTCTTGACTACCATATCGTCGATGTAAGCCTCCATTGTTCTGCCTAACAATGGTTCAAACATCTTGGTGACCATCCGTTGGAATGTCGCCCCTGCGTTCTTTAAGCCAAAGGGCATGACCTTGTAACAGTATAGTCCTCTTGGAGTCGTAAAGGACGTGACCTCCTGGTCTGGTTCATGCATGACGATTTGATGGTAGCCTCTGTATGCATCCAGAAAGCTAAGTCGGTTGTGCCCCGCCGTTAAGTCTACCAGTTGATCTATTCGTGGTAAAGGAAAGCTGTCTTTTGGGCATGCTTTGTTGATTGTTTTGTAGTCGACGCAGACACGCCACTTGCCATTCTTCTTTGGCACTACTACTGTGTTGGAGATCCATCTTGGGTAGCGCACTTCTCTGATTGCTCCTGCCTCCAGCAGGTTTCCTACTTCTTCCGCCACTATCTCGGTGTGGTGGAGTGCCAATCTGTGTGTGTGTTGGATGATTGGTCTGGCGGATGGTTGGACATTGAGTTGGTGACAGATGAAGTTTGGATCAATGCCTGGCATGTCGTATGGAGTCCAGGCAAACACTTCGATGTTAGAGGTCAAAAATTCTAAGACCTCTAACCTCTAAGTGCTGGACAACGACGAACCGAGCAAAAAGAACTTATCCGGGTTCTTTTCATCTATTCTCACCTCTACCAAGTCTTCCACTGCTTTTTGATTAGCCGATTTGCCGACATCTGTGAATAGTTCATTACTCTCAGGTTCTTCCACCGAATGAACATATCCCTTTGCAGCGCGGCTGCCATTTACCGTAACAAAGCATTGCTTGGACATGATCTGGTCTCCATAGACCTCTTCAATTACTCCGGCTTCATTAGGGAACCGCATTACTTGGTGGTAGGATGACGCCACCGATCGCATGGCATGCAGCCATGTTCTGCCCAAGATGATGTTATAAGTGGAAGGGACTTTCAATACCCAGAACTCCACTTGTTTCGTTACGCTTCCTGCTCTAACTGGAAGGATTATTTTGCCGACTGGCCACTCTGGCATTGAGTTGAATCCAATCAGGGGAGATACGGCAGGTGCCAAGTCTTTATCTTACAACTTCAATTGTTTAAATGTTTCGTAGTACATTATTTCACATGAACTACCCTGGTCGATCAAAATTCGCTTGACGTCAAAATCCTTGACTCGAAGAGTGACGACCAGGGCATCATTGTGAGGGCAATATATCCTTGCCAAGTCTTTATCCGAAAAAGACATGACATTCGTGGCCTCTGTTTTTCCCTTCTTGATGGCAGGTTGGGCACTTAGTACCTCTTTTAAATGCTCAGCCTTTTTGATTGATCCTCTGAGCTCGCATACACGCTCAGGTTCAAAGATCCCATGTATCACATTGACCACGCCTTGAGGTGGGGCGTCGATTGGCATTCCGTTGGGGTTATTATGGTCCTGGGGGGCTGGTTGCGCCCCTCCTTTAATGTATTTATCCAGGTGACCCGCTGCCACCAACTCCTCCAGGTGTTGTCTCAATGGCGTGCAATTTTCAGTGCGGTGCCCCTTTTCTTTGTGATAGGTGCACCGTGACCTTTCATCATAGTCTTTCTGAGCTTCCCCAAGCTTGGCTGGCCATCTGACGAAAGGCTCATCTCGTATTTCACTTAGAATTCGGTAGATTGGTTTTTTGAATACCGTGGTTATGGCAGTGCGGACTCTTAACCATCTTTTATCCTGGTCCTCTCCGTTGTCTCTCCTGCCTCGTCCGTTTCTGTTCGGGCGGTCTACCGCGTTGACCTTTGCCGAGGCCTTCTTCTCTGGTACTGCGGTCGTGCCAGATTTTGTTTTGGCGCGTGCGCCATCCTCTTCCACCCTGATGTGCTGATGCACTCTCTCCATCAAGGCTTCCATGGTGAGGGGCGGTGTCATGGTGATTAAGTCCCTTAGTCTGTTACCGACTGGAAGGCCTCTTTTGTACTGTGCAATGGCGAGATTGGTGGGGCAGTCCCCAATCTGGTTGAAGGTCTTCCAGTAGCGACTATTGTAGGATCTTAAGGTCTCCTTGTCGCCCATGTCGATGGAGAGTAGTTGGTCAATCTCCACCGGGGTTTTAGTGTTTGTTCTAAACCTGGTTACAAACGCTTCCGCCAATTGCGCCCAGGAGGCTATGCTGCCTTCAGGAAGTTTTTCGAACCAAGTCAAGCCTAGGTCGCCAAGGCTAGATGGGAAGAGGATGCACATCAAAGCCTCGTTTCACCGGTACACAGCCATGACCTGGCGAAAGTGGCTCAGGTGCGAATAGGGGTCCGTCTTTCCCTCATATGTAGTGAATTTGGGCTGAAGGAAGCCTGAAGGTAAGGGCACGTTCTCAATTGCCGGAACAAACGGCGAAGTCTGCAGCCTTGCTAATGCTTTGTCCGTTGGTTCGTAGGCAGGGCGCGGTATTGACATTCCAACCTCGACGCTTCCATGCGATCGAGGAGCCAACCGCTGTAAGGCAGACACTGTGTGTGGATCGCGTGCCCTGGCGTCCTCCTTCCATCGTGCCTTCTCTTCGAGCACGGTGCGTAAGTCGGATGATCTGGGCAACTCCGTCTGTCTGGATCTTGTTTGGTGCGTATGTGAAGGCCAATAAGTGCTCCCTTTCATGTATGACCTCTCAGATCTCGTCCTCTCAGACCTGGAGTGACGAGTTCTGGAAGACCTGGATTGAGTATCGCCTGTCCAGAGGTTTTTACTCTCTGCTTGCGAGGGTGTGGTATTCCTACCACGATCTTCCGAGTGGCGAGAGGGCGTCTTGCTTATGCGCCCCTCTCCTGTCGGCACTTGTTTTCCCTTCATCTGGAGCTTTAGAGATTCCATGTCCGCTACCATTCGTCGTATCAACTCGTCCTGCTCCTTGACGCGATCTTCCAAGGCTTGAGGGTCAGTCCTCCGCCTTTGTCTCTCTGGACTCTGTGAACGAGAGTGACGAGGGCTGTTAGTCCGCCTTCTTCCCCTTCTATCCCTCCTGGGATTCTGTCGTTGTGGCTCCAAATTCGCCATAGGAGGGATAAGAGGTAGACCTTCGCGCCTCGCACCCCCTTCTGGTGTTTGTCCGTCGATGGCGGACTGTGGTAAATCTTCGTTGTGCGCCATTGATTCTTAAGAGGAAAAGCTTGATCAAGAGGTTTTGTTCTTGTCTAAATTCCCACAGACGGCGCCAATTGTACGGGAAAGAAATAAACCTTCTTGTATAATCCTGTTGATCAAGTCTGCGCTCCTCCATACGACGTCGTTCCACTACCTGAAAATACAAACGTGAGCTCGCCGGCGGGTGTGTGCCGGAAACCTCTCCGATGCCTAAGTCAGCAAACTAGACAAATAGACAAAAGCTCTATATATTCGGGAATCAAAGTTGTGTTACCTCTCCATAGGTGATGTTGTGAGCTTTTATAGGTTCCATGTGGCACAATCCAAGTAGGACTTTTACTCCTCCATGCAGAGTCCTCCTAGGATTCATACTCCTGAAGGATAATGCTTATCCTTCAACACCCCCCCTCACTGCTTAAACCAAGTGAGATGGTTTTACCATGGCCAGACTACTATACGACCGAAATAACATTGCCTTTGCTAGACTAACTGGAGTGACCGATCTAACTGTTAGTTCGGCTCTTCCTTGCTTTTCTCCTACCTCGGCTTCACATGCAAAGACCGAGCTATCCATAGAAGAGTTTAAGCCGAACTAACCAGAAACCAAGTCCTGAAGAGGGCTTAGTATACTTCGGTTTCCTATGCCATGACCGAACTAACCATACTGTGACAATCGGTACAAGTTTTTAGTATGGTGACCAAGCTAACCTCTTTGGGACCGGAGTAACATTATGGCATTTTTACTCCTCCCTTCGCACTGAGGCCCACAATGGCCCAGCTCGGCCCCATTTACATATAAATTCCCCTCTCACTAAGGGTGAAAGAAAAAGGCTGGTTTGTCTAGTATGTGTCTGAGAGAAAGGAAGTGGAAGGGAATTGAGTGTTCAATTTCAGAAGAAGGCTGTATCACTGGGAAGAGTGTGAGGTTTTTCGTCTTAAAAACCTTATGGTTTCAGCACCTAGTCTTGTGGTTGATCAGGTGGATAAGCCTGTTTGGGCAACTGAATCATCTGGAGTTTTTTCTGTGTCCTCTGTATTTAAAGGGGCTTGTCCATGTGCTGACCCTAGGCTGAGAATAAGCAAACTCGTATGGGTTAAATATTTGCCTCCCAAAGTACAATTTTTTTGCTGGATAGCATGGAGGAGTAGACTTAAGACCTCAGTGTTTCTTCAAAAACTTGGTGTGCTTCAAAACAGTGCTTCAACTTTATGTGTGTTCTGCAAAACTGCGAATGAATCAGTGGATCATGTGTTGGTGTCTTGCCCGTTTGTCTGGCATGTGTGGGCTGAAATGTTAAACTGGTGGGATGTTCAAGGGGCATTACCTGGATCTGTTGAATGAATAATTTTATGATGGGATGGGGAATGCTTCAGCAATAAAGAGAGGAAGATATGGCAAGGAGTCTCTCTGGTTGTGCTGTGGTCTTTGTGGAAGCTTAGAAATGATGTTGTGTTCAATGCATCAACTCCAATCTTGGTTGAGTTATGTGAAGTGATCAAAGTTAGAGTTGCTGTTTGGGTGAAACCATTGTACACTGAGCATAATTTCATTGTGCAAGATTTTATCTTAGGCAAGTAAGGAGGTGTATCTCTGGCAGGTGGCTGTGAGTGTTGGGAGTGTTAATTTATTCTTTATTTTTCTTCTTGTTTTTCTGGTCGATTTCTCTCCAACTGTGAGTGGTGCTAGCAAATGATTGAACTTGCTTGTTTGGTGCCAACCTCTTTAGGATTAGATAGTTTAGCGATGATGCTCTTTGCACTCTGTCTTAATGGATGTAACTCTTGTCATTATATTACTTGGTTATCATCAATAAAGTGTTCTTCGATGTTTCAAAAAAAAAAAAAAAAAGTGAAAGAGTGAAAAGACAGCATAGGTTAACAGTGTTTACCTATCAGCCATAATATGGGAGGTCTTTGTCATTTCAAAAACTTTAGGGAAGATCCTTTTAATTTCATTAAATTCAGGAGAAGTCAATGTAATATATAGGAAAAATTACATTTAAGTTGGATATGGAGAAAATAATACAAGTCTTTCGTGTACAAATCTTTCTTGTGTTTGGTCCAACCATTTTTCTGAGCTAGACTAGCACTAAAAATGATTTAACCTATAATATAATTATTTTAAGATGTACCTACTTATTTATAATTTCTACTAATATATACCCATATATAAGTGTTTGGGGTTTGCTTTTTTGGTGCCTTTTTCTGTTGGCTTATTTTTGTCTTTAGTAAGTTTTTTATTTTGAAAAGGTTTTAGACCTTTAGATTTTACTCAACGAGACAAATGAAAAAACCAAGAAATTTAAAAAAAAAAAAAAAAATTAGAAAAGACAAAAACAAGAAAAATATAAAAGAAAAAAAAATTGTGTTTGTGTGTTTTTTGCTTATTTTGGCCCTTTTTTTCTCATTCTTGGTCCAGTTTGCCTTTATATTCTGTCTTGCCAACTCATGCTTTGAGCTTTCTTTTTGGGGTGATTTCCTTTACTAGTACTCTATTAGACTGCTAAATGTTTGAACCAGTGAAGATATTAATTTACCCTTACCAAGAATTGAGCAACTTCTTATGCAAAGTATGGTTTTTTGGCGAAATACTCTGCTACTGAGGTGAGGTTTCTTAGCTACGGTATGATTTTACTTTTGCTTTTGAACGAGGAATCCACGTTAAAAAAAGGATAAATTACATTTTGCCCCCTTTAAGTTTGACTAATTTTTTGCTTTGGGACTTCAAATTTATTTTTTCTCATTTTGGTTCTTAATGTTACTAATCTTTCCCAATTTACTGTTAAATATGACTTTTGTCTAAATCTGTATTGAAAATGCCACACGACATAAAAAAAACCTTATACAATTCAAAACTCTAAACTCAAAACCCAAACCAAATCATACATTGTGGGTGTTTGGGAAGTGAGTTTTTATGTAGATTTTAGTAGATGTAGGTTTTTATGAGATAAAAAATTTTTAGTGTTTGGGAAGATAGTTGAGTTTTTATGTGGTTGGATGTGATGTTTGTGAGAGAAAAAGTGAAATGATTATGAGGTTGGATGTGATATTTTGTTTGGATGTGTTTTTTTTGGTTTTGCAAAACTTTTGTCTTTTAGTGATTTTTATAAGATAAAAAATTTGGAATGTTGCTTCCCAAACACCACCAATTAATTCTTCATCTCATTAAAGATTATGATATATATACCTAGGCCAAACAGTATCTCCAACCAATATGTAATTTCTCAGGTGGCAACCCAATTAAGTGACAATATTTGACATCTTTATTAGGCACCAACAATGTCAGGATGACTGTATTTTTTTTGTCACATTTTGTTTACAATATCGTAAATCAACACTGTTGATATTAAACACAAATTGGTAAACAAAATGTAATAACAAAATATGATCATCATCACAGCATTATTGAACACTACAACTACGTTTTCACTTGCTTGGGTGTCATTTAGTAAATTTGACATATAGAGGAATGAATGGTGTTTATTTTATTATTATTATTATGTAGAACCCAAATTAAGTACCCTTTATCCAGGAAAAAAAAATTGAAACACAAATTGAAATTAAAAAAAAAAAGATTGAAATAAAAATAAAATAAAATAAAATAACAAATTTGAGACATTGGTTGAAGTCTTTATTTTTAAAGATGTTAAATTGTCACCTAAATTTGTTAAACTTTCAAGTAAAAGAAAAGTAAATTACACGGACATCCATTAAAATTTGGAGAAAATACAACCAATCCTACAATTTTAATATAATTACATTGGTTAGAGATTATCTAATCCCCTTAGTACACCTTGTTATATGCTTTGGATGAGTTATCTGAAATTAAAACCTTAGTTCGACCATAATTGAAAAATACCACATTCTATAGTGGAATCAAACAACTTCAACATCAAAGAAAGTTTTGTCAATTTCTTTGTAGCATCATAATATAGTTTTTTTTCTTTTTTCATGTCGCAATTTTTTATTTTCTATTTTGGAGCAGTGTATCTCTCAGTTTTTATTTTTTATATGATTATGTATGTTCATCGGCACTAATATTTAGATAGACTATAATGGTGATCTTACAATTTTATTTTATATTTTTTTTTTCCAGTCCCTTTTATCTAAAAAGCTTTTATTTTCAAATAATTTTGTATTTTAGTCTTTAAGATCAGATGACTTCAATTATGGGAGTTGTATCATGTAGCACTATGAGGTTTTTCTCTTCGCTCAACCAAAGGTTTGTTCACTGAAGTGGTCTTTTGAATCATCCAGTACTTTGGTCCACAGTTTAGGATTCTTTGAGCTTTTGATATTCACTTGAGCGGTAATTGTTCACTCAAGTGGTCTGTTCCTTGTATAGTTTGAGATTTTGGGAACGTGAGTTCTACGCTCGAACAAAAGTTTTACCGCTTGAGCGATAATGTGTCTCTAATGCTCGAGTGCTTGTTTCATCACTTGAGAGGTCTGTTTGAAGTTAGCCACTTTAAAAGCCACTTTTGACTCATTTTTCCTTTTTTATTTTTTTTTATTTTTTAGATTTTTCTCTCTTCTCTCTCCATCTTTTCGCCATTTTTGAGTTTCCAAGCTCTTTAACCCCTTGATTTTATCGATTTCGAAACATCTTTGACCTCTAATTCCATATGCCAAAATGTAGAGCTCGGCAAGGGCTTCCTTTTAATCTGAGCAAATCGTATTTTCGTCGCCGTGGATTTTTCAATTTTTCTCCTCTTCGCTTCGAGAGGTAGGGAATTTTTTTTGCTCATTTTCAATATCTCGTTATAGATAGACATGTGGTAGTTTTTATCGTATTAAAAGCATGTTTTGCTATGGGATTTTGGAAAGGCATGAAGAGGGTTTAGGATTTTGAATTTTTAGAGTTAAATAATTATGTTTTGGATTGATTTGGTAAATTGGGAGGTAGTTAATCACGTTTATGTTGACAGTAGTGAAAAGTCCTAATTAATAATTAAGGGTTTAATAAAACGAAATGAATTAAAGGTGAGTAATTGTTGAGTTATGTGTTTACAGTAATGAATTAGAGTTTTGGTTGCTAAAAAAAAGTTATTCGGGTCTTATGATTTTTGGTTAATGTTATGTTGTGTTGGGTTGTAATTGTGTATCCACCAATTGGGATTTTGACAATTAAAAAGGGATTTTGGCTAATGATTGTGAGTGTTGAAGATTTAGAAGAATGGGTTTGGTTTTGAAAACAAAATGGCGTTTGTAAATCTTTTGTGAAATGAAATAGAAAATGGAAAATGAAAAGTAATTAGGGACAATGGTTGTTTTGAAATGATTTCATTGAAAACGTTAATGATTTGAATTGTGGAACCGGTTGTGGATTTGAGTATAGAGAGTCATGTATCTAAGGTTTTGTCGTTGGTCATCGGTGAAAAATGACATTATTGCTGTTGAATAGAATATATGTGTCACGACCCGAACCCGCCCCTATGGGTTAAGGCCATAACCGGCTAGTAATCAAGAGATTACCTATGGCCTCAAACCAATTAAAACAAAACTCATCAGAGTAAAGGGGCCAAACGGAAGCAAATTTAAAGTTTTGTCCATAGAGCTGTGCTTATATGCACACCATAACATTCCAAACATTTATATGTTAATAACTCACATCAAACTATGAACTAACATAGAACACTGTACAAACAGAATCATACAAGTTTCAGTTAGTCGAACCCAAGACTTATATACAAAAATAGTCTAATGCTTTCGCCATCATATCAAAACTATCAACAAAGGACGAAGGCGAAGACAGTCTCGTGCGTGAGATATTTGGGCTGACTCCTCAAACTTTGACTGTTTCTCATAATTTCACCGAGGCTGGTTCTGGACGTCTCTTGGCTCACCTGCATGTACATGAATGAGCGTGAGCGAAAACCCAGTGAATAATATCAAATAAGGAAGATACATAAGCAATCTTTGAAACAGTTACAGCAGACGGCCTTTGGCCCAATCACTCATATCAATTGGCCTTCAGCCCAATCGTTTATGTTAATCGGCCTTCGGCCCAATCATTCATGTCAATCGGCCTTCGGCCCAATCATTCGTGTCAATCGGCCTTTGGCCCAATCATTCTCGTCAATCGGCCTTCGACCCAATCATTCGTGTCAATCGGCCTTTGGCCCAATCATTCTCGTCAATCGGCCTTCGACCCAATCATTCATGTCAATCGGCCTTTGGCCCAATCATTCTTGTCAATCGGCCTTCGGCCCAATCATTCATGTCAATCGGCCTTTGGCCCAGTCATTCTTGTCAATCAGCCTTCGGCCGAATCATTCATATCAATCGGCCTTTGGCCCAGTCATTGTTGTCAATTGGCCTTCGGCCCAATCATTCATGTCAATCGTTGTCCACCATTCAAATTAATGAACTTACAAAACTTACATAGAAGTAAACAGTTGGACAAAAACATAATTCAAATATCTTGTTAAGATATTACTCACAGTGATCGGCTTGTGGATTTGCCCTGGAGCTTGACCCTATACATCATATAGCACATATGGGTCACAAACGATTCAATCCGTTCTTTAATTCACATATTCCTCTTTAGGCTTTATTCTTACCTCTTTAACTCAATTGCAATACTTAATGCATGCCTAAGTGTGCTTGCAAGTGAAAGAGAACCGAAAACGAAACACAGAATACACTTTAAAAATTTCAGAAAACAGGGTCCCTGCTCGAGCGTAGGATTCCCCGCTCGAGCGTGGGATTCCCCGCTCGAGCGGACCCATTAGGTCTGCAAAAGTGCTGGTTGTACCATTTTTACGCTCGAGCGTGAACTCGGACGCTTGAGCGGAAGTTCATCCTACATAGCTCCCCGCTCGAGCGTGAACTTCTCCGCTCGAGCAGACACCATGCCTGCAAGAAAATACTGGGAGCTCGAAATCCCCGCTCGAGCGGCGGTTTCCCCGCTCGAGCGGACATAAAAAATTTTGGGTTTTCCAGGATGGTTCTTGAGCTCGAATTCAACACTTTAACCAACATTTCTTGCATGCCATGGCTCAAATTTCACATATATTTATGCTAACATGATACCAATATCAAATTACAACATTTTGAAGTTCAATCCCATAAATCAAACACATGCATGGCTCATTTTCCACCAAATTCATTACCAACATTACAATTTCATGTCTTCAACACTTGCACCTTTGTGAATGGCGCATGCATGTGACATATAACCCTCATTCTCAACTTATGTGATGAAGAGATGGTCAAGAGCATGATCTTCAACTAAAACTTACATGGATCAAACATTTAGTGCTCAAACATGCAAATTCAAAGTAATTACATACATGCATGCCTCTATTGCCTTTAAATTCACCAAGACCAACTCAATACATGCTCTTTCTTATCATTCAACTTTGAATCTACAAAATACAAATTAAAATTCATGAGTCAAGGGTTGATCACTCACCTAGGAGCTTCAAACACCCAAGCTCTAGTCAATTCTTGAGTTAAATCTTCAAATTCCCAAACCTTGAGCCAAGATTTCACAATTCTCTCCCTTTCTCTCTCTATAGCCGACCCTCTCTCTATTCTAAGGCACCAATCTGATTTTTGAGCTCAAATGAGGGAATTGAGTGTAGTGCCCTTCTTTACATAAATTCCACTAATGCGAATTTTTAATATTAAATAACTTGAGCATTATGACATCAATTAAATCTAATAAATTTGATCCGAATCAATTTTCAATTAAATTTCACCGTAGGCTTTAAAAATTACGCTAATCACTAAGGCGTAATCAATTTCGGGTTCTATGATCGATAAGGCCTTCAATTTAATTTCCAAAGCAAATAATCAAACAGATATTCCTACAGTGAACAGATAGAAATTCAAAACCACATATTTTCACATAATGGCGCACATAATCATATTAAACACATAATCATGCTCATATTAAGGACTAATTAACATATTGCGGAACAGGGATATCACAGTCTTCCCCCCTTTAGGAAGTTTGGTCCTCCAAACTTATTTTACCTTCATCGGGAAACAAATGTGGATAGCATAGTCGCATTTCCTCCTCTTTTTCCCATGTAGCATCTGTCCCGTAATGTTCTTTCCATTCCACTTTCACCATTGGGATGGATTTGCTTCTTGGTTGTTTCACTTGTCGATCAATAATTCGTTCCGGCCATTCGGCATATTCCATATTTTCATCAATAGCTACCCGGTGATAATCAATCACATGGAACGGGTCTCGGAGATAATCTCTCAACATCGACACATGAAACACGTTATGGATTTGTTCGAATCCCGGTGGCAAAGCGACTCTATAAGCAACTGGACCAAGCCTTTCCAAAATCTAAAACGGCCCAATGTAACAGGGCGATAACTTGCCCTGCTTTCCAAACCTGACTTGGCCTTTCATTTGGGATACACGGATAAACACATGGTCACCAACCTCGTACTCAAGAGGTCTTCTTCGAACATCTGCAGAATTCTTTTGTCGGTCCTGAGCTATTTTGAGCCTTTGCCGAATGGTTTTGATCCTTTCAGAAGTGTCTTACACAATTTCAGGCCCAAGTAAAGCTCTATCCCCGACTTCTGTCCAACAAATTGGTGATCTACACCACCTACCATACAAAGCCTCGTACGGTGCCATACCGATGCTGGAATGGAAGCTGTTATTGTACGCAAATTCTACAAGTGGCAAATAGTCTTCCCAACTCCCCTGAAAATCTAAAGCACACATTCGAAGCATATCTTCCAAAGTCTGTATTGTTCGTTCTGATTGCCCATCGGTCTGTGGGTGGAATGCAGTACTGAATCTGAGTTCTGTCCCCATAGCTTCCTGCAAACTCTTCCACAATCTAGATACAAATTTCGGATCTCTATCCGACACAATAGATACCGGAACTCCGTGTAAACGGACAATCTCATCAACATAAATAGTAGCCAATCTATAAGCATTAAATGTAGTTTTGACAGGCAGAAAATGTGCAGATTTAGTCAGTCTATCAACTACAACCCAAATAGAATCCATACCTCGAGAAGTCCAAGGTAGGCCAACAACGAAATCCATAGTCACGTGCTCCCACTTCCATTCAGGAATAGTGAGAGGTTAAAGTAGACCGCCTGGTTTCTGATGTTCAGCTTTAACTTGCTAACATTGAAGGCACTTGGACACATATTTTGCAATTTCCTTCTTCATTTTAGGCCACCAGTAAGTTTGTTTCAAATCCCGATACATTTTATTGTTGCCCGGATGCATAACAAATACGGATCTGTGGGCTTCATCTAAAACCCTCTTCTTAAGTTCCGGAATGTCTGGGATACACTTTCGGTTTCAGAATTTCAATACTTCATTTTCAATGCTGAACTCAGCTTTCGGACTTGTCTCAAATTCATTAATCACTTTCTTGAGGAATTCATTCTCTTTTTGTTTCTGCTTGATTTCGTCAATGATTGCCGGCTCGGCTGTAATAGCGGCTATCAGTCCGCCCTGTTCACACATTACCACTTCAATTTCGGATTTTTCAAAATCTTGCAAGATCTCTTTCTGTTCAGCAAGCAAACAAGCCATACTCCTTGTTGATTTTCTGCTCAAGGCATCAGCAACTATATTAGCTTTCCCGGGGAGATACTGAATCTCCAGATCATAATCCTTTATCAATTCCAGCCATCTCCTCTGCCACATATTCAACTCTTTCTGTGTGAAAAAGTATTTCAAACTTTTTTGATCCGTGTAAACTTCACACTTTGCTCCATACAGATAATGTTGCCAGATTTTCAAAGCAAAAACAACTGCGGCCAATTCTAGGTCATGTGTTGGATAATTTTTCTTGTGTGGCCTCAACTGTCGGGAGGCGTAAGCAATAACCTTTCCGTTCTGCATTAACACACAACCCAAACCTTTATAAGATGCATCATTGAAAATTACAAAATTTTCCGTACGTGAAGGTAGTGTCAAAATTGGTGCAGTGGTCAATCTTGTTTTCAATTCATGAAAGGCTGATTCTCTTTCATCGTTCTACTCAAAAGGTTGCCCCTTGCGTGTCAGTTGGGTAAGAGGCACAGCTATTTTCAAAAAATCTTTCACAAACCTCCTGTAGTACCCAGCCAAACCCATAAAACTGCGGACTTCTGTTACATTGGTCGGTGTAGGCCAATTCACAATTGCCTCTATTTTCTGTGGTTCCACTGAAACCCCTTCCTTGTTGATCACATGCCCTAAGAAAACAACTTCATCCAACCAAAACTCACATTTCTTTAGTTTAGCAAACAATTTCCTTTCCCTAAGTATTTGCAGGACAGTTCTCAAATGTTGTTCATGTTCAAGTCCATCTTTAGAGTATATCAAAATGTCATCAATAAAAACCACAACAAATTCGTCAAGGTAGGTTTTAAAAATTCGGTTCATTAGGTCCATAAATGTTGCCAGAGCATTAGTCACTCCAAATGGCATAACAAGAAACTCAAAATGTCCATACCTCATTCTGAATGCGGTTTTCTCAACATCTTTCGCCTTTACCTTCAACTGATGATACCCGGATCTCAAATCAATCTTAGAAAACACCTGTGATCCCTGTAACTGGTCAAACAGGTCATCAATACGGGGTAAGGGATATTTATTCTTTATTGTTACCTTGTTCAATTCCCGATAGTCGATACACAAGCGTAGGGTTCTATCTTTCTTTTTCACAAACAACACTGGTGCACCCCATGGTGAAGTGCTAGGTCTGATAAATCCTTTGTCGAGTAGGTCTTGTAATTGTTCTTTTAATTCTTTCATTTCGGCAGTAGTCATTCTGTAGGGAGTCTTGGAAATAGGCTGGGTGCCTGGCACAGTTTCAATAGTAAACTCTATCTCCCTATCTACCAATTCCCCTGGTAATTCATTTGGAAACACATCTGGAAATTCTCTAACAATAGGGATATCATTCAATTCAACATTCACGGATTGTTCAGACAACACATAACACAAATAATCCTAGCACCCCTTCCTGATTAGTTTACATGCTTTCATTGCAGATATCAAATAAGGTGGAGGCACTACCCCATTACCCACAAACACAATTTCCTTATGTTCTGGTGGTTTAAACACAACCCGCTTTGTCACACAATCAATGGTGGCACAATATTTGGTCAACCAATCCATGCCCAAAATTACATCAAAATGCCTAAAGTTCAAGGGCAACAAATCTACATATAGGATAGCATCCTCAATTCGCATGTCACAAAACCGGTATATGGATTCACACAATACAGATTCCCCAGATGGAGCAGACACACATAGCAGATATGGCAGTAATTCTAGAGGTCTATTCAGTCTAGATGCAAATGCACATGTTACAAATGAGTGTGTTGATCCAGAATCAATTAACACAAAGGCATCCTGATTACATATAGAAATGGTACCTGAGACAACTACGTTGGCATTCCAGGTATCGCTCGGAACAAGCTCAAAAACTCTCCCTTGTCTCACGGTATCTCCGGTGGGAGTAGATCTCGTAGCATTTCCCGGTTTTAGGATTGATGCTGTCGAACCAGCAGCAAATTTTCCACTGTTCTGTTTGCAATCTCTGGCCATATGCCGCTGTTTACCACAATTAAAACAAGCTCCTGACACACGGTAACAAACCCCACGATGCCTGTTACTACAAATAGTACACAACTGTAGACACACCATTTTTGAACGTCCTCAAGACTTGGACGTCACCGCTTGAACACTCGGTGATCATCCATGTTTGTGTTCGTCTTGAGTTCCCAGAGGTCTCGGCTACGCGCCTTGCCTCAGAATCTCTCGACTCGACTATTTTGTGTCTGGTTTTGCACCAAACACTTGTGTTTTGCCTTTGAGGGGTAGGGAATGACTTGTTGGCCATCCCCACACATCACCGGCCATGGCTTGAGGCCACCGGCCATTGGTTTGTTTCCACCAGCCAAATGTTTGGCCGGCCGGCACTCTTTGTGGCCGGCCGACCATCTATTTTGGTCAAATTGCATTTTTGGCTGGCCGACCACTGTTCATCTACTTTTGCAGATATTTTTATGCCAGCTGTGCTAGTTGGCATACACTTTCCTCCCCTCCATACACGTGTATGGAGGGATCTCTCTCTTGACTAGCTTGTTTGGAAAGCTTTACAAGAGGGATTGTCTATAAGAGGGAGCCTTCTCTCCTCCCTTTGGGATTGAACAATTTTTCAGAGCTTTTAGTTTTAGGGTTAGGGTTTGTTCATACTCTATCTCTATATCTCTCCCTCTCTTGAGTGTTTTGTGTGTGTTTAGTCTTAGTTTTACACACAAACACCTACCATTACACCATACCTTAGTTGCTGAGGCATAAGGGGCTTGTTCTTGGAGGTTTTGGACTGGTTTGAACATAAGGAAGCTGTTGGTCTTCCATTTTTGAAGAGGGTCAACAAGGGTAAGAACTTATTCCCTTTTTACCCCATTTTTGCATAGCTTTTTAGCCTATCTTGCAACTGTTTTTAGACTTTGTATATAACTAATAAAAGTCTTGTTTTTCATTGCTTTAAATAGTTTCTCAAGGGTGTTTTGAGCTTTGAGGTTGTTTGACCCCTCTTAGGGCTTATTTGGCCCCACTTTTGTGCTATTTTGGTGAGCTCCGGGACCACCTTGTTTGGGCCTCCTCACCACTGAAATCTTGAGGGATTTCAGCAGTGAGGATGGTGCCTTGAGGTCCAAAGAAGGAGAGGGCCACCCCCTCTCCTTGTTGTCCTTGAAAGGGCCATTTAAGCCTCATGTATGAGCATCTTGTCTAAGTGTATGATTGCCATGCTTTAGCTATTTTTTGTGCTTATTATGTCATAATATAGCTCTGTTTTTACTTGGTTTAAACACACCATGCTTTTTTAGCATACATGTCATGTAATGCCATCATTTGCCTTAACATGTACTTAGCATGTAGATTACCATGCTTGCTTGTTTTAGCCAAGCTTTGTGAAGCTTTTAGGCTTGTTTTGCCATGCTTAAGGTCTGATGTAGGTTGTCTTAGCCATGCTTACCATGCTTTGTTTAGCCTCTTTGCATTCTTGGCTTGTAAGCCTCAAGTGTATGCACCATGAGCATGCATTACTTGCATCATTTTCAGTGGTTTAGCACCACTTATCATGTCATTTCAGTCCACTTAACATGCTTGCATGCTTGCATTTAATGCTCCTTTGATGCTTCAAGAGGTTGTGTTGTATGCTCCATGTTTAAGCATTTGTGCATGCCTCCATGTGTAGATTATTTAGATGCCATCTAAGTGGTTTTTCGGGCTTGCTTTGCATGATTTAGGACTGTTTTGATTCACTTTGGTCATTTGTTTTATGTGTCACATGATCATGGTTTAAGTCGTTGGGCTAATTCCAAGCTTTTATGCATGCTTTGCTTGTTTTGATTAGTTGGTTTGGCACCTCTTTTTCATGATTTTCAGAGCTTATATTGCTTGCCATATGCCCATGTTTAGCCTCTTTTAAGTGTGCTTAGAAGTTGCTTCTTTATGCCTAAGTGATGGACCATGTTTGCATGCATGATTGTATGTTTAGATACTTGGTTCATGACATGTTGTTGCATGCTTGAATGGTGTTGCATTTGGCAAGCATTTCTTGCTAAGTTGTCTAACATGTTATATGTCTTGCATGGGTGCATGTTGACATTACACTTTGCATGCTTGTTAGTTGCATCCTTGCATGTTCATTTGCATTGCCATGTTGCATGTTTAGATCACATGTCTAGGTTGCATCGCATTGACATGCATGCTTAGCCTCTTGAATTGAGTATAATAGAGGTTGAGCTCCTTGTTTGTTTATGTGCATCTCGTTTGAAATCAAAGTGCATACTTGGTTTCTTGGGCCATCACGCATTGAAATGCGCGATTGGTGGTCCGAGAACCAAGAACCATGTCCCTTTGAGTCATAAACATGATAAGGGATGTGTTGGTGCACACATTTGCTTGGAATGCATTACTATGCCTTGTTTTTCCCTCTGCTGCTGTCAAAACAGGATTCTGCAGGAAGACTTGGCCGGCTGGCCATCTTTACTGCCGGCCGGCCATCTTTAGTGCCGACCAACAATTGGTGGCCGGTGATCATTTCCAGTGGCCGGTGATCATTCCATTTGGCCGATGACCATTCATCTTGGCCGATGGCATCCCACAGGGTTCATGTAGTGCATCTTGGGATCCGTGCAATGATCAGAGAAGGAAAATAGTGTGGACAGAGGCAACTTGTGCATGGCAGTGGACTTCTGAGCGGCGCCGAGCACGCATTGCATTGGGCCCTCTTCCCGAGGCTGTTTACTGTTTTATTAGATTAGTTAATTGGCTTAACTGGTTTAATTTGTCTGTAATAATTAATTAGCTTGTGGGTTAATTAATTGTATTATTCTTTCGGTCTCTCCGAGCGAGGGCAAATTTGTAATAAGTGTGGGTGTGTGTGTGCATGTCTTCCAACCCCCACTTATTTCTCCCTTTTACTTACCTGCTTTGATGGTTAGTATTAGGGCATATTTAATTTAGCATACCTTATGCTATGCATGCGTGCATCATTCATCAGTATTGCATGCACCGGGCTCGGCACATCATGCTAACTGCATAAGTATTTCAAATCTAACTTGAATACGTGCATCAAATGGTTGCATTTCACATGCCATCCTAAGATTAGCCGAGCCTATCCTAATTGCATTCTGTGTGCGTTGCATTAGGCACTTAACATGGACTTGGATCATGCATTGATTGCTAACAAGTTCTTTGTTTTGGCTTGGAGTACACTGTAAGTATTTTGTGCTTTAGCATCTCGCACGAGTGTGAATGTTAACATGACAGCATGCTTACCATGTGGCTAGATGCTTATGTGATATGAACTGCCTGAATGCCTGTGGGTGAAGGTTGGATTATTTGATTTGGGACAACTTGTTGAAATTCGTGTTTTAGCCTACTTGCGAGTAGCAAAATTCAAACCATTTTCTAAACGAAACGGATATGCAATGCTTTGTTCCAAATTAGGCGATCTAGTCTATACTTGTTTTGTTGTGCGCATCACATAGTAATTCTAGCTAATTAACCGGAATAAGAACACATAATGTTTTCAAAATTGGATATCATGGTTAGTAGAGGCCGATCTTCGGATCGGGCGAGAGGGGGTGCTCATACTTGACCTTCCCCAATCGTACCCAAGTTCCCGAGCCGAGGAAACTTTGGTGATGACGAACACGTGGCCTTAGGCAAACGAGTCAGGGTTTCCTAAATTCCCCCATTAAAAAATATTTAGGTGGCGACTCTGTATCTGGTAAAGTAGTCCATGTTTGGCACTTCTTTTCTAAAAATCTGTTTTCTCAAAACGATTTGCCGGATTTGGACTCTTTGGTTCAGACTAAGAACCATGACATAAAAGGGAGTCCGAACTGTGGTGGCATAAAGCCTGAGGGCGCGTCCACAGTTTCTGGCGACTCTGCTAGGGAGTTTAGAGAGTTTGACTCGAACTCGTGATATCTTGTTTTGACTACACTTATGAGTTTCTTTGCATTGCATGTGCATTGGTGCGCCTAGGACACCGTGTTGGCCATCTGCTATTCCTGAGCGGTTTGCCGGAGGCTTGACTTTGTCAAAGCATGCCATAAGGCTGACCGGTTGCGAGCTCTGCCAGTATGGGAACACAAACCCCGGTTTTACCGGGGCACCCCTTTCGACCATTCGACCTAGTGCATATTCGAAATCCATAGTGACCATTCCAAACTAGGACAGGTTGCTTACCCGATATAGGTTGTTTGAAACCGCTGCGTGTGTAGTGAAACCCTAGCTCCTGACAAAATAGGACAGGGAAACCCTACCCCAACATAGGGGTGTTTTGGCTTTTTTACTTGCTATGTGCTTTTAGAGTGTATCTCTACAGGAACGTACATATCAGTCTGTGAATTTGAGCATCAAACCTGCGGGCATCAATATCAGTGTTTTTGAGAAACAGTTATATCTGCGGGTATCTGATTCAGTGTTTTGGGGCAGTGATTTTTGGGAACAGTGATCAGTATTAGAGTACCGCTGTTCAGCTATGCCTGTGTTTGTTCCGTTTGGGCTGAAATGCTACAAGTCTTCTCTTTCAGTTCAGAGAATCAAGTACATAATAGCCAGTGCTTTCCCTCACTGAGGCAAGGCAGATATCTGATCCGTTAGTCACTGTTCAAAGATCAGCGGACTTATCATGACACAGAATTCAGAGGAAATCGTGGTTATGATAGCCGCGTTAGATCAAGGAATCCCCCTGCAAAGTGAGACCAATGTTGATGTGCCGCATCTACCTAGGTCGCCTGCCGCGCGCCCGATTTGGGAACCCCAGTTGTATCAGGCTCGTGAGCCCACTACGTTCGAATTGATGGGGATGATTGGTGACCTCTAGAGGTCTGTGGCAGATCTCGCTTACGAAATATCGGCTTTGCCATCAGCTGCACCATATGCCGCGAATTTTATACCGCAAGAACCTCCCCTATTGGAACGAATTGTGATCGAGCTCAGCCAACCTGAGGTTGTCTCGAGTTATAGTAATGATGTGTCAACATCAACCCAAGCCCTCGATCAGGCTGAGGCCAGAGGTAAGAACAAAATGAAGGCAGATGCTGATCCCATTGAACAACTGCTGTGGGCAGTCGAGGCTTTGAAAGCCGGGGGAATGAGTAAGCAACAGGTATTCGCAGTCACGGCCAAGACTGTGGATGATGTTTTCCCCACTCCAACTAAAGGCAGTTCAAGCCAGGCAAAAAATCGGGATGGGACCCGTCATGCCAGAACAGTCCCTTCCACTCCCAACTCTGCACCTGGGAAAGATCAGAAAGCCAAGGCAGTGCCTACCGACCCTTTCGCTAGTGCGTCTAGAAAAAATTCTCAAACTTCAAAGTATCTGCCCCGAGGGCGTAGAGTCTTCCACGCTCTCTACATGCCTTTGTCTAGGGCACTCCAGAACCTTGCCGAAAGGGGGCACCTTAAACCCCTCGAGCCTAGGCCTCTCCCGAAGAATCTCCCTCCCACACATGATGCCGCTTTGTACTGTGCGTACCACCAGCAAACTGGTCATGCTACCGATAACTATTTTTGCCTTCGCCATGAAGTGCAAGATTTGATCGACAATGAGGTTATCCTCCCACCCACCTCAGCGAAGTCTGTCACTGCTGGCTTGTTGGATTTTGACGATACCGTGAGTATGTGATCGGGGAGTAAACCACCTGCGGGCGACCCTTGGTGTATTTTGGATGTGGCGCCTGGCACGCATTTTTGAGCATCTGCGAATGCTAGTTTTGTAACTTCTGGCTTGGGTGTCGAGTCAGTCTTTTTGTTTTGTTTTGAGTCTGTCTCATCGTATTGAGTCAGTCTTTTTTGCTTAAGGGTCTGTCTTGTTGTAGCGAATCAGTCCCCTTGTATAGAAGGTGATTCCGGGGTTGTTGCCTTGAACACCGTTGTTGTCTTCTTTTGAGTCTGTCTCTGCTGTGGAGCCTGTTGCAAACAGGAAATCTGAATGAAACAGCTGCGGCTATCATGTTTCCGTGCTTATTGCTACCTTGAGCTAGTTGTGCCAGAGGACTTGAATGAAATGGTGGAGCATCTCACTTACTCTTCTGTGCTCTAAACCTATTGCATTGACTTAAGTTTTTCAAAACTGTTTTTGAACACTGTGGTGATGAAAACGAAGAGGAAGGAATTCCTCGGGTTTTCCAAAACTTTGATCAATTTGAGAGAAAATGAGGCATGCTAAGCCTTTAATGAATGGAATCATGCTTGTTAGCGTGAGTACTAAGAAGGACCCTGGCTTGATCCAGATTGGTTCCACACTATCTTCAGCGCGAGCGATTTGTCGCTTTCGTAAAAACTTTCGAAAACAAAATGTTTTGCGCAGTCCTGTGAAGACCTGTGTGGAATCACTCTTGAGATTGTGCAGCCTAGGATCGCTCTTAGCCTCAAGATTCAATCCATTTGTTTCCAAACCGTGAACACATTCAGAACGTTCAACGATCAATTATCAAGAGAGGCCTGTGTGGCCAGAATTGAAGCAGCCCTCGAACAAGAGACATCAAAGTCAGATCAAGAAGATCAGATCTCGCCATAAGAAGCTTGTGAAGCTAGAACAGAAGCACCCCTTAAACTAGGGGCAAAATGTCTGATGTACTCGAAGAGCCGAAGATGAATCTTTTTGCAAATCAATAACAACAGCCACTCTCCTGGATATGGATGGCTTCAAAACCCTAAAACCATTTGGCATGGACTTGTTACACTTTTACCCTTTGAGAGGCTCGCTGGACCGAAAATCCGGAAGGGCGACCCAGGCAAAAGTTAGAGCAAAAAAAATATATACCAAAAGAAAAAAAAGAATACAAAGAAAAGATGAAAAATAAAAAATAAAAAAGAAAAAGGAAGAAAAGAATTGAAAAGAAAAGAAGAAAGACAGAAGCTTGCAAGGTTGAAAACCTGCAACGGGCACCTTGGCAAAAGTTAGAGCCTAAAAAAAGTGAAGGTTAAAATACCCGAGTGTACCTTAACCAGAACTACGTAAGGCTTGATTCCCATGTTTGGGATACGTAGGCAACTTCACTCTGAAGTCCAGCCCCCAACGCTTTCATAGCGACTCTGTCCATGTAATGGTTTTGATCATTCTTTCCTTCTCTGAATCCGATAGTTCGGTTGTGACACCAGAACTACGTAAGGCTTGATTCCCATGTTTGGGATACGTAGGCAACTTCATCCTGAAGTCCAGCCACCAACGCTCTCAAAGTGACTGTGTCCATATATTGGTTCTGACCATCTTCATCGTCTCCGTGTCCGAGAGTTCGTTCGTGATCATCACTACTAAGGACTGTTCACAAAATGCTGCGGCATCGTCCAGACAAGGGGCAACTTTCCGTTGCCACGAGTCGCAATTCAAACCAGGGGCAACTTTCCGTTGCCGTGCAGCTCTTTCAAGCAAGGGGCAATTTTCTATTGCCTCCGATCCGAGGTTGCGCATCTCAAGAGTAAGTTCCGTGCTCGTTGAGCATTGACCGTTTGCAAAAATAGTTTTTGAGAATTTTTACTGAGTTTGACTATTTTCTCGAAAATTATTCCATCTTTTCCAAAACTGGACCATTTTCTTGGACCCAAAAAGGGAAAATTTTCAGTGCTCATAGCCTAACTCGCATGATTTTCAAATCAAAAATGGAACAAGTATGTTAATCTAACTCTCATATTGATCAAAATTGTTTTAGTAGAAAACCAAAACAAAAAATGGTCAAAATGATGAACTAGGGGCACAGTTGAGTCAGGCTCCCTGTCTTTCCCCTGATCGTCGACATACTTACCAGAAGGGCACTCTACTTGCCAGAAGAGGGCACAACTGAAGCTGTCAGTAAAGGGCTGAAAGCTCTCAGCAACCTCCAAGCAACGAGGTATCAAGCCAAGTGCGAAGCACAAATTGGAATGGATCAAGATACTCCGTTCGGAACATCGACTAGACACCCCGGGAGGAAATAGCCGTGAGCTAACAGTGTTGGGCCCGAACCCGCTACCTCTTGTTTATCCACCGACCATATCTGGGGAGGGATGAAAAATGAGAGATTAAAGAATAGAGAGATCTGCGATGAGAGAAAAGTGAGTAGAAGGGTTTGAGAAAAAAAAACCGAGCCTGAGGGCCGAGTGATGTGAGAATCGCAAATGAGAAAAGGTGGGAAATAATGCCCGAAGGAACTAGCTCCTCGTGATTTAAGGTTTCTCATTTTTTGTAAACACGTCAGTATGTCGTGTTTTTTGTTTTGTTTACCTCAACTTTTGTTTTGCGTCTGTTTCGAGCGTGCCTCGTTGTGTTTAGGTAGTCTACCTTTTTGCTTTTGCTGTTGAGTCTTTTTCACTGTGTTCGGTTGTGGGCTCAATACCCCGGTTTGGAAGGAAAAAAAAGAAAAAAGAAAAAAAAAACCCTTTTCAGTTTCAAAAAAAAAAAAATTAATCGTTTTGTGTGCTCAGAGTGCTGTGCCATTTTCCACGTTTGTGCAAAACGTGATCTAGTTCTTTCATAAAACCGCAGGGGTTCAACCCGGGACACTTGGAAATAGTGAGCATGAGGATTCCGGATTGCATCTGAGTGCGTTTCAGCTCCAGCAGCTTCCACCTTTGTATTCCGTCTTTTCAGATTGGACTGTTTGTTCAGGATTCGCCATGCGCAGAATGAACTAAGAATACTGTGTTATGGGCTTTGAGTTCAGAATGAGCAGTGTTCAGAACAAACGGTACGTTGTATCAACTGTGTGTATGGGCCGTGTGTAAATAAACAGAATATTGTGCTATGAGCTGTGTGTTCAGAATGAGTAGTGGTTTGTTTGAGTTGTTTTGCCGTTGGTCGGTTCATTACTTGGTTATTGCAATACAAATGTTTGACTTTCAGACAGGAGATCAATTCCATCTACATTGTGATGTGATGTGATGTGATGTGATGTAATGCAATGCGAAGCATGAAAATGTACTAAAAGGTAACACTTTTTCAGATAAAAAGCTTTGTCTCATTTCATCATCTTTTTCAAGTACAAAGTTTCGGAGAAAACAAAACTTGCCTGGGGCAGTACAAGGTACTCTAGCTACCAGCAAAAACAGGAAAAGTAAAAAGAAAAAGTACAAATCAAAAAAGAAGAAAAGCAGTAAAAATCTGGATCGATGTCGAGTAGCCTCAGGCCTAAGGGTCCGTCCTCGTCCTCTTCCTGGACAAAGGTCCAGGAGCATCGTCATCAGCATCATCATCTGAGCCTGAATCAGTGCCATCTCCGATCTCCTCCTCAAATGACTCTGCCTCCTCCTCCACCTCGGACTCATCGTCGTCAGGGACTGGCACCTGTGAGCTACTCCCAATGTGAGTGCGCCCTGCTTTGGTGCGGGGGTGTACTCTGCCGTCTCGAGTGGGAGCAGAAGGGCCAGCTGAAGTACCTTCTACAGTAGGGAGCTGGAAGGGAGGCTAAAAAGTACAAATGGCAAGCGCATCAGTATCGGTGCAGAATGCAGTATATGAATACAGTGTGTGAATACTGTGAGCAGTGTATCAGTGCAGAATGCAGTGTAGGAGTATAGTGTGTGAATACTGTGAGCAGTGTATCGGTGCAGAATGTAGTGACTGAGTGCAGTGCATGAATGCCGTGAGTGATGTTGTGAACAGTCTGTGTGCTACAGTGTGTCAGACGCCGTGATGGCCGTGTATCAAGTGTCGAGTTGTGCATCAGATTATGTGAAACAGTTTATATATGGTTTGAGACCGTCGTCAGAAGAACATACCAGAATACTGTAAATAGCCAGGAGGTCGAGGCTCCGCTGAAGCATCCCCATCACCGAAGCAGTCAACTCCAGCGACTGGCGAGTATACTCAGAGGAAGCCTGCAAAAGTGCTAGAAGTCTCAGTATTCTGCGGAATATCAAATAAATTGAAATGAAATGACTGTGCAGAATGCAAAATGCAGTAGTACATACTGGAGGTAAGCACTAGAACCCGACTAACTCATGATCAGTCGGAGGGGGAGCAATAGGAATCTGGTAAGTTGCCCCACCCCGCCCTCTGCATGTCATCGTCGTGGGCAGTGCTGGCCAACTAACCCCCCGACCCTCCGAGCTCCGCTCCTGCCACGGACTGGAGCTGTCCTCGATGTCCCCGCCCCTGCACCCGCTCCAGCTACCGGCGCCGCAGGCCTCTCTCTCTCAACTCGACGACCACTGCTCAAGGGCCGCATGATGTAAGTCCGGACGTACTCTGAGTAGTCGCCCTCGCCCCTGAAGCCCTCCGCGTCCCAGCCGATCATGTAGTCGGCCATCTCCTTGGGAGTGAACCTCTCTGTCTCCCTCATGTGTGTAGGAGGCGGACCCGAAACTATCTGCTCCGGTAAACCTAAGGTCTGGCGCAAGAAACGCTCACCCAGGTACCAAGCCCGACAGACCGGGCCCTCCAGCAAAATCCTAAAACGTGTAGTCTTATCTACACCAGCAAATCGATCTCGAATCATCGCAGACAATGGAGCCTAAGGCTGCCAGGTGATTTGTAAATGACATGCAGTTTGTTATCTACTGTCATTGAAAATACAGTGTAAAGCGAAGCTTAAACAAACTCTAAAAGTTGAACATACCTCTGCGGGAGTGATGGTGTCGAAGTAGCGGCGGAAGAAGATAAAAGTCTCCCGCGGTCTCCGCACACACCTCACGTCGAAGCGTCGAGAGAATGGAACACCGAGAGGGGTCTCCACATCAGGCACTAGCGTGAGTCTCGGAAAGTAGGCGTAGACCCATAACTGCAGAGTAAATATCAGTATGCTTATCAGATAAAGCAGAATACAAAATAAAGCAGAAATTACAGAACCGTGTATTGTGCAGTATACAGTCAGCGTGAAGCAGACCATAGAATGTACGGTGTGTGCAGTATACAGTCAATGTAAAACAGAGTATATGTGTGCCGTGTGTGCAGTATACAGTCAGCATGAAGCAGACCGTAGTGTGTGCAGTGTACAGAGTACAGAAAATGTAAAGCAGAAATGTAAAAGAGGAAGAAGATGTACCTCCCAAGCCCGCCAGTAACCTCCGAGCAACTGCCCGCTGCAATGGGAGGCTGAGCTCATGTATCCATATAGAGTGGCTAGGGCAGCGCCACCCCAGTCGAAGCGCAGAATCCGCATGACGTCCACCAGTGCGTTCAACAAGCAGAGGAACACGGTGTTCGCCCGGTCGGCGAAGATAATAGTCCCCAGCAGAAACATTAGGAAGCCACGGGCGTACTGCTCCACCTCCTCCTGAGCCATCGGTGCCCCCTCGCCCAAGCCTGGCTGAGTCTGGAAGCGGCTCTCGAACCATGAGTATCTGACAAAGCCGGGGCGTGCAAGAGGCGGCATCTCGCCGAGTAAGTAAACCTGAGCAGCCTGCTACTCATCCATGTCAGTGTCGAAGGGGATCGGATCACCCCCTACCCCGATGCCGGTGAGCATCGAGAAATCATAGGGAGTCATCGTCATGTCTCCCGCGACAGAGAAGTGGAAGGACTCAGTGGTATCCCACCACCTCTCCACTAGGGCGGCAAGGAGAGGCCTGCTGGCAGTTAGGCGCGAGAGTCCTCTGCAGAAGGCGCCGAAGTCGGCCTGGTCCACGATGTGGCGGACTGCATCCGGTAACTCCATGTACCAATCTCTGGTGACAACATTCTCATACCCCCAGAAGGCATGAGAATCTCCATGTATTTAAAAGCAAACAGTTGTGAAAAAATACTCAACATATAGTTTGAAGAACAGTCAAAATGGATACAGATATAGCATGTGTGCACGTTTTTCAAGATTCAAACAAACATCGGGTGCCAGTGTGCTCGTAGTGAAATACAGCATGTGATGTGTCAATGTGTTTGAGTGGTTCGGAGCAAATACAGTGTGTGCGCATGTTCCAATTCAAACAGATATCAAGTGCATGTGTGTTCACAGTCAACTACAGCATACAGTATATCAGTGTATCCGGTTTAAGCAGTTAAAGAACAGAATCAACTATGGCAGTTAAGCGTTCTACATTGTAGAAAATGAAACGGGAAAGAATATACCTCAGAAGCGCCGTATGATAAGTGTGACTCCGGCTCGCGTAGGAGAAGCTCTGGAGCCACCATCCTCTCGAAACTCCGGAACTGGCGAAGTCCATCGGGGGGCAGTATGTGAATCGCCAACCGGTAGGTCGCCGGGTCGAATGGGCGGACGCTCAAAGGCAAGAGCTCGGCGTAGGGATCCATCTCGTGCTCCGGAGGAGTCCCGCCCTGTGGAAGGTCGTCCGCTATCTCAGAGAGGGTGTGAAAATGGCCGGAAGAGGGAAAACCGGACGAAAATGTGAAAAGTCAACAGAAAGTCAACCCTAGGAGGGTGGAAAATGGCCGGAAAAGCTGGGAAATGGAAGAGGTGCGGAAACCAAGAGAAACTCGAGAGGAACAAACCCTAAAAGGTGGAAATCGTAAAAGAAACACCGAAACGAAGAAATGTTCGGTTCAAAACGTTCGAAACGCGAAGGTGTTCGCGAATCAAACGACGAAACGGGCGCGAAAACACAAGAAAACGGGAGAATGAAGGGGGGAAAATACCCTAGGGAGAGAAAGGAAGAAATTTCGGCCAAGGGAAAGTGAAAGAAATAGGGCTTGAGGCCCTATTTTATAAGACCCAAGGCCAAAAGACCAAACTGCCCCGATTCAGGCATGTTTGGCCGGTCGGCCACACTTTTGGCCGGTCGGCCAAATATTTGGCCGGTGAAATGTTTTTGTGGCCGGTGGACAGCCGGCGACCTTTCATGATGGCCGGTGACCTTTCATGATGGCCAGTGAGCCTCCTACAACCTTGTTTGGGTCAGATATGTGGTTTGGGGCCTCCATTTCTCAAGATAGTGCAAGACAGTGCATTTCTAAAGCTCAACCGGACTCCGTTTTGACCTTGGACTGTGTTTTCTGTGCGAAGCACTTGAGTACGTGCGTGGCGTATCCTTTTTGTATCCTTTTGTCTCTTGAGAGATTCAAAAGTTGACCTGCATGCATCTGTTACAACGTTTTGTCGTGAAACGCACGTTAGTTATACGCCATCGCACTTGCACCGTTATGCACACATCTCGCATTGTCATGCGCATGCCATACTTGCGTTAGTATGCACATTCTTATGCAGCATTGTCATGCACACTTCACATGCATCGTCATGCATTTCAAGGAACGTGCGCTGTAACACACATTTTGAGTTTAGTGTGCATTGTCGTGCATTTCAATACATGCATTGTCATGCATTTCAAAAACCACGCGTTGTAACACGCACATTTGAGTTTAGCTCGCATTGTCATGCATTTCAACATTTGCATTGTCATGCATCTCGAAAGCCACGCATTGTCGCGCACTTCAAAATCATGCATCATCATGCATTTGCACTTCAAAAAAAGTGAAAAGAAAGAAAGAAAACTACAAAAACAACATGCATCATTTGCATAACAAAAACGCATTATCGTGCATTTTCCTTTTCAGCGCATATGTCATGCACCATTGCAAATAATGCATATGTCATGCATCATTGTAAATAGCGCATATGTCATGTATCATTGTAAATAGTGCATATTGTATATATTACATTATAGCTTGCATGCATTCATTGCATCACCCCCCATTATGGCTTGCGCCTTTCCATGTTGAGCTTAGTCTGGTATGTGCCCATATTTTTTACGTTAAAACACAGTTCTACATGTGTACGCGCCTATTCCACGCTGGTATGTTGGTTTGAGGGTTGCGACACCTTTTCTGTGTTAGACGCGGTTCGTTTGTGTACATGCCTTTCCTAGGCAAGATTTGGTTTGGCCCGCGTGCCTTATCCATTGTATCCCATTGTAAATAGTGCATATTGTATATATTGCATTATAGCTTGCTTGCATTCATTGCATCACCCCCATTATGGCTTGCGCCTTTCCATGTTGAGCTTGGTCTGGTATGTGTCCATACTTTTCACGTTAAAACACAGTTCTGCATGTGTACGCGCCTATTCCACGCTGGTATGTTGGTTTGAGGGTTGCGGCACCTTTCCTGTATTAGATGCGGTTCGTTTGTGTACATGCCTTTCCTAGGCAAGATTTGGTTTGGCCCGCGTGCCTTATCCATTGTATCCCATTCCATCCATTGCATATTGTATATATTGCATTATAGCTTGCATGCATTCACTGCATCACCTCCATTATGGCTTGCGCCTCTCCATGTTGAGCTTGGTCTGGTATGTGCCCATACTTTTCACGTTAAAACACAGTTCTGCATGTGTACGCGCCTATTCCATGTTGAGCTTTGGTTGAGGGTTGCGGCACCTTTTTTGTGTTAGACGCAGTACGTTTGTGTACGTGCCTTTCCTGGGCAAGATTTGGTTTAGCTGCATGCCATATCCATTGTATATATTACATTGTAATGTAATTTTTGCATCCAGCATTAGGATCATGTTCTTTCGTTAGCGGGTCATTCCCCACTTATGTCATTCCACCCAATTACTTGTCCTTGTGTCCGTCTACATCACTCATAGTTCTGCATGTGTACGCGCTTATTCCATGTTGAACTTGGTTTGAGGGTTGCGGCACCTTTTCTATGGTAGACAGACTTTGCACCTCCATCAATCTATTTGACATTTGTGTGGTTTTGAACCGCTCATCATTGGATCATGATTCGATTGCATTGCATATCGTTTGCATTGTTTATACATAGTTTTATTTTGCATTGTTTTTTACATTTGTTTTGTAATTTTGCATATCATTTGCATTACATTAGATTCAATTCCACATCATCGCACTGTTTATGCACCCCTTGGTCTAAGGAGACCTTAAATCCTACATTCGCGTTGTCGCGCACTTCTCGCTTTCATTGTCATGCATGTTGCTAACGATATTGTACCTGTTGAGTTTTCTTTCTCTTTCAGGCACGATATTGTATGTACGGTTCATTTGAAGCTGGTGCGACTAGACGAGCCGCACAGGTATTGTATCCTCTGAGTGAGACGTATCGAGAATTACATAATTCTCTTACATCCTTTCTGCATTGTAATGTAGTTGGATTTGTGTTTGATTGCTTAAAACTGTCGCATGTTATGCTTCGTTACAGCTTTCTTTGCATGATCATAAGTTATGCTCGGCTTCTTGCATTGTCAGTTGCATTTTCCCCCTGCCTTCGGGCGCATATCTTGTTTGTCTTGCATGCTTTGTCTAAGTCTTCGGCCTTGTCAAAAATGGGTCGTCTCTGGGCTTTGACATTCACTCCCGTCATTGTTATGACTTTCAAGTTCTGTCAAAAAGGGGCAGCTGTAGACACCCCATTTTTGACCGTCCTCAAGACTTGGACGTCACCGCTTGAACACTCGGTGATCATCCATGTTTGTGTTCGCCTTGAGTTCCCGGAGGTCTCGGCTACGCGCCTTGCCTCAGAATCTCTCGACTCGACTGTTTTGTGTCTGGTTTTGCACCAAACACTTGTGTTTTGCCTTTGAGGGGTAGGGAATGACTTGTTGGCCATCCCCACACATCACCGGCCATGGCTTGAGGCCACCGGCCATTGGTTTGTTTCCACCGGCCAAATGTTTGGCCGACCGGCACTCTTTGTGGCCGGCCGACCATCTATTTTGGTCAAATTGCATTTTTAGCTGGCCGACCACTGTTCATCTGCTTTTGCAGATATTTTTATGCCAGCTGTGCTAGCTAGCATACACTTTGCTCCCCTCCATACAAGTGTATGGAGGGATCTCCCTCTTGACTAGCTTGTTTGGAAAGATTTACAAGAGGGATTGTCTATAAGAGGGAGCCTCCTCTCCCTCCTTTGGGGTTGAACAATTTGTCAGAGCTTTGAGTTTTAGGGTTAGGGTTTGTTCATACTCTATCTCTATATCTCTCCCTCTCTTGAGTGTTTTGTGTGTGTTTAGTCTTAGTTTTACACACAAACACCCACCATTACACCATACCTTAGTTGCTGAGGCATAAGGGGCTTGTTCTTGGAGGTTTTGGACTGGTTTGAACCTAAGGAAGCTGCTGGTCTTCCATTTTTGAAGAGGGTCAACAAGGGTAAGAACTTATTCCCTTTTTACCCCATTTTTGCATAGCTTTTTAGCCTATCTTGCAACTGTTTTTAGACTTTGTATATAACTAATAAAAGTCTTGTTTTTCATTGCTTTAAATAGTTTCTCAAGGGTGTTTTGAGCTTTGAGGTTGTTTGACCCCTCTTAGGGCTTATTTGGCCCCACTTTTGTGCTATTTTGGTGAGCTCCGGGACCACCTTGTTTGGGCCTCCTCACCACTGAAATCTTGAGGGATTTCAGCGGTGAGGATAAGATTTCAGTGGTGAGGATGGTGCCTTGAGGTCCTAAGAAGGAGAGGGCCACCCCCTCTCCTTGTTGTCTTTGAAAAGGGCCATTTAAGCCTCATGTGTGAGCATCTTGTCTAAGTGTATGATGGCCATGCTTTAGCTATTTTTTGTGCTTATTATGTCATAATATAGCTCTGTTTTTACTTGGTTTAGACACACTATGCTTGTTTAGCATACATGTCTTGTAATGCCATCATTTGCCTTAACATGTACTTAGCATGTAGATTACCATGCTTGCTTGTTTTGGCCAAGCTTTGTGAAGCTTTTAGGCTTGTTTTGCCATGTTTAAGGTCTGATGTAGGCTGTCTTAGCCATGTTTGCCATGCTTTGTTTAGCCTCTTTGCATTCTTGGCTTGTAAGCCTCAAGTGTATGCACCATGAGCATGCATTACTTGCATCATTTTCAGTGGTTTAGCACCACTTATCATGTCATTTCAGTCCACTTAACATGCTTGCATGCTTGCACTTAATGCTTCTTTGATGCTTCAAGAGGTTGTGTTGCATGCTCCATGTTTAAGCATTTGTGCACGCCTCCATGTGTAGATTATTTAGATGTCATCTAAGTGGTTTTTAGGGCTTGCTTTTGCATGATTTAGGACTGTTTTGATTCACTTTGGTCATTTGTTTTATATGTCACATGATCATGGTTGAAGTCGTTGGGCTAATTCCAAGCTTTTATGCATGCTTTGCTTGTTTTGATTAGTTGGTTTGGCACCTCTTTTTCATGATTTTCAGAGCTTATATTGCTTGCCATATGCCCATGTTTAGCCTCTTTTAAGTGTGCTTAGAAGTTGCTTCTTTATGCCTAAGTGATGGACCATGTTTGCATGCATGATTGTATGTTTAGATACTTGGTTCATGACATGTTGTTGCATGCTTGAATGGTGTTGCATTTGGCAAGCATTTCTTGCTAAGTTGTCTAACATGTTATATGCCTTGCATGTGTGCATGTTGACATTACACTTTGTATGCTTGTTAGTTGCATCCTTGCATGTTCATTTGCATTGCCATGTTGCATGTTTAGATCACATGTCTAGGTTGCATCGCATTGACATGCATGCTTAGCCTCTTGAATTGAGTATGATAGAGGTTGAGCTCCTTGTTTGTTTATGTGCATCTCGTTTGAAATCAAAGTGCATACTTGGTTTCTTGGGCTATCACGCATTGAAATGCGCGATTGGTGGTCCGAGAACCAAGAACCATGTCCCTTTGAGTCATAAACATGATAAGGGATGTGTTGGTGCACACATTTGCTTGGAATGCATTGCTATGCCTTGTTTTGCCTTCTGTTGCTGTCAAAACAGGATTCTGCAAGAAGACTTGGCTGGCCGGCCATCTTTAGTGCCGACCGACCAACAATTGGTGGCCGGTGATCATTTCAAGTGGCCGGTGATCATTCCATTTGGCCGGTGACCATTTATCTTGGCCGGTGGCATCCCACAGGGTTCATGTAGTGCATCTTGGGATCCGTGCAATGATCAGAGAAGGAAAACAGTGTGGACAGAGGCAACTTGTGCATGGCAGTGGACTTCTGAGCGGAGCCGAGCACGCATTGCATTGGGCCCTCTTCCCGAGGCTGTTTACTATTTTATTAGATTAGTTAATTGGCTTAACTAGTTTAATTTGTCTGTAATAATTAATTAGCTTGTGGGTTAGTTAATTGTATTATTCTTTCGGTCCCTCCGAGCAAGGGCAAATTTGTAATAAGTGTGGGTGCGTGTGTGCATGTCTTCCAACCCCCACTTCTTTCTCCCTTTTACTTACCTGCTTTGATGGTTAGTATTAGGGCATATTTAATTTAGCATACCTTATACTATGCATGCGTGCATCATTCATCAGTATTGCATGCACTGGGCTCGGCGCATCATGCTAACTGCATAAGTATTTCAAATCTAACTTGAATACGTGCATCAAATGGTTGCATTTCACATGCCATCCTAGGATTAGCCGATCCTATCCTAATTGCATTTTGTGTGCGTTGCATTGGGCACTTAACATGGACTTGGATCATGCATTGATTGCTAACAAGTTCTTTGTTTTGGCTTGGAGTACACTATAAGTATTTTGTGCTTTAGCATCTCACACGAGTGTGAATGTTAACATGACAGCATGCTTACCATGTGGCTAGATGCTTATGTGATATGAACTGCCTGAATGTCTGTGGGTGAATGTTAGATTGTTTGAGTTGGGACAACTCGTTGAAATCCGTGTTTTAGCCTACTTGCGAGTAGCAAAATTCAAACCATTTTCTAAACGAAACGGATATGCAATGCTTTGTTCCAAATTAGGCGATCTAGTCTATACTTGTTTTACTGTGCACATCATATAGTAATTCTAGCTAATTAACCGCAATAAGAACACATAACGTTTTCAAAATTGGATATCATGGTTAGTAGAGGCCGATCTTCGGATCGGGCGAGAGGGGGTGCTCATAGTTGACCTTCCCCAATCGTACCCAAGTTCCCAAGCCGAGGAAACTTTGGTGATGACGGACACGTGGCCTTAGGCAAACGAGTCAGGGTTTCCTAAATTCCCCCATTAAAAAATATTTAGGTGGCGACTCTGTATCTGGCAAAGTCTATGTTTGGCACTTCTTTTCTAAAAATCTGTTTTCTCAAAACAATTTGCCGGATTTGGACTCTTTGGTTCAAACTAAGAACCATGACACAAAAGGGAGTCCGAACTGTGGTGGCATAAAGCCCGAGGGCGCGTCCACAACAACGGGGTTGTATCTCGGGAAGAATTAGAAGTATTCGAGGAGCCCGTATTTTGCTTCTTTGAAAACTTCTTCTTTGAAAAGAAGCCCTGCCTTTTACTACCCTTCCAGTCAATTGTCGGTTTAGTTTGTCTAGCTATATTAGCTTCTGATATTATGGCCCTGTCTAGTACCCCAATGTAGGTTTCCAGCTTCAAGACATTCACCCTCTCTAGAATGTCGCTTCGAAGCCCGCCTTCAAAATGTCTCCCCTTCTTATAGTCTGTATCAATCACGTGTGGCGCAAACCTGGCCAATTCAGTGAATTTGGCCTCATACTCGGCTACAGTCATACTGTCTTGCTTCAGTTCCATGAATTCTGCCACCTTCCTATCCCGGACACACTGTGGGAAGTACTTGTCATAGAAAATTTTCAAAAATTTTGCCCAATCAACATCTTTGTAATTCTCACGCATTAACATCCACCATCTTCTTGCTTCGTCTTCTAGCATAAAAATGGCTAGAAGCACTTTATGTGTCTCCGAACACAGGAACACTTCAAACACTTTTCGATGCCGAGGACCCAAGCTTCAGCTGTCAAAGGATCTTATCTACCATGGAACTGTGGTGGTTTCATTTTCTTGAACTCTTTAGTGAGAGCTATGGTCCGATCATCATTCTGATTATCTGGCACAGGAGGTGCCGGAGGTGGAGGTGGAGGTGGAGGTGGAGGTGGAGGTGGAGGATGTGGCTGCTGCCACTGTTGTTGCCATTCCTGTTGTTGCCTCAATGTCTCTGCCATTTCCTAAATCAGTCTTTCCATTCTATCTAGTCTGGCAGTAGAAGATTCCTCTATCTCATCACCTCTTGTTCTCACCATCTGATTAAACTTGCATTATACTTTATACAAAAGATACACAGGTATGCATATACTAAAGAGCATACATAATCAAATGATTTGAAATGCAAGTAGTTGTTCACATTTAACAGTTAAGTGTATTCTTGATGCTTTCAGATTCATACTTATCACATGAATGCATCCTAGATCTTTTCTAGACGCTTATTGCGCTTTTGGACAAATGTGTGAGTTATTAACTCGTGCTCTGATACCACTCTGTTACGATCCGAACCCGCCCCTATGGGTTAAGGCCATAACTGGCCAGTAATCAAGAGATTACTTACGGCCTCAAACCAATTAAAACAAAACTCATCAGAGTAAAGGGGCCAAACGGAAGCAAATTTAAAGCTTTATCCATAGAGCTGTACTTATATGCACACCATAACATTCCAAACATTTATATGTTAATAACTCACATCAAACTATGAACTAACATAGAACACTGTACAAACAGGATCATACAAGTTTCAGTTAGTCAAACCCAAGACTTATATACAAAAATAGTCTAATGCTTTCACCATCATATCAAAACTATCAACAAAGGACGAAGGCGAAGACAGTCTCGTGCGTAAGACGTTTGGGCTGACTCCTCAAAACTTTGACTGTTTCTCATAATTTCACCGAGGCTGGTTCTGGACGTCCCTTGGCTCACCTGCATGTACATGAATGAGCGTGAGCGAAAGCCCAGGGAATAATATCAAATAAGGAAGATACATAAGCAATCTTTGAAACAGTTACAGCAGACGGCCTTTAGCCCAATCACTCGTATCAATTGGCCTTCGGCCCAATCATTTATGTCAATCGGCCTTCGGCCCAATCATTCATGTCAATCGGCCTTCGACCCAATCATTCGTGTCAATCGGCCTTTGGCCCAATCATTCTCGTCAATCGGCCTTCGGCCCAATCATTCGTGTCAATCGGCCTTTGGCCCAATCATTCTCGTCAATCGGCCTTCGGCCCAATCATTCTTGTCAATCGGCCTTTGGCCCAATCATTCTTGTCAATCGGACTTCGGCCCAATCATTCATGTCAATCAGCCTTTGGCCCAGTCATTCTTGTCAATCGGCCTTCGGCCCAATCATTCATGTCAATCGTTGTCTACCATTCAAATTAATGAACTTACAAAACTTACATAGAAGTAAACAGTTGGACAACAACATAATTCAAATATCTTGTTAAGATATTACTCACAGTGATCGGCTTGTGGATTTGCCCTGGAGCTTGACCCTACACATCATATAGCACATATGGGTCACAAATGATTCAATCTGTTCTTTAATTCACATATTCCTCTTTAGGCTTTATTCTTACCTCTTTAACTCAATTACAATGCTTAATGCATGCCTAAGAGTGCTTGCAAGTGAAAGAGAACGGAAAACGAAACACAGAATACACTTTAAAAATTTCAGAAAACAGGGTCCCTGCTCGAGCGTGGGATTCCCCGTTCGAGCGGACCCATTAGGTCTGCAAAAGTGCTGGTTGTACCATTTTTACGCTCGAGCGTGAACTCGGACGCTCGAGCGGAAGTTCATCCTACATAGCTCCCCACTCGAGCGTGAACTTCTCCGCTCGAGCGGACACCATGCCTGCAAGAAAATACTGGGAGCTTGAAATCCCCGCTCGAGCGGCGGTTCCCTCGCTCGAGCGGACATCAAAAATTCTGGGTTTTCCAGGATGGTTCTTGAGCTCGAATTCAACACTTTAACCAACATTTCTTGCATGCCATGGCTCAAATTTCACATATATTTATGCTAACATGATACCAACATCAAATTACAACATTTTGAAGGTCAATCCCATAAATCAAACACATGCATGGCTCATTTTCCACCAAATTCATTACCAACATTACAATTTCATGTCTTCAACACTTACACCTTTGTGAATGGCACATGCATGTGACATATAACCCTCATTCTCAACTTATGTGATGAAGAGATGGTCAAGAGCATGATCTTCAGCTAAAACTAACATGGATCAAACATTTGGTGCTCAAACATGCAAATTCAAAGTAATTACATACATGCATGCCTCTATTGCCTTTAAATTCACCAAGACCAACTCAATACATGCTCTTTCTCATCATTCAACTTTGAATCTACAAAATACAAATTAAAATTCATGAGTCAAGGGTTGATCACTCACCTAGGAGCTTCAAACACCCAAGCTCTAGTCAATTCTTGAGTTAAATCTTCAAATTCCCAAACCTTGAGCCAAGATTTCACAATTCTCTCTCTCTCTCTCTCTATAGCCGACCCTCTCTCTATTCTAAGGCACAAATCTGATTTTTGAGCTCAAATGAGGGAATTGAGTGTAGTGCCCTTCTTTACATAAATTCCACTAATGCGAATTTTTAATATTAAATAACTTGAGCATTATGACATCAATTAAATCTAATAAATTTGATCCGAATCAATTTTCAATTAAATTTCACCGTAGGCTTTAAAAATTACGCTAATCACTAAAGCGTAATCAATTTCGGATTATGTGGCCGATAAAGCCTTCAATTTAATTTCCAAAGCAGATAATCAAACAGATATTCCTACGGTGAACAGATAGAAATTCAAAACCACATATTTTCACATAATGGCGCACAAAATCATATTAAACACATAATCATGCTCATATTAAGGACTAATTAACATATTGCGGAATAGGGATATCACAATATGTATGTGTTATGTTTGTAGATTTTCAATGTAATGTAGAGTGTTGTGTTATGAGATTAAGGGTCTCTTTCCCACCGGGTGAGACTGATAAAGCGTAGCTCCTTGACAGAGCTTCCTTTCCCTTCTGATTTGTGCCTGATAAAGTGTGAATTGGGGTCCGTTTCCTTCCAGGTGTGGTTGATAAAACATGTCGTCTTGACAAAGATTCTTCTTCCTTTCGGATTGCGCCCAATAAAGTGTGATGTGCGAGTCGCTTTTGTCCGGGTGAGGCCAATAAAGCATGTTGTGTCAATGCCTTGGGCCTGCAGAAATAGAAGTATGTGTCATTTTGTGTTGTTTTTCGTTATTCACATTTAGAGATATATGTATATGTGTATTGTTGTGGATGTTCCATTCCCTTTATGCTTAAGGCTATAAATCAGGTTAGGTGTGTACGTGTGGTGAGTTGGGACGTAAGACGAAAGTGTAGTTTGTATGTGAGCACATTTTCAAAACTAAAAGTGTCGTTACGCAATTGTTTTGAACAAAAATGAAAAGCTCGAAAGAAAAGAAATAATTTTATACCATATTGTGTTAAAGATGATGATTTGGGGGATATGCACTTGTGTAAATATATTTTGGTTATAAAATTGTCACGTAATTTATATGATATGATGTGAAGCATTTATAATCATAACTATCGATATGTTGTAATTGTTTAGAATCATTTGGGATCTCTATTAAACTTTATATTCATCCCATGTTTCTAATCATTTTTCACATACAAATTGAAAAATAGTTTAAGGTCAAAGAATCTTCTTTGATTGATGGCGAAGGGACCTTCTATTTGTTGGCGGAATGTCATTATTGTAAAAGGATTAAACTCTTTTCTTTTTATATAATAATGCAAGCCTACAGACATTTCATTTAAATGTAATTTTTTTTCCATCCAACGTATATACAAATAAGAGAACTTATATTATTTATTGATGTTAATGTATATAGCTTCCACATGTTATTAATAAAATTTGATTATAATAATAAATATGATAATATTATTCTAATACTAAAAAGTGGGGCATGTTATTAATAAAATTTGATTATAATAATAAATATGATAATATTATTCGAATAATGAATAATAAAAAGTGGGACACGGCATATCATTGAACTTTGAATCTCCGTGGTAGTTCCAATATATAAAACCATATGGTTGTCCAACACAAACCTTAATAAGAATACCAGAGATATTACAATAGAGTAAGGTTTACTATAAATAAATTTAAGGAGAGGTATTACAATACCAGAATTGTACACACTGATAAGAAATATTTTGATTAAATTGAAGTAGAAATACATTAAAAAAAACGTAAGTATTAAGAAAGAAACTTACAAAAGCAAGAAAACTTATCACACGGATGAATGCAGAAAAACAAAATTAAAACTGGCACAAAGCAACAAAGACAGAGCAGATGTGATGGAACCAATTGAAATGAATTGACAGAGCTTGGTGAAAAATGAGTTGTTGTGATCATGGATTGACAAAGCACTCAACGAGGCGGCGAAGGGCGAAGGCAAGCGACACTACGAATGCTTGGAAGGTGAAAGGGAGTCCCTTGAATATGAGCGTGGGAACTGGACTTCCGTTTATGTATTCGCAAGGAAGGGTTACCAAAACTATTACAATTGTGAAGGAAGCTATCGCGATAGATTCCAACACTCTGGTTTCGATTTGTTGCTTTGAGTTCTTTCTTCCTCTTTGCACCATCTCTTCCTGCAATTACTTTTAACATGATACTTTCCAAATTTCTTTGCTTGTGCTGTGAGTTGGTGGTGTCTTGCTCTGCCAGGAAAGTATATTTATAGAGAGCTTGGGCTAAAAAATTTGCTTGGAGTAGATTTTTTCATTTTTGTGAAAAAAAAAATAATAATAATAATTATAATTTGGATGTAATATTTTATTTTATTGATTTTTAATCTATTTTGTCTTTTTATAACTATTTTAACCTCTCAATCTCATTTTAGCCTATGCCAAATGAAAGCATAATGTGAGATTTATATATGAAACTCATTTCATGTGAGATATATGTCTCATTTTTGTATCTAGCCTTCGTTTGGGATGTGAGTTTTTTTTTTTTTTTTTTTAACTTTTTGCCTATTTTAGCCTGGGGTTAAAAAGTCTCATTTGAGATAAATTTTTTTGACTTTTTTAACTTTTGTGAGAAAAAAAATAAAATAATTATAATTTGAATATGACATTTTATCATGTTTGATTAAAATAACTAATTTTATTCTATATAACTATTTTAACCCAAATAACCATGCTAAACATAGCCTTAATAATATTTTATTTTTGCTAGCCGTTGAGAGTTGCTTAACCATCATCAATATCAGCCGTTGAGGGTTGATCAATCGTCATCAATATATAGCCGTTGAGCGCCGTTGATTTGCTTACTTACCGTTGAGGAAAGCACTGACGTAGACTTTAGTTTTGTTTACTTTGAACGGAGTGCTGTTACTTTTTATTTATTTATTTGTTCATTTTAAGATCGGAGAGTGCTGCTACTTTAGTTTGCTTATTTTTAGGGTAATTACACCCGAGTAGAAAAAAAAATACAAATTAATGAAAATCTATATAATTTTCATTATTAATATTTAGAAAATTTTTACAAAAACGCAAACCGATTTGATTCAGACCAAGTCACACTGTTTGGTTTGGTTTTCTCAATGTATTGTTCGGTCTTGGTTATTAAAATATGTAAACTGTACTTGACAGTTCGGTCTGTGGTTTTATAGTCATGGTCCCAATTTGGAACCGAACCAAACCGTTTAAATATATGCATATATACATATATATATATATATATATATATATATATATATATATATATATATATTGTTATTCATGATAGACACTCAAGTATTTTATTAGTATCTTATATATATTGTATGTTGTTAACCTTTTACTTACAAGTGTGTTCTTGTATACAATTTTGTTTGTAAAATTATGATATATTACTTGATATTTGAGCAAGTTGTGATTATGTTATGAATGATGACAAAATTCATCAAAGTTGTAGTTCCAAACTGCTCCAAACCGAATTGAACCGCATTTTCAGGGTTTGATTTGGTTTGGTTACTAGATTTTCATTGTTTGATTTAGTTTCAAATTTTATGGAACCGCAGATATGCTACAACATATAACAATTTTAGAAACTAAGTTTTTTTTGTCTCTAAAGATATATTTTTTGTTGTGAAAAATATTTAGGGACTAATTTTAGTTGTAGCAAGGATAGTCGCCAAGAAATCGTCTCAAAAAGTCAAAAAATTAGCTTTTAACGATAGAATTTTTAAAATGTCACTAATAAATGAATTTTTAGGAACAAAATAACTTTGTTCCAAAAGGGTTTGTTTTTTGAGACAACTTTTGGTCCCAAAAAGTTAGTAATGCGTCACCAAATGTCTAATTTTGTCTCTAACAAGTGATTTTGTCTATTAACTTTTGTTTCTAAAACCTTAGTTTCTTATAGTGAGTGTTTGGTCTTTGTTTACTTAAAAGCTGAATCAAATCGTACCATGCTCACCCCTAGTAGTTAAGAGAACGGATTAGGCTTCTCTCAAGTTTAAATATGAACTTTACAGTCATGTTCGGGCTCGTAGGGTTCACCACGAGTGTTGTTTCGATAATTCGAAACATTCATTTTATAGAGCTCTTCGTATATATCATCTATTAAAAAAAATTAGATCAATATGATAATTATAGTCTATTCATTTTATCGCATTTGTTTTTAAAAAATAATAAGTCTATTTTTAAAAGCATGCTGAATCAACCTAATTTCTTTCATAGATAATACACAAAATATCCTACAATATAAATAACTCAAATCATCGAAACGAGACGTGCGCGCGTAGTAAACCCCACAAAGCCAAACATAACAGTCAAGTTCATACTTGAACTTGAGAAAAATCCAACCTTCAAGCTGTGTTTGGATTATGAATTTTTATTTTATTCATATTTCACTCATTAAATTTTGATATAAATCCATGATCCAATCACAAGATAAAAGAACATATGCTACCTCTTTTTGGTTGAGCAAGAAAGGAAGGGTGAAGGAAAATACTGGCATTGCTTGATATTATTATTATTCTCCAACATGCATAAAGAAAGGTATTAATAAACAAAAAATGGAATAAAAAAGAAACGTTCTTTCTTTTTCGGTAGAAAGGATTTGGTGGTATCAAAAGGAGTTCTACCTTTATTCCTTGGGAGGAGGATTCCTCCTGTCTAAAATCTGAATTAGAGGAGATTATTTGGGTCTATAGAACTCATCACGGGCCGTTTCGATAACTTAAATCATTTATTTTGTCGAGCACTCGTGTATTTCATCTAAAAATAAATAAAAAATTATATCGATTTGATAACTTTAACTTTTTTTTTTTTAGATAGGTCTGATTACTGTAACTTGTTTAATTTATTATTTTTGGCATCAAAAAAATGTATGATTCAGTTTTTAAAAACACAATTATCGTCCATTTTTTTAGTGAAAAAACAATAAATTAAATAAGTTACAGTTATTTGATCGACCTAATTTTTATTTTTATTTCTGTGAATGAAATACATGAAATGTTTAATAATATGAATGATTTAAATTATCGAAACGAGACCTATTATGAACTCCACAAGTCCAAACAAACCCCTCCAATCCAGATCAAATTTTGGACTGGAATCCTCCTCCTATTCCTTATTGCCATACAAATGTCTCAAAAGGAGTTCTACCTTTATTCCTTATTCACCAGACAAATGAATATTTATTTAAGAGGGGTAAAACCAACCATAAAGTTCGAATTTAATTCATATTTGGTATGCTAAAAATTCATTTGAATTCGTCTCATTAAGTAGATAAATTAATTTTAAACATATTTTAGAATTTATAAAAAAAATTCAAATTAAATTTAAACAGTTAGTTACCCGTTCGATTCAATTTGATAAACTTAAAATTATATAAAAATACTAAATTACTTAACCTTGGCTTGACAAAAACTTGTTTCATATCAACTTGAAAGTTTAACGGATCAAGTTTTAACAAATTTAAAAATTCATTAAAAATTACAAACTAAACTTAAGCAATTAGCTATTCATATTGTTTAGCTCATTTATCACCCTTATCCTATCCATTCCGTCCTTCCTTCTCCACCATGCTCTAAACTTTTCATTTTCTACGTGGATCCATAAAAGATGGCAATATTAATAAAATGAAGAACTTATTAAAACATCATCTTTCAAGTATTATATCTTAATTAGTTTATAATATATTTTCATATTTTAATAAGTTCTATTATTTAAACATTTGATCAATCAAATCCTAATTCTTATATTTAAGGTATTTTATACACAATTTACTCTTACAAATGTTTTTTGAACTCTTAACAATTTGGTGATGTGAACATTCATATTTAATAGTGTGAATGTTTACATCACAAAATATTTCAATGTGAATATTAATACGCATTTCACCCTATTATTATTAGGATAAACTACCAATAGATTCTAATAGTTAGACTTAATTCCTATCAAGTCCTATTAAAAATAAATTCTAACATCTTCAAAAATAATTTTTTGCATGTCGCTAAAAATTGACAATTAGTGAATTTTTTTTATCAAGATTTTTATAAATTATCACTAAAACTTACAATTAGTGACATGTTTCTATGACGAATTTTTCAAACTGTAGTTGAAAGTTAAAAATTAGTGACTTTTTTTGTGGCGATTTTTTTAAACTGTCGTTAAAACTTATAATTAGTAACATTTTTGTGACAAAATTTTCAAACTGTTGCTAAAAATTAATAATTAGTGACTTTTTTTTAATAATGTTTGATGATTAAAATTAGTGACTTTTTTTTTTTTTAAATAATGTTTGCTAAAACGCTATTAATTATCATAGGACCTATTAGACAATGAGTCTACCTATTAGGACCTACACGTAAGTCTTTCATTTTATTAGGGATATTTCGATAATTATATCACATAAAACTTATTGGAACATAAAAATAATAATTTGAATTAAGTGAAATATAAGTAGATAAAAAGAGAATTATGAAAATATCTCTAATAAAATTCTATCGTTTTAGTCTTTATATTATTAACTCTTATTTTATTTTTTTTCACTTTAGTCTAAATTTTAATGAGGTTATGTCCTTATAACAAAAAAATGCCACATTGAATAAATTGACGTAGATCTAACTTAGCTTCCGTTTGGGAAGTGAGTTGGTTTTTTGACTATTTTAACATGAGCTAAAAAGCCTAATTTAGAATGAATTTTTTGATTTTTTTTATTTTTGTAAAAGAAAAAATTGAAATGATTATGATTTGATATGATATTTTATTTTATTAATTTTTTAGTCTATTTTATTTTTTATGACTATTTTAAGCCCAACCCATTATGCCAAACATAACTTTAGATCCCACCGAGGAGAGCGGGGCAAGGGTTGGCCGACGTTGACTTATATCTCAGCCACATAATCTATTAAAATTCACTACATTTTTAGTTACTAAAATCATAGCTATATTATTAAATTTGTAGTGCTCAAAAACTACAAATTTATAACCCCCCCCAAAAAAAAAAATTATACATTTTAGACTGAATGTGAAAGTCACATATATTTAAGAATATTAAACAATAGTAATAAGTCATATTAACTTGGGTGAGTTACAGGCCAGTCCTCCGAATCAGACTTAATACTCATGAGGTCCTAACTCAAAATAATTTAGCCCATATTCTTATTTTACCCTTGATATATTTGGACCAAGCCGTTTCTCTCTCTCTCTCTCTCTCTCTCTCTCTCTCTCTCTCTCTCTCTCTCTCTCTCTCTCTCTCTCTCTTTTGTTTGACTCACTCACCTAACATTGTTGTCTTCCTTCCTCTTTGTCATTATCGTCGCTCTTCCTTCATCCTCCATCCTTCATCTGTCATCACCGTCGTTCTTCTTCAATCATCGACCGACCATTTTTAACGTCGAACTTCACCACTAGATTCAAATCTAGTTGTTTTCAATGTCAATCGACCATCTTCAGCGCCAATCTGGTACTTTACATGGTCGTCGATGAGATCGAGACTCTTTCTACAGTGTGTTGGTGAAGATCTACATTTGTAAAACTTGTTGAACTAATCTGATGAATTTACCAATTAATTCAGTGATAAATTTATCACTGATTTGTTTAATATGTTGTGGACTGTTGCTGCTGAAATTTTGATGTTAATATTATGATAAATTTATCACTGATTTTTGTTCATGTTATATTTATCACTGTGTTCAATGCAGTTGCGAGATTTGTTATTTTCAATAGTGATAAATTTATCACTAACTGATTGAATGTAGTCGCTTGAGATTTGGGCTGAGCTTTGTTGCAAAATTGCTTGAGATTTCTTTGGAATGTGTTTCAAAATTGCCTGAAAGTGGAATGGTTTGAGAAGAGCACAACGATGATGGAAGAGAATAATAGAGGAGCAGCAGCGATGATGGCAACGAGAAAAGAGGTTGGTGTAAGATCAGAGACGGCGACAACAAGGAATGTGAAGAACAACATCAGTGCTTGAGGCGAGCAGCGTTGAAGAAGGTGGAGTATGATAATGGTTGAAGTAAGTGGCGTTGAAGGTGACTATATCGACTAGAAAAATACTTAGAGGAAGGGAGAGAGGGAGAGAGGGAGAGAGAGAGAGAGAGAGAGAGAACAACGAACTGGGACAAGATAGAATATGGGCAAAACTACTGAAATTTTTTTTTTTACAGGACTTCCTGGTGCATGAGATAGAAAGTTAGGACCCAATGAATAATAGATTCAATTATTAAGACTGGCTGGTAAAAAAGCCTATTAACTTTAGACTCAAATTCTTTCTAAATTAATTTTAAATTTTAAGGTAAATTATAAATATATTTTATGGGATTTACTTAAAATACGAATCACTCTCTATAGTTTTGAAAATTACATTCTACCCCTCCAATTTCTAATCACATAACAAATGACCCATTTTATTAATAAATTATTAAGTCAATTAATAGTTTTAATGATATTAGAAATATATCTTAATTAATAATTTCAATAATTCTATTATACTATATAGGAGAATAGTTAGGAATTTCATTTTTTTCTATTAATTTTATTAAATAAAAATTGTTGACAATGGAATTTTTGTGATTTTCAAAACCACAATGGACAATATATTTTAAGACAATCTCAAGGGATATATTTGTAATTTACCCTCAAGTGATAGTTACCTAATATGTGTAGACTTATGTACTTACCCAAATTATAAATTCATATAACATGTTGATAGCAAAATGCAATATTTTCTACAGAAATTTGATACTCTTTTATCAATTAAATTTAGTATTTAGCTTAAGATTAATATACTTTTTTTTGTTTTAGAGATAATTTCTTCTTCTGTGTGTTTTAGAATTCAAATAGATACAATGAATGAATTGACCAAAGAAATTACCAAGAAAAAAAAAAGGGAATTAAAAATAATTACAATAGACATGAAAATTATAGCGATCCCGGTTTTCCCTCCATTGATTATAGTATTCCGGACTTGGGTTCCGTGGTGTTGGTTGTTATTATGTCTTGTTTTCGTCCTTCAATTCTTTGTATATGAGTTTTAGGATGTGTTGAGCAGGTTTGTTATAGGTTGGTTGTGTTTGGGAACAAATGGTTGCTGCCCAGATTTTGGTGTCTTCGCTCGAGCGAGATTTTTGTCGCTCGAGCGAGCGAGCTCCGTGTTTTAGTTCTTTCGCTCGAGCCAGGGTTCCTTCGCTCGAGCAAGAGTTGAGTTTTGTGTCTGGTGGCTCGAGCGAGAAGTCTTGCGCTCGAGCTTGCATCTGCATCTGGTTCTGGACCTGAGAGTTGCATTTCTTGGCTCGAGCGAGCTTTTCTTCGCTCGAGCGAGCGAGCTGTATGTTTTGGGTTTCTTCGCTCGAGCGAGCTTTTCTTTGCTCGAGCGTGCTTCTGGGTTGCAGATCTGAAGCTTCAAATTGTTGGCTCGAGCGAGGCTTTCTACGCTCGAGCGAGTATCCTTTGTGTCTGGTCGCTCGAGCGACCACTCCTTCACTCGAGCGAGCCTGGTGTATTTCAGTTGACAGCAGTGCGATTACACTTCACTTTTTCATCTCCTTTTTCTCTCAAACCCTAGATCCGTCCTCTCTCTCTCTCTATACACATTATCTCTAATCTCTTTGTAAGAAAGATAGAGGGTCGCGAGGGCTTCACTTTAATCTGAAAAGTTGTGGATTTGGAGCACTTTGGGTTTTCACCATCTTCTCCTTTGGGCTTCTAATTCGAGGTAGGGATACCTTACTCCATCTTATGAGTTTTGTCATAAATATTGGTCATTTTGATAGATTGGTGTTGTTGGATAATTTTGGGAAGATAGGGTTTGATTTGAGATTATAAATTGAGGGTTTTCAAATGTTGAACTCCATGTGTGTGTGAGAGTATGGAAAAATGGAATTGTTGTTGAAATGATGAAAATGAGCCTGAGGGCTAATGTTGAGAAAAAGGGGAAAAATGCCATATTTGAGTTTTATTGGGTCATTAGTGTAATTAATGACATTCATTGTGAAATAATGAAATTAAGATGTTATGAGAATAAATGGTGGAGTTGGATTGATTAATCACTCACTTTTGAAAATGTTGATAATTTATCTGCTGATGCATTTATTATCTATTTAGAAATAATTGCTTTGGGCTATCGGTAGAGTATAGTTTTGGTTGTTGTAGACACTGCATGTGGATTAGGGAAAACTAAAACTAATCATTTGGAATATGTCATTGAGTATGACGGTTGGAACAATACAGCAAATATATGTATTGATTGATTTTTTGTATATGACAAGTGTTTAATTACATTGTATATGCATATTGTTTGGGAGGAGATAGGGAATGTACTCCATAGTTTGAGAGGAGATAGGGGATGGACTCTCAAACCTGTTTTGGGAGGAGATAGGGGATGGACTCCATTGATACAGCAAATATGTGTATCACTTGAAGTATGGAAGTGTTAAATATGAGTTGTTATCTCATTTGAAATGGAAGTGTTTTAATATGAGTTTTAGTCTCATTTGAATTATTGATATTGGAAGTATTTTTATATGAGCTGTTGTCTCATGACAATTGTTTAGTCAGGTTCTGAGCCATGTTTGTATAAATGGAAAATTGGATAAGTAGAGGAAAGTGGAACGTAACATGGACTTGACTGTCATGGAACTATATTGTGATATAAATTGGTTTACAAGTGTTAACCATCTATCAAATGCTATTGTTTTAGTCATTGCTTATATCTGGTTTAGTATATCTCTACTGGGCTGTGGCTCACCCTATATGGGATATTATTTTCAGGTTCAGGTGACATGCCACCTCCAAGGACATAGTTTGGGAGGCTTAGAGGCTGAAGAATTTTTGTTGTTATCTTTTGTATATTACATGTAAATTCAAGCCGACGGCTTAATGTGTATGAGTTAGTACTCTCTTTTTGTAACCAAGTGTTGGCTTGGAAAGTTATAAGCCCATAGGGCATTTACTTTTGTTGTCAACATGTAATACTTTTGTAATGAATACTCTGATGAATAGAAATATGCTTTATTCTCTTATGTCTATGCATGTCAAGAATGTGAGTTAATATGTATTATTTTGAGGGCGCTACAAAAATATGTGAAATAATACAAAATGGTAAGAATTTTGTTTTCTTTCAAATTATCAAACTGCCTTCCCTTTTTCTCTCATCTCATCTCTCTTTCCTCTCCCCTGTAAGCCCTAACCCGCCATCAACCAACTCTTGCCCTACTCTCCCCTATGGGGGAAGGAGACGAGTTGTATCTTTACATCACTACCGACATTAGTTTGAATCAAAATTATTTCTATTCGTGCATTTAACCAATTTTTCTACCTAATTTGTCAATCTGTGGTTCAATATGGTGAATTAGGTAACTTAATATGTCTATTACTATCAATTTACATTTTTGTTGAGTGAATAGAGGGCTCACCAAACTATTTAGGTCAATTTTTAAAATCTTAATTATTCGATTAAAATTTTTATTTAAAATTTACTTTAGAGATATATACAGTGAATGCATATTATAAAGTACAAACAATTGCATCATATGGTAGACATTGAATGGTCTTCAAAAGTAATATATATTATGTACACAACTGGAGCAAGTCTCTCAAAATATAATATTTTGACAAGATAACATTTTAAAACTATAACATTGGAATAATTAAAATAACCCATATTGTTGGAGATTCTCTATGATCCCCTTTTCTTTGTTCTTGGGGATTTTCTCTGCAATTTGTGTAGGCAAAGTGGAATGCGAGATTGAAGAAATGCAAGGAAGAAGAGGAAGGAGAAGCTTCAGAGTCTTTTATTTTTATTCCTTTCTATTTAGATAGGCATTTTCGGTGATTAAGAAATATATATATCAAAATATATATACTTTCTCTTAAAAAACTAACATACTAGCTACTAACTTTTTTATAATATGAAAATTTCCATTCTAAATATTAAAAAAATAAAAATAAATGAAAGGTTATCTTGCATAAGGTAATTATTTAATACTGGTGTAGTAAAATGTAATATTGTCTGTGGTGTTTCAAGTTAATGATATAGTGAAAAAATTTACGAGTATGAGATACTGACTCAACTTTGTTAAGTAGTAAAAAGATACATAATGACATACTTAACGTGTATTGTAATTTTTTATTTGTTAATTGTACCATGTAGACAATGCCCATAAATTTCAAAGGGTTGGCCTCGTAGCCAAGACCTGGGCTTGAGAGTATGCTTCCTTCTTGGTCTCTTTTGCGGCCAATTTATATGAGATTTTGTCCCACCTTTAATTTGGCCTCAAATAGTAAACGCTGAATTTAATCACCCAAATTAATCGACCCATTTAGTCAGATACTGAATTATAAAAGGATATATATATACATATATATATAGACAAAATGAACATATCAATTTTGATAAAAACAAGAAAAATTTACCTATAAATCTCATTTTCAGAATTGATAATCCATTTAGTCCTAAGGATTTTATTATAAACTAATTAGTTCCATTGATTTTAGAAAGGTAAATTTAATATATTATTTAGAAATTAAATTTACAGTTATACCCTTACTATGTTTTCTTCTTCTTCTTCTTCTTCTTCCTTTCTTTTTTTTTTTTTTTTTTTTTTTCACAAAGGTAATGTACACAATTTATGAGAATCAAATTTCGGATGAATTTTTATATGAGAATCTTTTTCATTTGGAAAACATTTCAAAATAAGTACAAAAATTACTTGAAATGTGGGATCCTTCAAACATTCCAAAAGAATGTGGGATTCTTCAAACATTTCAAAAGGAGTACAAAAATCCTTTGGTAAACTTTAGGCAAATGTGTAATTTCAAACTACAACACTCACATATGACACTCAAGCGTAACACTCCAATGTAACATTCAAAAAAAAAATTCGTAGTGTACTTTTTCCAAACGTAACACTCCAAGAAAATTTCTTAGTGTAACATTCCAATGTAACACAAAAAAATTTCTTGGTATACTTTTCGCAAATATAACACTCTAAAAAAAAAAATGAGATTCTTCAAACCATTCCACAAGGATGTGGGATTCTTCAAACCATTCCAAAAAGAGTACAAAAATTCCTTAATAAGTTTTGAGTGTATAATTTCATATTGTGAGTGTTACGTTTAGAAAAATAACATTAAAGAATTTTTAGTAATTTTGTGTGTTACATTGAAGTGTTGCGTTTGGGATTACATTGATTGGAGTGTTACATTTAGAAAAAATATACTAAGGAGTTTTTTTTTTTTTTTGTGTGTTACATTAATTGGAGTGTTACGTTTGGAGAAAAATACACAACGGAGTTTTTTTGATATATTACATTGGAATGTTATGTTTGAAAAAATACACTAATGAGTTTTTTTTTTTTTTTTTTTTTTTTTGAAGTGTTTTGTTATTACGTTTGGGAAAAGTGCACCAAAGAGTTTTTTAATATTTTACATTGGATGTTACGTTACTGTTACATTAGAGTGTTGCGTTTTTTTTGTAACGTGAAATTTGTTATAGGAGGAAAAATCTAAAGCCTCTATAATGCGAGTTACTCAAATGTGCAATTTTACATTTAGAGAAACTCACTTTTATTCTTAGAAAATTAAACCCAAACATGTAAGTGATTACCCTTTTATGTTATTTTTACTTTAATGGGTCCTTTGGGTTCATAAAAAAAAAAAAAAGACTAAACCGTTCAAAAAATCATATTTTGAGATTTATTAGTACTTCACCCTAAAAACAACCTAAAACATTTTATTTTCCTTGGCCAAATAAAGACAAATCGTTCTCTTCTCCCTCCTTTCTCAGTTTGTTATCCAAAAAGAGAGAACACACTTTTTTCTCTTTTTTGTTTTTTTTTTTCAATCTCAACTTTACAAAGAGGCCCCAAGAAGCAGAGAAATACTGATTATTCTATCAATAAACATATTAACTAAGAGATAAATCATAAATATAAAATCAATTACTTAAAGTGAAATTTATTTAATATTATGTTTAATTAATATATTTTTAATATATTAAATGGTATTTCTAATATTATTATAAACAGACATGAAGAAACTAAAATGATTTGAATTAGGGGACTTGCATAGTGATGTCCCAAACCTTAATTCGTCATCATGATTTTTTTAAAAGTTTAGTTTTAAGGGGGAGATCATAAATTCAATTCTACAAGAACGAGTTAAATTAGGAGACAAGCACTAAATGTTTTGCAAAGGTAGGAAGGCTAATCCCCATAGATGCTAATTTAGCAACTATTTCGCCAATAAAAAAAATAAAATGAAAAAGACACTCCTATCCAGCACAACACCTACTTTGTTTGGAATTTTAAAAAACATCATATTTTTTGTTTTTAGTAAGTTTTTTTAATATTTTAATTATTTTTTTATTTTTAGATCTATATAATCTAAATATATTTAAAAAGTATAAAATTTGTACAAAAATCTTTAAAAATTCATTGAATACTACAAAATACAAAAATGTATTGAATTTTTGTACTTACTCTTTTCTTGTAGAAAAATAATACAGAAGTCCACCTTCTAGACCCATTTTTAAGATTCAATAACATGTAAAAAAAGATAATTGGTTGATAATCCGAAAAGACATGAGAAAAAGAAATTACCTTAGATATTCAAATATGCTGCCGTATCATTGAGTTTGAAAAATGAGTCTAATTTTTGGACTAGAATAGCTCTACTCTTTTTTTGTACTCAATGAATTTTTGAAAGATTTTTGCACAAAATTTGTATTTTTTAAGTGTATATAGATTAACTAATTCTAAAATCTATAAATAAATAAAAAAAAGTGATTAAAATACTAAAAAAAATTCATGAAAAAAAATTATAGATTGAAAACTCAAAAAATTATTTTTGAAAACTCAAAACCAAATTCAACATACTGAGTTGCTAGTAGGAATAACAGTGATGCCATAGATAAGTTGTATCAAGATCAAGAGTTGGCCTAATTGGAAAACACACTATAACCAAATTCAACTTACTGCAGTTAAAAAAAAAAAAAAAAAAAAAAATTTGAAATTTGAACAATGGCAACACCCTCCCTCAAGCTCATAATCAAAAAATGAGAGTGAACATAGCCCAAAGCAGCAAAGAGAGAGCGGATGTCATAGATACCATGGCAAGGCTCTCGCAGAACTTGGCAAGAAATGAGCAGCTGGTGTTGTCATGGATTAACAAGGCAATCAAGGAGCCCGTGAATGCATACAAGAGCGATACAACAAATCCATGGAACGCCGTTGAGGGGATACCGTTGAATATCACCGTTGGAACAGGGTTGCCATTTTTGTATTGGTAAGGAATGATTATGAGAAGTGTGGCGATTAAGAAAGAAGTTATCAAGATTGTTTCCAAAAGGTTCGTTCTCATGATCGCTTGCGTTGATGACTTCCACTTTGAGCCATTTGAGACTAGAGCATCAATGACTGAAATCACTTTGGCATTCATCACTTTATATTCTTCAGTTTTGAGTCCGAAACACCGTTATATATATATTGGACATCTGCTATAGATTAATAATCTTAACCATAGGAATATATTCTTCATATTAGAGAGAAAAAAAAAAAAAAAAAAAAATTTCAAATTATAAGCGCTGTCACAGTACGTTCCACAATTCACTCAGTAGACATCACATTTGGGGTGTGCGGTAGTTATTTACCTATTTATGATTCTTTGGAGACTTCTATGTCATGGTTTAAAATTATAAATAAGCCAAGTCAATACAGTTATTGGGTGATGTTGTGACATTGTCTTGCAAAACTTTGAGAGCCACAAGATAATGAAAAATTATGTGATGGTTTTGGATCTATGGTGTCTCAATCAGGGAAAATGTTATAGTGTGGATCGTAGTGTATATCATATATATTTTATCATAAAATTAATAATTTTGTCATAAAATTTTATGATATTAATCATAAAATGTGTAATCTTACTATAAATTAGCATAACAAAATATTCACAATTTTGTGATTGATGTTACAAAAGTTTGTAACTTGATTACGATATTTTTTGTTATGTTAATTTGTAACGAGATTATGCATTTTAGAATTGATATTACGAAATCTTGAGACAAAATTATACATTTTATAATAAGGGTGCACACCATAGGAGAACCACTCAATTTAATATTTATTAGTTAAAGCTTTGGGATTAGTATTTTTTTATTTTAGGAGACAACTTGATAAATATCAAGTGATGAGTTATGCAGAGCAATACTTCCAAAACCACTAAATAATCACTCCAAGATAATAGTATTGTCCGGGTTAGCTTATTTAGTGTAGCTTTTGTGAGTAATTTATAATTTTTAAATTTATTTTAAGAATTTATGTTATATTATTTGCAACGTTTGGTTACAGCATACTCGGTAAAAATAGTTTCAGTAATCTAAAAAAATTGGTTATCAAGATATTAGGGAAATACGTGTTTTTGACTTTTACATTTTTATTATCAAATTTTAACTTACAACAATCTACACGAAGCACGTTTAATATAAATCTCATTCTATAAATACTTTTGAGACTCTGTTTGATTAGTAGAATTAATAATGAGAATTAAAAATTTATAAGATTAGTGTAAAATTGGTTATTTAGTTGAATTATTGAGATATATAATCCCCTCTTATTCACGTTTATTTTACAATAAATATTAAAATATATAATTTAAATTAAATATTTTATTGGCGATAGCAAGATAAGTTCATGCAAATATGTCAACCACATTTTTTCTATTTGCTTCACCACTACTACTTGGATTAGCTACTCTCGTGCTTGTTTGCTCAACCTCAATTTTGCTTCTTCATTATCTTAATTAAAATCAAGGCCTAGTCTTGTTGTTCATGACACTGCGATCCAACATCAACAATTATGGAATCAAGAAAGGTCACTGAACCCAACAAAACAGACATCGTAGAGAACTAGGTTAAAACTGATTCTTGATAAGTGAACTTTCACAACTTCTCTGTCATAAAACAGAGAAATTTAATCCTGAGAATTTTCAATTTCTCTGTTTTTTAACAATAAAATTTCTTTAATTTAGACTAGACCTCAATTTTGCAGCTTTTAGTTTAAATTGAAAATTTCATTATTTTTTGTAATAGCAAGCACAAAGAAATTTCGTCAATATTTCTTTAAAAAAAAATCATATTTATTGTATGTCTTATTTGAAAGATTTCAAAAAAGAGAATTCTCAGAATGCTAATTGTTAGGTTTTTGTTATTGGCAATCTCGTTTGACAAAACTCTTTTCAATTGTAATTTTATTCGATCTTTTATTTCAGTGAGACTATGAGTATTTAGATGCGAATCCAACCCGAATTGTGTTTACGTAGAGGAGGGAGTTTGTAATCATAATCCTATCATGTTTGTCACTTCGCTGACTGTGTTGGGGATCGAGCTGCCCGGACAGCTCGTGGGAATCTAGGAGGCAACACTCCATAGCAGGTCAGGGGCAGCACCCCGGCGGGGTCGAGGTGCAGCGTCCCCAAAGCAAAAAGCAAAATTGCAGTCGAAATTGTTTGACCACTCGAGTGGTCGATTGTGCACTTGAGCGAAGATGTAATTCTTTCAAAAGTTTCACTCGCCTGCAAAAGTACTAGAAGCTGTATTTTTACGCTCAAGTGAACTTTCCTACGCTCAAGCATAAATCCTTGTTCTGAAACATGCATTTTAGTCAGACCGCTCGAGCGGCCATTCCTGCGCTCGAGCAGAGATCGTGATTCTATTTGCTATAAATCTGCGATTAATTCAGTTTCTAGGGGTACGGCTTCTAAATCTTCTTCTTAGGTATTAGAGTTTTCATCTGGAGCTTCTTTGCTTGTTTCCTCTAATATCTTTGAGAGTTTATATCATGAATTGAGTGGATTATATGAAAGGGTTTGTTTATTTAATTATATTCAAAAAAGAGAGAATTGTTCTTCGGTGGATTCCGTGGAATTTGGGCCTGAAGCTTTGGTAGGTTTTGGAGTGGCTCGTCGTCGTGGATTCGACATCGGCATTATAAATTCAACATTAGATAAAACAATTCCGAGGTGAAGACGGTGGTGGAAGAGGCACATTGGGGTCGGTTCAATTTGGGTGTGGATTTGCTAGGTAATTGAGAGTAGACTTGTGTAATTCCTTTTTGTCTTCTTAGTGGATTATTTTGTGACTTTGACCCGTGGTTTTTTAATCACAATTGGAGGCGCTCCAATTGTGATTTTTCTACGTAAAATCGTTGTGTCGATTCGTCTTTAATTATTTGATTAAGATTGTTATTTACTAGTTAAAATTGATACATAATCACAAATAAACATCTCATGAATTTTTAGATTTTTCACTAATTTTATATTTTAAAAAAATCCATATACAAAATTATTAATTCTTTAAGTTTGAGACAATTCCAAAATTGAAAATATTACTCAATGTGTCATGTTAGTATGTAGGGGTATTTTTGTCCAAAAGCCCTCTAAAATATTAGAGGATTGGAACTAAGAAACTTTTTGTTTTGTATAATTTTCCAGAATCTTGTAAGTTTTTTAAAAATATATCACTTTCAACCTTCTAGGCTTCATCTAAAAGGCTTCATTTGAATAGTTTTTGTGCCCCAAGAGGACGAGAGAAGTAAAATGATATTTTATAATAATGGAGGAGATCTTATATATATATGTATATATATAAAAATAAAAATAAAAACGTATAGACATGAATGTCCTCCTATTTTAAAGTAAAAAACAAAAATGGCCACCATTCAACATAGTAGTTTAACAATTTGTCACATATAATCAACCAAAATTAAAGATTAACTCAAATAAAAGATGTTCTTTGGTACATATAAGCCCACATCTTCCAAATCAGTGTACATAGGGGTAATTACACCCCACTGGGTGTCAATAAAAAAAATACATGTTCATAAAAAAAGTTTACAATTTTAATTATTGATATGTATAAAACATTGTGCCAAAATTTTTAATTTTATTACACGAATTAAAATTACTTAATGAGATCTTTAATTGATGAAAAAAAAATTAAAAATTTCAACATGAGAATATATTATTTTTAAATTTTTATTTTTTATGTCAAATAAATAATTTGAGACTCAGAGAATATATTACTATTAGATATTTTGCATTTAAATATTTATTGATGTCAAGTGGCATAATTACTCCCTCTTAAAAATGAATTGTCTACAGGCCGTTCTGGGGAGTTTTTTTTTTTTTTAACATTCTAAAAAAAAAAACAATTTGGAAAATTGACCCACTTTTCAAACTATTTAGGAAACTAACTTACTTTTTGAAATCGCATTTTGAAAATACAATTTTAAAATTGAAATTACATTTTTAACATGTAATTTCACATTGAAATCGTATGTTGAAAATGCAATTTCAAAAAGTGAAGTCCATGTCATTATAAATTGCATGTTCAACATGCGACCTCAAGGTGAAATTGCATGTTGAAAATGCAATTTTAATTTAAAATTACATTTTCAAAATATGATTTTAAAAAATAAGTTGGTTTCTCAAATAATTTGAAAAATGGGTCAATTCTCTGAATTATTTATTTTTTTAATATTTAAAAATAAAAAAAACTCATCATTTTGGAGTACACAACTTAAAAAAAATGTGTATCATAGGTAAGTTATGATATTTATAATATTAATTATTACAAATATTATAATTAAATTATTTGTAGTCATAATTAAAAAAAATTAAAGAATTATGACTAAACATCACATAAGATATAATTAAATTTTTTTTTATCATACCTAAAATAATAATCACAATAAGTCCTACCTAACATCACTATGAATCATAATTAATACTACAATAAATTACAATTAAAGACCACAACCGCCATACATAGGCTATGGTACACAACTCATCTTGAGATGTGTATTATAAAATTTTCGTTAAATAATAGTTTTTGTTTGCTTTTTAGTAATTTTGGACTATCTTGCGAGATTATTTATACAATGTTTTAAATTATGAAACATAAAATTTGACAAATAAAATAAATTGACTCATATTTGTTAAATAATTCAAAGATAAAACACGAGAAGGAAGACTTGGCAACCTGTGGTGGATAAGGTTAAGTCAAGGTTAGCTATGTGGAAAAGGAAGCTATTGTCATTTGCTAGAAGGCTAACTTTGGTAAAATCAGTTTTGGATAGTATCCCTGGTTATTATCTTTCTTTATTCAAATTACCCATTGGTATTGCTAAGGAAATTGATAAGTTGAAGTCAGCTTTCTTATGGGCCAGTTCAGAGTTGAGAAGGAATATTCATATGGTAAAATGGAAGGATGTTACAATGAGCAAGGACCAAAGAGGGTTAGATATTAGGAAGGTAATGGATACTAATGTTTGTATGTTATTAAAATGGTGGTGGAGGTATGGGGTGGAGGATCAGTCACTATGGAAAAAGGTTATTATCAACAAGTATGGGTCTGCAGGTGGCAGATGGTTACCACTGAAGGCTGGGGAGGGTAAGGAATCTATTCTGTGGAGTGATGTTCTGAGTGTGGAAAGATCTAATCCGGAGCTATTTCAGTTCTTTGTGTCACAGTGCAAGATTGTGGTTGGGTAGGATTTAGTTTTGGCATGATAGATGGTTTAGGAATTTACAGTTGAAAGTAGAGTTTCCCAGATTGTTTAGGCTTTCTATGGATAAAGATGGACTGTTGAGTTCCTTTATGTAGAGGAGGGACAGTAAGGGTGATTGGAGGCTTCAATTTAGAAGGTCATTATTTGCTTGGGAGGAAGAGGAGGTGAAGAAGATGCAATTGTTGATAAGGGATGTTCCTAGGCTAAATGTGGATCTGCAAGATGTAGTGAGGTGGGTTGCATCCCCCTCTAGTGAGTTTACAATGCTATTTGTGAGAAATTGGCTTTTGTTAAGATCTGGAACTAGGTTACTTGTTCCTAAAATGATTTGGATTAATGAAGCTTCACCCAAAGCACAATTTATAAGTTGGTTGGCTTGGAGAGGTAGAATCAAAACAGTTGCTGTTCTGTAGAGGTTTGGAGTGTTGGGTCATACTGCTATGACTGATTGCCCTTTCTGTTCAACTGCTATGGAATCTGTGGATCATCTTTTTGTGCAGTGTTTTCAGATTTGGAAAGTTTGGGGATGTTTGTTACAATGGTGGAATCTCTGCTGGGTATCCCCTACTACTGTGGATGAAGTGCTATCTTGGTGGTTGGGAACTAAGCACAAAAAAGCTATAAAGAAAATCTGGCTGCTAGTACCTGCAACAATGTTGTGGTCCACTTGGAGGCTAAGAAATGAGGTTGTGTTTAATGGCAAGCAACCAGATATGAATGAGCTATGTGAGGTTGTGAAAGTGCGTGTTGGGCTGTGCGTTAAGTCCTCCATGCCTTCTGTCCAGTACTCTGTGCATCAGATTTTGCAAAATTTGAGTCAAGTCAGGTTTTGTGTCTGAAATGGCTAGGTGTTGGTAGTTGATCTGCATAGTACTTGATTCATAACTGGAAAGATTTGAAGGAGCATGCAATTAATAAATCGGATAATGAACAACGGTTGTTCTATCTGAATATGGTATGCTGCTGATCTGTGTGGATAATGATCTTTTGGAGTTGGCTACTGCAAATTGGTGTTTTTAGTTGTTGTCCTAGTTTCTTGTTGGTTGGTAATTTGGGTTGCACTTTTGTATTAGTTTTCTTAGTTCTGTACTTGGGTGAGGTTAGTTTTGGTGTTTTGGGTTAGTTCATCACTAACACTTGATGGTGTGCTAGTATATGATTGGGCGGTCTTATCGGTGCCAACCTAGTTGGGATTGATTTGAGTCGTCATGATACTTTTTGCACCCATCCTCTCTTTCTTTTATTGATGTAATAGTCTTCTGTTTCATCAATAAAGTTCTTTTTATTTTGTTGATCAAAAAAAAAAAAACACGACTAATTCAATCTAGATTGCGTTCACGATTTAACTAAAGTTATCACATATACTGACAATGTCGCCTAGTATTTCAGTAACACCTAAAACAATTCTCCCATGCTAGTTACGTGTAGGAAAATTATGTTATGCACATCTTTACCATATTCACTATTAAGTTATATTATTTTTTTTAATTATAATTAATTTTTTTTTAGTTATAACCTTATTTTAGTTATAATTCACGAGATTTTTTGTTATACTTCATGTGTTGTTTGGTTATGATTTTTTTTAATTATAACTCAGAAAATATAGAATTATGTCATTTTTTTCTTGAAGGGTGTGTACCATAGTCTTTAAGGGGTGCTCGCATATTGTTTTTGACAGTTCAGTTTGTGGTTTGAACCCGTTTGCATGTTAGTAGTTTGGAAAATTTTGAACCCGCAACCGCCCGCAATGAGGATTGTGGTTTGTGCGAATAGGATTCGTGGATGTACAGGCAATTGCGGACGGTTTGCAGATTGGACTTTTCATTTAAAAAAAAAAATTGGGCTTGTTTTTCCCACTTTTAAATATTCTTTTTGGGCATTTTCCCCCTATTTTTTAAATATTATTTTGGGCCATAAAATCATATATTTCTTATCATGAAATCAATATTTTTCAATATCCCAAATAAATTATAGCCTATTTATCCAATTTACTTCCAGCAGGAAACAAGCCATACATACATGCTATGATCAGTCAATTGACTCACATTCACTTTGCAGAAAATGTATAAGCTAAACAAAACCCATAGTTGTTTTAATAAAAATGGAACAAACATCTCTTCTGAAAAATTAATTTTAGGGTTTGTTGAACTTACTCACTAGTGAAAAAAGGTAGAATAACTATGAATTAGCCTTTTTACTCATTTTATTACAAGTTGCCCATATTTGTTGAGTTTTCACACTTGCAATGCAAAACAAGTTGCAAAACATTTGTTTACTTGCAAGTGAGCGAGAGAAGAGAAAATTAGGATTACACACTTACAAAACTTACAAAAAAATCTGACGGTCTAGATTTAAAATTTTAAAAAAATGTATACCAAATGTATATAGATGCAGACATGTGAGTGTGGATGCGGGTAAAAATCACAACCCGCAAAATAAAAAAATTAACGATTATCCGAAACCGCCCAAATAAGTGTGGGTAGTTCAAGTTGAGCGATTTTCACGAATCGAATAATCCTATGCCTAGCCTTCGCCGTTAGGTGTAGTGGGACTTAGTGAAATGTGATGCCATGCATTACATCACCTTCACAACAATGTCATGCATTATGTCACCTTCCACAAGACCATAATTAAATCATTTTAATTATAATTAAAAAAATAATTGCTTATATCCAAACATCACATAAGATATAACCACAGATATTTTAGATAATAACTAAAATAATAATCATAATAAATCATAATTAATGTTACAATGAGTTATAAGGTGTACTTTTGCCTCAGTGTTATGAGCATATCTCCTATTTTTTTCATAATCTTTGCTTGATTTCAAAATATGTTTCCTAACACTACAAGAAAAGTGGGCTTAAAAGACGGAAGTATTTGCAACAGCACACTTGCCGTCTCAAAAAGTGACTTTTTGCGACGGCACAACTTGCTGTGGCGAAAAAGGTGAGTTTTTGCGATGGCACAATTTGTTGTCGCTAAAAAGGTGAGTTTTTGCGACGGCATAATTTGCTGTCGTGGAAAATAGAGTATTTGCGACGGTAGAAAATGCTGTCACAAAAAAGGAGAGTATTTGTGACGGCAGAAATTGCGGTCGCAAAAAAAAGAGAATATTTGCGACCGCAGAGATTGCTGTCGTGAAAAAATAGAGTTTTTGCGATGACACCAGTTGCCGTCGTAAAAAAAAAAAAAGGTGAATTTTTTGCGACTGTAATAGGTACCATTACAAAAAAAAAAAAAAAAGTAAAAAAAAAAAATTATAGCCTTGAGACGGCTTCATATATATACAGTCAGGGACGGAACCAAGATTTCTTTTTCGGAGGGGCCAAAATATTTTTTTTATGTAAATTTTATATCAATTGATATAAACAATTCTATTTCAATTAAAGAATGAAAAATAAATTAATATTTAATACTAAATTAATACGTAAAAAATAAAATAAGTTTATATTTGAACAAAAAAAATACAATTTGTTAAAAAAATCATCATCCATTTTGTTACAACACGTAATTTTAACAATTTTCTTCATAATTATAGTAGTAACTGAAAGAGTAAATACAAATGCAATACTGTGCAAACAAGTGGATAGATTGTTTCATTTTTTAGTCCTTCTCAACCATTGACGCAAAATTTTTGTAATCTCTTTAGTTCTTAATTGTATTTTCTTATGATCCATGAAGTTTTGAAGATAAAACTTGTTTGCAATCAACTCTCTTTCACTTTAAATTTTTTATTTAGTCTTTTTTTTTTATTCTAATAAAATTTGCTCTACATTTTTTGTATAACAATAATATTCATGGTCATACTAGGCAATGTCATGGAAAGAATGACTCAAATTTATTTGTGAGATGTCAAGCCATTGAAAAATTTGTCATTTAAATGAGGCTAGTAATCTTCCTTTTGGTTATTCCAAATGGTAATGCACAATATGCACTTATTTGAGAATTTATCTTTTTTGTATGTGTAATGTGAGTTATCTAATTTTTCACATAACAATTTACACATGCATCCACATAGTGTGGAATAAAATTTCTCTTTTTATATCCTTATGTTTGGTTCATTGATTTGGAAAGAGAAATTTAAAAAAAAATAGATAAATAAATGAAATATAATTATATTTCACTTACATTGTATACAAATTTTCTCTTTTTCTTTTCTAATTTATAAACCAAATACAACCTAAAAATATGCTCAGTATAAATTATATTATGAATCTTGTAAGAAACAAATAAATAAAAATTTCAAATACACAATTGTTTCCTTGTTAATAGAATGACGTGGGCAATCAAAAAAGGATGGGACCATATCCATTCAAAGCAAAGGGGCCACATTTAATAAAAATTGTATTCAACTTTCAAACAACTAACCATAGCAGTGGCACTCTCCAAACAGGCGGGGGGGGCATGGCCTCTCATGGTCTCTCCACAGGTCCGTCCCTATATACAGTCACAAAATGGTTTGAATAAATGCAACGGTATTTTTCTGTCGCAAAAAAAAAAAAATTAAAAAAATGACGTCGTCGTACTCTTTTGATATAAAATGTCTCTTTTCACCCATTTTTTCATCTTCATGTCTCCGTCTCTTCTCTTTCTCTCTTACTCATCCATCTTCTCTCTTTGTCTATCTGTCTCGCTCTCTCTCTCTCGCTCATCTCTATTCTCTCTATTTTTCTCTCATCTTGCTTCTCTCTATCTCTCTCACTCATCTCTCTTCTCTATGCATCTCTCTTCTCTTTCTATCTCTTTCTTTTTCTATGTATCTCTTTTATTCATTTCTTTTCGCTCTCTTTCTCTATCTCTTTATCTATCTCTCGCTCATATCTTTTTTTTTCTCTCTCTCTCTCTCTCTCTCTCTCTCTCTCCCTCCCTCCCCTCTTCTCTATTTACCAAGCTCACTCTCGATTTATCGATCCACTACAAGAAAATGCACTTTTAGCGACCATTTTGTCTCTCTCTCTCTCGCTCATCACTGTCTCTGTCTCTGTCTCTATATCTATCTGTTTTTCACTCATTTCTCTTTCTCTCACCACTCATCTCCTTTACCACCTTTACCACTACTGCAAATGCCATTCCACTACCACCACCGCTACTACTGTTGCCACTCCACCTCTATGACTACCATTGCTACCACCATCGCCACCACTCTACTACTACCACCACTACCACCACCACTACCACTATTGTCACTACTACTACCATTACCTCTTCTCTACCACTACCACAACTTCACCGCTAATCTCTTTTGCCATCACCGCCATCACCACCAGCACCACCACCACCACCTTCACCACTATTGTCGTTCCCTCTCATCTACCACAAAAAAATTAATTCCTAATTTTTAATAACCAAAAAAAAAAAAATGGGCCGCAGAAAAATATTTTTCATTGACCACAAAAAATTAACTTTATTTTAATTGAAAATATTTTTCATTAAAATATTACCCCTACTTCTACCAAATAAAAAAATAATAATTTTTTTCATTAAAATAAAAATGAAAAAAATAAATTTTCAACCTTAGAAACTAAAAAAAATGAAAAAAAAATTCATTAACTACAAAAAAAAAATATATATATATATATTTTAACAAAAAATAAATAAATTATCCTAACTCCTCTCTTCTTTTCTTCTTTTTTTTTTCATTTTCCTGCTCTTTCTAATTCCCCTCTCTCTTTCCCCCCCTTTGTTTCTTACGATCTCAAATCCCCAATCCCTAACAAAAAAAAAAAATCCCCAAAATACGATACTATAGGGAGAGAGAGAGAGTTGATCGGAGATTCAAAAATGGTAAACTATCATTTCGTGTACAAGGACGTGGAAGGAGCTTCGACTCAAGCCCCCTGCATTCAAGCCCCCATCCTTCAAGCCCGCCGTGGACGAAGACTCTAAACACAAAGACAAAGCCCGCCACTGCAAGTGCGACTACCACCGATGACTACGACTATCTGTTCAGTTCTCTCTGTTTCACTTGTTTGTTGCTCTCACTCTGCCCCTTTCCCTCTCCTTCTAATTTTCGAAACCCTAACAACTGATTTTTTTAAGGCTAGGGTTGGTCAAAGTCGTCTATCTCCTATGTGATTTTGATTTTGATTCAATTTGTTCATTTCCAAGTTCTTTTTCTTTAATTTAATTTATGTGTAAATTATGCACACCACCTGTTTGCTAATATGCCTCTAAAAATAGAAAGTATAAAATCTGTTAGTGTCTCAACTATGAATAAAGAGGCATTCTAACTACCAACCACCAACATTAAGCTATAAAATTTGGAATAGAAATTTATATTCTTGGTCTAGTAACAAATAATGAACCTTACCAAGCTTAAACAAAAGAAATCTAAGGCTGCTTTTAGAAGGTTTAGTATAGCCATTAGTTCTAGGTGGTGGTGATTATTAGGAAATTATTGAGATATAGAAAGAGCTAGAATTGATTAGAAAGGCCCATAAAATATTGTAAACTGTCTTGATAATCAACTCATTAATTCCACTAGTCCTGTAAAAAAAATTTCCCTTTCTTTTTTTGCTTCTTATTGAAATAATATTGCAGGTGTGCACCTTCTACCCGAAAGGAGTCTGTTCTTATGGAAGCCAATGCAGATATGAACATGTTAAAGTTTGTTGAATATGGTTTCATTTGTTTCATTTGTTTATGGTTTCATTTGTTTCATTTGTTTATGGTTTCATTTGCTTCTTATTCATTTTTTTGTTTATGGTTTCATTTGTTTAGGAGTCTATTGCTTGAATATGGTTTCATTTGTTTATTCTTTGTAAGTTTTGAAGCCAATAGTCAAAGTAAGGTTAATATAGGAGCTTGTGATAGCTCATTTTTCATCATTTCTGGATTTTCTGAGCAAGAGTCCAGAGTTGGCATATCTGCATAATGTTGTTATATTGAAAACACTTTTTAGGCACTTTGATAAATGCTTTAAAGTTTACAACTAAACTTGATTTAGGATGTAATAATTTTGTGAAGTTGCTTTGCTCCCCAAGGCATCCTTTCTTAGATAATCAGTGACTATTGCGGCATTGCATTTTTTTACCTCATGGATTTATGTGATTTTCTTAGAATGGAAGTGTTGAATTCCGTTCAATACATTTTTTTCTATTTTTCTATTAAGATGAGATTTTTGTGGATGTTTTGCAAATTTACTCACGTTTTTAGCTTGTTAACGACAATGTATCTGTTTCAGTTGCTGAGTAATCTAAGATACTGTGTAGATGTTTTTGTAGTATCCATTATTATTTTATCTGTGCCTTTATTTTTCTTCTACTCTGATAGGTCCTCAAAGTTGCACTCAAGATCTGGTTGTTGCATGATTTGAAGGAAATTGTATTGCTAATGAATATAAGGTAAGCATTTGTGAATCCACTGTGAAATCTTTGTTATAAAAAATTGTATTGGTGATCTTTTCCTGAATGCTTATAGGATAGTTTAATAGTTGATTGTGCACAATTATTGCTGTTTTTGTTCGGTGATTGTAATGATCATCATAGATGGTTCTTTTCGGGAACTTTTTTCCATTACTCCATTAGATTGATTAAAGTTCTCATTACAATTAATTCTCTTTCTCTTTTGATAGTTCTACACATTTTTTACAGCCTCCACTTTGCTATTATTTCTCTTATCCTACTTCCCTACTTTCTCTTTCATATACAGATGTGCATTCATATGGTGACCAACACCATTTCAGTGTAGCAAAATGGTTAATAAAGGATGGGATCCAGATTTTGTATCAGAAATAACTGATCTGAGTTTCATTTAGAGTGCCTTCCTTTCATTTAAAGGAAAAAAGAATTACCACACTAATATAGAAAACTCTCTGACACATTCATTAGAACACAAAGATTAATTATGTCAAAAGAATGAAAAAGAAATCTTTTGCTTTCCTAGATTAAACCTAATTGATGCTTTATTAATATTCATTATTGACTCATATCATAATCCATGCCTCATTCCCTCATCCATCAGAATTTACATGTTATTAGCATATGCTTAATTTTTCTTTGAAACAAACATCCACCAATGAGTATTTTTGTTTTTTGTATTTTTGTTTTTGGGAACACTAAAAATGGAATTGGGTCGGAGTCAGAGGATGTTGCTGCCACAGAGAACAGGTAGGTAAACGAAGCAAAATTTATTTTCTGCATTCCTTCTTCTATATGCTCCTTATTGTAGTAGCTTTTATTACATAACATCAAAAAAAAAAAAAAACAAAACAAAACAAAACAAAACAAAAAACAAAAAACTTCAAGATTTTCAGTTTTCTACATGCTGAAAAGTATTTAATATACTCAGAATAAACACATCTTTTTTAGAAGTATAAATTAATCCAATGTCATCATTTCCTATATAACAGTAATAAGACTTGTCTTTATATAAATTTGTATGGGTTAGTTATTCGAGTACAAAAATCTGTTTTCACTTATATTCCATTCTTTGTCATTTTGTATCCTCCAAAGGAAGCAAGATATAAAAGATTAATCATTATGCATCAACCACTATTTTATTTAATTTTTTTTAAATATATTTCTGTGCACTTTACATTTCTGTTATGGTAACTCACAAATACGTCAAAAGTTGGATTGACCTGCTTTACCCACACACAAATGCGCCATTAAAAGTTAAACATGCTTTACCCACCTTCTTTGTCATAGAAAAATTAAACATGACGTATAAGATGTGCCGTTAAAAGTCTTTAACGGCATGCTATAGCACGTCATTGAAAGTGAATGACTTTTCATGACTGGTCATAATACGACTTTATCTTGCGCGTAATAGATGTTTTGGAAACATTTGACACATTATGTTACTGTTATAATTTTTATGAATCTAGAACAAACGTTATGAAGTTGTTTATAAGGAGAAAAGACCTATCTCAATACATGAAGGCAAGTCTCAACTAGATTTTCTTATATATGCTATATATGAAATAGTTCAAGGATTTAAAGTTTAAGATTCGTAATTACATTGGAGATTGTAACGTCTCTTGATCTTAATTAAGACGTCACTGCATTCAAGAAACTTCGAATTCGAGATGTTGACGCCCCAAAATCACCCAACAGTGTCGGATTAGCACGAAACTTGGCACATACGACCGTTTAGGCATGAGAGACTTGTGGGAGACGACGAAACTCTAATCGGGTTCCCAGTTATGGAGTTAGAGTCAGATTTCGGTTTAGGCAAACCAGTTCCTTCAGAAACTTAGAATTCGAGTTGTTGACACCTCAAAATCATCAAACGGTGTGGGATTAGCACAAAACTTGTCACACATGACCGTTTAGGCACGAGAGACTTGTGGGAGAAGACGGGACTCCAATCAGCTTATCAATTTTGGAGTCAGAGCCGGATTTCGGTCTACGCAAACTAGTTCCTTAAGAAACTTAGAATTTGAGGTGTTGACGCCTCAAAATCACCAAACGGTGTTGGATTAGCACGAAACTTGGTACACACGACCGTTTCGGCACGAGAGACTTGTGGGAGAAGACGAGACTCGAATCGGATTCCCAGTTTGGGAGTTAGAGCCAAATTTTGGTCTAGGCAATATAGTTCCTTAAAGAAACTTAGAATTCGAGGTGTTGAAGTCCCAAAATCACCAAATGGCGTCAGATTAGCACGAAACTTGGCACACATGACCGCTTAGGCACGAGAGACTTGTGGGAGAAGACGAGACTTGTCGGGTTCCCAGTTTAGGGGTTAGGGCTGGATTTCACTCTAGGCAAACTAATTTCTTAAGAAACTTAGAATTCGAGGTATTAACGCGCTCCAAAATCACCAAACGGCGTCGGAGTAGCACGAAACTTGGCACACACGACCGCCTAGACACAAGAGACTTGTGGGAGAAGAAGGGACTCGAATCGGATTCCCGGTTTGGGAGTTAGAGCCAGATTTCACTCTTAAGAAACAAATTAGTTTCTTAAGAAACTTAGAATTTGAGGTGTTAATGCCACAAAATCAGCAAACGGCATCGGAGTAGCACGAAACTTGGCACACATGACCGCCTAGGCACGAGAGACTTGTGGGAGAAGATGAGACTCGAATCGGATTCCCAGTTTGGGAGTTAGAGCCGGATTTCACTCTAGACAAATTAGTTTCTTAAAAAACTTAGAATTCAAGGTGTTAACGCTCCAAAATCACCAAACGGCGTCGGAGTAGTATGAAACTTGGCACACACGACCGTCTAGGCATGAGAGACTTGTGGGAGAAGACGGGACTCGAATCGGGTTCCCAATTTGGGAGTTAGGGCTGGATTTTACTCTAAGCAAACTAGTTTCTTAAGAAACTTAGAATTCGAGGTGTTAACACCCCAAAATCACCAAACAGCATTGGAGTAACACGAAACTTGGCACACACGACCGCTTAAGTATGAGAGACTTGTGGGAGAAGAGGAAACTCGAATCGGATTTAGAGTCGGATTTCACTCTAGACAAACTAGTTTCTTAAGAAACTTAGAATTCGAGGTGTTAACACCCCAAAATCACCAAACAGCATCGGAGTAATACGAAACTTGGCACACACGACCACCTAGGCATGAAAGACTTGTGGGAGAAGACGAAACTCAAATCGGGTATTCGGTTTGGGAGTTAGAGCCTGATTTCGGTCTAGGCAAAATTATTTACTTAATTATCTTTGTAATTGTATAGTAATTAAATTTTTATGTTTTTTTTGTAATTAACAGATTAACAAATAATTATATTATCATTAATTATATTTATTTTTTGTTTTCAGATATTTCCCGAGTAGGAGTTCACTTCTTGTGGAATGCATGTCTATGAAGAATGCAATTAACTTTTGTTTTTGTTATCCACAGAGAATGATGAGCAAAACTTGTAATTTGGTTTATGCTATTTTGAATTATAAACAACATTATGTATTTAAATATTATATATGTATTATGGAATATTATGTAGCTAGTGGGGTAATTTTGTTGATATGTAGTTATGAATGCAAGAATATTTTTATTATGAAGAAATTATTTTTTCTGTATATAAATTTTTATATTATTATGCAATTATTAGTTTCTTTTTCAATTGTTTTCCATTTAATACATATAATTTTAATATTTTTAATAATTTTATTGTAGTTTTTTTTTTTTTGGCAACGGCACCACATCGTCGCAAAAAATATTAGAACTATTGGCGACAGGGGGCATGCCATTGCAAAAAAACAAAACCATTTGCGAGAGCATTTTTTGCTGTCTCAAATAAAACTTTTAGCGATGGTGAAAAGGTGCCGTCGCAAAAGGTCTGACTTTTTACATATTATATGCGACAGTAGGTTGCCATCGCAAAAGGTAACAATTGCCGTCGCAAAAAAAAGGCGACGGCATGATGCCGTCGCTAAAAGGTTTTTGCAACGCCTTCTGTTGTGATCCCCCCATTATCGTCACTGAAAGTCATTTGCCATCGCTAAAACTTTTTTGAGACAGCATTAAGAGTATTAGCGAAAGCACCGTGTCGTCGCAAAAAAACCGATTTTTTTGTAGTGTAAGAAATGATTTTCATAGAAAACTTTAATATAGACTGGGAAGGTCTCATAATTTATTACATTACTATGATATTAGTAATATATTTTAGGATTTAGAGTAGCATATATGAATTTGTTTTTTATGCTCTTTTTTCTTTTTTCTTTTTTCTTTTGTAAATGGTACCGGTTGTATTGGAGGAAATCAGAGCATATGGCATCTCAATGACTAGCCTTTCATCCTCTTTGTAACGGATTTTTTTATGATAATTTTTTTAATTTTTATTTTTTTTTAATTTTTTTATTGAACTTCTAATAGATTGTGTTTCGAAGGCATTTGATAGTTTCTTTGTGTTAAACTTTTCTAATATGGATTGTGTTATGGATTTAGACTTGGTGCTATGGTAAACAGAAAATTGAGACTACAAATGGCTTATGACCTTTCATGAAAATGAAAATGAAACGTAATAGGAAATATAGAAATAATATAATGAGTGTATATATATGTATATTAAAAATAACTTTTTACGGTTTACAAAATTATGTTGTGAAAAATATAATAACTTATGACATGTAAAAAAATATCGTAAAAGATTATATACGACATACAAAATATGTTATAGATATATTAAAAATAATCTTTTACGGCATGCAAAATTATGCCGTGAAAAGTACAATAATTATGACATGGAAAAAACACCATAAAAGAAAACCAAAAACGTCATTTGTATGCCGTAAAAGACAATTAACTTTACATGTATGTTGTAAAAGACAATTAACTTTCCATGACATGTCATATAACGACATTTGTATGCATGCTGTGAAAGAGCTTTTACATCATATATTCCAAGTCATAAAAATTTAATTTTGTTGTAATGACTAACACCACAATAATCAGAGCATTATTAACACCACAATATATCATAAGTAAACCAAAAACGTCAACTGAGACATATGGGTACGTTTCATAAAATTTTCCAAAATGAAAACACTACAAATCAAATCTTATCATATATATGTATATATAATATTAAAAGTAGGGTTTGTTTTAATTTTTAAACAAAATTCACTTTATCCGATGTGATTTCAATTTGAAGCACTTTATTTTCATATGGCTCAAATATAAGCAATGTATCCCCTTATATTTTGAACTAAAGTACAAAACTAATCTGTTAACAAAAAGGAACAAAATTACTTAAATATTCCCATGCCATTTTTTTTCTCTCTTATTAAATACATATAATTTTCTATCTTAATCATATATTTAATAAATTAAACCATAAAGTAACCTAAACATCCTAATTTATTATCATAAATTACCTTAATTTAATTTTTAATTTTTAATTTTTACTCAATTTCTTATTTAATAACATTTTAAATTAATATGTATATATATAACCTGTATCTATAGGTAAACCAAAAATTAACCTAAACAGCCTAATTTATTATAATAAAATTACTTGAATCAAAATTTTAAAGGACATTTAGGCTAGAGGTCTATTTCTGAAACTGTTGGGCCAATAGGCCCAAACTTAAATCTTGTTTTCTGTCAAAAGGACATTATGAGTCCAAAAAGACAACTATCTGTTCAAAAGCTAACCATTTGTTTATTTGTTCAAATGTCACTTATCTGTTTAAGTGTAACCTATTTATACACGTGTTATTTATTTGTTCAACTATCTGTTCAAAGGAGGAGGATCCCCTCCAATCCAAATTTTGGACTAGAGGGTGTTGTTTGGGTCCGTGAGGCCCATTACGGGCCCAATTTCGATGATCCAAACCATTTATCTTGTTAGAAACTTTGTATATTTTGTCCATAAAAAAAAAATTAAGTTGAGCCAATAACTGTAACTTGTTCAATTTATTACGTTTCACTAAAAAAATGTATAATTTATTTTTGAAAACACAATTATTGTTTATTTTTTTAGTGAAAAATTAAACTAGTTACAGTTATCGAATCAACTTAAACTTTTTTGAATGAAATAAACTAAGTGTCCGACAAAATAAATAGTTTGGATCATCAAAATGGGAACCGTACGTGGTGGGCCCCACGGACCCTAACAGCAACCTCCAGTATGGACTGGAGGATATCCTCATCTCCTTGTTCAAATATGTACATGTGTTCCCTATCTATCCAACTATCTATTCAAATGTGTATGTGTGCCACTTATCTATTTCTCTATTTGTTCAACGTCACCTATTTGTCCCCCAAAGATGTCTTTCATTATACCTCAAATGATGTTTCTTATGACTTGGTTACAAATATCATTGTGGTGTTTCTTATGACTTGGTTACAAATCATTGTGCCTGTTTGGCGCAGCTTAAAAGCTACTTATTTCAACTTTTAGCTTAATTTAAGATAAAATATTATGTTTGGTGCAACTTAACTCATCAGATTATAGCTTAATTTAAGTCATTTTCAGTTTATTTTCCAAAGCAGCTCGAGAGGTGCTTATAAAAATCGAATTAAGCCAGCAGCTAGTAAAGGGGCTACTAAAATTACTTAAATGCCCTCGTCAATACCCAACTATTACCAAAATCCAACTATATAAATTTTATTTCGCAAAACACTGTTCATTGCTCACTTGAGAGAGAGGCGATTTTCGGCAGAGATTTCCAGCGAGAGTGATTTTTGGTGGAGGCAAACCAGAGTTCTCTTTCGCTATCTCTTTTTTCTCTTTTCGCGATCTCTTCTCTCTCTCTCTCTCTCTCTCTCTCTCTCTCTCTCCGTCACCAATGCCATTGCGATCTGCAACCCTAACCGGAGCGTGCGATCTGGTCGGAGAACCAGAGCTCTCAACGAACCAGAGCCTTCTCTCTCTCTCTCTCTCTCTCTCTCTCTCTCTCTCTCTCTCTCTTCGCGATCTGGTTAAACAACCAGGTTAGGGTTCCGGTCGCGATCTGGTCAAACCAGAGCTCTCTCTCTCTCTCTCTCTTCTCTTCTCTTCTCTCTTCGTGATCTCTCTCTCTCTCTCTCTCTCTCTCTCTCTTGCGCATCTCCAGTGTTGTTTCAACGGCGACGGCGACGGCGACGGCGACGGCGACGACGACGACCCATCTCCGGCTTGTACCCAACATTAATATAAAATATATATATAAAATAACAATTTTTATATTAACTTTATACCATCTTAAATTTAAGAGTTTGAAAACTTGAAAAAAAAAAAAAAATTGAAAAAATATCTCAACCACTAGTTTTTGAAAGGGTTAAATGAACCAATTCTATATTTCAATCTAATAGAAAAATATTTAAAGTATCTAGTCTATAATTTAGATTGAAAGGTGTTATCTCAGTTTATATCCATTAAATAAATTGCACAATTTATTTCACAATTAATATTGATATAAATTGCACAATTTAAATAAAGAAATAAATTGCACAATTTATTTCAATTAATATTGATATAAATTTATTTCAATTAAATAACTTCTATTAAAACAATTTTATATTGATGTAAAATTCTTTGGTATTGTGAATAAATAAACAAAAAATAAAAAACCATTGTTGCTAATTGATAGTAATAAAAAAAAATGAAATTACTTTTATTAAATGAAATAAAAAAAATAGAATAAATTTAGCCATTAATGAAATAAATTTTATATTAATTGATACTAATTAATAATTTTAGTATTAATTGATGCTAATTAAGCCATTAATTGACACTAATTAATTTATAATGAAAAAATGAAATAACTTTATACTAATTCATACTATTAATGAAAATAATAATTTTTGTAATACTAATTATACTAACTTTTATTAATGAAATAATTTATTTAAAATTAAAACTAAAAAAAAATGACAAAATAATCATTTTTATAATCACATAAGGGCAAAAATGACAATTACACATCAAAAAGTTATTTACAGCTTATGAACCAAAACACTACTCTGCTACTTAAATTCATAATCCTACAGTTATATCAAACATATTAACAACTTATGTTCACAACTATAAAGTATAATCTGTTAAACTATAATGTATAATTACTTTTCCACAGCTCTACCAAATGAGACTATTGTAATGTCGATTATCACATAGTTATAACCTGTTATAATTACAAATTTGATTATCACTAAACAGGCCTTTGGCTAAGCCTCAACTACTGTTTAGCTATGATTTATTTTGCCCTTTTGATTATAACCGAAATTGGTTTGACACAAGTGTGTTTAGTTTCAGTTTTTTGAATTAAATTTTTTGAAAATTGAGTTTTTGTTTTTTGTATTTTTTTTGTTTTTAGTGAATATTTTTTAAATTGAGTTTTTCATTTTTTTTTTGTATTTTTTGGTATTTAGTGTATTTTTTAAAGATTATTTTCACAAATATTATACTTTTTTAAGTGTATTTATGTTAGGTGTGTCTAAAAATTTTTTAAAAAAATTGCTTAAAATATTCAAAAAATCATTGAAAACATTAAAATACGAAAAATAAAAAAATAAAATTTTCTGAAAACTATAACCAAACAAGTTGTACTTTCAAAACTTGCATCCCAAAATAGAGGTATGTATTATAAAAGCTCCCTAAACAATTGTTTGGTAACTATTTCATTTTAAGTTTTCCGTTTATATTTATAAAAATTTTAAAAACTATCATGAAACTTATTTAATAATTTTTTAAATTTATAAATAGTTATCTCAATTTGTAAATTTGAGGAAAAAAAAAAACGTAAACTCAAAAAATGAGTTTACGTTGGTTTTTAAACAAATATTTAAAAATTTGACTAATAATTTTTTAATTAATTTTTTTTTCAAATAATTTTTTTTTCAATTACTTTTTTTCCAATTAATTTTTTTTTCAATTATAATGTGTATGATCCCATTATCATAAATAATAAAAAATAAATATAAATATTTTAAGTCTAAACAAACATATTTTTTAGCTTATTTTTAAAAAAAATTTCAAATATTTTGTTCAAACCAAACGCATTTGTAGTTTATATTTTTCTAAAAATAAACAAAAATCAGTTTATAAAATTTTTGTAAACATAAATAAAAAATGTAAACGTTACCAAACATTACTTAGGAAATTCTGTGCAGTATTTTTTCATCTCCCCTAAACTATTTATCTCTCTTTTATGCAATTTATATATATATATATATATATATTTTCAATATACTCATTTGGCTCCATCAATTATTCAAAATTAAATTAGTTTACCCTGTGTTCTTGTTCTCCTTATGCTATTCGATAATTCAATTGAATGTTACCTTTATTTCCCAAAAGTAAGAATACAAAAAAGAAAAAGAAAAGAGGAGGAGGAGAAGAAGAATAGTATTATAGTATGCACACATATTAGGGATTAAAACTCCAGCCTTTCATTTCACTACACAACAAAAACAACACAAGTCACAAGACTCGAACTGTGATCTCTTAAAACAATAATTTTTTGTCAATCCCATTAAACATGGACCTGGGATGCTGTCTAGCCTGCTGTGACCTCTCGTGGAGAGTTATACCGGACTTCCTTCCATAATTTAAATGGTTCATATCATAGGATTCACAACTATAGTGTTTATAAAAAATTATTTATAACCACATAATCAAAGTCTAAATAAATATAGTTTATTATCAAAATTATATTTTCTGTTTATTTTTTTACAAAACAAATATAATATTGTTATGTAGTTATAAATATTTGATTAATCTGATTTTTTTCCCTGCACTATTTACTTGATAAATTGTACAATATAAACAATTTAGATTATCGAAATAAGAGCATGATATTGATCTCCATGATGGGTCACAGTACCCTGTATTCCTAAACTTAACAGAAACACAACAGACACGGACAGTAAATTAACAAATACTTTTAGTTTTTCATACAGACTGCGACATCCATAGCTGCCCAAACATGGTGCAAAGCAAGAGAGAGAAAGCAGATGCCATGGAAGCCACGGAGGAGTACTCACAGAACTTAGCAAGCAAGGACGTGTCACGGATTAGCAACGCACTCAACGAACCAGAAAAGGAGAAGACGAGGCACACAACAAAAGCTTGGAATGTTGTTGGGAGACCTTTGAAGAAGACAGTGGGGACTGGGTTACCATCTACGTATTCAAATGGGATTATTAAGAGAAGTGTGGTGATTGTGAAGGAAGCTACCAAGATAAATTCCAAAACTCGTGTCTGGATTGGTGGGATGGAGCTCAATTTTGAGTCATCTCTTCGATTTGCAAGAAATACATATGCCATCTCTGCCTAGATCCTTTACATGGCTTTATTTTGAAGCGGTGATGATATAGAGAGCTTTAAAGATAGTTCTACAGCAAGGAGAAAAAATAAAATAAATGAAATGAAATAGTTAGGACAAAACATCCTATCACAATCGAACCTATTGGCCCTATTTAGTATAACTGTTAAAAAATATTATAGATTATAACTTAATATATTTTAGATTGTGACTTTAATCAGAAATTCTTAATTTGTTTGGTATAACTGTTGGATTATAGATTTAAGTTACTAAGTAGTGTTTGTTAAATAAGTTGTGAAATAACTTTTTCAATTAACTTTTATTTTTTTGTTATTTACTACTTGTCTATATTTCTCATAAATAATAATAATAATAATAATCTATACTCTATTTGGGTCTTTTTCTATTTTTAAAAAAATAAAAAATAAAAAAATTTAAGAGTATTACCGTAAATAAACATGTCCACAACAGAAGTTGATAACCAGAAGCAAGAGATGAGCAGTTTCTTAGAATCAACTTTTTTGAGTTGAAATAAATTGTTAGAATCAGAAACTGTTCGAAATAAATTTAACTAAACAGTCTAAAATAACTTTTCAAAAGCTAGAAGTTATAAATTAGCTCAAAAAAATCTAAACAAACATCCCATTATAAGTTGAGTTTTCTATAAAAAAATTTTTTAGAGCACTCAACCAATTTTTTTAGTAATACTACAACCCAAATGACCGAATAAATGATCAAAGATCTAGTTGGATTGCCACCTTTAGTTGAGTCCCACCACTAAACAACTCTCCTCTCATAAGACATAACATGCGATCTGCAAAAGAAAAAATTGAAAACCACTTTTTTCAAAGCACAAGAGTTTGTTCGTGAAGATACCAGGAGCTTCTAAATCAATCTTTTTATTTTTTATTTTTTATTATTTTACAAAGAAACAAAAATCAACATCTCAACTATTAATTTCAACCTTTTGTTTTTTTCTTTCAAGACTTTTAATTATAAGTTGAGTTTTCTATAGGTTTTTTTTTAGTAATGCTACAACCCAAATGACCGAATAAATGATCAAAGATCTAGTTGGATTGCCACCTAAAATTAGTAGGTCCCACCACTAAACAACTCTCCTTCTCTCATCAGACACAGCACGCGATCTGCAAAAGAAAAAATTGAAAACCACTTTTTTCAAAGCACAAGAGTTTGTTCTCAGTGAACATACTAGGGGCTTCTAAATCAATCTTTTTATTTTTTATTATTTTACAGAGTAACAAAAATCAGCATCTCAACTATTAATTTCAACCTTTTGTTTTCTTCTTTCAAGACTTTTAATTATAAGTTGAGTTTTCTATAGTTTTTTTTTTAGAGCACTCAACCAATTTTTTTAGTAATGCTACAACCCAAATGACCGAATAAATGATCAAAGATCTAGTAGGATTGCCACCTAAAATTAGTGAGTCCCACCACTAAACAACTCTCCTTCTCTCATCAGACACAGCACGCACGCGATCTGCAAAAGAAAAATTGAAAATCACTTTTTTCAAAGCACAAGAGTTTGTAAGATACTAGGAGCTTCTAAATCAATCTTTTTATTTTTTATTTTTTATTTTTTATTATTTTACAGAGCAACAAAAATCAACATCTCAACTATTAATTTTAACCTTTTGTTTTTTTTCTTTCAAGACTTTTAACAACCACTGTGATAGGGACCAAGACCCCTACAACCATTGCAGGAAATTCAACTTTTAGCGGCGTTTAAAAAACGCTGTTATAAGTGCAAAAAACGCTGCTAATTCTTTTTGTGACGCTTAACACTAAACGCCGAAAATGTAGTCGTCGCTATAACTTTATGATGTTTTTAAAACGTCATTATATTAGTATAGGCGGCATTTTTAAAAACGCCGCCAAATGTCCTTCTTGACAACATCCATGACGTCACTATGATATTTAGTGACATTTTTAAAACGCCGTCATATCTTTTTTAAAAAATCTAACCGTTAGTATTTAGGATTTAAGTGGCATTTTGAAAAACGCCGTGATATCTCTTTTTTTTTTTTCTTTTTTTTTGAAATTGTGCTAATTTTATAGGATTAAACTAAAAAAATACATATAATAAAACTGAAAAGCACTAATATGAAATAATAACTTACATTCAAATAACAAATGCAACATTAATTCACTTTCCCATTCAATTTAATATCCAATCCCCATTACCCACAAAATAACATATCGAAAAATTGAATTCACAATTCTCAACCAAAAAATTACTACTTTGTATACAAAGCTAAAAAATAACATTACCCTCTTCTCTCTCTCTCTCACCACTCCCTTCCCCATTTAACACAAAAAATAAGAAGAAAGTGAACCAAAACACCCAACTCTCCCATCAGATCAGAGGAAAAAAAGAAAAAAGAAGAAAGAAGAGAAATAGGAATCTGAAGGAAAGCCCACATCCATCCTTCACTGTCATTATGAATTGCTCTCCATGCTGCTTCCCATGGCTTTCAATCCTCTCTGTAGACACCTCATTTTTGACCGACCTTAAGACTCAGACGTCATCGATTGAGCGCTCGGTGATAGTGCATGTCGTGCTCGTTTTGAGGTTTCGGAGTTTTGGCTGAGAGCCTTGCCTCCAAGCCTCTGAACTCTTTGTGCTTTGGCTTGATTTGAGGACCGAACCTTGTTTCCCTTCCCTGGAGGGAGGGAGAGGTCTGGTAGACCATCTCTTTGTGGTCGTAGACCACTTTTCCCGTTTGGAGACCAATTTTCAATTTTCGGAGCCTTCAGCCGCGCGCCTTGACTTGGGACCGCTTAACGTTCTCCGTTTAGCATGGCTTTTGAACCACACCTTGTTGCCTCTGCCTAGAGGGACACTTTGGTCCGGGAGACCACTTTTGTGGTCGCAGACCACTTTTGGTGCCGGTAGACTAGTTTTCGAGGCTTTCGGCTGCGCGCTTTGCCTCCCGAACTTTCGTCTTGCATCCGTTTTGGTTTGTTTTTGGTACAAACCTTGTTTTCCTTGTTTGGAAGGTGGTACAAGGGTGGGAGACCAGTTCTTCCCCTTGGAGACCACTTTCTTCCCCGCCAACTAGTTTTCTGGTCAGACAACCGGTTTTCTTGGTTTTTGGGCCACCTTGTCTGGTCGGCCACCACACCGCTGCATTGTTTTCATGCTCTAGACTCTCTCCCACCATGGCCGACCACTTGTTGTCTTGGGAGACCACTTGTGGTGGTCGGCCGACCACTTCAATTAGCTGGTCGACCACTTTAAGTGGTCGGCTGCTTTTTGTCACCTTTTTGGAGATATTTTCTTCCAGCTGGCACAGCTGGAAGGCACTAAAGCCATCCTCCATACACGTGTATGGAGGGATGGCCTTGAACCCTAAGCTTGGCCAACAAGCTTGAGCATTGGTTATCTATAAGAGAGAACCTCCTCCTCCCTCCTCTAGGTTCAGTTCTTGAGCCTTGAGAGTTATACATACATACTTGTATCTATCTTGCTCTTGTTCTTCATTTTGTGTTTCAAAAGTGTCATTTTACCACACTTTAACACACAAACACACACTCAAACACCTTACTCTTGTTGCTGAGGCTTCTTGAAGTTGTTTTTGAAGTTTTTGGACTGGTTTTGGTTCAAAAAGTGTGCTGGAGTTGCAGCTTTGAAGGTGCTCATCAAGGGTGAGTTTCTAGCCTTTAAACCCTTGTTTTGGCTTAAGCTTTTAGACCTGTTTGCATGCTGATTTAAGCTTAACTTCCTACTGAAAAAAGTTCTATTTTTGCATGCTTAAAATGTTTGTTGAAGGTCATTTTTGTGTTGGGGGTGGTCTACCCCCTCTTAGGCCTTGTTAGGCCTTGTTTTGAGTCATCCCTCTTGGCTCTTGTTCTAGCCTTTGCATGGCCTTTCTACCACTGAAATCCAAAGGATTTTCAGTGGTGGAAAGGTGGTTTTGGGGTCCTAAATAGGAGAGGGTCATCCCCTCTCTTTGTATTTTGAATATTTGCTTCATATGCCTCATGTTTGAGCATGTTTGTTAAGCTTGTGTTAGCTTGTTCTTAGCATGTATTTGGGGTTATTTTGAGGTGGCATGCCACTGTTTTTGGTTGTCTTGATCATCCCTTGCATGCCTTATGCACTTATAGTGTAAATCTTACAAACTAGCTTTGTGTGCCTCATGTTTGAGCATGTCTTTCTAGCTTGTTTTGGGGCCATCTCAGTAGGTTTTTGGTATTGTTTTAACATGGCTTAGATCTGTTTTGGGTTGGTTTGGTTGGCTCTTGCATGCCTTATACACTTGTAGTGTAAATTTGATAAACTAGTCTTGTATGCTTCATGAAGTAGCATGTCTTTCTAGCTTATGTTGACTCCATTTCAGCATATTTTTGGTGATGTTTTTCCATGTCATACCTCTGTTAAGGTTTGGTTTGATGGCCCTATGCATGCTCCATGCACTTGTAGTGCATTTCCATGAAGTATCCTAATGTGTACCATGCTTTAACATGTCATTCTAGCATGCTTTTGGCTTAACTCCAAGAAGCTTTTGTCCATGTTTTAGCATGCTTAAGCTCTGATTTTTATTTTTTTGGTCATGCATACATTGTTTTGTATAGCTATGGTTCATTCTAGCTTGTTAGCTTTGTGTATCAAGTCCACTAGCATGCATTGCTTGGCCTATTTGAATGATTTGGCATCATTTGTTATGTGATTTCAGTGCATGTTTCATGGTCATGCACTTGCATCTTTCACTTATTCAATGCGTTGGAGGGTTGGTGTAGACGTCCCCGAACGCCCCGGGAGGGTTAGGTCCCGTTCTGTTCATATTGGGGTCACTACAGTTCAAGGACTCAAATGTCACGGTTCTTAATCTTGAACCAAAGAGTCCAAATCCGGCAAATCGTTTTGAAAACAGATTTTTTGAAAGAAGTGCCAAACATGGACTGCTTCGCCAGATACAGAGTCGCCACCTAAATATTTTTTAAAATGGGAAATTTAGGAAACCCTGACTCGGTGCCAAAGGCCACGTGTCCGTCATCACCAAAGTTGGCTCGGGAACTTGGGTACGATTAGGGAAGGTCACATCGTGAGCACCCCCGCTCGCCCGGTCAAAGACCGGCCTCTACTAACCATGATATCCGTTTTTGAAAACTTTGTGCGTTCTTATTCCGGTTATTAGCCTAGGTTACTATGTGATGCTCACAGCAAATAAATATAGACTGAGTCGCCTGAATTGGAACAAAACATTTCATGTTTGTTTGTTTGAAAATGGTTTGATGGTGCTACCCGCAGGTAGGCTAAGACGTGGATTTGCCACCCTCAGGTGGGCTTAGAAAACATGATTTTGCCACTATCTAGTGGGCTTAAAACAAACATTCGATGAATTGTCCCAATTCAAATAACTCAACCTCCACCCACAGGCATTCAAGGCAGTTTAATCACATAAGCACATAGCCTCATGGTAAGCATGCTATCATGGCAACACTCACACGCATGCAAGGATACTAAAGCATAAAACTCACCGAGTACTCCAAGCCAAAGAAAGAAGCTAATTAGAAATCGTGCATGATCCTAATTATACAGTAATGCCTAATGCAACACATGCAAAAATGCAACTATAGCAGGCTCGGCTTTTCTAAACATGGCATATGGAATGCTACAACTAACACGTATTCAATTTGGAATTGAAATACAAATGCAGTTTGTATGATGCGCCGAGCCCGGTGCATGCAAAACAGATGATTGATGCAAACATGCTGTCATACTGTATGCTACTTGAAATATGCCCTATATCTAACCATCGTAAGCGGGTAAATAAAAGGGAGAAAGACGTGGGGTTGGAAGACATACATCACACTCACGCACACTTATTACAGTTTTGCCCTCGCGCAGAGGGTCCGAATAAATATACAGTCCGAAATATACAGTCCGAAATAATACAGATTCTTAATTACTTAACAAATTAAACTAAGAAAGCTGTAAACTGGCATGCAAGCCAGGGGGTGCCTCGCTTCTGATGAATGATGTATGCTGGACTGTGTTGCGCGGAAATCCACTGGGATGCCCAATCTAGCCTCTGCTTGTAATATTTCTCGAAACGCGCGCCAAACTCCGAAAAGTTGCTGATTCCTTATCTTGCTGCAACAGAGAGCAGGAAAAGGGCATAGCAATGCATTTCACAGATATATGCATGCCTCGATCCTCGTGCCACCAATCACGCATATCGATGCATGATGGCCGAGGAATCGGATTGCACAACTCACTATAGAATGAATGCGCATGAATGCTACAATGAAAACCTAACTCCATCATGGGTAATCCGGAGTGTCGGTGACTTGGAATTGAGACCCGTTTCGTCACTCGGAGTACGAAACGTACCTCGTTTCCCGTGCCCGGGCTAACTCCTATCCCGAACATAATGCAATATGCATGATATGCATGAAATGCAACTAAGATACAGCCTAGTATGCACTATGCTGATGAAAATGAGATGAAAATGAGACGCCTCGAGAAGCGTGCACGCGGGCACGCAAACCGAGGCGATGATGAAATGCAAATCAGATAAGACCGAAGTGCCTCGAAATGCGTGCACACGGGCACGTACACCGAGGCAATGATATGAAGTGGAAATCAGATAAAACCGAAGTGCCTCGAAATGTGTGCCCACAGGCACGAACATCGAGGCGATGATAAAATGAGATGGAAATGCAAATTGGGCTTATACTAACATGAATGGACCTCAGCCATACTCACATCAGATGCCGTCGGATAAAACAGAGGTGCCTCGAAGCGCGTGCCCACGGGCACGCAAACCGAGGCATGGCCCGAAGGCATGAAATAGCACGGGAAATGACATGCAAGCATGCAAACCAAATTTCAGCACCTAAATGAAAGGGAAAACAGTCCCGAAATGACAACCGATGCATGAAATCATCCCGAAATGCGATTCTAAGTACCCGAAATGGCCTACGGCTATGCTAAACATGAAAAATTGATACATGACAGCAAAAACAGTAGCAAGGCAGCCCCAAATATGGCATTTTTTCAGTACAAAGCAAGGCTAAATAACAACCACAAGCATGGCAAAAATAGCTTGCAAAAACGGGGAAAAAGAGAGGAATTACAAAGCAAGTAGTATATACAATGCTCAAACCAGAAAAATCAGTTCTACAAAATTGAAGAGGGGTCAAAAAAATGCATATTTACAGTAGATGAGATCCTCTAATTCAGTGTGTAGATATGCTCAAAATGGCATGCAAAAATGAGCCAATAAGGGGCTACAACATGAGGTACCATAGGCAAGCATAAAACAACTTTGAACTCTTAACAAAAGATGAAGAATAGACAATTATAAGACACTTTCTAAGCCTGATGAAGACTCAAATCAGTGGCTAAGAAAGCCTAAACAAACATGCAATTTTACGGTAAATTGAAGGATTACAAAACAAGTACCAAAACCAGTCATCAAATGGCCTAAGACCCTTAACAAAGAATTAATAATGGACCAAAATAAGGCACTCTCTAAGCCTGATGAAGGCTGAAATCCGAAGCATGGTGAGCTTAAAAATGCATGCAAGATAGGAGTGGAACAAGAATTCAAAGCAAGTGATATGTAGAACAAGAAAACCAGGTTGAGCCCTTCTTCAATGTTGAAGAGGGGCTCAAAATAAGCACAATCACAGTATGTTTCATGCTCCAACTCAGATCACAAATAGGCCAAAACAATCATGCAATTTTACGGTAAAATGGAAGAATTTCAAAGGAAGTGCATGACAGAGAAGCCAAACATGGTTGAGCCCTTCTTCAATGTTGTAGAGGGGCTCAACATAAGCACAAAACCAGTAGGGTTCGGAGCCCCAAAAACAAATGCAAATAGGCTAAAAATAGCATACAAGATTGTGGCATACAAGCTAGATATTGAAACAAGTGTATCATGGAGACACCAAATGAAGTTGAGCCCTTCTAAAAAGTTGTAGAGGGGCTCAAAATAAGCCTAAAACCAGTAGGGGTCAAAGCCCAAAAACTGAAAGAAAATGGGGTAGAAATAGGAAGCAAAATTATGCTACAAAAAGAGATTTGGAGACTTACCCTTGAAGATCCAATTGTTGCTACCTCTTGGCCTGAATTTGTTGCTTCTTAGCCACTGGAGAACACTTCCTTGCTGCTGGAATGGTAGTGGGGATGGTGGAGCTAAGGGTTGATGAAGGAATTGCCTAGGAACTTGGAAGTTTTTGAGGTTTTTGGCTATGGAAATGGGCTCAAATGGAGAAGAAGCCTTGAGAAGAAATTGTCCAACCTAGGCAAAGGGGCTGTCCAGCCCTTTAAGTAAGCAAGAAAAGGTGTAAAAAGGGAGGGAAATGGAGGCAATCTTTCCCTCCCAAAATATCCCCCGGATGGGGGAGATATTTTGAAAAAATATCTGGACAGCTGGAATGGGCTGGAAAGCAGAAAGCTGGCCGGCCAGGTAAATTTCTGGGAGGTGGCCGGCCGGCCACCCCACCTGGTCGGCCAGCCACTCACCCTGGCCGGCCGGCCATGCCCAAAAATGAAGTCACAAATTGCTGGTCGACCACCCTGCAATGGTGTCCTCCCAGATGTGTAGAACAAGGCCCCAAGGTCGGAATCTGGCAACTCTGAAGCAGGAGCCACAACATAGAGCTTGAAGGAGAGGCTCAAAAATGAATGTAACAATTGCTGGCCGACCACCACTTTTTGGTGTCTTCCCAGATGTGTAGAACAAGGTTCCAAGGTCGGAATGTGGCAACACTGAAACAGGAGTCACAACATTGCATCTGAAGGAGAGGCCCAAAAATGAAATTCACAATTGCTGGCCGACCATCACTTCTTAGGGTCCTCCCATGTGCCCTCATCACAAATATGTAGCTTTGGTTGGAAGAAAATATCCCCAGGGTGTTCAACATTGGCCCGGAAGTGAGCAAAACGGGCGCCGGAGGAGCGAAACTGGTTATCTGGGATAATTGCTGGCCTCCTACCCTCCAGTGATCTTCCTAATGTTGAAACAGAGGTACCTGCCAAAATTGAACAAAAACTAATGAGAAATGAACGCTCGGGCCCAAACCGCGCAGTTCGGGGTCCCGAAAATGGGCTGTAGGCACCGTAAGTGGTGTTCAGCAGCGAAGTGGGTATCTGAGACCCCAGGGTTTCTCGGTATGAAAAAACAGAGGTACCTGCCAAAAACCGGAGAAATCCGATGCGAAATGAATGCTCGGGGGCCAAACCGCGAGGTTCGGGGTCCCGAAAACCGGCTGTAGGCACCGAAAGTGGCATACGGCCACGAAGTGGGCATCGGGGGCCCCAGTGTTCCTCAAAATGATAAAACAGAGGTACATGCCAAGAACCGGAGAAAACCGATGCAAAATGAATGCTCGGGGCCCAAATCACGCAGTTTGGGGTCCCGAAAACCGGCTGTAGGCACCGAAAGTGGCATACGGCCACGAAGTGGGCATCGGGGGCCCCAGTGTTCCTCAAAATGATAAAACAGAGGTACTAGCCAAAAACCGAAGAAATCGGAGATGGTTGGGCGGTCCCGAGCCGAGGCACACGGCCTGACGGCCCCGAAAACCGGGAACCGGGCTCCGAAATGGGCAAAATGACCTACGGCCACGAAAAGTAGCTCACGGCCACCGGGAGATAGTCTACAGGATCACTCCCTTCCCTCAGGAAAGAAAACAGAGAAAACCGAGCCTGGTTCGCAAACCGAGACAAGGCACAGAAGAGGATTCGGAAGTTCAGAGGCAGGGCGCGCGGCCGCGACTCTGGGACTTCTGAACGAGCACAGTATGCAACACCACCGAGCGCTCAATCGGTGACGTCTGAGTCTTAAGGTCGGTCAAAAATGGGGTGTCTACAGTTGCCCCTCTTTGACAGAACTCGGAAGTCATAACAATGACGGGAGTGAATGTCAAAGCCCAGAGAGGACCCATTTTTGACAAGGCCGAAGACTTAGACAATCATACGAGATGAACAGAAATGTGTGCCCGCAGGCAGGGGGGGCAAAATGCAAAGCGACATGCACAGAGCCAAATGATCATGCAAGTGCAGCAAGCTGTAATGAAGCAGGTATTGACAAATAGATGCAACAGTTTTAAGCAAGAATGCAAAGCAACAACTACATTTCATGCAGTTAGGAATGCGGAGAATCATTCGATTCTCGTCGCGTCTCACACGGAGAAGATACGATACCTGCGCGATTCGTCTGGTCGCACCAGCCTCAAATGAACCGTACATACAATATCGTGCCTGCAAAATAGAGAAACTCAACAAGAATAATATGCTAACAACATATATTCAATATGATCCCTATGATTCTGAAAGTCTGACACACGCAGTGTCGGCGGGTGAACGCATCGCAATGCGAGAAAAGATAATGCGTGACAACGCATGTTCAAGTGAAGCGAGTGTGATGGATACACTATATGAAGCAAAGTGTGATGGATACACTAGGTGAGTGTGTGATAGATACACAAAGCGAACGTGTGATAGATACACAAAGTAGGCATAGTGTGATAGATACAAAGCAAGTGTGTGTGATTGATACACAAAGTAGGCATAGTGTGATAGATACAAAGCAAGTGTGTGTGATTGATACACAATATGAACACAGTGTGATTGATACACTAAGTGAAGGAAGTGAGCAAAGTGTGATGGATACAAAAAAGGCAAATGCAAAGTGTGATAGACGCACAATAAGTGAACACGAAGTGTGATTGATGCACTTAGTGAACAAGTATGATTAATATACCAAAGGTGAACACGAAGTGTGATAGATGCACTTAGTGAACAAGTGTGATGGATACACTAAATGTGAACACGAAGCGTGATAGATGCACTTAGTGAACAAGTATGATAGATATACTGAATGTGAACACGAAGTGTGATAGATGCACTTAGTGAACAAGTATGATAGATATACTGAATGTGAACACGAAGTGTGATAGATGCACTTAGTGAACAAGTGTGATGGATACACTAAATGTGAACACGAAGTGTGATAGATGCACTTAGTGAACAAGTGTGATGGATACACTAAATGTGAACACGAAGTGTGATAGATGCACTTAGTGAACAAGTATGATGGATATACTAAATGTGAACACGAAGTGTGATAGATGCACTTAGTGAACAAGTATGATGGATATACTAAATGTGAACACGAAGTGTGATAGATGCACTTAGTGAACAAGTGTGATGGATACACTAAATGTGAACACGAAGTGTGATAGATGCACTAAGTGAAATGAAGTGTGTTAGATACACTGAATGAAGCAAATAAAGTGTGATTGATACACTAAGTGAATGATCTCAAACGGAACTTCTTTGAATGAACCGTACATACAATATCGTGCATGACTGAGAAAGAAACTTGATAGATACAATGCATTACAATGCATGATGCTTACGGAAAGCAATAAATGGACAAAGCGGCGCTTTAGAAAGCACCTCATGAGGTGAGTGGCGGTGAACCGCTCTACTCTGATGGGGATCTCCCCTCGTGCTCTTCGAACACTTACCTTTAACTCGCAGTACAAAGGCTCTGGAATGCTAACAAGTAACAACATCTGCATGTAGGAGCCACGGCTGCCGCTTGTCTTCCTGATCATACTCACAACTTTCCCTATTCTCCAACGGGGTGACAGACTAGGTTGGTTCAGTATCCAGAATTGAGGTGCACACATGCTATCTCAACCTATGGGGCTTCCATACAGATTTCAAGCCGAGGGCACGCCTCTGGGTATTTAAACCAGACTTTAGTCTCGGAAATCCCGAACCTTTGCGTTCTAGGCCACGGCCATTCGAACTCTAATTTCCACCGTCGCAGTTGGTCTCCTAGGAACTCATCGCAAACACGGCCAAGATGCCTCTGGCAGGGAATGGTACTCAAGGAGAGCACTCCTGATCGCCATCCTGGCTTGAAGTAGACTTGATTTTGAGCTTGAGGTAGAGGCACACTCATACGTCGGAACATTGGCAAGACCTGAAGAGGTACACACGGGATGCAATCTCGGAACTTACTGAAGTTAGAGCAAACTCAGATGCCCGACATTTTCCTCTTTTGCTTTTGCAGCCCGAAACTCATAGCTTCAGATAGGTCCTGGTTTTACTGTTCTCATATGACCTGGGTTGAACCTGCGGTTTTTTGAAAGAACAAATTCTGTTTTGCACAAATGTGGAGAACGGCACGGCACTCGGAGCACAAAATGATTTTTGAAATTGAGAGTGAGCATAAGTTCTCAACTGGGTATTGAGCCTACAACTAACCACAGCCAAAACAACTCAACACAGAAAAACAAAAGGTAAACGACCTAAATACAACGAGACACGCTCGGGATGACTTAAAACAAGAATCGAGATAAAACAAAAAGACACGACACTCAGACGTGTACAGGGGGCCTGTTTCACCGGGTAGTGTTTCCCACCTTTTCTCATTTGTGGTTCTCACATCACTCGGCCCTCAAGCTCTGTTTTTCTGAAAAAGCCCTTTTCTCACTTTTTTCTCATCGCACATCTCTCTATTCTTCAATCTCTCATTTTTCAATCCCTCCCCTGGGTGGTTGATGGATAAGCAGAAAGTTGTGGGCTTTTGCCCCTGGTATTCTACCAGATTCTTCTTCTTCTGCATGCAGCTAGTGAATTTCTCCCACAGAGGGGTTGCGCTGCAACAGGATGTGTAGCAAATCTGCAGCTGACATCGATTGATGATGCTTTGCTGGGGAGTTTGGACGTGATCAGATCTGTCCAGATGATGGAGTGGAATATCCTGATCCATTCCAGTTCGTGCTTCGCACTTGGCTTGATACTTCACTGCTTGGAGGATACGAGAGCTTTCAGTCCTTTGTCGTTAACTTCAGTTGTGCCCTTTTCTGGCAAGTAGAGTGCCCTTTCTTAGCAAGTGCGTTGATAAAGGGAAAAAGACAGAAACCTGACTCAACTGTGCCCCTAGTTCATCATGTTGACCATGTTTTTGTTTTTTGCTTTCTACTAAAACAATTTTGACCAAAATGAGAGTTAGATTAACATGCTTGTTCAATTTTTGTTTGAAATCATGCAAGTCAGGCTATGAGCACTGAAAATTTTCCTTTTTTGGGTCCAAGAAATGGTCCAGTTTTGGAAAAATGGAATAATTTTCGAGAGAATTAGTCAACCTCAGTAAAAATTCTCAAAAACTATTTTTGCACACGGCCACTTGCTCAACGAGCATGAAACCTACTCCTGAGATGCACAACCTCGGATCCAAGGGAAAACTGCCCCGTGCTTGAAGAGAGCTGCATGGCAACGGAAAGTTGCCCCTTGTTTGAACGGCACTGCGGCGCATTTGAATGGCAACGGAAAGTTGCCCCTTGTTTGAATGGCACTGCAGCGCATTGAATGGCAACGGAAAGTTGCCCCTTGTTTGGATGGCACCGCAGCACATTATGGTCAGTCCTCAGAGCGACGATTGCAACCGTACTCTCGGATACAGAGAAGGCAAGGATGGTCAAAACCATTACATGGACACAATTGAATTTGAATTGTTTTACGGCTGGACTTCAGAATGAAGTTGCCTACGTATCCCAAAGATGGGAATCAAGCCTTACGTAGTTCCGGGGTTAAGGTACACTCGGGTATTTAACCTCTCCTTTTTATGCTCTAACTTTTGCCAAGGCGCCTGTTGCAGGTTTTCGACCTTGCGAGCTTTGTTTTTCTTTTCATTTCTTTTCTATTCTTTTCATTCCTTCTTCTTTTTTTCTTTTCTTTTTCTTCTTTTTTTTTGCATTTTTTGTATCTTTGCATTTTTTTCGCTTTTTGCATTTTTGTATATATATTTTTCTTGTCTCGCTCTAACTTTTGCCTGGGTCGCCCTTCGGGTTTTCGACCCAGCGAGCCTCTCAAAGGGTAAAAGTGTAACAGTCCATGCCAAATGGTTTGAGATTGAAGCCCTCTATATCCAGGAGAGTGGCTGTTGTATTGACTTGCAGAAAGATCCACTTTTGGCTCTTCGAGCACATCGGATATTTTTTGCCCCTAGTTCGAGGGGTGCTTCTGTTCTAGCTTTGCAAGCTTCTTCTGATGGGGTCTGACCTTCTTGATCTGACTTTGGTGCCTCTTGTTCGAGGGCTGCTTCAAATCTGGCCACACAGGCCTCCTTGTACCGGGGTGACCGTTGAACATTCTGAATTCAAGTTCAAGGTTTGGAAAGCAAGGGGGGTCGAGTCTCGAGGCTGAGAGCGATCCTAAGCTGCACAATCTCAAGAGCGATTCCACACATGTCTTCGCAGGACCGCGCAAAACATTTTTTTGAAAGTTTTTAAGAAAGCGACAAATCGCTCGCGCTGAAGACAGTGTAGGACCAATCTGGATCAAGCTAGGGTCCTTCTCAGTACTCACACTAACAAGCATGATTTCATTCATTAAGGGCTTAGCACGCCTCTCTTTCTCTCAATTGATCAAATTTTTGCAAATCCCAAGGAATTCCTTCCTCTTTGTTTTCACCGCAGTGTTCAAAAAGGTTTTGAAAAACTTAGGTTATTACAATGACTTCAAGGCACAAGAGAGCAGGTGGAATGCACTGCCATTTCATTCAAATTCGGCACAACTAGCACAACGGCAGAAGCAAACAAGGATGTGAAAATCACTGCTTTCATTCAAAATCTGTTGGCACAACTGGCTCCCTGGCAGAAACAGACTCAAAACAAAACGAAAAGACAAACACAAAACAAAATGGTGATGCCCGAGGTAACACCCCCCGGAATCACCCGACTCCTATACAACAGGACTGACTCGATACAACAAGACAGACCCAAAAAAAAGAGACTGACTCAAAAAACAAACAAAACAAAACTGACCCAATACCCAAGTCAGAAAGCAAAATTAACAGCACTTGTACATTGCTCAAAACAGTGCGTGCCATTCACCACTCTGGAGTAAATGAGCGCCATCCGCAGCTGGTTCAACCCTCGATCACATCACATTATCCCCCACAAGTTCACTGATCAAGTGCCGATAGACTTTGCAGGACCTGGTGCAGCAATGACCCCTTTGTCAAACAGATCTTGTACATCATGGCGCAGACGAAAGCAACTGTCGGTGTCATGACCGGTTTGCTGATGGTAGGCACAGTTTAGTCTGGTCATGCTTTGCAGGGATAGGATCGGGTAGGGGCGTTGTTCCAACGGTTTCAAATGTCCTTCCCGGAGTAAGACCTCTAGAGCCTTTGACAGAGGCATATGAAGTGGAGTGAAAACCCTCTTGACTCGGGGTGGATATTTGGCCGTCTGTGAGTTACTCCCGGACGCACCGGTGAATGGGGTAGCCTTTCTTGATGTGGTGGTAGTGACCATGCCCACTTCAGAAGATCTTGCAGCTGCATCACCACTGGTGGTCACATTCGAACTGCGGGAAAACGCCCGCCTAGGCTGCTCTTTCTCCTGGTCAATAAGGCCCTGCTTCATGGCATCCTCGATCTGTACTCCCATCTCATGCAAATCTGAAAAGGTAGGGAAGGGGAGCACGATCATTTTCTGCATTAGTTTGGGCTGGAGGTTGCGCACAACCATCCGTATTTGATCCTTATCCGTTGGCCTAATGGTCATCATTGAGGCCTTGGCCCTCCAGCGGGCTACAAAGTCAGAAACCCTCTTTCGGCTCTTGCCTGGTCGTCTCGAGATCACGGGTTGTGATCTCAATCTGGGTATTGTATGAATATTGTGCGACGAAGGCCTCGGCCATCTCCTCCCAGTTTCGTTTCACTGAATCCTCCAATTTGGCGTACCAGATGGCTGCAATACCCGACAGGGTCCTGCCAAAAAGGAGAGAGCTTCTGTAATCTTGTCAAGCCCATCGGGCGCAGAACATCTGAAAACAAACTCAGGTGGACCATGGGATCTCCTGACCCGTCAAAACGGTCGATGTGAGGCATTTTGAACCTGTCCGGCAATGTCACCACCGAATCAGTATATCCATCTCCAATGTCCGGGATGGAGTTGACTCCCTGAGATTTCTTAAACAACTTCTCAAGTTTGCTCAATTTCAATGCCGTAGGGTCGACCTCGAACTCGAAGGGAGAGTCTGGCAGATTGGTAGGTGCTTTGGATAGCTGGGGTAAAATTGGGGGCGGAGCAGGCCCTACCGGAATGTCCGTACCCTCCTGGACATTTGGCGTCTCCCCAGGTGCTGGAATCCTGCTGGGGGAGGAACTTGTTGGGAAGCAGACGCGCCGCTTTGCTGTTGCAGCCTGGTGATGAGCTCAGCCTGCTGAGCCATGATTGCAGCCTGCTGCTTGGAAAATTCCGCTTGGCGGATAGCGTCCTCTTGCATGAGCTTCATATTTTCTTGCATCTGACGCATCATTGCCTCCATCCCTGACGTGTTCTGCGGATCCATCTAACTGACCGGTATCTATCCCTGCAGTAGAAACTGAGGCCTCAGCCTGACTGTTCACTGGTGGAGTGGATAAGGGCCACTGATCTGGTAACTACTGAACTGGTGATCTGTGCCTGACTGGCCCTCTTCACCCTGCCTTTGGTAAAGGAACACTGATTGCCCTTGAACTGAATCTCTGACCCGACAAAGTCTATCAGCACAAGTTCGGTGTACCCGGGGGATATCGGAGCCTTCTGAAGCTATAGTTCCCAGACTACCTAGCAAAAGAGAAAAGGGACAGCATCTCAGCCTAATTTCACCTGAACAGATACGAGCATAACAGGATGACTGTGCCCTCTACTGAATTCTGCCCCAATTTGCCTCAAAACTGAATCTGATACCCGCAGATAACTGATTCTCAGATACTGATGCCCGCAGGCCTGACTAATGCCGAGGCCTGAATGATGCCGCAGGCTGATGCCCAAACTCAAATACTGATACATGCATTCCTGTAGAGACGCACTCTAAAGCACATAACAGATAAGTGAGAGCCAAAACACCCCTATGTTGGGGTAGGGTTTCCCTGTCCTATTTTGTCAGGAGCTAGGGTTTCACTACGCACGCAGCGGTTTCAAACAACCTATAAACGGGTAAGCAACCTGTCCTAGTTTGGAATGGTCACTATGGATCCGAATATGCACTAGGTCGAATGGTCAAAAAGGGTGCCCCGGTAAAACCGGGGTTTGTGTTCCCATGCTGTCAGAGCCCAAGCCGATCAGCCTTATGGACATGCTTGACAAGACAAGCCTCCGGCAAATCGTTCGGGAATGGCATATGGCAAACACGGTGTCCTAGGCGCACCAATGCAAATGCAATGCAAAGAAACACACAAGTGTAGTCAAAACCAGATATCATGAGTTCGAGTCAAGTTCTCTAAATCCCCAGCAGAGTCGCCAGAAACTGTAGACGTCCCCGAACGCCCCGGGAGGGTTAGGTCCCGTTCTGTTCATATGGGGTCACTACAGTTCAAGGACTCAAATGTCACGGTTCTTAATCTTGAACCAAAGAGTCCAAATCCGGCAAATCGTTTTGAAAACAGATTTTTTGAAAGAAGTGCCAAACATGGACTGCTTCGCCAGATAACAGAGTCGCCACCTAAATATTTTTTAAAATGGGAAATTTAGGAAACCCTGACTCGGTGCCAAAGGCCACGTGTCCGTCATCACCAAAGTTGGCTCGGGAACTTGGGTACGATTGGGGAAGGTCACATCGTGAGCACTCCCGCTCGCCCGGTCAAAGACCGGCCTCTACTAACCATGATATCTGTTTTTGAAAACATTGTGCGTTCTTATTCCGGTTATTAGGCCTAGGTTACTATGTGATGCGCACAGCAAATAAGTATAGACTGAATCGCCTGAATTGGAACAAAACATTTCATGCTTGTTTGTTTGAAAATGGTTTGATGGTGCTACCCGCAGGTAGGCTAAGACGTGGATTTGCCACCCTCAGGTGGGCTTAGAAAACATGATTTTGCCACTATCTAGTGGGCTTAAAACAAACATTCGATGAATTGTCCAATTCAAATAACTCAACCTCCACCCACAGGCATTCAAGGCAGTTATATCACATAAGCACATAGCCTCATGGTAAGCATGCTATCATGGCAACACTCACACGCATGCAAGGATGCTAAAGCATAAAACTCACCGAGTACTCCAAGCCAAAAAAGAAGCTAATTAGAAATCATGCATGATCCTAATTATACAGAAATGCCTAATGCAACGCATGCAAAAATGCAACTATAGCAGGCTCGGCTATTCTAAACATGGCATATGAAATGCAACAACTAACACGTATTCAATTTGGAATTGAAATACAAATGCAGTTAGTATGATGCGCCGAGCCCGGTGCGTGCAAAACAGATGAATGATGCAAACATGCTGTCATACTGTATGCTAATTGAAATATGCCCTATATCTAACCATCGTAAGCGGGTAAATAAAAGGGAGAAAGACGTGGGGTTGGAAGACATACATCACACTCACCCACACTTATTACAGTTTTGCCCTCGCGCAGAGGGTCCGAATAAAATAATACAGTCCGAAATATACAGATTTTAATTAATTAACAAATTAAACTAAGAAAGCTGTAAACTGGCATGCAAGCCAGGGGGTGCCTCGCTTCTGATGAATGATGTATGCTGGACTGTGTTGCGCGGAAATCCACTGGGATGCCCAATCTAGCCTCTGTTTGCAATATTTCTCGAAATGCGTGCCAAACTCCGAAAAGTTGCTGATTCCTTATCTTGCTGCAACAGAGAGCAGGAAAAGGGCATAGCAATGTATTTCACAGATATATGCATGCCTCGATCCTCGTGCCACCAATCACGCATATCGATGCATGATGGCCGAGGAATCGGATTGCACAACTCACTATAGAATGAATGCGCATGAATGCTACAATGAAAACCTAACTCCATCATGGGTAATCCGGAGTGTCGGTGACTTGGAATTGAGACCCGTTTCGTCACTCGGAGTACGAAACGTGCCTCGTTTCCCGTGCCCGGGCTAACTCCTATCCCGAACATAATGCAATATGCATGATATGCATGAAATGCAAACTAAGATACAGCCTAGTATGCACTATGCTGATGAAAATGAGATGAAAATGAGACGCCTCGAGAAGCGTGCACGCGGGCACGCAAACCGAGGCGATGATGAAATGCAAATCGGATAAGACCGAAGTGCCTCGAAATGCGTGCACACGGGCACGCACACCGAGGCAATGATATGAAGTGGAAATCGGATAAAATCGAAGTGCCTCGAAATGTGTGCCCACAGGCACGCACATCGAGGCGATGATAAAATGAGATGGAAATGCAAATTGGGCTTATACTAACATGAATGGACCTCAGCCATACTCACATCAGATGCCGTCGGATAAAACAGAGGTGCCATCGAAGCGCGTGCCCACGGGCACGCAAACCGAGGCATGGCCCGAAGGCATGAAATAGCACGGGAAATGACATGCAAGCATGCAAACCAAATTTCAGCACCTAAATGAAAGGGAAAACAGTCCCGAAATGACAACCGATGCATGAAATCATCCCGAAATGCGATTCTAAGTACCCGAAATGGCCTACGGCTATGCTAAACATGCAAAATTGATACATGACAGCAAAAACAGTAGCAAGGCAGCCCCAAATATGGCATTTTTTCAGTACAAAGCAAGGCTAAATAACAACCACAAGCATGGCAAAAATAGCTTGCAAAAACGGGGAAAAAGAGAGGAATTACAAAGCAAGTAGTATATACAATGCTCAAACCAGAAAAATCAGTTCTACAAAATTGAAGAGGGGTCAAAAAATGCATATTTACAGTAGATGATATCCTCTAATTCAGTGTGTAGATATGCTCAAAATGGCATGCAAAAATGAGCCAATAAGGGGCTACAACATGAGGTACCATAGGAAAGCATCAAACAACTTTGAACTCTTAACAAAAGATGAATAATAGACAATTCTAAGACACTTTCTAAGCCTGATGAAGACTCAAATCAGTGGCTAAGCAAGCCTAAACAAACATGCAATTTTACGGTAAATTGAAGGATTACAAAACAAGTACCAAAACCAGTCATCAAATGGCCTAAGACCCTTAACAAAGAATTAATAATGGACCAAAATAAGGCACTCTCTAAGCCTGATGAAGGCTGAAATCCGAAGCATGGTGAGCTTAAAAATGCATGCAAGATAGGAGTGGAACAAGAATTCAAAGCAAGTGATATGTAGAACAAGAAAACCAGGTTGAGCCCTTCTTCAATGTTGAAGAGGGGCTCAAAATAAGCACAATCACAGTATGTTTCATGCTCCAACTCAGATCACAAATAGGCCAAAACAATCATGCAATTTTACGGTAAAATGGAAGAATTTCAAAGGAAGTGCATGACAGAGAAGCCAAACATGGTTGAGCCCTTCTTCAATGTTGTATAGGGGCTCAACATAAGCACAAAACCAGTAGGGTTCGGAGCCCCAAAAACAAATGCAAAATAGGCTAAAAATAGCATACAAGATTGTGGCATACAAGCTAGATATTGAAACAAGTGTATCATGGAGACACCAAATGAAGTTGAGCCCTTCTACAAAGTTGTAGAGAGGCTCAAAATAAGCCTAAAACCAGTAGGGGTCAAAGCCCAAAAACTGAAAGGAAATAGGGTAGAAATAGGAAGCAAAATTATGCTACAAAAAGAGATTTGGAGACTTACCCTTGAAGATCAATTGTTGCTACCTCTTGGCCTGAATTTGTTGCTTCTTAGCCACTGGAGAACACTTCCTTGCTGCTGGAATGGTAGTGGGGATGGTGGAGCTAAGGGTTGATGAAGGAATTGCCTAGGAACTTGGAAGTTTTTGAGGTTTTTGGCTATGGAAATGGGCTCGAATGGAGAAGAAGCCTTGAGAAGAAATTGTCCAACCTAGGCAAAGGGGCTGTCCAGCCCTTTAAGTAAGCAAGAAAAGGTGTAAAAGGGGAGGGAAATGGAGGCAATCTTTCCCTCCCAAAATATCCCCCGGATGGGGGAGATATTTTGAAAAAATATCTGGACAGCTGGAATGGGCTGGAAAGCAGAAAGCTGGCCGGCCAGGTAAATTTTTGGGAGGTGGCCGGCCGGCCACCCCACCTGGTCGGCCAGCCACTCACCCTGGCCGGCCGGCCATGCCCAAAAATGAAGTCACAAATTGCTGGCCGACCACCCTGCAATGGTGTCCTCCCAGATGTGTAGAACAAGGCCCCAAGGTCGGAATCTGGCAACTCTGAAGCAGGAGCCACAACATAGAGCTTGAAGGAGAGGCTCAAAAATGAATGTAACAATTGCTGGCCGACCACCACTTTTTGGTGTCTTCCCAGATGTGTAGAACAAGGTTCCAAGGTCGGAATGTGGCAACACTGAAACAGGAGTCACAACATTGCATCTGAAGGAGAGGCCCAAAATGAAATTCACAATTGCTGGCCGACCATCACTTCTTAGGGTCCTCCCATGTGCCCTCATCACAAATATGTAGCTTTGGTTGGAAGAAAATATCCCCAGGGTGTTCAACATTGGCCCGGAAGTGAGCAAAACGGGCGCCGGAGGAGCGAAACTGGTTATCTGGGATAATTGCTGGCCTCCTACCCTCCAGTGATCTTCCTAATGTTGAAACAGAGGTACCTGCCAAAATTGAACAAAAACTAATGAGAAATGAACGCTCGGGGCCCAAACCGCGCAGTTCGGGGTCCCGAAAATGGGCTGTAGGCACCGGAAGTGGTGTTCAGCAGCGAAGTGGGTATCTGAGCCCCAGGGTTTCTCGGTATGACAAAACAGAGGTACCTGCCAAAAACCGGAGAAATCCGATGCGAAATGAATGCTCGGGGGCCAAACCGCGAGGTTCGGGGTCCCGAAAACCGGCTGTAGGCACCGAAAGTGGCATACGGCCACGAAGTGGGCATCGGGGGCCCCAGTGTTCTCAAAATGATAAAACAGAGGTACATGCCAAGAACCGGAGAAAACGATGCAAAATGAATGCTCGGGGCCCAAATCACGCAGTTCGGGGTCCCGAAAACCGGCTGTAGGCACCGAAAGTGGCATATGGCCACGAAGTGGGCATCGGGGGCCCCAGTGTTCCTCAAAATGATAAAACAGAGGTACTAGCCAAAAATCGGAGAAATCGGAGATGGTTGGGCGGTCCCGAGCCGAGGCACACGGCCTGACGGCCCCGAAAACCAGGAACCGGGCTCCGAAATGGGCAAAATGACCTACGGCCACGAAAAGTAGCTCACGGCCACCGGGAGATAGTCTACAGGATCACTCCCTTCCCTCAGGAAAGAAAACAGAGAAAACCGAGCCTGGTTCGCAAACGAGACAAGGCACAGAAGAGGATTCGGAAGTTCAGAGGCAGGGCGCGCGGCCGCGACTCTGGGACTTCTGAACGAGCACAGTATGCAACACCACCGAGCGCTCAATCGGTGACGTCTGAGTCTTAAGGTCGGTCAAAAATGGGGTGTCTACAGTTGGCCCTTTATGCCTTAACATGAACCATTGCGTATGCCTTCATGCCTAAGCTTGCGAGCTATTATTTCAATGTATTTTTGGGGTTATTTTGCCATGATATAGCTCTGATTTTTGTTGGAGAGGCCATCTCATGCTTGGTCTTGGTAGGTGTAGTGTAATCCACCTTATTTGCCTTGTATGCATCATGCCTTATGCCTTTCATGCTAGCTTCTTTTGGCTTCCTTCCATACATGTTTTAGACTCATTTTGACATGTTCTAGGACTATTTTGGGTTGCCCTTGCCATATGCTTCATATTTTGCACACCTATAGTGCAAATGCCTATGCTAGTTTCAAGCTTTGAGCTTCATAGCATGCTTCATTTGTGTTGTGTATATGATTTGGCATCATTTACCATGACATTTCAGAGCATATAGGACTGTCATGTTCCCATTTCTTTCATGCTTTCAGTCCCTTTGAGTGTTATGCATCGTTGCCTAGCTTATGGCCTAGCATGTATGCCATCTTGCCTAGACCCTTGGGCCCCCATCTTAGCATGTTTTGGTCTTTGTTTAGATCTAATTAAGCTCTGTCCATGGTTGGTCTAATCATTTGTGCCATGTATTGCATGTTCCTTTGTGTAGTTCCTTTAATGGCTTTGTGCCTTAGGCCCTCTTGCATGCTTTACTTGTGTTGTTTGAATGATTTGGCATCATTTCACACTTGATTTCAGAGCCTTTAGTGTTGTCACACTCCCATGTTTATCGCTTCTTCATCATGCTTGAGAGTTGTGCTCTTAGGCCTAGTTGATGGGCCAATGCATGTACATGCTTTGTTTTGTATTTCATGCCTTTGTTTTGGTGTTATGGCCGCTGATTTGGGCATGATTGAGGTCTGTCCATTTCGGTTTAAGTCCATTGAGCATGTTTGCTTTCATGTTATTTGCATGCTTACATTGTCATGTTGTTGCATGCTTATGTTGCCTTGCTTTATGTATGCATGCATTAGCCTTCTTTGCATGTCCTTAGCATTAATAAATATGCCATGTTGTCCATTGCATTGTGTATGCCATGTCATATTGCATTGTGTATGCTATATTGTAGTTGCATTGCATGTTTGCATGCTTGAGTTGCATTGCATTGGTTTGGATTAGGTGTTAGTCCAAACACGAGGAACGAGGGACGTTTCATACTTGAAGTGATGAAACGTGCCTCAATTCTCGGTCGCCGACACTCTTGATCATACATGATGGAGTTCTACGCTTTATGTGTTTATTTGTGTATTCATTTCATATTGAATTGTGCAATTTGGCTTCTCGGCCATCACGTATCAAGATGCGCGATTGGTGGCCCGAGGGTCGAAAACCACACTCCCTTGAGCTTATGAAATGATAAGAAGGGTGGTTGTGCACACATATGTTGCAAATACATTGCCATGCCCTTTCTTGCTCTCTGTTGCAGCAAAGTGGAGAAATACAGCAACAACTAGTTGGCCAGCCAGAAAAACTAGCTGGTCGACCACTTTTTTTGGTTTGCAACAATGATAGGTGGTCGGCCAGTGGCTGGGGGCATTCCTAGGTGGTCGGCCATGCTCCCACAGGTCATCAAGGTGTGTTAGAAGCTTTCTGGAGCTTGGTGCAAGGTTCTGAGAACAATTGCAAACAGAGGCAAGTTGGAGCATCGCAACGGATTTCCGAACAAGGTGACTGGGCATGCGTGCATTCTTCCCGCCTTGAGGCTCCTGCTTTACTGCTTTACTTAGCTAATTTGCTTAGCTAGTTTATGCTTTGGTTTTGTACCTAATTAGTTAACGCGTTTAACTATTCAATTTGTGTTGTAATAGCTTAATTAATTAGCTTGTTAGTTAATTAGTTTTGAGACGTAATAATTAGTTTGATTAGCTTAGATTAGCTAGCTAGCTTCTTATTCGGACCCTCCGTCGAGAGGGCCAACTGTTGTAATAAGCTTGCGTGTGTGTGATGCATGTCTTCCAACCCCCATTTCTGTCTCCCTTTTACTTAACCGCTTACGATGGTTAGTTTTAGGGCACATTTCAATTAGTATACCTTATGCTTGCATGCATGCATCCATTCATCTGCCTTGCATGCACCGGGCTCAGCGCATCATACTAACTGCATTGTATTTTAATACATTTACTTGAATACGTGTTCAACAGTATGTTATCAAGTTGCATTTCACATGACATCTTAGGATAGCCGAACCAATCTTAGTTGTATTTTCGCATGTGTTGTATTAGCCATCTTAACATGAACTAGGATCATACATGATTTCTAACTAGTTCTCTGTTTTGGCTCAGAATACACTGTGAGTGTTTACGCTTTAGCATACTGCATGTGTGTTAATGTTGCCATGAAAGGATGCTTGCCATGAGGCTAACTGCTTATTTGATATAACTGCCTGAATGCCTGTGGATGAAAGTTGGATTGCTTGAATTGGAACAATTCATTGAAATCCTCGTCTTAGCCTACTTGCGAGTAGCAAACTTCAAACCGTTTTCACAAACGAACATGCAATGTTTTGTTCCAACTTAGGCGATCTAGTCTATACTTGTATGTTGTGCGCATCACATAGTAATTCTAGGTTAATAACCGGAATAAGAACACATGTGTTTTCAAAAATAAAATATCATGCTTAGTACAGGCCGATCTTTGATCGAGCGAGCGGGGGTGCTCATTGCATGACCTTCCTTTCTCATACCCAAGTTCCCGAGCCGAGGCAACTTTGGTGATGATGGACACGTGGCCTTAGGCACGAGTCAAGGTTTCCTAAATTTCCCAAAATAAAAAATATTTAGGTGGCGACTCTGTATTTGGCAAAGTAGTCTATGTTTGGCACTTCTTTATAAAAATCAGTTTTTCAAAACAAATTTCCGAATTTGGACTCTTTGGTGATTTATCGGTCTCACATCGCACATTGTGAGATTAGATTCAGAACCGTGACATTGAGTCCGAACTGTAGTAGCTAGAGAACAAAGCGATTCGCACCCTCGCGCGCGGAGCCAAGGTGTTCTCGGGGCACATCTACAGTTTCTTGCGAGTCTGCTGGGGATTTAGAGAACTTTACTCGAACTCATGATATCTTGTTTTGTCTACACTTATGTGTTTCTTTGCATTGCATTTGCATTGGTGTGCCTAGGATACCGTGTTTGCCGTATGCTATTCCTAAACGATTTGCCGGAGGCTTGCTTTGAGAAGCGTGCCATAAGGCTGACCGGTTGCAGGCTCTGCCACGACGGGAACACAAACCCCTATTTTTACCGAGGTACCCTTTTGACCATTTGACCTAGTGCATATTCGGAATCCATAATGACCATTCCAAGCTAGGACAGGTCGCTTACCCGATTATAGGTTGTTTTGAAACCGCTACGTGCGTAGTGAAACCCTAGCTTCTGACAAAATAGGACAAGGAAACCCTACCCCAACATAGGGGTGTTTTGGCTCTCATTTTCTTGCTATGTGCTGTCAGAGTGTGGCTATACAGGAATGCATATATCAATTTGTAAGTCTGAGTACCAAGACTGAGGGCATCAGTATTTGAGAATTAGTTTTACCTGAGGGTATCAGTTTTGGGACAGCAATTTGGGCACAGTAAACAGTGTTCAAAAACGGCGTATTCAGCTTACAAGTGCCAACTGTGTGTTGTCTTTATTTAAGCCGTTATGCTACTTATTGTTTCCTTATTATGCTTTATTTATCTTTTTGCAAGGTAGTTTAGCACAATTGCATCCGACCAGACAAATATTCCCCGAGCACTCTGGGTTAGAGGTCGAAGACTTAATCGATCCGAGGATCTGATAGACGGACAAGCAGTGTTCTTTTTTTTACCCCCGATTACTAAACGGAGGTCAGCAAGGCTCAGTGTATCAGTACAGCGGTCGCCAGATCAATGGTCCTTGAATAGTCAGGCTGAGATTTCTGAGTCTACTACAGAGACAGATATACCGGTTGTTCAATTAGATCAGGACAATATGGCAGGCATGGAAGAGATGATGCATCAGCTCCAGGAAACTATGCAAAACATACAACGGGATGCTGCCCATCAAACAGTAGTAGTGGCCTAACAGGCAAAGTTAATTGCCAGGCTACAGTAGCAAATCAGAGCATCTGCTTCACACCCAACTCCTTCCCCACCAGGAGTTCCAATACCCGGGGAGACAACAAACATCCAGGAAAATACGGACGTTCCAATGGGGCCGGCTCCGCCCCCAATCCTACCCCAGCTATCCAAAGCGCCCACCAATCTACTGGATTCACCGTTTGAATTTGAGGTGGATCCAACGGCGCTAAAAATGAGCAAGCTAGAAAAGCTGTTCAAAAAGTCTCAAGGCGTGAAATCCATTCTGGATATAGAGGATGGATATACCGACTCGGCCGTGACTCTACCGGACCGATTTAAAATGCTGCATATAGACCGCTTTGATGGGTCCGGAGATCCTATGGTGCACATGCGGCTCTTTTCAAATATCCTAAGGCCAATGGGCCTCTAGATTGTAGAAGCTTTCCCTATTTGGCCGGACCCTATCGGGTGTAGCAGCTATTTGGTATGCAAAACTGGAGGACTCTGTTAAGAGAAGCTGGGAAGAGATGGCTGAGGCCTTTATAGCTCAATACTCCTACAACACGCAGATCGAGGTCACAACTCGTGATCTCGAGACAACCAAGCAGGAGCCGAAGGAGAGTTTCTCCGATTTTTTAACTCGTTGGAGGGCTAAAGCCTTGATGATGACCATCAGGCCCGTTGACAAAGATTAGATACGGATGGTTGTGCGCAACCTCCAGCCCAAGCTCATGCAAAAGATGATCGCCCTCCCCCTACCCACCTTTGCAGATTTACATGAGATCGGGGTGCAAATCGAGGACGCAATGAAACAGGGTCTGATTGACCATGAGAGAGAGCAGCCCAAGAGGGCATTCAACCACAGTACGAATGCAGGCACAAGCAGTGCTGCAGCTGCAAGACCTTCAGATGTAGGAATGGTCACCACTACCACTCTAAAAACCCTTGCAGCTACACCCTTTACCGGTGCGTCCGGAAGTAGCTCGCAAACAGCCAGATATGCCCCCCGAGGCCAAAGAACCTTCACCCCACTATACATGCCTTTGTCCAAAGCTTTGGGGTTCTAATCAAGAAAGGGCACTTGAAGCCCCTAGAGCCGCGGCCCTTACCAGAAAAGCTTCCTCCCTCCCATAACCCGGCGAAGTATTGTTCCTATCACCAACAGCATGGTCACGAAACTGACCAGTGCTTTCGATTACGTCATGAGATTCAGGATCTCATCGACAACAGGGTGATTATGCCTTCGGAAAAGCCGAATGTCACAACCAACCATCTCCCACCACATAACCGAGCTCCACCTCCCAAACGCATTAACCTGATCCAAACTGGGGTTGTGTCATACGACCCTAGCATATATGTCACCCCTTCTCACCTACCCAAGCCGGAGGTGTTTATTTCTAACAGCACAGACTTATGCATGTTGGACATCTCCTAAACCCAACCTGAACCGGTGGTGGTGACTACCGAAGGTAGAATTGGGTCGACTGCTGAGGCAGATGGTAATGAGGATTCAGGGCCTGAAGGGTCTGGAAGCTTTGAGTACAACCCGAGCGGTTATATCACACCAACAGATCAGCCTAAGCCAAGGGTGGAATTGCCAGTGGGGGCAGAAATCTGTGTAGTTCAAGAGGATGCACCTAATCAGGGGCTAGATGACCTAGCGAAATTGGAGGAGGATATCGCATATCTGCAATTCTTCAATGAACAGGATCTGGGAGACGTGACTGTCACCTGGTTTGATCTGGAAGGGTCAGCGGAAGTTACTGGGTGGCTTAGCGACGAGCTGGATATTATTGAACAACCTCAGCCAGAACAGGGTCCATCAGACACGGGGACATCAACAGTGGCTAGAATGGCTGGGAACCAGAATGGACCGCCGGAGAGCACCGGTGTTAAGAATTTTGCTCGGGATCAGAGAATTTTGAGTATAAAAGATACTGAGCAGCAGACTACACTGAAGCAGTTTGAGCAGGAAAAGATTGAAGATCTAGAAAGGGCTAGAAAGGCCAAAGCACCTACGGGGACCGAATGTGCTGTGAGCACAGGAACAGTTGTAATAGAACCAGATAACTGCCTGTCGATGATCGACGGTATGTAGTGGGAAGATGACGACCTATGTCTTGCCCACACGGATGAAGATTGGGGACAAAACCAACCAGATAATACCTAGTATGTGGAAGAGGTGGACCACATGACTAGAAGTGGGCGGTATTTCAAGCCCCCACATTTGGATCAACCAGAGGCGTCCGGGAAGGACAAGGAAGCTGATAGGCAGAAAGAAAAGATGCTCAAGGAGGATGCTGTACGGAAACAGCTCAAGAAGATACAAGCAAACATCTTCATCTGGGGACTACTTATGGCCTCAAGAGTTCATAGACAGGCTATCCTTTCTGCGATGGACAGGGCCAAACTTTCAATTGACACCACGCCTGAACAACTGGTAGGATTGGTCTTTCCGGGAGGAGCTTCTCCGACATTGACCTTTACTGACAAGGAACTGCCGCCTGAGGGTGCAGATCACAACAAACCTCTCTATATCTCTGTGGAGTGTAGAGAAAAATGGATACCAATAGTTCTTGTCGACACAAGATCTGCCATCAACGTGTGTCTGTCGAGGACGACATATGCAATCGGGTTGAAGCCCGTCGATTTTGTGCCTACTGCCCAAGTGATTCGGGCATATGACAATACCAGCAGAGAAGTGATGGGGACTGTGCAGATTCAGACTCAGGTCGGTCCAGGACAACACGATATTGACTTTCATGTCTTGGACGTTCTCGCGACCTTCAATTTACTCCTAGGGCAGCCGTGGCTGCACCAGGTGAAGGCAGTCTCTTCTACCCTACACCAGATGTTGAAATACCCCCACGGGAAGGGGGTGGCTATTGTTTTCGGGAATTCTTCAATCCATCTGCCGCCAGAGGTTTCTACGCCAGTTCTGGAGATTGAACATGGCGCGGAGGATATGTTCCTGTCAGGATTTACCCTAGCCGAGGCCCGGGTTGCATAGAACATACTGGCTATTGGAGAGGGATTATATGTTAGTGCACAGTCTGTGTACCTCATGAACAAGCTCCAGCATATCCCTGGGATGGGATTAGGAAGAAGTGGCCGGAAAGGCGTTGCAACATCAGCCGAAGTGCCGCATAACCCACATACCTTTGGTTTAGGTTATTTGCCCACCAAGGAGGACTGGGCGAGGAAAGGCAAAGAGATGGCCGGAAGGGCCAGAGCAAAGCAAGCCGGGAAGCCTTATGAGTTGGTGCATCGGCCTATCCAGGGTACTCTAAACGGATGCTTTGTCCGGGAGGGGGAGGACTTTCCGTTCTGTGGCTTCCTAGAGCCGTGGCTAAATGCAGAGAGGCAGAGGTTGCCGGGGTTCGAGATTTTCTTTGACTTGCAATTGTCTGGGGATGATGTTGCTGAGAAACAGACAGATCCACCAACAGAGGTTGAACAGTGCAGGGAGGAGGATTCCGAGAGTGCGGAGTTTGAAATGGGGGTTGCACTGGCTTGTCTACTTTCAAATCCTCCGATCGTACATGAGTGCTTGGGGGATAACTTCTCGGTGTCCATGATCGGGAATGAAACTGCTGCAAGCCCGTCTTCAAACATTCTGGATGCATCCATCGCACCCTCCCTCGTTTGGAAGTACGAGGAGGGATTCTTATCGAGCAGTACCAGGTCAGGTAGTGAGCCGGAATCTGATTCCACTGAGTCTGTGGAGTCGGAATCAGGTTCCTGCTCGTCTGAGTCTGAGTCCGGTATTCTTGGAAGTGACAACCCGGATACCACAGTCCTGTGTAGGTCGTCTTTTTCTTGTTCCTTTGAGTCTGTTGTAACAGAGGAATCAGGCGACTTGGAAGTGATTAATGAGAATGAAATAGCTGTGGCTTCTGAGTACTTTTCTGTACCCTTAATTTATTGCATTAATCAGGCCTTTCAAAATTTCGATGAAAACGACGAGGAAGAAATTCCTCCGATTTTGAAATTTTTGCTTGATCAAGAGCAAGAGAGGTTTGTAAAACCCTTGGTTGATGAAATCACCCAAATTAATGTTGGTACTGAGAAGGACCCGCGGCTGGTCTAGATCGGGTCCACGTTGTCTTCAGAGGAGTGCGAGCGCTTAGTTGCTTTGTTAAAAGATTTCAAAGATGTTTTCGCGTGGTCCTACGATGACATGCCTAGAATCGATCCTGAGATTGTACAGCACCGGATCCCTCTTGGCCCAGAGGCCCGACTTGTTAAGCAGAAGCTCAGAAGGATCTGCCCCGACTGGGCTCTCAAGATCAAAGAAGAGGTCACCAAGCAAATTGACGCAGGGTTCCTGCTGGTATCCAAATACCCAACTTGGTTAGCCAATATAGTTCCAGTGCCGAAGAAGGACAGCAAAATTCGGGTATGTGTGGACTTCAGGGATTTGAACAAAGCCAGTCCGAAGGACGACTTTCTTCTGCCGCATATCGATGAATTAGTGGACTTCACTGCTGGGCATGCGCTGCTCACATTCATGGATGGATTTTCAGGCTACAATCAGATATTGATGGCACCCGAAGACCGGGAGAAGACCGTTTTCACCACCCCGTGGGGAACCTATTGTTATAGGGTGATGCTGTTTGGGCTAAAGAATGCTGGGGCTACGTATCAACGGGCTGCGACCACAATTTTGCACGATATGATCCATAAAGAGGTTGAGGTGTATGTGGACGACATGGTTGTCAAGTCCAAAGAAAGAGAGGGCCACTACACCGCCTTGCAGAAATTCTTCCAACAGATCAGGGAGTATCGGTTGCGACTGAATCCTCAGAAATGTACGTTTGGTGTTACAACAAGGAAAATGCTGGGGTTCTTGATCACACAGAGAGGTATCAAGGTTGATCCTTCCAAAATCAAGGCCATCTTAGAAATGCCACCACCGAGGACTGAAAAGGAGGTGCGAGGCTTTCTGGGTAAAGTGCAATTCATGAGACGGTTTATTGCAAATTAACCTTGACTTGTGAACCACTCTTTGGTCTCCTGAAGAAAGGAAAGAAATTCCAATGAGACGGCCGATGCCAAGCTGCTTTTGAATAGATCAAGCAATATTTATAGAACCCACCTGTTTTGTCACCGCCTGAGCTGGGGAAACCGTTGATTCTGTACCTTTCAGTGACTGAAACTACAATGGGCTGCATGTTTGTACACGAGTCTGAGGACAAAGTGGAGAGAGCTATCTACTACCTGAGCAAGAAAATGCTGGATTACGAGACCCGCTACACTCCGTTGGAGAAGGCTTGTCTAGCCTTGGTATAAGCTACCAAGAAGCTGCAGCACTACCTGTTAGCCCACTCCGTAATACTGGTTTTGAGATTAGATCCCATCAAATATCTCTTCGAGAAACCAGCACTTACGGGTAGGCTAGCCCGTTGGTTGCTTCTGCTTTCCGAATTCGATCTGAAGTACATGACGCGCAAGTCAGTGAAAGGGAGAACAGTAGCAGAGTTCCTAGCCGATCACCCAGTTGAAGGGGATGAAGCAGTTGAGTACCTATTCCTAGACGAGGCCATCCTGCACGTCAAAGAAAAGACTTGGACGATGTACTTCGACAGAGCGTCAAACCAATATGGGTATGGGATAGGGGTGTTGCTGATAGCACCCAACAATTCCCATATACCTTTAGCATTCAAACTCCGGTTCAAAGTCTTGAACAATGAGGCAGAATATGAGGCATGTATTGCCGGTTTAGAAGCCGCCCTAGAACTAGGAGCAAAACGGTTGGATGTCATCGGGGACTCGAACCTTGTTGTATCTCAAGCTAAAGGAGATTGGAAAGTTAAAGAAGAAAAGATGAGAATCTATCACCAGACCTTGGACGTGCTGATTCCTCAGTTTGAGAAGCTAACTTTCGTTCATCTGTTAAGAGAAAACAACAGGTTCATTGATTCATTAGCAACTCTATCTTCCATGATAGACATCCCTTTCGGAGTCCGGATGCGTCTGATCATCATTGAACAAAAATTTGTGCCGGCCTACAAGCTAATTGCTGCCATAGATAAAGCACAAGATGAGAATCCCTGGTATTACGATGTCTGGAACTTCTTAGAAAAGGAAGTGTATCCACCAGGGGCAAATGCCAAAGACAAGAGGGCAATTTGAAGAATGGCTGCTCAGTTCATTGTCTGCGGGGGTAAACTATACAAGAGAGGTCATCTCGGGATGCATAAACTGTGTGTTGATGCTGAAGAATCCAAGCGCCTGATGGAGGCCATCCATGGAGGAGAGTGCGGAACGCACATGAACAGGGTGATGTTAGCCCGGAAGATCCTTAGACAGGGTTATTACTGGTCCACCATGGAGGAGGATTGTATTGGCTTTGTTCGGCGATGCCACGAATGTCAGATACATGCAAACCGCATGAACATTCCACCGTCGAAGTTGTACAACATGACTTCGCCATGGCCGTTTTTAATCTGGGGGATTGACATAATCGGGGTTGTCACTCCAAAGGGGTCCAATGGGCATGAGTACATTTTGGTAGCGATAGACTACTTCACGAAGTGGGTTGAGGCCCAATCTTACGCGGTGTTGAAGGCATCGCATGTCGCTAAGTTCATCAGGAACAACATCATCTGTCGCTACGGGGTTCCGAATGAGATTATTTCGGACAATGGTTCCCACTTCAAGAAGGAGGTGATCGATTTGTTGGAGAAGTACAACGTGGCTTTTCATAAGTCATCTACATATCGGCCGCAGACCAACGGAGCAGTTGAGGCCGCCAACAAGAACATCAAGCACATTCTGCAGAAGATGGTGGAAACCTACCGGGACTGGCCAGATAAGTTGCCATTTGCTCTGTGGGGCTACCGGACTTCAATTCGAACTTCTACTGGAGCAACTCCGTATTCCTTGGTTTATGGGATGGAGGCTGTTCTGCCTATCGAAGTTGAGGTTCCGTCATTACGGGTATTGGCTGAGTGTCAGATAGCTGAGGCAGATTGGCAGCAAAGCAGGTTCGAAGAACTCATGTTGTTTGACGAGAGAAGGCTGAAAGCACTGTATCACGTTCAGGGTTATCAACGAAGAATTGCCAGGGCTTTCAACAAGAAGGTTAAGTCCAGGAATTTGAAAGAAGGGGATCTTGTGCTCAAAGACAACCGAGCTCCCATCCACGACCCTAGGGGCAAGTTCAGACCTAATTGGACTGGTCCTTACATCATCAAGTCTATCTGGTCGGGTGGAGCTGTCGTTCTGATGGACCTAGATGGCCTAGAGTTCTCCCAACCGATCAACATGGACAAGTTGAAGAAATACTATCCCTGAGTGGCTCGCTAGGCCAAAAACCCGAAAGGGCGACCTAGGCAAAAGTTAGAGCATGAAAAATTTGAAATTATAAAAACTGAGCTCGCAAGGTTGAAAACCCAGAAAGGGCGGCCTTGGCAAAAGTTAGAGCGCAAAAGGAGAGTGTTAATACACGAGTGAACCTGAGCCGAACTACGTAAGGCTTGATTCCCATCTTTGGGATACGTAGGCAACTTCATTCTGAAGTCCAGCCGTAAACACTTCCCCGATCAACTTTGTCCATGTGGTCATATTGGTCATCTTTGTCTATTCTACATTCAAGCACTTGGTTGTGATCTCCAGTGCAGTGCTATTCAAACTAGGGGTAACTTTCGAGTTGCTGGATCCGGGTTGTACATCTTAGTGATAGATCTTGGGCGTGTCCAGTTGTGATCTATAGCGAAAATGGTTTTGAAAAGTTTTAATAAAAGATGATTTTGTTCAAATTAATCTTTTTACAATTTAGACCATTTTTGGACCAAACGGAAAATTTTCAGTACCCACAACCTTCAATTACATTGATTTCAATACAGAGTTCTCCTACTCTTGAATACAAATTGAAGTTGCTTTTTATTACATTCATAAAGAAAACTTGAAAGTACTGATTAAAGCAAATAAATTCGGGGCATAGTCAGGTGTTCCTGCGTCCCCTCCCAGAGCTTGTGGAAGCCTCTGATGCCAAAGTAGGCCAACCTGTGCCTCTTCATCAAGCCAAGCTATGCACTCATCAGAGAGGGTGCAACTGAAAGTGGGAGCGGGGCCAGAAGCTCTCTCATCTTCCATGTTGTGGCATACCGAGCTAGCTGTGCGCCTCGGATTGGAAAGGCAGCAGGGTACTCTATCCCTTTCTTCGGGCAAGTCTGATCATGTCCGAACTGGCGTCGGAATCGGAATGGAAAGTAAAGTACACAATGTGTACTTTACTGATTAAAGCTTGAAAGAAAACTTGAAAGTACTGATTAAAGCAAATAAATTCGGGGCATAGTCAAGTGTTCCTGCGTCCCCTCCCAGAGCTTGTGGAAGCCTCTGATGCCGAAGTAGGCCTAACCTGTGCCTCTTCACCAAGTCAAGCTATGCACTCGTCAGAGAGGGTGCAACTGAAAGTGGGAGCGGGGACCAGAAGCTCTCTCGTCCTCCATGTTGTGGCATACCGAGCTAGCTGTGCGCCTCGGATTGGAAAGGCAGTAGGGTAATCTATCCCTTCCTCCGGGCAAGTCTGATCATGTCCGTACTGGCGTTGGAATCGGAATGGAAAGTAAAGTACACAATGTGTCAATCCGATCAACTGAATCCCAGGCTGGCGAGTCATGCTGTAGCTCATCGCCGATAGATTAAGCCAGGGGCAGTGCCAAGCAATGTCAAGAGCAGTCAAACTGCGCATCCATTCGTACCACTATCCCTCATCAGGGGCATCGACTAGACGTCGCCGGAAGAAATAGCTACGAGTTGAATATGCTGAGCATGAATCCATAATCTTTAACTTATCCATCAACCATATCTGGGGAGGGATAAAAAATGAGAGATTAAAGAATAGAGAGGTGTACGTTGAGAGAAAAGCGAGAAAAGGGTTTTGAGAGAAAAATCGAGCCTGAGGGCTGAGTGATGTGAGAAATATATGTGAGATAGGGTGGGAAACACTACCTGCAGCAGTAGTGGACTCCCCGCGAATCTAGTTGTCTCTCGGCGATGGAAAGCGTCCAAACCCATCAATGTCTCAGCTAATGTCATGGCGATACAACTCTTGCCCTCTTTCAAGCCCTCGGCAACCTCAATCAAACGAGCGCTAAACCCACCAGAGCCTGGGACAAGCAAGAAATATGACAACATACACAAGCAAAGTGCATGTCGCCGGAAACCCTGCCAGTCATGGTCGCCGCGGTCGCCGGCATCAGAAAACCGACGAACCAAGCTCGGAATGTCCAGCACTCCGTCACAAATCAATGACCGAGCGTCATGCAAAGTAAGCCTGCACAACTGTCCTAAGGCTTGGACGTGGCCGAAGCGGAACTGGGGGAAGATTTCTTCATCACGCTCGGATTCCATCAAAGCTTGGAAATCTTCAAAAGTGGGACACATCTCTTGTCCACCAAAGCTAAAGACGTGTGTTACCGGATTCCAAAACCTTGCCGCGGCATGAAGAAACGGGAGATGCAGCGGAGTGCGACTCAGTGTGAATAGTGCATTTATGCCAAAGCCCCGGAAATTCAACTTTTTTGAGCCATCCAAGTTGGCGATCCAATTTGTGAGATTTTGGACTAGAAATGCCTCCATTTTGGTGCAAAACTAAGATAAAATGAGGGAACTACGAAGCTGGAACCTTTATGAAGGATAAGGCACTGTTTGGAGGACAAGTGTCAGAAAACTGGAGGTCTCCAGGCAAAGTGGTCGGCCGACCACTTTTTCTGGTTGGCCAGCCAGTTTAATTAGTCGGCCAGCTATCTTTTCTGGTTTACAGACCAAAAAAAACTGGTCAGCAGGCTCCTATGGTGGTCGGCTATGAGCAAAAAGGTGGTCTGCAGCTTTTTCTTGTCTCCAGAAGAGAGTCCCTAGCCTTCCAGTGTGCTAGGAGTGCCCGAGGTCTGAGTTTACCTCTGTTTCGGATGCATTCCGTCGCCGTGATTGTCCAAAATGCATTTGCTTATCGAGTTGTTAAGTTTTTCTTATCGAGCTGCAGCTTTTTGCTTATTGAGTTGTTGCTCTTTGTTTATCGAGTTGTTGCTCATTGCTTATCGAGTTGTAAACTTGCTAAGGTTTTGTTGTTTCTTAGTGAGTTAAGTTGTTTAGTTTGTTGTGTTGGTTCACTACCTGACTTAGTAATACACGATGTTCAATTTCCATTCAATCTCATTTTTGTGCAAAATGGTGCAATGCGATGCCAAGAACGTAAAATACAACACTTTTTGAACAAAAGCCGTTTCATTCCATCATAGCTTCTTTTTTTTACAACATTCTACAACAGGGTACAAGTTTGAAGAAAAAAAAAAACTACCTAAGCTGTACAATGTGCTACAACTACATGTAAAAAGAAAACTAAAGCAGGAACATTTGCATCAGTGCTATCAAGTTCAAAACCGAGAGGCCCTCTTCGCCCTCTTCGGCTGAGCAGCCTCTGCACCACCACCGCCAGCACCCATACTTGAATCGGAGTCATCGTCCTCGGAATCCTCCTCGGCACCACCTCCGTCCTCAGAATCAGAACCAGAATCATCATCACTGCCTGTAGATGTCTCTAACTATGGATGTGCTGACTCCTCCTCCTCGCTGGACTCCTCGACATATCTGACAGGTGCTCTACGTCCTCCTCGGCTACGAGTCGAGTCCCCTCTCCTAGCTGATCGAGAAGGCCTGGATGGCCCGGGCCGTGACAATAGAACCTGAAAAGGGTAGTTTGAATACATTAGCCAGAGTATGTATATCAGATGCAAGTATGATGCATAGAGTGTGTGCATGCAGATATAGTATGTGAATGTGATACGTTAGATGTGCTCTACATATGCAATGAATCAATGTAGTGAAATATTCAGTTTCAGCATGTCATCAGAAGTATGATAAATACAAGGAAATTGAAAAGTACCAGAATGCCGGCGGCATACAGCATCGTCTCCCTCCGCAAGACCATGCTCTCAAGTGAGGCCACCACCCCGAGCAACCCCTCTGTATACTCTCTGGAAGGCTGCAGATGCAAATTCAAGTCATCAGTGAATGAATGAATATCTAAATATCTGAGTGATAAATGAAGACTGTGGAGCATACCGGTAGTGAGTTAGGGTCACTGACGTATCGATGATCCGGTAGTGGAGGCTCCAATGGAATCGGGTAAGATGTCCCATACTACCAGCCCGTCAGCTCGGTCAGAAGATCTGGCCACCCAGCATACTGGCAAGGCGAGGGCATCCCTCTAGCCCTACTCCTCGATGTGCTAGCCCTGCTAGTGGAAGAGATGTCTGCAGCTCGAGCGCGACTCGATGATGGCATATCAGCAGCCCTCCTCGTAGAAGTACGGATGCCTGTCAATGGAGTCATCAAGTATGTATGGCGGTATGTCGCGTACTCCCTCTCCTCCAAGAATAGAACTGCGTCGACACCCAACATAAGGTCGTCAACCTCTCAGGGAGTGAACCTCTCTGTGGACCGCATGTCCAGTGGAGCGGTGAGGGTATCTCCTGAGTGGCATTACCCATCGTCTGACGCATGAAGCAATCCCCGAGAAACCAGGCTCTGCCGGCTGGTCCCTCAAACAAAACCTTATATCGGGAAGCTCCCCATGCCCCAGGGAACTGGAACCGAGCATATCCGGGCATCTCTAGCCAAGGCTGCCAAGTGATCTACGGATAGCAAGTGCATAAACTGATTAGATGTCATAAATATACAAGATGAATCAAAGCTGAAAGCATGAAGAACTGAGAGTTCTGGTTTACCTCGATCGCCCGCACTGTGTCAAAGTACTGCTGAAGATACGGCAGAGTCTCCCAGGGCCTGGACTGGCACCGACCCTCAAATTTGCGTGAATAAGGGATCCCGAGAGGTGCCTCAACCTCAAGCTCAGGGGCGAGTGTCGGGAAGTAGGCATAAACCCACAGCTGTGAAAAGCAAGACCGTGGCTGTGAGAATACAGAATGTACAGAAAATGCAGAATGTTGAGTGCAGAATACAGAGTACAGAATGTAATATGTGCAATGTGTGACGTGTGCAATGTACAAATCATGAAAAGCAGAAATGTAAATCAAGAGGGCAGAATGTACCTTTCAGGCTCGCCAGTAGCCACCTACTATGGTCCCCCGCTAGCGGGAGGTCGTGCTCATGTAGCAATAAAGGGTAGCGAGGCCAGCGCCACCCCAATCATACTGACTGACCTGTGATGGGTCTACCGGAGCACTAAGCAGAAAAAGCCCAACTGTGTTCCTCCTGTCGGAGAACAGAGTGGTCCCGAGCAGGAACATAAAAAATCCCCAGGCATACTGCTGTATGGCCTCAAAAGTCTCAGGCGTGGTCCTCATGTACTGCTCTACAAACCAGGTGTACCGGACCCTGCCTAATGATCTGTCGATCGGCGGATGGGCTTCGAGCAGATACATCCAAGCTGCCTTTCACTCACCCATATCTGCATCGTATGGGATCGGCCGGCCTGCTATGTCGAGGCCTGTCAGTATGGAGAAGTCATACGGGGTCATCGTCATGTCCCCGGTGGCAGAGAAATGAAAGGAGTTGGTGGTGTCCCACCATCTCTCTACTAATGCGCCCAGAAGGGTCATGCTCGCCGAATGACGTGACAACCCCATACAAAACGGGCCAAATCCCGCCTCATCAACAATATGCCAAACAGCATCCGGGAGCTCCATATACCACTCCCTCGCAATAATCGACCCATACCCCCAGGTGAAACGGGACGATACCTGCATGTAGAATGAACAGATGTATTCAGTTTCAAAATTAAATAGAATGTTGTGTTATGAACTGTGTGTTCAGATTGAGTAGTGTTATGAGCCGTGTGCAACATTAAATAGAATGCTGTGTTATGAACTGTGTGTTCAGATTAAACAGTGTTATGAGCCGTGTGCAACATTAAGTAAAATGTTGTGTTATGAACTGTGTGTTCAGATTGAGCAGTGTTATGAGCCGTGTGCAAATTGAAAAGAATGTTGTGTTATGAACTGCGTGTTTAGATTGAGCAATGTTGTGAGCCGTGTGCAAATTGAATAAGATGATGTGTTATGAACTGCGTGTTCAGATTGAGCAGTGTTGTGAGCCGTGTGCAAATTGAAAAAGCAAGTTGTGTTATGAACTGCGTGTTCAGATTGAGCAGTGTTGTGAGCCGTGTGCAAATTGAATAGGATGCTGTGTTATGAACTGTGCGTTCAGATTGAGCAGTGTTGTGAGCCGTGTGCAAATTGAATAGGATGCTGTGTTATGAACTGCGTGTTCAGATTGAACAATACTGCATTATGAACTGTGTGTTCAGATTGAGTGTTCAGATTGAGCAAAACCTGCGCTATGAACTGTGTGTTCAGATTGAACAAAACCTGCGTTATGAACTGTGTGTTCAGATTGAGCAAAAACTGCGTTATGAACTGTGTGTTCAGATTGAGCAAAAACTGCGTTATGAACTGTGTGTTCAGATTGAGCAAAACCTGCGTTATGAACTGTGTGTTCAGATTGAGCAAAACCTACGTTATGAACTGTGTGTTTAGATTGAGCAAAAACTGCGTTATGAACTGCATGTTCAGATTGAGCAAAACTGCGTTATGAACTGTGTGTTCAGATTGAGCGAAAACCGCGTTATGAACTGCGTGTTCAGATTGAGCAAAAACTGCATTATGAACTGCGTGTTCAGATTGAGCAAAAACTGCGTTATGAACTGTGTGTTCAGATTGAGCAAACCTTGCGTTATGAACTGTGTGTTCAGATTGAGCAAAAACTACGTTATGAACTGTGTATTCAGATTGAGCAAAACTGCGTTATGGACTGCGTGTTCAGATTGAGCAAAAACTGCATTATGAACTGCGTGTTCAGATTAAACAAAAACTGCGTTATGAACTGTGTGTTCAGATTGAGCAAATCCTGCGTTATGAACTGTCTGTTCAGATTGAGCAAATGAGCTGTGTGCCCAAATGAGCTGTGTGCCCAAAATGAGCTGTGTGCCCAAATGAGCTGTGCCCCCAAATGAGTTGTGTGGCCAAATGTGCTGTGTGCCCAAAATAAGCGGTGTGCCCAAAATGAGCTGTGTGCCCAAATGTGCTGTGTGCCCAAAATGAGCGGTGTGCCCAAAATAAGCTGTGTGCCCAAATGTGTTGTGTGCCCAAAATGAGCTGTGTGCCCAAATGTGCTGTGTGCCCAAATGAGCTGTGTGCCCCAAAATGAGTTGTGTGCCCAAATGAGCTGTGTACCCCAAAATGAGCTTTGTGCCCAAAATGAGCTGTGTGCCCAAATGAGCTGTGTGCCCCAAAATGAGCTGTGTGCCCAAATGAGCTGTGTGCTCCCAAATGTGTTGTGTGCCCAAATGAGCTGTGTGCCCAAAATGAGTTGTGCGCCCAAAGTGAGCTGTGCGCCTAAAATAAGCTGTGTGCCCAAATGTGCTGTGTGCCCAAAATAAGCTGTGTGCCCAATGAGCTGAATATTATGTTTTAAGCTGTGTGCCCAATGAACAGTGTCCTATGTTATGAGCTGCGTGCCAAGTGGACAAAATGCTGTGTGCAGGTCATATTCAGAACATGCAGAAGTACTGTGCATGTGAATGTGTTCAGAACGAGCAGATAGAATACATAGTGACAGCATGAAATGTGCAAGAAATGCAGAATGCATCGCAGAGAATGCGAAAGTGAAGTACGTACCTCTCGCGCATGATGAGATAGGTGGTACTCAGGCTCCCGTAGTAGTAAGTCTGCGGGCGCCCGCCGCGCGAAGTCGGTAAAATGATGGAAGGTGCAAGGAGGTAGGATATGCTCTTGCGGGTGGTACCTCTCCAGGTCGAACGGCCGAATCCTCGGTGGCAACGGTATAATGTCGGGCTCATCCTCTACTCTCGGGGAGCCTCCGCCATACGGAATATCGTCAGCCATCTGAAGCAATTTGCAAAAATGAGCAAAATGAGCCAAAATTGCAAAAAGTCAACAAAAGTCAACTCTCGGGAAAAGAGAAAAAGTCAACAAAAGTCAACGCCCGAGAAAAGGTGCTAAACTTCGAGACAAACTTACCTCAAGTGGTGAAAATGGAGAAAGAAGCTCTAAAAACAAATTCTAATCGGTTCAAAACGAAGAGAATCGAAAGTTTTCGCAAAACAACTTCGTGTGGGGCGTTGGAAAACGTGTATAAAGTGCAGATCTGTGAGAGAAAATGGTCTATGGAGGAAGAGAAGTTGATTTCAGCCTTGTGTTTGTGAGCAAAAGTGATTTAGAGTTGTGTACTTAAAGATCCGGCCTTGAAATGACAAATTCGTCCCTATTTTCATAAACTGGTCAGCCAGCCAGTTTTTCTGGTCGGCCGACCACTTTGGTGATCAACAACTGGTCGGCCAGCATTCTAGGTGGTCGGCCACCCTCCTGGATGGTCTCCAAGGCTCCATTGTTCTCCTTGTGTGTTTTGGTGATGATTGGAGTCCTCGGCTTTCGAGAAAGTACATGAAAAGTACACTTTTCGGCGCAAAATCGTCCCCGCGGGAACTTCAATTCAAGTCTTCGATGCGTGGCTCATCAATTACTCGTCAAGAGCAAGGTGTATCCTTTTGAGTACTTTGTGACCCCTCTGAGAGGTAAATCGGAGGTTTCGGTTGACTTGCTCGCGTTAAGACTTGTATCTCTTTTTTTCAGTGTTTTGTTTCAAACATGCTTTTGAAGTTGCACTAAAATGCATTGTTATGCTCATTTCTCTCACATTGTTATGCTCATTTTGCTCGCATTGTTTTGCACATTCCTTTTGCATTGTTATGCATTCCTATCGCATTGTTATGCGTCACACTTAGGTTGCATTGTCATGCACCCCCTCCATTCGCATTGTTATGCGTCACACTTAGGTTGCATTGTCATGCACCCATTCCTATCGCATTGTTATGCGTCACACTTAGGTTGCATTGTCATACACCCCTCCATCGCATTGTTATGCGCACACTTAGGTTGCATTGTCATGCACCTCTTCACCCGCGTTGTTGCGCATACTTAGGTTGCATTGTTATGCACACTCTCCACTTGCGTTGTCACGCACTTTTCACTTGCATTCCTATGCATGTTTCCATCGGCATTGTGTATGCATGCGTTTATCTCGCATTGGAATTACATCTTGATGTAATGTTGAACATGTGCTTCTAACTATATTGTATCTGTCGAGTTTCTTTCTTTTGCAGACACGATATTGTATGTACGGTTCATTTGAGGCTGGTGCGACCAGACGGCATTGTATTTACTCCGCGTGGACGTAGCGAGAATCGTATAATTCTCTTACATCCTTTCTGCATGTAATGTAGTTTGGTTTTCCATCGCTTGCTTAAACTGTTGCATTTATTTTGTATAATTGCTTCATTATAGTTTTCTTTGCATGATCATAAGTTATGTTCGGCTTTGTGCATGTCATTTGCATTTTGCCCCTGCCTGCAAGCACATCTCTTTATTATCTTGCCTGTTTGTCTAAGTCTTCGGCCTTGTCAAAAATGGGTCGTCTCTGAGCTTTGACATTCACTCCCGTCACTTATGACTTTCGAGTTCTGTCAAAGAGGGGCAACTGTAGACACCCCATTTTTGACTGACCTTAAGACTCAGACGTCATCGATTGAGCGCTTGGTGATAGTGCATGTCGTGCTCGTTTCGAGGTTTCAGAGTTTTGGTTTAGAGCCTTGCCTCCGGGCCTCTGAACTCTTTGTGCTTTGGCTCGGTTTGCGGACCGAACCTTGTTTCTCTTCCTTGGAGGGAGGGAGAGGTCTGGTAGACCATCTCTTTGTGGTCATAGACCACTTTTCCCGTTTGGAGACCAGTTTCCGATTTTCGGAGCCTTCGGCCGCGCGCCTTGACTCGGGACCGCTTAACGTTCTCCGTTTGGCGTGGTTTTTGAACCACACCTTGTTGCCTCTACCTAGAGGGACACTGTGGTCTGGGAGACCACTTTTGTGGTCACAGACCACTTTTGGTGCCAGTAGACTAGTTTTCGAGGCTTTCGGCTGCGCGCTTTACCTCCCGAACTTTCGTCTTGCATCCGATTTGGTTTGTTTTTGGTACAAACCTTGTTTTCCTTGTTTGGAAGGTGGTACAAGGGTGGGAGACCAATTCTTCCCCTTGGAGACCACTTTTCTCCCTGCCAGCCAGTTTTCTGGTCAGACAACTGGTTTTCTTGGTCTTTGGGCCACCTTTTCTGGTCGGCCACCACACCACTGCATTGTTTTCATGCTCTAGACTCTCTCCCACCATGGATGACCACTTGTTGTCTTGGGAGACCACTTGTGGTGGTCGGCCGACCACTTCAACTAGTTGGCCGACCACTTTAAGTGGTCGGCTGCTTTTTGTCACTTTTTTGGAGATATTTTCTTCCAGCTGGCACAGCTGGAAGGCACTAAAGCCATCCTCCATACACGTGTATGGAGGGATGGCCTTGAACCCTAAGCTTGTCCAACAAGCTTGAGCATTGGTTCTCTATAAGAGAGAACCTCCTCCTCCCTCGTCTTGGTTCAGTTCTTGAGCCTTAAGAGTTATACATACATACTTGTATCTATCTTGCTCTTGTTCTTCATTTTGTGCTTCAAAAGTGTCATTTTACCACACTTTAACACACAAACACACACTCAAACACCTTACTCTTGTTGCTGAGGCTTCTTGAAGTTGTTTTTGAAGTTTTTGGACTGGTTTTGGTTCAAAAAGTGCGCTGGAGTTGCAGCTTTGAAGGTGCTCATCAAGGGTGAGTTTCTAGCCTTTAAACCCTTGTTTTGGCTTAAGCTTTTAGACCTGTTTGCATGCTGATTTAAACTTAACTTCCTACTAAAAAAAGTTCTATTTTTGCATGCTTAAAATGTTTGTTTAAGGTCATTTTTGTGTTGGGGTGGTCTACCCCCTCTTAGGCCTTGTTTTGAGCTATCCCTCTTGGCTCTTGTTCTAGCCTTTGCATGGCCTTTCTACCACTGAAATCCAGAGGATTTTCAGTGGTGGAAAGGTGGTTTTGGGGTCCCAAATAGGAGAGGGTCATCCCCTCTCTTTGTATTTTGAATATTTGCTTCATATGCCTCATGTTTGAGCATGTTTGTTAAGCTTGTGTTAGCTTGTTCTTAGCATGTATTTGGGGTTATTTTGAGGTGGCATGCCACTGTTTTTGGTTTTCTTGATCATCCCTTGCAGGCCTTATGCACTTATAGTGTAAATCTTATAAACTAGCTTTGTGTGCCTCATGTTTGAGCATGTCTTTCTAGCTTGTTTTGGGGCCATCTCAGTAGGTTTTTGGTGTTTTTTTAACATGCCTTTGATCTGTTTTGGGTTGGTTTGGTTGGCTCTTGCATGCCTTATACACTTGTAGTGTAAATTTGATAAACTAGTCTTGTATGCTTCATGAAGTAGCATGTCTTTCTAGCTTATGTTGACTCCATTTCAGCATGTTTTTGGTGATGTTTTTCCATGTCATACCTCTGTTAAGGTTTGGTTTGATGGCCCTATGCATGCTCCATGCACTTGTAGTGCATTTCCATGAAGTATCCTAATGTGTACCATGCTTTAACATGTCATTCTAGCATGCTTTTGGCTCAACTCCAAGAAGCTTTTGTCCATGTTTTAGCATGCTTAAGCTCTGATTTTTGTTATTTTGGTCATGCATACATTGTTTTGTATAGCTATGGTTCATTCTAACTTGTTAGCTTTGTGTATCAAGTCCACTAGTATGCATTGCTTGGCCTATTTGAATGATTTGGCATCATTTGTTATGTGATTTTAGTGCATGTTTCATGGTCATGCACTTGCATCTTTCACTTATTCAATGCGTTGGAGGGTTGGCCCTTTATGTCTTAACATGAACCATTGCGTATGCCTTCATGCCTAAGCTTGCGAGCTATCATTTCAATGTGTTTTTGGGGTTATTTTGCCATGATATAACTCTGATTTTTGTTGGCGAAGCCATCTCATGCTTGGTCTTGGTAGGTGTAGTGTAATCCACCTTATTTGCCTTGTATGCATCATGCCTTATGCCCTTCATGCTAGCTTGTTTTGGCTTCCTTCCATACATGTTTTAGACTCATTTTGACATGTTCTAGGACTGTTTTGGGTTGCCCTTGCCATATGCTTCATGTTTTGCATAGCTATAGTACAAATGCCTATGCTAGTTTCAAGCTTTGAGCTTCATAGCATGCTTCATTTGTGTTGTGTACATGATTTGGCATCATTTACCATGACATTTCAGAGCATATAAGACTGTCATGTTCCCATTTCTTTCATGTTTTCAGTGCCTTTGAGTGTTATGCAGCGTTGCCTAGCTTATGGCCTAGCATGTATGCCATCTTGCCTAGACCCTTGGGCCCCATCTTAGCATGTTTTGGTCTTTGTTTAGATCTAATTAAGCTCTATCCATGGTTGGTCTAATCATTTGTGCCATGTATTGCATGTCCCTTTGTGTAGTTCCTTTAATGGCTTTGTGCCTTAGGCCCTCTTGCATGCTTTACTTGTGTTGTTTGAATGATTTGGCATCATTTCACACTTGATTTCAGAGCCTTTAGTGTTGTCACACTCCCATGTTTATCGCTTCTTCATCATGCTTGAGAGTTGTGCTCTTAGGCCTAGTTGATGGGCCAATGCATGTACATGCTTTATTTTGCATTTCATGCCTTTGTTTTGGTGTTATGGCCACTGATTTGGGCATGATTGAGGTCTATCCATTTCGGTTTAAGTCCATTGAGCATGTTTGCTTTCATGTTATTTGCATGCTTAAATTCTCACGTTGTTGCATGCTTATGTTGCTTTGCTTTATGTATGCATGCATTAGCCTTCTTTGCATGTCCTTAGCATTAATAAGTATGCCATGTTGTCCATTGCATTGTGTATGCCATGTCATATTGCATTGTGTATGCTATATTGTAGTTCCATTGCATGTTTGCATGCTTGAGTTGCATTGCATTGGTTTGGATTAGGTGTTAGTCCAAACACGAGGAACGAGGGACGTTTCATACTTGAAGTGATGAAACGTGCCTCAATTCTTGGTCGCCGACGCACTTGATCATACATGATAGAGTTCTAGGCTTTATGTGTTTATTTGTGCATTCATTTCATATTGAATTGTGCAATTTGGCTTCTCGGCCATCATGCATCGAGATGCGCGATTGGTGGCCCGAGGGTCGAAAACCACACTCCCTTGAGCTTATGAAATGATAGGGAGGGTGGTTGTGCACACATATGTTGCAAATACATTGCCATGCCCTTTCTTGCTCTCTGTTGCAGCAAAGTGGAGAAATGCAGCAACAACTGGTCGGCCAACCAGAAAAACTAGCTGGCCAACCACTTTTTCTGGTCTGCAACAATGATAGGTGGTCGGCCAGTGGCTGGGGGCATTCCTAGGTGGTCGGCCATGCTCCCATAGGTCATCAAGGTGTGTTAGAAGCTTTCTGGAGCTTGGTGCAAGGTTCTGAGAACAATTGCAAACAGAGGCAAGTTGGAGCATCGCAACGGATTTTCGAACGAGGCGGCCGGGCATGAGTGCATTCTTCCCGCCTTGAGGCTCCTATTTTATTGCTTTACTTAGCTAATTTGCTTAGCTAGTTTATGCTTTGGTTTTGTACCTAATTAGTTAATGCGTTTAACTATTCAATTTGTGTTGTAATAGCTTAATTAATTAGCTTGTTAGTTAATTAGTTTTGAGATGTAATAATTAGTTTAATTAGCTTAGATTAGCTAGTTAGCTTCTTATTCGGACCCTCCGTTGAGAGGGCCAACTGTTGTAATAAGCGTGCGTGTGTGTGATGCATGTCTTCCAACCCCCATTTCTTTCTCCCTTTTACTTAACCGCTTACGATGGTTAGTTTTAGGGCATATTTCAATTAGCATACCTTATGCTTGCATGCGTGCATCCATTCATCTGTCTTGCCTGCACCGGGCTCGGCGCATCATACTAACAGCATTGTATTTTAATACATTTACTTGAATACATGTTCAACAGCATGTTATCAAGTTGCATTTCACATGACATCTTAGGATAGTCGAGCCAATCTTAGTTGCATTTTCGCATGTGTTGCATTAGCCATCTTAACATGAACTAGGATCATGCATGATTTCTAACTAGTTCTTTGTTTTGGCTTGGAGTACACTGTGAGTGTTTACGCTTTAGCATACTACATGTGTGTTAATGTTGCCATGAAAGCATGCTTGCCATGAGGCTAACTGCTTATTTGATATAACTGCCTAAATGCCTATGGGTGAAGGTTGGATTGCTTGAATTGGAACAATTCATTGAAATCCTCGTTTTAGCCTACTTGCGAGTAGCAAACTTCAAACCGTTTTCACAAACGAACGTGCAATGTTTTGTTCCAACTTAGGCGATCTAGTCTATACTTGTATGCTGTGCGCATCACATAGTAATTCTAGGTTAATAACCGGAATAAGAACACATGTGTTTTCAAAAACAAAATATCATGCTTAGTATAGGCCGATCTTTGATCGGGTGAGCGGGGGTGCTCATTACATGACCTTCCCCTCTCGTACCCAAGTTCCCGAGCCGAGGCAACTTTGGTGATGACGGACACGTGGCCTTAGGCACGAGTCGGGGTTTCCTAAATTTCCCAAAACAAAAAATATTTAGGTGGTGACTCTGTATCTGGCAAAGCAGTCCATGTTTGTCACTTCTTTATAAAAATTAGTTTTCCAAAACGATTTGCCGGATTTGGACTCTTTGGTGATTTATCGGTCTCACATCGCACATTGTGAGATTAGATTCAGAACCGTGACATTGAGTCCGAACTGTAGTAGCTAGAGAGCAAAGCGATTTGCGCCATCGCGCGTGGAGCCGGGGAGTTCTCGAGGCACGTCTACACTCTCAGTCTCTGTCAATCATAAAACATAATAATAAACCAAGAAGTAGATCCAACCAGAATAACCATGCACTCAGCTTTAGTTTATAAGTTCAATTATTGGCTTCTAACTATAAGCTCACCAATGCATGAGATTATTTTCTAGAGTCCATTAAGGATGTTAGCTATTACCAAGAATTACATTAAAACATTTCCTCTCCATTTTTTTGAGAAAGTGAAACTTACTTGTATAGATATGCGACAATCCCAAGAATTATGCATAATATCAATACGGAAATTTCGACTGGACCTCAGCTAAAACAAATCAAAACTTTTTGTCAAATCTAGTAAAGAGATCTACGACATAGCATAGCTCTCTCTCCCACTCTCTCTCCCTCTCTCTCTCTTTCTCTGTGCAACACACAAAGTGATGCAAATCTACAGAAAATAGAGTGGCAGCTCAATCACCTGGTTAACAGTATCCTTAAGTCTCACATTGGTGTTCTTAAGGTCAGATGCCTCATTGTCGACCTGTAGGATGTGAAGAAATACACCATTAATAATTTACGAATACTTGTAGCTTCAGATATTACTAGGACAGAATGTGTTCTCAAACCGTAGGGTCAATCCGGCCATTAAAGAAACTTTCCTATCCATTTCCTGTATGAATTGCAAAGTCAAAAATTGATGTGCACAAAATGGGACAAAGCAACAAATATAAATGCACAAGGCAATAGCAAACCTCATTCAAATCATGGGCCATGTTTTTCAATGTATCCAAACCTTCAAATATCACTTCCAATCCTTGGTCTTGTGTGAACATCAAAGTAAAACACATTATTTTTATTTTTTATTTGGAATCAATAAAACAATGAATGCATAAACCACAGAAGAACAAATCCTCATCAGAAAGAAAAAAAAAAAAATCATATTTCTCTCCAATTAAAAAAAGAAGAGTATTCAACTCTAAAGAATTGCATGCCTGCTTCATTTTCCGCATTTCATATGCAAATGAATTCGATTGACCTAATCATGTTGACAAGCCTTGTCTAGTTTTTATATCTATGCTAACCTCACCAAAAGAAAAAAAAAAATTAGTTCTACTTTATATATTAAGGACCTGAGAAATTCCTCATTAACCTAACGGTTATAGATTGTAATCACATTGATAACATATTTAAATAATTCAACCATGATTTATTGTGTTCATACCTTAATGCTTAGGAAGATGGCCCTGATGTGGAGTCAGTAAGTGACGGTTAGAAACTTGAGAGAAAGCTGCTGCACCTTGATTCACATCCTTCAAGTTGACAAAGAAGGCAATTAAAGATTCAAGATATTGCATAGTTAAAGATACGAGGCACTAAAACAAGATATAAGGAAATACTTTCAACAGAGATTGCATTTGGATAAATATTTAGCAAAAATTATTGTGGGTTTCATTATTAGGGGATAAGGATATATTGATGGCCCTTGCGATTTTTATTCACCAGATGCCACTAGGTTTAAATTACTAGACTCAATGCAGAGCTCTTAGACTAATATTCTTAGTAAAAACAAGAACTCTTTCTCAGGACAAACATTGGGTAAGTACAATATATATATTTTTTTGAACAAAAGTGAGTAAGTGCAATTGGCTAGTTAGTAAAATATTTGGTCAACTAACATTTACTTAGAATTTCCTCATTGCAGTTTCTCCTTGATATCAGCATTTGATTACTTACCATACCATGGAAGAAACACCCAAATGCAGATTTTATAACAGTCCCAGGTACTTTTATTTTGCATTAGTCTGATTAATAAAAATTCCAAAGTGGTATAATATAGTCTGTTATGTGATCTTTTTAAGTTTCACATAAATGATCATATCTTACATGAGAAAATGGATGCATGTAAATGAGCTACCCCAATCGTCCAACCATTACCTGAGAAAATCAATGAACAATTGACAATGAAACAATTAAAACATCTCTTGATCCTGTTGCACAACACAAAAATAACCACTAGAAAGAAACCCGCAACAAAAATGGCCAAGTAAAATCACACTAGTTACATTTTGGGGATTCAGTTGCATGTAGGCAGGCCCTACTTGGATAGAATGATGATGCTGGCCATCATATCTAACTGGCTGAGTCCTGTTTCCGATATGTCCAATAATCTGTACACGGAAAAAGAAATATCCAATAAGAAACATTTGCACTTGATACACTCTTCTGACGGGTATTTTAGCATCCAATCAAAGAGAACAAGTTGGAGAACAAAAGGCCCCCTTGTTTAGACTTAGGCATAATATCAAAAAAAAAAAACAAAAAACAAAAAAACAGATAATACTAATGAAACATTAAACAAATGAAATTGCCACAAGTGTTTCTTGTTTGTTAGCAGATGACTCAATCTGTTCAATTCTAAACACTGTTGCAACTAGAAGAGGGAGAAAACTAAGGGAAAACATCCTATAAAGTTCTCCAAACAAAACTTGGTGTTCTCAATGAACAAAATAACTAAAAGGAAATCTTGTTAATAACCAAAAATCTATTGTAGATATTTGAAGTTTCATATGGAAGGAACATGGCCATAACTAATAGCATTAAGTTTTCACTATTGACCTACTCTAATCTTGGCTTCACATCATAACCAAAGTAAAACAAAAGAGAAAAGAGGTAAAACACGCTAATTATAAATACCATGGCATACCACAATATCTTGCGTTGTTCTACTCAAGGCCAGTTGCCACACCTATGTAACATGTCTTCCAGCTAAAGGTTCAGCAGTCCAAGCAGCTTACTGCTTACCTTAGTGACATGCTCAATTGTGCATATATCTGTGTATTGATTTACATATGTATGTCTTTTGTTTGTGTATTCAGACCAATGCCCTTACAGTTAAAGGTCCTACCAAACCTTAGCCTTGCAGCAACAATGCTACAAATATTCAAATCGTACCATTTGTCTCATAAACTTTCACTGCAATATTTCCAAACTTAAGAACATGTGAGTAGTTCTCAATGCAAGTAACCAATAGGTAGTCTTCTTTATATTGCCAAATACCAAATACACAGCTAGGGCAGCAAGGACATAATCTAGGCCACACTATAATATTTAAAAGCCTTCCTATAGCCTATAATAGGCCACACCATAATATTTTAAGCTATCAGTCTGCAGAAAGGATGCAAAATGTTTCTGGAACTCTCAAGTTGACATGTTGATTTGTAGGATGGAATTTCATACAAAGGAAATTCAAAACCTGAGATCCTGTTTTCCATTTCTTCCATGCTTCTAGGCAAATGATCTTTTCCTGTGGGTTATACACTAGTCTTAACGAGTGAAATATAGACTAGAGATCATGTCCCATATACACTAGTCTTTACGAATCAAATTTGCAATGTCTTGGCCAATAAGACCACAAATAGAGTGAGACAGGGACACAGAGAGAGAGAGAGAGAGTACCGATTAAAGTTCACAAACAAAGTAGACTATTCGCCACCATTGGAGCTTGAAATGCGAGTAATCGAGGGGTCATAGTTCAGATTTGAGCTTCTGGAAATCATTGAATCTCCGCAAATGAGGATCAAGTAAGAATGCCTTAAAACATTGATTTCATAGATCTAGAGAGAGAGAGAGAGAGAGAGATTTAGAGAGAGAGGAGAGACGGTGGAGCTCGCTACCTCACCGGTGCAGATGGTGCTGGCGATGGAGATTCGAAATCACTTCGATCTGAATCTTCGATGGAGCTTAGATTTGAATCTTTGATGAAGCTTCGAAATCTTGTCGATGGAGCTTCAATCTAAATCTTCGATGGAGCTTAGATCTGAATCTTTGATGGAGCTTCGATCTAAATCTTCGATGGAGCTTAGATATGAATCTTCGATGAAGCTTCGAAATCGTTTTGATGGAACTTTGATCTGAATCTTCGATGGAGCTTAGATCTGAATCTTTGATGGAGCTTCGAAATCGCTTCGATAGAGCTTAGAGAGGTGAGAGAGAGAGAGAAGAGAGAGAGAGAGAGATGTGTGCGTATAAGGGTTTGAGAGATAGAAAGAGCTCAGATTCAAAATAAGGGATTCAAAAAGAAGGCGCGTGTGGCCATCGCATTTGGAGGCGTTTCTAAATGCCTCCTATTATAAAACGGTATCGTTTTGTTTAAAAGAATACGCGGCGTTTTATAAACGCCGTTAAATATTAATAACAATGACATTTATAAAAATGTCGTTAAAAAAACGCCACCATATCCTCTTTTTCTGGTACTGACCCCCCACACACATTTGTGAGAGAGAAGAAGGAAAGAGAAAAACACAAATAGAAAAAATACATAAATAAATAATGAATGATTATAAATCAATTAGAGATGGTAGATGTCATAAATTTTGGGAGTCCCAAGTATTATTCCTTTTAGCAAACATTTAGGCTTATTTGATTTATGGATTTGAGTATAAATTTAAAAAATAAAATAAAAAAATAGATGAAATATAAATATATTTCATTTATGTTTTAGCCACCTTTTCATTTTCTTTTGTAAATCTTTATCCAAATTTATAAATCAACCAGATCATTAGGAATTTGAAAATGAAAAATAAAAAAGTGGGACACATTTTCTTTTTTTAAATCCGACTCAAATCTATGAACTAAACACAATATTAGGGTATGAATTCTGAATAAATAAATAAATAATTCATAGTTCAATAAAAAATAATAAACCTAAAAATATATAATTCATTGTTCAATCACCGGGGGTTGGCCTGTGGCTGCGAGGCGTAAGGGCAGGTTAATCGGCGACTAGAGAGGATGGGGGATGGGTGGCCGCCAGCCGACGAAAGGAGGAAGGACAGATGGAAGAGAGGGTTTTTTTTTTTTTAAGTGTCCTTTTAACATAAAGATTAGACTCGCTATTTTATTCAATGGCGTGACAGTGTCTTAGAATATCTAAGACAAGTCTTCCTCTTATGTTTTTTTAATTATGTTTTAATTATTTTACTTACATAAAATTATATTGTTTTGCAATAATGCATAGGATTTGAAGGCATTATATAGGTCCAACTTTTAGTTATAGTAAAAAAAAATTAAAAAATTATTATAAATTGTCATATCATTCTCTTTATTTTTTTACACTTCTTTTTATAAAAAGTCAAAAAAATATTAAAATTTCCTAAACAATGCTTAAATAATGGGACTAACTTCTTTCCCATCTTTCATCATACTAGAAAGGTATTGTTCGGTTTAGTGGGACTATTTTTTGGTCCTGTTTTAATAATTTAAATCGTTTATATTTTTAGATTTGTTAAGTACATCATTCCTGAAAAAAAATCAAGTCGATTGGATAACGGTAATCATATGTTCGAATCAAGTTTGTACAAAAAAAAATAGACGGTGAGAAAATAAACAGCTTATACAAAATTAATCCGAACACGTATTTTTCGTTATTCGATCGATTTGATTTTTTACATGAATGATATACTCGACGAACCTTAAAATATAAACGATTCAGATTATCGAAACGGATTAAAAAAACCAGCCGAATGAGCGAACTGAACTGTCATGTCCTTGGCAAATGCTAAAATAGCCAATTTTAGGCTAAAATCCACAAAAATACAAAATATATTAAAATAGCCAATAAGACAAAATATCACATCAAATCCATAATCATTTCACTTTTTCTCTTACAAACATCACATCCAACAAAAAAAAAAAAATATAACCATCTTCCCAAACATAAAAATTTTAGCCTACTAAAATAGCCAAAAATTAAAATAGCCTACTAAGACTTTGTTTGGGAAGAAGGGTTGGGTGGATTTGGGGCTATTTTAGTCACAAAAAGACGAAATAGGCTTTTTAGCCCAATAAGACAAAACATCACATCTAACCTATAATCATTACATTCTTTCTCTCACAAAAAGTTAAAAAAGCCAAAAAACCCTTCACAAACAAGACTTTTTAGCCCCAGGCTAAAATAGCCAAAAAGCCAACTCACTTCCCAAATGAACCCTAAAATAGCCAACTTCCCAAACAAGGCCAGTCAGTCTCTAATTCTAGATGACTTTGGGATATTTTAACATTTGTTTTAAAGAAATTATGTCACGCCCCACTTTCTATTACTCGAAGTATTACCAATTTCATTTACTTAGTTCCATTTCAGAGATAACATGCGGAAATAAACTCATATATTCAATTCGTAGAAGTGAATAACATTGCTCTCATTCGTATGCAAGTAAATACAACATGAGTATAATAAATAAATTGCCCTTGGGCTTACATCATTAACGAATCAAGAAGAAGGGTGCAACCCTTTTACACATATGGCATTCCGCCAATACAACAGAAGCCCCATGGCCAACAAATAAGAAGATCCAAATCTTGCAGCACATTCAGCTCAACACCTGAAAAAGATTCAACAACGTGGGATGAACATATAGTCCAGTAGGGATCTTAACGTGGCCCTCAACAATAACAACTTATAGATAGCTATGTTCATGAATGCTCAATCTCATACTAGGATAGTAATGTGACAGTTTACACAAAGTATACATAAGTATGAACTTTTCTCGAAAACAACCATTTCAATCAACGCCATAGGCGATTCATCTTTCCTTTTTCCTTTTATTAATCCCAATTCCCCATCTTTCATAGCATTAACAATTACTTAGGAAATAATTTCACTAAGCCCATTACTTTCTTCCATTTCCCACACCTACAACAGATGTACCTTTTCAAAACATATTTTCAAAGTATTCGATCCTCTTCACACTTTCCAAAAGACAAAAATGACGTTTTGGTTTCTTCCCAATACAATCATATCAATACATGCATACCTTATATAAAAGGGAGATAACAAATCATTAACATGTATAAAATCAACTAATGAGGCAACTCGGCCCTCCAAAACTGCAACTAATCAAGTTCATGATATTCTCAGATACAGTGAAACAACAACAACAAAACTTTGCTCTACCAGCTATGTGCGTAGTAAGCCAAAGATACAACTCTCACAACAACATACCAGTTTACCAGGCGCTAGCTGGAAGGGTATGGTGCCTTCGATTCTCAGCGCAGTCAGTTCTCCAGGCGCTAGCTGGAAGGTAACGGTACCTCTGATTATCAGCGCGGGGTATAACACCAAATACCACAATTCAACCGGGTACAACCAACATGTGTCATGCATACACATAAACTATCAAAATACAAGCAATGTGTTAAAATATATGAACACATAAGTGTGTGGAGTCCATCCCCTATCTCCTTTCACACACTAGGGTACATCACCTATCTCCTCCCGAACAGGTGCACATATATAATGTATCTCAGTACTTCATCACATACAATGCTCAATCAACAGTGGTGTAATGCATACACGACAATTCAATACAACTGTGTCATCCTCCACCGATGACCAAGGACAAAACCTCTAGATGCATGTATTTAGTACATCTATTAAAAGACTCAATTAACATGAGATCACAACCTAACAACAACACTAACATGGTAGTTAAAGATACAACATCCACATGTGTGTATTCAACACTCGAGACACAACAATCCAACTTTCATACTTACATCAAAGATACTTTTCTCATTTCACAAAACAAATTCCATTACCTTTTGTTTCCACAAAACCAATTCCATTCCTTTTGTTTTACAAAACCAATTCCGTTGATAATAAAGCCATAACTCACATTAGTCCACTACATTCATTCAAAATCATTCCAAAGCCAAAGTTAACCCCTTAGGCATTAACATCTTCACCCAACTCACATTAACAATCGAGATTTACACATAGGTTAACTACCCTCCATTTTAATTTACCAAATCAAAATACAATTTAGGGATTTTTCTTCTTTCAACTATAACATGGTAATTTACACTCCAATTAGCCCCAAACAACCATCAATGATAAAATAATCATTTTCAAACAACCAACCCTAGGTTCCTTCTCATGATTTCAAACAAATCCAACGTGGATATGATTTTCATGCAATACAAAACTACCACATGTCTATCTATAGACGAAGTATTGAAAAAGAACAAGGAAATCCCTACCTCAAATTTGGAGCTCAAATGGAGAAGATGAAGAATCTCGAAGTTGCTCCAAATCCCAAATTTCTCGGATCAAAACGAATCTCTCGACGATCAACACACTTTTTACAAAGGCCCAAGGAGAGGAAAACACTCTTACTAGATCAAACCCTAGAGAGAAGTTAGGTTTTAGAGTGAGGAGCTCTCAAAAATCGGTTTTGGGAAAGTAAGAGAGAGAAAAGAAAAGTGAAAAGTGATTTCAAAAGTGATTTCACGGACTGATATAAAACAGGTCCGCTCGAGCGTACAACACCCCGCTCGAGCGTCAGACACAGGTTCACGCTCGAGCGTCCAAAGAGCCGCTCGAGCTCCGGATGCACCCTCCTAGAATTTTCTGCAGACGACCAAAATGCTGAGAGAAGGAAATTCACGCTCGAGCGTCCAAACTGCCGCTCGAGCGGAGAGGCAACAACAAAAGCCCGCTTGAGCGTCAAAATCACCGCTCGAGCGGATAGACCAAAACCTGGGCAAAAATTCTAAGTTTTAAAACACAACCAACTTATTCCCAACTTGCCCAACACAACCCAAAACTCTAAAACAAAGAGTAAGGGATAGAAATGAGGATAAGACAACAACAAATCTACGGAACCGAGTCCGGATTACAGTTAAACAACAACAGGGAATACCGGGATCACTATAAATTAGGGTAAATTATAATAAATTTTCTAAGAGTATAACTCATTTGTATTTTGTCTGTCTGAACTTTAAAACTTAATAGTTAATTTTATTAACATATTATCTTATTGCAGTTAAATTTTTTTTATCAAAATTCTATTAAAAATTTACCCCTCCCCGCGCCCCCCCCCCAAAAAAAAAAAAAAAAGATCATAAGTAAATCACATGACACATTTATTAAATTTTTATAACAATAATATATGTTATTGATTATTTTAGGATAATAATAATCTTATTTGATAATTTTATATCTGCTTTATCTCTCTTATCTTAGTGGTAAAGTTCAAACATGATCACCAGATCAGAGCATTATTATCTTAAAAATTTAATAAATGTGTCATATACTTTACACATGATCTAATTTTCAGTAAATTTATAACATAATCGTTACAAAAATGGTTAACTGTAATAAGATAAACTTTGAGAAAGTTAATTGTTGAGTTTTTAAAGATTAGAGGGGAAAATATAATTGTGTAATAGTTTAAAGTGGTTTTACTGTAATTTACCCAAGAAATTAGAAAAATTACAAAGATAAAAGTTGAGTAAATGACACTTATCTCTCTTAAGATTTGGAAAAAAAAAATACAATAAATTTTACAAATTTAACATAATTACATTAGACTCTTATAAGATTTTAATTCATATAACAGTTGACTCTATTTTCATTATAAATTAATTATTCATATAAATGAAAAAATAATATTTATCGTCTTTTCTATATTAAAATATATATTTTATCTTATTTATTTTTACATTTTCATACTATCTACATTAGTTTTGATCATTTGAATTTTATTAAAAAAATCAATGTAATTATGTTTAAATTGTAAAACTTGTTGTATTTCTTCAAATCTTAATAGATGTCAATGTAATTTACCCAGAAAATTTCTTGTTACTTTATTATTTAACAATTTATATATCTATTTAAAACAAACAAGCAAACAAATAAACAAAAATTTAAAGTTGTAATATAAAAGAATAATAATAATTTTCAACCAATTACACTACAGTATCAGTTAGGCTTCGTTTGGAAAGAAGGGTTAGGTTGAGTTTGGGATTATTTTAGCTACAAAAAAATAAAATATGCTTTTTAGCCCAACAAAACAAAACATCACATCAAATTTATAATCATTACATTCTTTCTCTCACAAAAAGTCAAAAACTTTTCCCAAACGAGATTTTTTAACCCCAAGCTAAAATAACCAAAAAACTAAAAAATTAAAAAGTTAACCAACTCCCAAATGAACCCTTAATATTCTTCTCTTTTTTTTTCTTTTTTTTTTCTTTCTTTTTTTTCATTTACGGATAAGTACTTGATTAAATCCACGATCCACAACAATTAACTCAAATTTTAAAATTTTAAATCTTCAGATAAAATTAACAAACAATTAAATTAGAGGCTGAAAAAGCAAAATCTAAAATAGGGAACCTAAAAAGTTCAATCTCAAAATAATAGTAAATTGAATTGGCCGACGTAGCAGCACTAGGATCCTATTATTATTTTATATTATTTCTCACTCAATTTATAAATCAAATATGATGAAAGAGTTCTCTTTCTCATAATTTTTTTTTATCATTTCTCAAAAATTACCCCATCTTAATGGAGTGTTAGATAACATATGATTACGGGTTGTTTGCCGTACAACTAAAAAAAATATTATTTTTTTATTTTGTTTTGTCTTTAGTTCTTTTTTTTTTTTTTTTTAATAATGTCAATTTTTATAGCGATCCCGATTTTCAATTCGACCTTCATGGTGTATCGGATTCGGGCCTTGTGGTTTAATGTTGTTATTTATGTCATTTCCTCCTCTTAATCCTTGAATTCGAGTTTTGGAAAGTCTTGGGCGTGTTTGGAACAGGTTGGTAGTGAGTTAGTACAAGTGGTTGTTGCCCAGAATTTTGGTCTTCCACTCGAGCGGGGTTTGCATTCACTCAGTATTTTGTGCACCTGCAAAATACTGCAGAAGTGTTTTTCATGCTCGAGCGGCGTTTCTTGCGCTCGAGAGGGTCTGAGCTCGAGCGGTCCTCTTTGCGTTCGAGCGGGTGTCTGAAGTCTGTAAAAGTACTGAACGAGTGTATTCTACGCTCGAGCGAGTCTCTTTGCACTCGAGCGGGTAGTGCCTTGCTGTTGTGCCTTGGCGCTCGAGCGACCTTTATTGCGCTCGAGCGGGTTAGATTTTTGTGTCTTACGCTCGAGCGTCGTACACTCCGCTTGAGCGGATTGTGCGTATTTCAGATCGTGACTGTGATATTTTATATCACTTTTTCAGCTCTCTCTCTCTCTCTCTCTCTCTAAAACATTCTAAAAACCTAATTTCACACCCTCTCTCTCCAGAATACTCTCTCTCTCTCTCTCTCTCTCTCTCTACATTTTGGCCTTGATTTAGTGAGACCCAACCTTTGTGTCTTCATTAAAGTGTTGGAGCTTCTCAAGACCTTCATTTTCATCCGAGTAGAAGTTGGTTTCGTCAATCTTTGGAGTTCATCACTTGCTTAGTTCATCTTCTCCACTTGAGGTAGGGATATTCTACTCTCCTTTATGAGTTTTAACATAAGCTTTGGTCATTTTGTATAAATGGTGGGATTTGGGAGTTTTGGGTGAAGTTAGGATTTGAGGTTGAATTTATAAAAGAGGGGTTTTCTATTTTTCGAGTTCCATGTGTATGTGTGGTCTCAAAAATGATGTTATTGGGTATAATGGGTGAGATTTGGCCTTGGGTTCAATATTTGAGAAAATGGGTAGATTGCCCTAATTTGCATTATGTAAACTATTTGTGTAATTGATGAAATCAATGTAGAAATATGAAATTGGTTTGGAAAATATGAAATTGGGGAAGATTGTGATGAAATGATGTATTGGATTGATAAATCACTCACCTATGGAAAAATGTGGATAATTAGCTGTTGAGAAACTTAATTATCTATTTAGATATATCTGTTTTGGGCTATCGGTGGAGGATAGCCGTGATTGTTGTAGAAACTGCATGATGATTAGTTGGATTAAAACTAATCAATTGGATTTTGTCATTGAATATGACGGTGGGATATCAACATTGTATATGTGATTGAATTGGTCATTGTATATGACGACATGCTTAAATACATTATATATGTATCTTTGTTTGGGAGGAGATAGGGGATGGACTCCATTGATAATGAAGTTGGCCAGAGTGTCCAGGGTGAAAGTCCTGAAATCTTATATATATATATATATATATTTGGGTACCAGTTCCCTCAGACATAGTTCTGTAAAATGGCTAGATATTGAAGTGTTTGAATGATTGTTTGTGATTGTAGTATTGATGATATGAGTGGTAGTCTCATTTGAACTGTTTGGATATTAATGGGTTATGGCAATGTGTTGTTTTGGATAAATAAAAGGGAAATGGATCGGAATATGGATGTAAATACGAGTTGTTCATGGAAAGAATCTAAAGTGGTTTACTAGTGTTAAACATTCATCGAATGCTAATGTTTTAGTTAATTCTCATGTGTTGTTTAGCATATCTCTACTGGGCATTGGCTCACCCTACTTGGGACACCATTTTCAGGTATAGGAGACATGCTGCCTCCACGGTCTTAACTTAAGAGATGTAAGAGTTGAAGACTCCCCTTTTGATTATTTTTTGTTTTGTGATTAAATGTAAATCCAAGCCAAGGGCTTTCTATGTATAGAGCTAGGACTCTACTTTTGTTGTAACCAAGTGATGGCTTGGAAAGCTGGAAGCCCGTAGGGCATTCATTTTGTTGCTAACATGTAATACTTTTGTAATTCAAACTCTGATAAATGAAAGTATGTTATTTATCCTTTGTTTATGAGTTGCATGAATGGTTGGTTTATGTATTATTTTAATGGCGTTACAACTTGGTATCAGAGCGTACCGAGTTTGAATACTTTGGGTACATGGGAAGTGGTAGTACCACAATGGGTTTGTCTCGCTTGTTAGAGACTTATGCATGATGTTATGTGCTTATGTGATAACATGTTTATGTGACTATTTGGGTATGGGATTTAGTTTCTAGGATATTGATTAGATCCTTGGGTTTCTAGGAGTCCTGTTGGAAAGGCACTTAATCACTGCCATTTCTAACTAGAACTCTAGCAACGCCACGGGACGGTCATTATCCGGAAACGAAGTTCGTAAGTGCTAATGTGATTATGTGCTTATGTAGAGTGAATTACAGTTGTCCATCGTATTAGGACGCAAGTGGAATAGTGTGGACGCGTCCTGAGGGACTTATGCTACCACAGTTCGTTACGGTTCTAAATCTGAACCAAAGAGTTCAAATCCGGCAAATCGTTTTGAGAAACATATTTTTTTTTTTTTGAAAGAAGTGCTAAGCATGGACTGCTTTGCCAGATACAGAGTCGCCACCTAAATATTTTTTTAATGGGGGAATTTATGAAACCCTGACTCGGTGCCAAAGGCCACGTGTCCGTCATCACCAAAGTTGCCTCGGCTCGAGAGCTTAGGTACGATTGGGGAAGGTCAGCTATGAGCACCCCCTCTCGCCCGATCCGAAGATCGGCCTCTACTAACCATGATATCCTATTTTGAAAACGTTATGTGTTCTTGTTCCGGTTATTAGCCTAGAATTACTATGTTATGCGCACAGCAAACAAGTATAGACCAAATCGCCTAAATTGGAACAAAACATTTCATGCTTGTTTTGAAAAATGGTTTGTTACTCGTAAGTAGGCTAAAATGCGGATTTTGCCACCATCAAGTGGGCTTTAAAAAAGATGGTTTTGCCACTATCTAGTGGGCTTAAAATTCACAGTTTTAATGCATTATTCCAATTCAGGTAACTCAACCTCCATCCACAGGCATCCAAGCAGTTATATCATATAAGCAGCTAGCCTCATGGTAATCATGCTATTATGGAAACACTCACACGCATGCGGTATGCTAAAGCGTAAAAGCTTACAGAGTACTCCGAGCCAAAACAGAAACTAGTTAGTAATCATATGCATGATCCTAGTTCATGTTAAGATAGCTAATGCAACACACGCAAGATGCAACTACAATAGGCTCGACTAATCTAAGAATGGCATGTGAGATGCTACAGATAACACGTATTCAATTTGGAATTGAAATACAAATGCAGTTAGAATGATGCGCCGAGCCCGGTGCATGCAAAACGAATGAATGGATGCAAACATACTATCATACTGTATGCTAATTGAAACATGCCCTAATCTAACCATCGAAAGCTAGTAAATAAAAGGGAAGAAAGACGTGGGGTTGGAAGACATACACACACTCACACACACTTATTACAGAATTGCCCTCGCTCAGAGGGTCCGAATAAATATTACACAACCGAATAAATAGCTAACTACTTAATTAATTATTACAGAATTCCTATTTAATTAATAAATTAAACGCGGAATTAAAATAGCCACAGCCCCGCCTTCAAAATGTTTGGATGATGCATGCTTGACTCGTACTGCCCGGAAGCTCGCTGCCATTGCATTGCTGCCTCTGTTTTCACTGCCTAGCTCCTCTGAAAACTACACAAGTCTCAGGACAGATTCTATGCACACTGTGGAACACCACCGGCTGGGAGGAATTGCCACCGGCCATGGGAAATGGCCACCGGCCACTGATGAAGCTATCGGCCATTCATTGATGGCCAGTCGGCACTGGAGATGGCCGACCGGCCAAAACTTCCTGCAGAAATCAGTTTTGACAACAACAGAGGGCAAGCAGTGTATGGCATGGAATTTTCAAGCAAATGTAAGCATGGTCACACTCCCTATCATGCAATAGACTCACGGGAGCATGACCCTTGACTCTCGGGCCATCAATTATGCATGATGGCCTAATAAGCCAAGTTAGCAACTTATTGTAAAAATGCATGCAACAAAAAAGAGATGAATGCCAACACCCTATCATGTTGGGGTCAAGGGGATTGGCGACTGAGGGTTGAGACGTGTTTTGTCACTTGAAGTACAAACACTCCTCACCCCTCAAGTTTTGCTTGACACCCCAAACCAAACAATGCAATGCATGTATACGAACTTGGCTCAAAGATGCAACATGAGTAATGCAATGTGCCAAACATACAAGATGTAATGCTATGTAACTCATCATGCAAACTATGACATGAAATGCAACTAGCTAACAATATGCAAGCATGCAATTATGATACTAGGCAAACATGAAATCAAAGCAATGCAACATGATCATGCAATGCAAAGGGGCAAACCTCAGCCCACCCCAAAACAGTGACAAAAGATGCCTAAAATGATGAACAAACACTCATGTAAGCATACACACCAATAGGCCCAAGATTAAGGCATAACAAAGGAGTATTCTACTACCACTACCCCAAGCAAACATGGCATGAGCTATACAACCAAAAAACAGAGTTTGAGTGCATTGAAATAAGTCCTAATACCCACTGATATGGCGGCCCCGAAGGCTTAAACACGTAGGCATGCACAATGCTCATTTCAAGGAATAAAATGACACATCTTCAAAGCATGAAAGAGGTGATGAATGCAAGCATACAAGCATGGTTTGGGGACTGAAATGACATGGCAAATGACTCCAACTCATTGAAATAGACCAACTAAGGCATGTTTATGACTCACACACTTAGGGCTCACAAGCCAAAATGCATAGCAACCATATCAAACATGTCAAGCATGACCAAATCAGTAACCAACAGACCTTAAGCATGGAAAAATAATGCTAAAACCTTCTTGGGACCAAACCAAAATCATGCTCAAATGATATGCTACAACATGATACACTTTAAGCCAAATGATGGGATTTCAAAGCAAGTGTATTATACATGCAAAAGGCCAAAAAACCAACATGAGGCAGAGACAATACATGCTAAATGAGCACCAAATAAGCTCTGAAATAAAGCCAAACAAGACTAGGCATGCATGCTACCATATTGAGCCAAATATGCAAACAAAAGAGAGACCAAGGGAGAGGGGTGTCCCTCCCCTAAGCAAGACCTCAAAACCTCTTCTTTACCACTGAAAATCCACTGGATTTCAGTGGTGAGAAGGCTAATACACAATAGTAACCAAGGCTCAACAAAGAAAGCACAAAAGGGACCAAACAAGGCCTAAGAGGGGGACGTCGACCCCCAACACCAAAATGACCTTAATGAAACATCTTAAGCATGCAAAAATAAGATTTTTTTCAGTTATACACAAAGTCTAAAACAATAAACAAGATAGGCAAAAGTCTAGTGCAAGACTGGGGAATTTAAAGTAAAAAGGTTACCCTTGAAGGACCCTTGATGAACAGCAGATGCAGCCTCCTTCTTTTGGTCAAAACCAGTCGAAAAACTCAAGAACAAACCCTCCAAGCCTCTCAAGGTCGAAGCAAGGTGTGATGGTGTGTGTCTTAGTGCAAAACTAAGGTCAAAACACACATTTTAGGCCCCAAAACACACACAAAAGAGGAGAGAGAGAGAAATATAGAGAGAGAAGATGTATCTAACAGATATATATGTATAAGCTCTGGCTTTTTGTTCAACATCAACCCTTAACAATGGAGGAGGAGAAGTTCTTATATAGGCAATGCAAAAGCTTGAAGCTTCTCAAAGAAGCTAAATAAGAAAGGGGCAAAGGGGGCAAGAAGGTCAAGGCTTCTTGAGGAAGCCATGACAAAGGGTCAAGCTTCCTCAAGAAGCTTGACCAAAGGGTTCAACCTTCTAGAAGGAAAAGGGGTGCAAAGGCTCAAAACAGCCACATTATGCACGGGGAGAGTGCTGGTGCATTCCAGCTGGCACAGTTGGCATGCACCATGCCTGAAGGGTGCAAGGGGCATACCGGCCAGCAAAAGAGGTCACCGGCCAAATAAAGTGCCGGTCGACCATATAAAGTGCCGACCGACCATTGGTATCAAGAAACCATGGCCGGTAGCCTCAAAACGTGGCCGGTGGCCTCAAGCTACGGCCGGTGGGTGTCAGGGGTAGCTAGCAAGCTACTCTATACCCTCAAAAACAAAAACACAAGTGTTTGGTGCAAAACCGAACATAGAACAGTCGAGTTGAGAGGTCCTGAGGCAAGGCGCGTGGCCGAGACCTCCGGGAACTCAAAACGAAACACGAACATGACTAATCACCGAGTGTTCCAGCGGTGATGTCCAAGTCTTGAGGACGGTCAAAAATGGGGTGTCTACAAATAGCTTTGGCACATGTATGAATGTGCTAATGTACTTGTTACCTTTATTAGGATGTTAGAACGAGATCGTGATGGCAGGTGTGGTAGGCCTAGGAGGCAGGAGGTGCCTATACTAGATGAAATTCCGGCGCAGGAAGAAGGGGTTGGTCAGGCCAACGTGGCCGAGCCAGTAGGTCAGCAGGCCATGGGCGCCTTGGCTTGTGAAATTGCCAGAGCATTGAGGGAGTCTATTGACATTCTTCGAGCTGAGAATCAAGTCCAGGCCCAGGTAGCTGAGGTAGGGCCATTGTTCCTGAAGAGGGAGTTTTTTCGGTCGAATCCGAACGAGTTTTGGGTGACCCTAAAGAGCCACTAAAGGCTGATAAGTGGCTAGAGCAAATGATGAAGACATTTGAGATGCGTGGCATCGAAGACGGGGCTTGCGAGTGACCTTGGCGTCCTTCCAGTTGAAGGGAGACGTAGGTTAGTGGTGGAAGTACGCATGGGGACGCATCGGAGGAACTTGGGAGGCTTTTGTTGATGCTTTCTAGGTACTTACCGGCTACGGTAAGGGAGAAGTTGAGAGATCAATTCTCCAAGTTGGTACAGCTGAATGCGCCAGTGGCGGAGTTTGAGGCCACATTTACTAGTTTGTCTAGGTTCGCACCGGAGTTGGTGGCAATCGAGAAGCGTAGATGCTTGGAGTTCGAGAAGAGGCTGAGGACCGGGCTGATGTTTAGAGTCGTTGGGTCCATAATTAGTGACTATGGGTGCCTTATGGAGGCTGCAGCCCATCTTAAGACCATTATGCATGCAGAGGAAGAGAGGATGAGGGCTCTAGGAGGAGTCAGGATGGCCAGAGGGATGGTAAGAGGCAGAGGGGTTCTAACCCTCAGCAATCCCAGGGAGTGCAGTCGAGGTCTACCTTTCCAGTACCGAGTTTGGGTTCTGGGAGAGGCGGTCAAGGAGACATTACGTGTTACAAATGTGGTCAGTTGGGCCACAAGTCTCCAGCTTGCCCGCAGAGTGGAGGAAGGCAACGTACAGTATCGTTTTCGGCTCGTTCTCAAGGCCAAAGTTAGGGCAGAGGCCAACCGCTCATTTGTTATCAGTGTGGGTAGGCGGGGTATCTGAAGAGGTTTTGCTCGCAGTTGGGTGGCACACCTAGTGCGTCTAGTTCGAAGTAGACATAGGGTTATCAGCCAGCACAGTCAGTTCAGGCCACAAGGGCCAATCAGGAAGCCTCTTCGACTCAGTCTGTGCAACAATCTTATGCTCCGAGAGGTGAGCAGGTAGATCAGGGTGCATGTATGCTGTTACAGCGCAGGACCTTGTACCGGCTCCATCTGTAGTGAGAGGTACCTTTTTGTTTTGCAACTCGATTGCTAATGTGTTAATTGATACAGGTGTATCCCATTCGTTTATGTCTTCTGCATTTGCTTCTGTTTTGGGATTGGAGTTGGCGCAGTTAGCTTCTCCTATTTGTGTTGTGTCATATGTTGGGGGTGAGTTGATTTTGAAACAAGGGTGTCGGGGTTGTGATATAGAGGTCGCGGATCGTTGGCTTCCCTTTTCTTTTGTGTTAATGGATATGTTGGGTTTTGATGTGATTTTGGGTATGGACTGGTTATCGTCATACCGAGCTGTTATTGATTGCTACCGTCAGAGGGTTACTATATGTACCTTGAGCGGGGATAGTTTTCATTTCTTGGGGGATCAGGTTGGTAGAGTCTTACCACCAATGTATGATCCACGAGGGCGGAGTGAGCTTAGTTGTCTTCTCGCTAGCTTTATGAGTAGTAAGTGTGATGAGACCCGGACTGAGTTGCCAAGAGTGGCCTATGAGTACTCGGACGTCTTTCCCGAGGACCTTGTTAGTTTACCACCCCATTGAGAGATCGAGTTCTCTATTGACTTAGTGCCTGGTACGACATCGATTTCCATGGCACCGTATCGTTTTTCCCCAGCTGAGTTAAGTGAGTTGACGATTCAACTCCAAGAATTGCTAAATAAGGGTTTTATTCGCCCTCGTACTTCGTCGTGGGGAGCACCGGCCCTCTTCGCTAAAAAAGAAAGATGGGCTTTAAGACTTTGTATAGACTATCAAAAATTGAACCAGGTTACGGTTAAGAACAAGTATCCTATTGTAGACGTCCCCGAACGCCCCGGGAGGGTTAAGTCCCATTCTGTTCATATTGGGGTCACTACAGTTCAAGGACTCAAATGTCACGGTTCTTAATCTTGAACCAAAGAGTCCAAATCCGGCAAATCGTTTTGAAAACAGATTTTTTGAAAGAAGTGCCAAACATGGACTGCTTTGCCAGATACAAGTCGCCACCTAAATATTTTTTAAATGGGAAATTTAGGAAACCCTGACTCGGTGCCAAAGGCCACGTGTCCGTCATCACCAAAGTTGCCTCGGCTCGGGAACTTGGGTACGATTGGGGAAGGTCACTTCGTGAGCACCCCCGCTCGCCCGGTCAAAGACCGGCCTCTACTAACCATGATATCTTATTTTGAAAACATTGTAGCTTTTATTCCGGTTATTAGCCTAGGTTACTATGTGATGCTCGCAGCAAAAAGTATAGACTGGGCCGCCTGAAGTGGAACAAAACATTTTATGTTTGTTTATTTGAAAATGGTTTGATGGTGCTACCCGCAGGTAGGCTAAGACGCGGATTTGCCACCCTCAGGTGGGCTTAGAAAACATGATTTTGCCACTATCTAGTGGGCTTAAAACAAACATTCAATGTATTGTCCCAATTCAAGTAACTCAACCTCCACCCACAGGCATTCAAGGCAGTTATATCACATAAGCACATAGCCTCATGGAAGCATGCTATTCATGGCAACACTCACACGCATGCAAGGATGCTAAAGCATAAAACTCACCGAGTACTCCAAGCCAAAAAACAAAACTATTAGAAATCATGCATGATCCTAATATACAGGAATGTCTAATGCAACACATGCAATAATGCAACTAGCAGGCTCGGCTATTCTAAACATGGCATATGAATGCTACAACTAACACGTATTCAATTTGGAATTGAAATACAAATGCAGTTTGTATGATGCGCCGAGCCTGGTGCGTGCAAAACAGATGAATGATGCAAACATGCTGTCATACTGTATGCTAATTGAAATATGCCCTATATCTAACCATCATAAGCGGGTAAATAAAAGGGAGAAAGAAATGGGGGTTGGAAGACATACATCGCACGCACACACACTTATTACAATTATGCCCTCGCACAGAGGGTCCTAATAAATAATACAGTCCGAATAAAAGAATAATACAGTCCGAATAGTACAGTCCGAATAATATACAATTCTAATTAATTAACAAATTAAACTAAGAAAGCTGTAAACTGGCATGCAAGCCAGGGGTGCCTCGATTCTGATGAATGATATATGCTGGACTGCCTTGCGCGGAAATCCACTGGGATGCCCAATTAGCCTCTGTTTGCAACATTTCTCGAAATGTGTGCCAGACTCCGGAAAAGTTGCTGATTCCTTATTTTGCTAACAGAGAGCAGGAAAGGGCATAGCAATGTATTTCACAAATATATGCATGCCTCGATCCTCGTGCCACCAATCACGCATCGATCATGATGGCCGAGGAGTCGGATCGCACAACTCAATATAGGGTGCAATGCAGATGAATGCTACAACAAAACCTAACTCCATCATGGGTAATCCGGAGTGTCGGTGACTGGGAATTGAGACCCGTTCCGTCACTCGGAGTACGAAACGTGCCTCGTTTCCCGTGCCGGGCTAACTCCTATCCCGAACACGATGCAATATGCATGATATGCATGAAATGCAACTAAATACAATCCTAGCATGCACAATGCTATGAAATGAGATGCTCGGTGCGTGCCAGACGGGCACGCAAACCGAGAAATGATCTAAGCATGAAATGGCATACACGATGCAATTGGACTTACACTAACACGAGTGGACCTCAGCCACACTCACATAAGAGGCCGTCGGATGAAAATGAAGTGCCTCGAAATGCGTGCCCACGGGGCGCAAACCGAGGCGATGCATACGGAATGCAAAATGACATGGAAATGATATATAATGAGGCTAAAATGAAATGCCTCGAAGTGCGTGCCCACGGGCACGCAAACCGAGAAAATGGCATACGGAATGCAATGATGCGAAAATGGCATACAGAATGCAGAATGGACTTATACCAACATGAGAGGACCTCAGCCACTCTCATACGGGAGGCCGTCGGATAAAAATGAGTGCCTCGAAATGCGTGCCCACGGGCGCGCAAACCGAGGCGATGCATAAAGCATGAAATGACATACATAATGCAAATTGGGCTTACACTAACATGAGAGGGCCTCAGCCACACTCACATAGAGGCCGTCGGATAAAAAGTGAGGTGCCTCGAAATACGTGCACACAGGCACGCAAACCGAGGCGATGCATTAAAGCATGAAATGTAGCATATGGCATATGGAAAATGTAAATTTCAGCAGCCAAAATGATGCAAAAAGTCCCCGAATTATAGCAAAATTACACCCGATGCCCGAAATGCAATGTTATGCACCCGAAATGGCCTACAGCTATGCCAAACATGCACAATATGGACACGACATGTAAAGACAGATGCTAGGAGCCCCTAAAATAGCATTTTTACAGTACAAAGAATGGCCAAAAACAATCACAAGTATGGCAAAAATAGCATGCAAAAATGGGGGAAAAGAGGGGAATAATGAAGCAAGCGATATACAATGCTCAAACTGAAAAATACAGTTCTACAACATTAAAGAGGGACCAAAAATATGCACATTTACAGTAGATGACATCCCCCAATTCAGTATGTAGATATGCTTAACACAGCATGCAAAATAAAGCCAACAAAGGCTATAACATGAGATACCAAAAGGATGCACCAAACAGCCTTGGACCCTTAACAAAATATGAAGAGTAGGCCAAAATAAGACTCTTTCCTAGCCTGATGAAGGCTCAAAACAGAAGCTAAGAAAGCCTAACAAAGCATGCAATTTTACGGTAAATTGGAGGAATTGTGAAACAAGTATAAGATAGAGTTACCAAACATGGTTGAGCCCTTCTTCAATGTTGAAGAGGGGCTCAAAATAGGCCCACTCACAGTATATTTCATGCTCGAAAACAGATCACTCATGAGCTAAAAATAGCATGCAAGAGCAAGGGTAAAACATGAATTCAAAGCAAGTGACATGCAGAGCATGAAAACAAGGTTGAGCCCTTCTTCAATGTTGGAGAGGGGCTCAAAATAAGCACAATATCAGTTCATGGATGCTCCAAATCAGATCAAAATAGACCAAATAAATCATGCAATTTTACGGTAAATATGGAGAATTACAAAGAAAGTGCATGATAGAGAGGCCAAACATGGTTGAGTCCTTCTTCAATGTTGAAGAGGGGCTCAAAATAGGCCCACTCACAGTTTATATCAGGCTCGAAAATGGATCACTCATAATCCAAACAAAGCATGTAAAATATTGGCATAAGAGGTGATATTGAAGGAAGAGCATGATAGAGGTACCAAATAGGGTTGAGCCCTTCTACAATGTTGTAGAGGGGCTCAAAATAAGCCTAAAATCAGTAGGGGTCGGAGCCCAAAACAATGAGAAAATAGGGTAGAAAATTGAAGCAAAAATGTGCTAGAAAAAGGGAATTGAAGACTTACCCTTGAAGACAAGTCTTTTGTTGCTTCTTGGCTTCAATTTGCTGGTTCTTAGCCTTTGAAAAAGCTCCTTTGCTGCTGGAATGGAAGTGGTGATGGTGAGGCTTGGTGTTGATGAACAAAGGAGCTAGAGACTTGAAGGTTTTTCAAGGTTTTGGGGATGAAGATGGAGGATGGAAGATGGGCTCTTGAGGAAAATTTTGTAACCCTAACAAAGGAGCTAGACAGCCCCTTAAATGGACCAAAAAGGGGTGTAAAAGGGGAGGGAAATGCACCCAAGCTTTCCCTCCCAAAATATCCCTCGGAGGCAGAGATATTTTGAAAAACAGCTGGACAGCTGTAAAGTGGTCAAAAGGGGGAAGCAGGCCGGCCAGTGCTTTTCTTGAAGATGGCCGGCCGGCCACCCCACTGGTCGGCCAGCCACTCCCCATGGCCGGCCGGCCATGGCCAAAAATGAAAACAACAATTACTGGCCGGCCACCATATTTTGGTGTCCTCCCAGGTGTGTAGAACAAGGTCCCATGGTTGGAATTTGACAACTCTGGAACAGGAGTCACAACATTGCATTTGAAAGAGAGGCTCAAAAATGAAAATCATAATTACTGGCCGGCCATCATTTTTTAGGGTCCTCCCATGTGCCCTCATCACAAATATGTGGTTTTGGTTGGAAGAAAATGGCCCTAGGGTATTCAACATTAGCCCGGAAGTGAGCAAAACGGGCGCCGGAAGAGCATAACTGGTTTTCTGAGATAATTGCTGGCCTCCTACCCTCCAGTGATCTTCCTGGTGCTAAAACAGAGGTACCTGCCAAAATTGAACAAAAACTAATGCAAAATGAATGCTCGGGGCCCAAACCGCGCAGTTCGGGGTCCCGAAAATAGGCTGTAGGCACCGAAAGTGGTGTTCGGCCACGAAGTGGGTATCTGAGACCCCAGTGTTCCTCGTTATGATAAAACAGAGGCACTTGCCAAAATTGAACAGAAACCGGTGCAAAATGAATGCTCGGGGGCCAAACCGCGAGGTTCGGGGCCCGAAAACCGGCTGTAAGCACCGAAAGTGGCATTCAGCCACGAAGTGGGTATCTAAGACCCCAGTGTGCCTCGTTATGATGAAACAGAGGTACCTGCCAAGAACCGGAGGAATCGGAGACGGTTGGGCGGTCCCGAACCGAGGCACACGGCCTGACGGCTCCGAAAACGGGAACCGGCTCCGAAATGGGCAAAATGGCCTACGGCCACAAAAAGTAGCGCACGGCCACTGAGAGATGATCTGCTAGACCTCTCCCTCCCCTCAGGAAGAAAACAGAGAAAAACCGAGTCTAGTTCGCAAACCGAGGCAAGGCACAGAAGAGAGTTCGGAAGTTCGGAGGCAGGGCGCACGGCCACGACTCTGAGACTTCTAAACGAGCACAACATGCAACATCACCGAGCGCTCAATCGGTGACGTCTGAGTCTTAAGGTTGGTCAAAAATGGGGTGTCTACACCTATGTCTCATATACATGATCTGTTTGCTCAGTTGAAGGGATCCTGCAGTTTCTCTAAGATAGACTTGAGATCGAGTTACCATCAGTTGACAGTCAGGGAGGAGGATATCCCAAAGACAGCATTCCGTACACGGTATGACTATTACGAGTTTCTGATGATGCCTTTTGGGCTTACCAATGCACCAGTTGTGTTCATGGATTTGATGAACCGGATCTTTCGAGAGTTCTTAGATCGTTTTGTGGTCGTCTTTGTGGACGACATTCTAATTTATTCACCTTCTGAGGAAGAGCACGAGGAACACTTGCGAGTGGTGCTCAAGTTGCTTAGAGCCCATAAACTGCATGCTAAGTTTAGGAAATGTGAGTTTTGGCTAAGAGAGGTTAAGTTCTTAGGCCATATAGTATCTGCGGAAGGGGTGACTGTAGATTCACCCAAGATAGAGGCAGTGCAGGATTGGGCACAGCCTAAGAGTGTCTTTGAGATCCGTAGTTTTCTAGGTTTGGCCAGGTATTACTGTCGGTTTGTGAAGGATTTCTCCAGGCTAGCTTCGCCTTTGACTAGATTGACGTAGAAAGCGGTCCAGTTTGTGTGGAGTGAGACTTGTGAAAAGTCATTCCAAGAGCTTAAAGTCAGACTTACCACCGCCCCAGTCTTGATTATTCTGGAGAGGGGTTTGTGTTATGCAGTGTATTGTGATGCCTCACGAGAGGGTTTGGGTTGTGTGTTGATACAAGAGGGGAAAGTAGTTGCCTATGGCTCATGTCAGTTGAAAACACACGAGAGGAACTACCCTACTCATGACCTAGAGTTAGCAGCTGTTATATTTGCCTTGAAAATCTGGAGGCACTATCTGTATGAAGAGAGGTTTGAAGTATTTTCAGATCATAAGAGTCTGAAGTATCTGTTTACACAGAAGGACTTGAATTTGAGGCAGAGGAGGTGGATGGAGTTTATAGAGGATTATGACTTCGAGTTGCACTATCATCCGGGGAAGGCCAATGTTGTGACTGATGCCCTAAGTAGGAAATCTATTAGCGTGCATTGCTATCCGGGAATGAGAGATGTTGGGTGCCCTTGGTGAGTTTGACTCACAGCTGGGCAAGTCGATTATGTCTACAGCCCTGTTTTCTGTAGTTGCACAATCTACACTTGTGAATTGAGTGTTAGAGGCATAGAAGGGTGACGTTGAGGTAGAATCCCTCTGGGAGAAGATCTCCAGTGAAAAGGTGGAGAAGGGCTTGACTGTGTATCTCGACTTGAGTGTGAGCTATCAAGACCGCTTGTTTGTGCTGGAGTCTTGCCGAGAGGAAGTACTTAGAGAGTTTCACAATTCACGCCTTGCGGTGCATCCAGGAGGCAAAAAGATGTATCACGATCTGAGTTGCCAGTTTTGGTAGAGGGGTATGAAGAAGGACATGGTAGTGTTTGTGTCAAAATGCCTTACTTGCCAGCAAGTGAAGGCCGAGCATCAGAGGCCAGTGGGTTTGTTGCAACCCTTGCCTATAACCGAGTGGAAATGGGAGCACGTCACAATGGATTTTGTCGTGGGTCTTCCGAGGACTCAACGGGGTAGTGATGCCATTTGGATGGTAGTTGACCGGTTGACTAAGTCAGCCCACTTTATTCCTATGCACGTAAGAGATTCGGTAGATCACCTTGCCAACTTATATATTCGGGACATAGTGAGGTTGCATGGGGTCCCAATGTCGATTGTCTCAGATAGAGATCCTTGTTTTACTGCTAGATTGTGGCAGAGTTTGCAGAGTGCCTTGGGCACTAGATTGACTTTTAGCACGGCTTATCATCCTCAGACTGACGGGCAGTCTGAGCACACCATTCAAATCCTTGAGGATATGCTTCGAGGCTGTGTCCTTGACTTTAAAGGGTCATGAGAGAGACACTTGCCCTTGGTGGAGTTTACCTACAATAACAGTTACCAATCGAGTATTGGCATGGCACCATTTGAGGCCTTGTATGGCCGACGTGTAGATCTCCAGTGTGTTGGGCCGAGGTGGATGATGTGCATTTGTTGGGCCCGGAGTTGGTTTGGGAAACGACTAATAAGGTAGCTCTTATTCGTAAGAGGTTGGTTACGACCCAAAGTCGCCAAAAGAGTTATACCGACCGTAGGAGGAGACCTTTGTCATTCGAGGTAGGTGATCACATCTTTTTGAAAATATCGCCTAGACGGGGTTTGATGAGGTTTGGGAAGTTGTCCCCTCGGTTTATTGGCCATTTTGAGATCCTTGAGCAGATTGGAGAGGTTGCCTACCGTTTAGCATTGTTGCCGCAGTTGTACGGAGTGCATAACGTATTTCACGTTAGTATGCTTCGGAAATACGAGTCGGATCCATCACATGTATTGGATTGGACCGACTTAGAGATAGACGAGGATGCCTCGTATGAGGAGAGACTGGTGCGAGTCTTGGACAGATGGGACCAAGTCTTGCGAGGCAAGACGATTCACTTGGTTAAAGTTTTGTGGAAACATCACGGGGTTGAGGAAGTAACTTGGGAACGTGAGTTGGAAGTCTGAGAGAAATATCCGGATTTATTTGCTAATGTATGACTTTGTATTGAGATTGTAATGGTTGTTAATGAGAAGTATGAACGTTGTATATGTTATAGAAATCTTAGAAACATGAGTTTATTGTAGACATTGCATATGTTTGGGAGTATGGAATATCACATTGTAGACACCCCGTTTTTGACCGCCCTCAAGACTTGGGCATTACTGATGGTTTGCTCGGTGTTGAGAGATGTGCAGGGTACAGGTTCAGTTTCTTAGACAAGGAGAGAGGCAAACCCTTCAAAACACTTTGTTTAGGGGTTTGGAGTTGAAGAAAAGAGGAGAGGAGGGAGAAAATAGGTTGGAGAAGAAGTTCGCCATGAATTCGGGTAGAAGAAAGTCGAGCGGCTCTCGCTGAATCAGGCTTATTCAATTGCATACTTGGAATTTAGCTATGAGGCCACTACCATTAGAAAGAAGACTTCCGGGGCTTCATTTTTGGTTCAAGAATCTTCTAGAGCCAAGTCCGGGTGGAGGAGATATGATGGGTTGAAGCTGGGCATCATCCCGGTTGGATCGAGTCTGCGCATCTTCACGGAAAAAGGCATAACTTTTTGTACAGGAGGAATTTTGATGCAAGGTTTGCGCCATTGGAAAGCTAACTTCCGGGGCTTCAATCTGGCCATCCACCGGCACTTTTTGACCTCACCGGCCACCCATCGGCACTCTATTTGTCCGACCGGCCAGAATAAAGTGCAGGTCGGCACTATATTGTGCCGACCGGCAATATATTGTGCCGATGACCTCTTTTATGGCCGACCTGACCCTTTTGACCCTCCCAGGCATGGTGCATGCCAGCTGTGCCAGCTGGGATGCACAGAACCAGCTCCACGTGCATATATGTGGCTATTTTGCACCCTTTTGCACCTTTGAACCCCCTAAAGCTTCTAGAAGCTTGAACCCTTTGGCCAAGCTTCTTGGAGAAGCTTGGCCAGCTGTTTTAGCTTCCTTTAGAAGCCACAAACCCTTTGCACCCTTTGCCCCTTTCATTTGGCTTCTTGGAGAAGCCAAGAACCTTTGCCTTTGCCTATTTAAGGAGCACTCCTCCTCCATTGGTGAAGGTTAGAGATTCTTAAGCAAAAAACTAGAGATATAGATACATATCTGATATAGATACATATATCCCTCCATCTCTCACTATATCTCTCTCATTCAACCTCCAAACACCCTTGTTCTTGGGCCATTCCTTCACCAACCCATAGCACAACACCACCACTTCCATTTCCAGAATTTGGGAGGTCATTTGCAGAGCTTAGGAGCACCAAAACTTGGTCCAAGAGGTGCTGGTTTGTTAGTCTACAAGGGTAAGCACACTTTTCCCCAAAACTAGCATTTTCTTGGTTCATATCTAAGCCATAGTTGCATGTATTTTTTAGCTTCGATGTAAACTACAAAGAGGCTTATTTTGAGCCCTTCTTCAACATTGAAGAAGGGCTCAACACTGTTTGGGACCTCCATGCATGACTAACTTCAATACCCTCTTTGGTCCCTATTTTTTTTGCATGTTTCTTTAGCCTACCATGCTTCTGTTTTTGGGCCTTCGACAGGCCTGAAAAGTGTTTTATTTTTCCCCCCCTCTACATGTCTCATGAAGGGTATTTGGCTGTTTGGTGCACCCTTTTGGTACTTCATGTTATACCCCTTTGTGGGCCTTAATCTTGCATTGCATTTTGAGCATGTTTGTATATTGATTTGGGGCTTGTCATCTACTGTGGGTAGTCATATTTTTGGTCCCTCATCAGTATTGTAGAAGGGTATTTTTCAGTTTGGTGCATGCTTAGCATACCTACCATGTGATGCCTTGTAATTGCCTTAATATACCTTAGGTTGTTAGCCTTTGTTCGAGCATGTTTTAGGCTTAGATTTGTGAAGATTTTGTGCTTATTTTGCCATGCTTTAGGTCTGTCTTAAGTTGTTTGAGTCGATCCTAGCATGCATTATATAGCCTCTTTGCATTTTGTGGCTTGTATGCTTCAAGTATGTGAATGTGTGAGCATTGTTGCATGCTTTGTTGATTTATTTAGTTGGTTTGGAACCTCCTATAACATGATTTCAGAGCTTACGTTGCATGCTATATGTCCATACTTAGCCTCTTTAAGCGTGCTTAAGAGTTGCCTTGTTTATACTTAAGGTGTTGGACCATGATTGCATGCATGTGTGTGTGCATTTTGTGCCTTCATTTCCATAATTATGGCCACTGATTTTGGCATGCTTGCGAGTTACCCATGTTAGTTTAAGCCCATTGTTGCATGTTGTCGCATTCCATGTTTGTTTACATGTTTAGGTTGGGCGCCTAGCATACATTGCTCATTTACATGTTCATGTTGCATACTTAGCCGCCATGCTTAGGTTGCATTTCATTGAGCATGCATCCCTTGCCTCTTGACCAATCATGATAGGGGTTGGGGGCCCTTGGATTTGTTTTGTGCTTATGTTTCATTTGATATCAAAGTTGCTAACTTGGCTTTCGGGCCATCATGCATTGAAATGCGTGATTGATGGCCCGGGGGTCGAGGGCCATGCTCCCTTGAGTCCATTGCATGATAGGGAGTGTGTCCGTGCATACATTTGCCTTGAAATTCCATGCCATACACTGCTTGTCTGCTGCTGCTGTCAAAACTGTCTCCTGCAGGAATTTTGTGCCGACCGGCATTATATAGTGCCGACCGGCACTATATGGGTGGCCGATAACATCATTGACAGCCGGTGACTATTTTACACGGCCGGTGGCCATCCCTCCCAACCGATGATGTTCTGCAATGCTCATAGAAGGTTCTCTGGGACTTTGACAGTTTTCAGAGAAGAAAAGGCAGTAAAACAGAGGCAACAGTGGCATGGTACGGGTTTCCGGGCGAGTCGGATCCGAGCATGCATCATTCGCGCATCTCGAGGCGGGGGCTGCGGCCATCTTCTCTTTGCATTTATTTTGATTAGACTAGAAGTCTTGTAATAATTAATTTAGCGATTTGTTATTCGGACTGTAATATTTATTTGGTCCCTCTGAGCGAGGGCAAAGTTGTAATAAGCGTGTGTGAGTGGTGTGTATGTCTTCCAACCCCCACTTCTTTCTTCCCTTTTATTTACCTGCTTATAATGGTAGATTAGGGCACGTTTATTTTAGCATACCTCATGCAATGCATGCGCGCATCCATACATTTGTTTTACATGCACCGGGCTCGGTACATCATACAAACCGCATTGTATTTTCAATTTCCAAATTGAATACGTGTATCGAGTTGTAGCATCTCACATGCCATTTTAGGGTTAGCCGAGCCTATCCTAATCACATTCTGTATGCGATGCATTAGTCACTTAACATGAACTAGGACATGCATGTTTGCTAACTAGTTTGTTGTTTTGGCACGGAGTACGATGTAAGTATTTACACTTTAGCATCTCGCATGCGTGTGAATGTTAACATGACAGCATGATTACCATGTGGCTAAATGCTTATATGAGATAAACTGTTTGAATGCCTGTGGGTGGAGGTTGGATTGCTTGAGTTGGAAAAACTCGTTGAAATCCGTGTTTTAGCCTACTTGCGAGTAGCAAATTCCAAAGCCTTTTCAAAACGAACGGATATGCAATGTTTATTTCCAAATTAGGCAATCTAGTCTATACTTGTTTGCTGTGCGCATAACATAGTAATTCTAGGCTAATAATTGGAATAAGAGCATGTAATGTTTTCAAAATCGGGTATCACGGTTAGTAGAGGCCGGTCTTCGGACCGGGCGAAAGGGGGTGCTCATAGCTGACCTTCCCCAATCGTACCCAAGCTCCCGAGCCAAGACACTTTGGTTATGACGGACACGTGGCCTTCGGCACCGAGTCAGGGTTTCCTAAATTCCCCCATTAAAAAATATTTAGGTGGCGACTCTGTAATCTGGCAAAGCAGTCCATGTTTGGCACTACTTTTCAAAAAATCTATTTTTCTTCAAAACGATTTGCCAGAGTTGGACTCTTTGGTTCAGATTTAGAACCGCAACACAAAAGGAGAGTCCGAGCTGTAGCGAGGTCCCCCGCGGGCGTGTTACACACATGTATTGTGTTACCTTGGGAGCATTGTATATGCCATGTGCATCTCTTGAAAAAAAATTGAATTTTGATTTCAACATTGTTAATGTTTTGGAAATTGTGGATTTCGTTTCTATATGGAGCTCGTGTATCGAGTCGGTGAAAATGAGTGACCGGAGGATGGGTCATGGTATTGGATTCATAAGAAATACATGATTAGGAATGACCAAATGTTGATTTTGAACTTAATTGGTAATTTCGGGGACGAAATTCTTTAAGGGGGAGAGGTTATAGCAATCTCGGTTTCCAACTCGACCTTCATGGCGTATCAGATTCGAATCTTGTGGTTTAATGTTGTTGTTTATGTCATTTCCTCCTCGTAATCCTTGAATTCAAGTTTTGGAAAGTATTGGGCGTGTTTGGAACAGGTTGGTAGTGAGTTAGTGCAAGTGGTTGTTGCCCAGAATTTTGGCCTTCCGCTCGAGTAGGTCTTCTTGCGCTCAAGCGGGGTTTGCATTCACTCAGTATTTTGTGCACCTGCAAAAATACTGCAGAAGTGTTTTTCATGCTCGAGCGGTGTTTCTTACGCTCGAGAGGTTTTGAGCTCGAGCAGTCCTCTTTGTGCTCGAGCAGGTGTTTGAAGTCTATAAAAATACTGGACGAGTGCATTCTACGCTCGAGCGAGTCTTTTTGCGCTCGAGCGGGTAGTGCCTTACTGTTGTGCCTTGGCGCTCGAGCGAGTAGTGTCTTGCTGTTGTGCCTTGGCGCTCGAGCGACCTTTATTGCGCTTGAGCAGGTTAGATTTTTGTGTCTTACGCTTGAGCGTCGTACACTCCGCTTGAGCGGACTATGCGTATTTCAGATCGCGACTGTGATATTTTATATCACTTTTTCTACTCTCTCTCTCTCTCTAAAACATTCTAAAAACCTAATTTCACACCCTCTCTCTCCAGAATACTCTCTCTCTCTCTCTCTCTCTCTCTCTCTCTCTCTACATTTTGGCCTTGATTTAGTGAGACCCAACCTTTGTGTCTTCATTAAAGTGTTGGAGCTTCTCAAGACCTTCATTTTCATCCGAGTAGAAGTTGGTTTCGTCAATCTTTGGAGTTCATCACTTGCTTGGTTCATCTTCTCCACTTGAGGTAGGGATATTCTACTCTCCTTTATGAGTTTTAATATAAGCTTTGGTCATTTTGTATAAATGGTGGGATTTGGGAGTTTTTGGTGAAGTTAGGGTATGAGGTTGAATTTATAAAAGAGGGGTTTTCTATTTTTGGAGTTCCATGTGTATGTGTGGTCTCAAAAATGATGTTATTGAGTATAATGGGTGAGATTTGGCCTTGGGTGCAATATTTGAGAAAATGGGTAGATTGCCCTAATTTGCATTATGTAAACTATTTGTGTAATTGATGAAATCAATGCAGAAATATGAAATTGGTTTGGAAAATATGAAATTGGGGAAGATTGTGATGAAATGGTGTAGTTGGATTGATAAATCACTCACCCATAGAAAACATGGATAATTATCTGTTAAGAAACTTAGTTATCCGTTTAGATATATCTGTTTTGGGCTATCGGTGGAGGATAGCCGTGATTGTTGTAGAAACTGCATGATGATTAGTTGGATTAAAACTAATCAATTGGATTTTGTCATTGAATATGACGGTGGGATATCAACATTGTATATGTGATTGAATTGGTTATTGTAGATGACGATGTGCTTAAATACATTATATATGTATCTTTGTTTGGGAGGAGATAGGGGATGTACTCCATTGTTTGGGAGGAGATAGGGGATGGACTCCATTGATAATTAAGTTGGCCGGAGTGTCCAGGGTGAAAGTCCCGAAATCTTATATATATATATATATATATATATATATTTGGGTGCCGGTTCCCTCGGACGTAGTTCCATAAAATGGCAAGATATTGAAGTGTTTGAATGATTGTTTGTGATTGTAGTATTGATGATATGAGTTGTAGTCTCATTTTGAACTGTTTGGATATTAATGGGTTATGGCAATGTGTTGTTTTGGATAAATAAAAGAGAAATGGATCAGAATATGGATGTAAATACGGGTTGGTCATGGAAAGAATGTAAAGTGGTTTACTAGTGTTAAACATTCATCGAATGCTAATATTTTAGTTAATTCTCATGTGTTGTTTAGCATATCTCTACTGGGTATTTGCTCATCCTACTTCGGATACCATTTTCAGGTACAGGAGGCATGCCGCCTCCATGGTCTTAACTTAAGAGGTGTAGGAGTTAAAAACTCCCTTTTTGATTATTTTTGGTTTTGTGATTAAATGTAAATCCAAGCTAAGGGCTTTCTATGTATAGAGCTAGGACTCTACTTTTCTTGTAACCAAGTGATGACTTGGAAAGCTGTAAGCTCGTAGGGCATTCATTTTGTTGCTAACATGTAATACTTTTGTAATTCAAACTCTGATAAATGAAAGTATGTTATTTATCCTTTGTTTATGAGTTGCATGAATTGTTGGTTTATGTATTATTTTGAGGGCGTTACAATTTTTTTTTTTTTTTAAAAAAAATTCATACTTATCTTTTGTAGATGAATAAAGAGAAGTTTAAAAAAAAAAAAAAAATTCAAAAAAAATTTACTAAAGATTTATAAATTAAAAAATTAAAAAATTAACTATTTTTGACCCCTTTTTTTATCATTTCTAAAGTTGTTTTCAAATTTTTATTTTATTTCTCTCATCCATCTAGTTGAATAGAATCCAAAAGTGAAAAACTATTTAAATCTTCTAAAAAAATTTAATAAAAACGAAAAAAAAAACAAAAACAAAAACAAAAAGGTTCACTAAAAAACACAACACCAAATTTAAGGATTTTTTTTTTTTTTTTTAACAAAAAAAAGAGAGAACAATTTAGAGAATTGAACCACTTTTCAAACTATTTGGGAAACTAACCTACTTTTTGAAATCGCATTTTAAAAATATAATTTTAAATTGAAAATGTAATATATCTTAGCGAAATCTATGTCATCATAAAATTACATTTTCAACATGTGATTTTAAATTAAAATTACATGTTGAAAATGCAATTTCAATTTAAAATTATATTAGGTTAGTTTCTCAAAAAGTTTAAAAAGTAGGATAATTCTCTTAAAAAAAAATTTAGAATATTTAAAAAAAAAAACTCCAAATTTAAGCATAAAGCAGTGGGATGTCCTTTAGGTTGAGATGCCCTTTAATTTGAAATAAAAAATTGAAATTATAAGAATAGTGATTAGTGTTTTGATTGAAAATAAAATATCACAAGAAATTACATTACTATATATATATATATATATATATATATTTTGTGGCTATTTTAGCCACAAAAATACAAAGTAGACTAAAAAGTTAATAAGACAAAATGTCACATTCAAACCATAATCATTTCATTTTTTGTCTCACAAAAGTCAAGGAAATCAAAAAATCCATTCCAAACGAGACTTTTTAATCCTAGGCTAAAAAAGTCAAAAAGTCAATTCGCATCCTAAACGAAGGCTATGCATAGAATTTTTTGTACAAAAATTTTGTTAGTATATCATTAAATATATAAAGTAATGAGATCTACATTAATAGAAAAGCTAGACCTCATTTAATTGTCTTTAATAAATAAAAAAGAGTAATGTTAGGGATTTTAAAAAAAATTATAATTTTTTTTATACAATACTTAAATAGGTGTAAGACCCACACTATATAAGATCCACACTCGTGCAAATATTGTGTAGAATTCTTGATAATAGTATTAGATATACGTATACATATATATATATATATATAAGGTGTTACTAAAATAAACACCCTATGGGCATCGAATAAGTCCCTCTTTAAATAATATGGTAAATTATAAACATATTTTCTAAGATTTGTTTAAAATATAAATTGTTTCATGTAATTCTGAAAATTATATCTTGTTCTTTCAAATTTTTAATCGCATAATAATAGATCCTTTTATTAATAAATCATCAAGTAATTAGCAATTTTTAATAATGTCATAAATATATTTTAATTAACAATTCATATAATTTTATTGTTGTCTAGAAAAATAATTAAGAATTTTATTTTATTTTTTCAACTAATTCTTTTAAATAAATTTTTTTGGTGAAGGAATATTTCTAATTTCTAGAATCATAAAGATAATCTATATTTTAAGTAAATTTTAAGAAATTATTTATAATTTAACCTAAATAATAATATATAGTTGGAAAGTGGTCTGCTACACACTTTCCGTAATTGCTGTCTCTGACCTTTTTCTTTTTCCCTTTTTTTTTTTTTTTTTAAATGATAAATATAACTTTGGGTTTTGTTAAGAGACATGTTAAGAAAATGTTAGCTTTTTCTTTTTTTGTTAAGTTTAAATATGAATTTGAAAGAAATTGAGAAGTTTGTGAAGGCTACTGGTCATGTTTTAATAATCTAAATCGGTTGTTTTGTAAGACTCAAGTGTATATTAGTCATAGAAAAAATTTATATTGATATGATACTCGTAATTTATTGGATACAAACATGATTAAATGAAAGTGTTATGATTATTAGATTCAACCTAAATTTTTATATTAATAATATAAAATGAACCATGTAAATAATGAAACTGAGACCTATGGTAAGTCTCACTAGCCTTTCAAATTTTCTAAAATTTATATTTGAATTTGAGATAAACCTAACCATCAAGAGAAAAAATTACAATAATTGTATAATTTTTATTACAATTACTTTCATATGTATTTATACCATATTAAAATGTAATATAAATAAATAATCTTTTAAATTTTTACCATATACTATAAAGGTTGACGTTAATAAAATCTTACAATCTTTTATGTGTTATTGCATTTTTTTTTATTTCATTCGCTACATTAAAAACTAGTAATATTTACGGATCAACATTTAGATGAGAAAGGAGTCACATGTTTAATTGAAACTTTAAAATTTTGTTTCTATTCAAAAAATCATCTGAAAAATAATGAAAAATAAAAATATTGATTATTCATATGATCTTTTCACTTTTTTGGAGAAAAATAATTTAAAAAATTATAAAATATTTTTGTGATGTTTATTTTTCATCAAACTACTTTGTATTTTTAGGAGAAAGAGAGAGAGAAAAAAAAAAGATTTAAAAAAATACACTGTGGCCAGAGATTCATTTCTAAAACTTCTAGACCAATAAGCCTAAATTTAAATATTTTTTGGGAAATTTGGCTATAAACCCCCTTTGCCTTCTTTTCATTGTTAGAAGGATTAAGAAAAAAATTATACTTTCAAAACCCCCTCATAATTATAAGGGGTACTTACCAATTAGTCCTATTAACTAGACTTTTACTTACAGGTCCTAACTAATAAATTTAACACTATAAAAATAAGAGAGTGATAAATTTATCACTAAAAATTTATTCATAAAAACAAAGAGACTGATAAATTTATCACTATAAATTTATTCATAAAAATAAAAGACTGATAAATTTATCTTTATCACTTAATAAATTTATCAATAGGACTTAATGGGTAATAAGTCTCCAAAGTAGGACCTATTGGGTAATAAGTCTCCAAAGTAGGACCTATTGGTAGTTACCCTAATTATAAAGTCTTGCATAAAGGACAAAATTTATTATTTAAATATTTTATCAGACTATTATACCCTCACAGATCTCCTTCAACTGTTCATCTTCTCTCTCGTCTCTCTCTTCTAACCCTAGCTTCCTCCATGGCCGAAGCTGTGGAGAACTTTTCTTCCGATGCGTCTGTCGCCGCCGGTCGTCATTCCTAAGCTCCGACGATCTCTCTCCGCATCTTCTCAACTCTCCTCGTTCAACTCTCCTTCAACTGTTTATCTTTTCTCTCGTCTCTCTCCTCTAACCCTAGCTTCCTCCACGGCCGGAGCTGTGGAGAACTTGCAAATCGCACTGATATATATATATATATATATATATGTGTGTGTGTGTGTGTGTGTGTGTGTGTGTGTGTTTTGAGATTTGAATTCGAATATATATGTGTTTTGAGATTTGAATTCGAATATATATATCTACATATTCCGATCTCTAATCTACATATATATATATATGTGTGTGTGTGTGTGTGTGTTTTGAATCTTTAAGATCGGAGATTTGAATGATTGCATAGATCGGTCTCGGCGATCATTTGATTCGAACTCAAAAGCTCAAAGATTTAAAGTAAAATCTGAAAAATCTGTGTGTATGAAAAATCTTAAGATTTTTGAAAGCTCAAAGTTTCAAAAATCTGAAAAATCTGTAAAATCTGAAGAATCTGAAGAACCGGGGTATGAAAAATTGAGATTTCTCTGAAATTTTTAGATTATAGGCCTGATTCAATGTTTTTCAGAGTAAACATCGATTGATTCAAGGATTATAGGTCTGATTCAAAGCTCAAAGCTCAAAGTTCCATCGATTTTTCAGAGTAAACATCAAATTCATTTGATAGAACCAGAGTAAAATTTTACTCTGGTTCTATTGCTCTGTTTTTTTCATTTGACAGAATCAGAGTAAAATTTTACTTTTATACAGAGTAAAATTTTACTTTTAGTTTTAGAGTCTCACAGTTTACTTATTTTTCAGAGTAAAATTTTACTTTTATACAGAGTAAAATTTTACTTTTAGTTTCAGAGTGTAAAATTTTACTTTTATACAGAGTAAAATTTTACTTTAGTTTCAGAGTGTAAAATTTTAATTTCATAAAATTTTACTCTGAAATACATAGTGAAGTTGGCTTAATAGGAGAGCTGATAGATATGAGGGTAATATAGTAAAAGAAACAAGTTTTAAAATATCAAGGGGTTTTGAAAGTACTTATATAATTCTTGTCCTTTTGAAAGACAAATTAGATAGTGAGGGGGCTATGACCAAATCCCCCATATTTTTTGGGAAATTTGGCTATAAACCCCCTTTGCCTTCTTTTCATTATTAGAAGGACTAAGAAAAAATTATACTTTCTAAACCCCCTCATAATTATAAAGTCTTGCATAAAGGACAAAATTTATTATTTAAATATTTTATCAGACTATTATACCCTCACAGATCTCCTTCAACTGTTCATCTTTCTCTCTCGTCTCTCTCTTCTAACCCTAACTTCCTCCACGGCCGAAGCTGTGGAGAACTTTTCTTCCGATGCGTCCGTCGCCGCCGTCGTCATTCCTAAGCTCCGACGATCTCTCTCCGCATCTTCTCAACTCTCCTCGTTCAACTCTCCTTCGACTGTTCATCTTCTCTCTCGTCTCTCTCTTCTAACCCTAGCTTCCTTCATGGCCGGAGCTGTGGAGAACTTGCAAATCGCACTGATATATATATATATATATATGTGTGTGTGTGTGTGTGTGTATTTGTGTGTTTTGAGATTTGAATTTGAATATATATGTGTTTTGAGATTTGAATTCGAATATATATATATCTACATATTCCGATCTCTAATCTACATATACATATATATATATATATATATATATATATATATATATATGTGTATGTGTGTGTGTGTGTTTTGAGTCTTTAAGATCGGAGATTTGAATGATTGCATAGATCGGTCTCGGCGATCATTTGATTCAAACTCAAAAGCTCAAAGATTTAAAGTAAAATCTGAAAAATCTGTGTGTATGAAAAATCTTAAGATTTTTGGAAGCTCAAAGTTTCAAAAATCTGAAAAATCTGAAGAACCGGGGTATGAAAAATTGAGATTTCTCTGAAATTTTTAGATTATAGGCCTGATTCAATGTTTTTCAGAGTAAACATCGATTGATTCAAGGATTATAGGGCTAATTCAAAGCTCAAAGCTCAAAGTTCCATCGATTTTTCAGAGTAAACATCAAATTTCATTTGATAGAACCAGAGTAAAATTTTACTCTGGTTCTATTGCTCTGTTTTTTTCATTTGACAGAATCAGAGTAAAATTTTACTTTTATACAAAGTAAAATTTTACTTTTAGTTTCAGAGTCTCACAGTTTACTTATTTTTCAGAGTAAAATTTTACTTTTATACAGAGTAAAATTTTACTTTTAGTTTCAGAGTGTAAAATTTCACTCTTATTCAGAGTAAAATTTTACTTTTATATAGAGTAAAATTTTACTTTAGTTTCAGAGTGTAAAATTTTAATTTCATACAGAGTAAAATTTTACTCTGAAATACATAGTGAAGATGGCTTAATAGGAGAGCTGATAGATATGAGGGTAATATAGTAAAAGAAACAAGTTTTAAAATATTAGGGGGTTTTGAAAGTACTTATATAATTCTTGTCCTTTTGAAAGACAAATTAGATAGTGAGGGGGCTATGACCAAATCCCCCATATTTTTTTTATCAAAAGGACATTGATAAGTCTAAAAGGATACTTATCTGTTCAAAACTTACCTATCTATCTATTTGTTTAAATATATCTATACATTTGTTATATTTGTCCATATGTCATATAAATGTACATGTGTTACCTATTTACTTAATAATATAAATGACATTAAAATTTATTAATTGCATGACTCGATGCACTCCGATCCTCTCTATTCCATGTATGCAATGAAGATTTTTATCACATATCTACGGACTATAAAATAGGAATAAAAATTTATAATTAATTTAACTTAAAGAAGATCACTACACTCACTATTGAATGACATAATGAAATCTCTCTATTATATATATGTAATGGAGAGGATCACAATCTTGACTTGATATGATTATTTATCGTGTTATTGTGTGTCATAAAATCTTGTTCATACAAACAAAAAAAAAAAAAATATTAATCTGAACCAATTAATTTTGCATACATTTCGTGTGTTGTTACATGTGTCAACATGTCTTATCAAAAAGGTTAGGGGTATTTACCAATCAATGTTATTAATTAGATTTATTTACTTACAAGTACTGACTGATAAATTTGTCATTGTAAATTTGTTCATAAAAATAAGAGAGACTAATAAATTTATCACTTGATAAATTTATAAATAAGAATATAAGAAAAAAAGGGAGTGTTGTTCGATCAAGTGAGGTTTGTTACCGTCTCGTTTTAATCATTTAAATAATATATTTTATTAAATATTATATATTATTTAAAAAAAATTAAATTGATCTCATAATTATAACATAATCAATTTATAATATTAGTTAAAAAAATGATAATTATATTTTAAAAGATATACTATTTTTTTTAGTGACAAACGTGATAAATTAAATATGTTACAATTATTGAATAAATTAAATTTTTTTTTTAAAGAATGATGCAATGTTTTAAAAACCAAACTGGTGAGCGAACCGAAAAAAGAATTGGGTGGACGAGTCACCTGTTAACTGTTGGGTTGAACCGGAATTGAACCGTGACGTAATAAATATATTAAAATTATATTTAAATAAAAATATAAGTAATAAAATTAAAAATTAAAAATATTAAATTATCTTAAATATTTGTCCTAATATTTTTTTTATTGAAAAATATAAAATATATTTTAAAATATTATTAATTTTAATTTTGGAAGAAGAAATCAAATATTTAATAGTCTCTCCATATGATTTTAATGCAAATAGTTTGATTGAAAGAAGAATAAAAATTTTAAAGGGATATCAAAATTTCAATATTTCCTCCAATACATGTGATTGTATCCCACATGGATTTCTTGAGTTCTTTTGAAAGAATTTTTTTCTTGTAAATAGGTGGAGACTTTCACAATAATTTCAAGCTTTTAATGAGATTCCTTACAAGAAGAGACACTTGAAAGAGAGTTTCTAATTTAAAATTTCTTATATTCTTATATATATATATATATATATATATATATATATGTATATATAAAATAAGAAAGAAAGAAAAAAAAGTTAGAATAAATCAAAAAAAATAATTATAGATCCATCAACCCAACGAACCAGCTCCGGGTCGACCAGTTCGTCGGTTCAATTACCGATTTTTTCGATTCTCTCTAAATAGGCCGGCTTTTAGCATCGAATGATTTGAAAGGTATATCTAGACCGGAACCCCTACCGATCGACGGTTCAACTGATCGAACCAGCCGATCTAATCCGATTTTCAAAACCTTGGAATGATATATGCGAAACACTAGACAAAATAAATAATTTAAATTATTAAATGGGACCCATTATGAACCCAATGAGCCCGAACACCAAACTACGGAATCCAATTCCATCTTGCGAATTTATCTTTTTTAGTTAATATCTTTATTTATCTTTGTAACTAAACTGCCCAAATCAAACATTTTCCCGTAACACCCAAATATTATTTATCCACACAGCCAAGCCTCCTTTATCACGTGGGTTGGTGGCGTTGTTACTAGTGATGAGCTACATTTTATCGGATGTCCCCGAAGGTACAGTGATGAGTTACATTTGATCAAACACAAATTTACAATGGCTGACAATTGTCGATAAACCCTCAACGCGTTGTGATAGTCGACCAGCCTCAACTAGAATATACCACTGCCCTTGAATTCATGGTCGTAGAAGGAGATGGTGGTGGCAAATGATCGGTGTAGTGATGATGGTAATTCTAGCGATCTTAATTTTTTTTGTAAGTTATTATATATTTATTTATTATTATTATTATTTTGGTAGTTTCATTAATTTTTTCAAATGGTTCTTTGATTTTCAAAAACATATTGTGAGTGCAAAAACTTACTTTTCTTGATTTATGATTATTTTGTTATTATTATTTATTTATTTATATTTATTTTATGTTGGTTTGATATTATATTTGTATGAAGATGATAGATTGATTTTAATTATTTTGATTAGTTGTGTATGTAATGTTTAGGAATTATTTATATATATATATTGATTTTATGGATGTAATTACACTTATGAATATATGAAATTAAAATAAACTAGAAACGTACAGATAAATTTCGAATACTCCACTATGAGTCAATGGATTGTTATTTATTTGAGTGTTGGTGAGAAAAAGTGTATAAAAAAAAAAGTTGAGGATTATGAGATTCATTTGAATGCCTTAGGCTCGGCATTGTTATGTTTATTCTCCTGAGTAGATGAGAGATTGTGTATATATATATATATTATTGCCTCGTTCTCAGGAGTAGACGAGTGCTTTGATTTACGCGCTTACATATATAGTAACCGTCCGAGAAGTGTAGGTCAAACTTGGGACGATATGCCCATGCAAGTTTGGCTTCGGAGCGGTGTTAGGCACATGGGATATATGTGTAGGCCAGAAGTAAAGGGCTGAAGTGGTAGAATTAAGGTACAAAGAATTAAATATGAGCTTATTGGTATAGTGTAAATTGTATTGATTTGTACATCTTAAAAACTAGTAAACAACCTTAATAAATTATAAAATTTGAGCAGAAACATGTATACGCAATTCTAGATAACTTTGTATTTTAACTTTTTACTAAAAAAATAATTAAAACTTATAATCGGATGATTTTGGTTACAATAGTTTTATTCATTTTAGCAAAGCAAATTTTAGATGTTTTAACCCACGAAACGAGCTCATTTTATTGATTACACTTAAACTAAAGTAAAACATTATTCTAAACACTTTTCGTGTTTTGAACTTTTCTGAAAAAAAATCATCTTAGGGTAGTTTCTTTTCGTTTTCAGCTTCAGATTTTTCGGTTGAATTTCGTTTAGGTTCATCTATCAAGTTTTTCTCTCAACCTATTAAGTTTCTACTAAATTCATTTGTGCAGCTTTTTAGGAAATTTGATTCTATACAACTCTTATTTTTTGAGTTTTGGTCAATTTGAATGATTTAAGCATGAAATGATGCGTTTTTATACTTCTTCAGTAATTTACATATGATTAAATTATACTAACTTTATTTTTGCAGAAAGATGGGACTTACTAACTTTTTATACAGGGTTGACCCACCAAATTTTTATTTTTATTTTGTTTATTTATTTATTTATTTTTTGTATACTCAATTTATATTTAGTTGTGTACGAAAAAGAAATTAAATGTTACTGTATCTGGGGAAACTACCCCTTCGTCTCAGTGCGGGTGGAACTACTTGTCTTATCCTATAATAAGAATTAAATGTACTTTTGTTTGTGTCTGGTGGATATGTGGGTGTCACATCTTGAACTCTAAACAATTTGGTGATGTGAACATTTATATTTGACAGTGTGAATGTTTACATCACAAAATATTTCAATGTGAACATTAATACGCATTTCACTCTATTATTATTAGGGTAAATTACCAATAGGACCTAATAGTTTGACTTAATTCCTATCAAGTCCTATTAAAAATAAACCCTAATAAAATTGTTTTTAAAAACAATTTTTGCATATGTCGCTAAAAATTGACAATTAGTGATTTTTTTTAATCAAGATTTTATAAATTATCATTAAAACTTATAATTAGTGACATGTTTCCATGACGAATTTTCAAACTGTAGTTGAAAGTTTAAAATTAGTGACTTTTTTTGTGATGATTTTTTTAAACTGTCTTTAAAACGTAACATTTTTGTGACAAAATTTTTAAACTGTTGCTAAAAATTAATAATTAGTAAACTTTTTTTTAATAATGTTTGACGAAAACACTATTAATTATCATAGGACTTATTAGATAATAAGTCCACCTATTAGTACTTACACATAAGTCTTTCATTTTATTAGGATATTTGATAATTATGTCACATAAACTTATTGGAATATAAAAATAATAATTTGAATTAAGTGAAATATAAGTAGATAAAAAGAAATTTATGAAAATATCTCTAATAAAATTCTATCGTTTTAGTCTTTATATTTGTGGGAGCCGAATAAATAGAGGAACGAAATCTGGTATACCCGAGGAGCCGGGAACTGAACGGCTCCATTCTGCTCAACTGGGACGCCGAATACGTTCTTAAGGCCGAATAGACTTGAGAAGGCATATCAGGACAAATGAAAGAATAATAAATAAAAAGTAGACTCTGGCCCCGAGGCCCAGAGAATGGATATAAATACAAGAGCTTCAGATTTGTAAAGGTATGTAAGAATCACTTCTAAAAACTTAGTGAACAAGCTTTCTTGAGTAGAAGAACTGACTTGTCCGTCGGAGTGCTAATTCCGGCACCCCCGACCGGAGTATTTGTATCTTTGCAGGTGACTAGCTGAGGATCATTGGCGTCTTCCAGGATCTGAAGAGTATTTCCAAACCACTTCCCCACAATTGGCGCCGTCTGTGGGAATACTCAAATATATCCATGAAAGACGTGACTGAAGATCCTCCGATAGCCACCGACGAGACCGCACAGAGAGACGACTTCACTCCGGCAAATACGCTCGGAAAGGAAACCGTCGCGCAGCGACGCGCCTCGAACTCTAACTCACCAACGACTTCAACGAAGGAGACGATGCAAGCGACCATAGAACAAGCCAGACAGACCCAACAGAGTTTGGACAACATCATCGCTGAGAACGAACGCCTTCGCCGCGATTTGGCCTTAGAAAAAGCAAAGTCCAAACGGGCAGGGCTCAAGGTTCCTGAGCGATTCCCAAGGGCAGGTCCTCAACGACCTCGAGGCCAACAGCACAATGCCGACGGTCGCCGCGCCTTAACCGATTACCTTGAGGAGGTGACAGAGGACGCACGTCGCCCAAAGGCGTCCCGCTTGACACCGTACATATGATATACAGCCTGCCGATAGCCCCGACTGTACATGCAATCCAGTCACTTCCACCCCCAGCATCAGCTCACACCAACAAAGCGACCCCGGCTCCGAGAAGCGCCAAGCATCACCTTCGACGACTCTGATTTGAGCGGCGTAACACTCCCTCACGTAGATCCTCTGGTTGTTGCGCTACGCGTAAACAGGTTCACCGTCGAACGCGTCCTTATCGACCAGGGAAGCACTTCGGAGGTTATGTACTATAAAACCTTCGTCAAACTCGGGTTCAACGATTCGGATCTGACTCCAGCTCCTTATCCACTATTCGGCTTCAACGCCAACCCGGAGTACCCATTGGGAAAGATCAGTCTACCCGTTCGAGCTGGCTCCAGAACGGTGGATGGAATTCTTGGTCGTCAGGCTACCGTCGCCGTACAATCTCATCATGGGGCGATCATGGTTGCATACCCTGCAGGCCGTCCCAAGCACCTACCACCAGCTGCTACGTTTCCCAACGGAACACGGCGTTGAGCAGATCCGTGGCTCTCAACAGTCAGCGCAAGCATGTTACCTTCTCGCCGCCAAGACGCCGAAGGAACTGCAAGTAAACTCCATTGAAGTGCCCAGTCGAGAGATCCTGGATGACGTCGGGCGTCAACCAAACGAAAAGGCCACGGAAGGTTTAGACCGGGTTGACATTGATGGAAGCCCGGAAAAGTTTTTTATGATCGGCGCCTCTCTGAGCCAGGTCGACAGACAGCAGCTGATCACTTTCTTACTCGGCAACCTCGACGTCTTTGCGTGGACTCCATACGAGATGCCGGGAATAGACCCGTCAGTCTCACAGCACCATCTAAATGTCGACCCCCGGTGCAAGCCGATCATTCAGAAAGGCCGGCGATCCTCCGCAGAACACACCGCCGCCGTTGTAGAAGAAGTTGACAAATTGCTTGACGCCGGGGCAATCAGAGAAGTCACCTACCCCACGTGGCTCTCCAACACAGTGGTGGTGAAAAAGAAAAATGGAACTTGGCGAGTGTGCGTCGATTTCACGGATCTGAACAAAGCTTGCCCCAAAGACTGCTTCCCCTTACCGAGAATTGACCAACTCGTCGATGCGACGGCACGCCACCGGCGCATGAGTTTCCTCGATGCCTACAGGGGCTACCATCAGATCGCCATGAATCCGGATGATCAGGACAAAACTGCATTCCTCACTCACTCAAGAGGAACCTACTGCTACAGGGTTATGCCTTTTGGACTGAAGAATGCAGGGGCAACTTACCAAAGACTGGTCACCACGATGTTCAAAGAACAGCTCGGACACACTATGGAAGTATACATCGACGACATGGTGGTCAAATCCAAAGAAGAACAAAACCATATAGCCGATCTGGAAAAGACATTCAACACCCTACGCAAATACAGAATGAAGCTAAACGCTTCCAAATGCGCATTCGGGATCGGCTCCGGCAAATTCCTGGGTTATATCGTCAACCACCGAGGAATCGAAGCCAACCCGAGGCAAGTCACAGCAATTTTGGAACTGAGTTCCCCCCGTTCAGTGAAAGAAGTCCAAAAGTTGATGGGAATGGCTGCTGCACTCAACAGGTTCATCAGCCGATCTACAGACCGCTGCAGACAATTCTTTCAGACACTACGAGGGCAGAGCTTTCGAATGGTCCGCCGAATGCGAAGCAGCTTTTAACGGGCTCAAGACCTACCTCCGGACAGTACCTCTTCTAACAACACCCGCCACCGGTGACCCCCTCATTCTATATCTGGCAGTCTCCGACAGGGCCGTCAGCGCCGTATTATTAAAAGAGGAGGAAGGGCAGCAACAGCCAGTGTATTATGTGAGCAAGGCAATGGTGGACGCCGAAACACGCTACCTACCGCTGGAAAAACTCGTCCTAGCCTTGGTCATGGCAGCAAGAAAACTGATGCATTACTTCCAAGGACACAGCATTAGGGTGCTAACAGACTATCCCCTTCGATCAGTACTACGGAATGCAGAAGCATCAGGGCGTGTTTCGAAGTGGGCTCTCGAACTCGGCCAATACGACATTCAGTTTTTACCCAAAACTGCAATCAAGGGGCAGGTGCTTGCCGACTTTGTTGCCGAATTCACAGGAGGGCTTGCCGACCTCAAGCCTGATGACGTCCAGCCAAAGGCCGAAGTTCGGTCAAAGCCAGATTGGAGAATTTATGTTGGGGACATTTGGCAATTATACTGTGATGGATCGTCTAACCAACGGGGCAGCGGCGCCGGCGTCGTAATTATGTCTCCAGACGGCGCAGTAATTGAGCAGGCCGTCAAGCTCGGCTTCGAAGCATCAAATAACGAAGCCGAATACGAAGCCCTTTTAGCCGGACTGCGGAACGCACATCTGCTCGGCGCGCGGCGGCTGTTGGTGTTTTGTGACTCAAAATTGGTAATCAACCAGCTGAAGGGGGAGTACGCGGCAAGAGACGAGCGTATGGCGGCCTATATGAAAACGGCTAACTCCTTGCTGACGAAATTCGACCATCATGAACTAAACCAAATAACACGCGATCAAAATACACACGCGGATGCCCTGGCCTGCTTAGCCTCCGCCATCAACTCCGAGCTCAAGCGTACCATCGAAGTAGGTTTCGTCCCGGAACCAAGTATCGGCCCTCCGGAGGAAACCCACATCAACATTATAGAATCCGCTCCAAGTTGGAAGGACCCCATTGCTGCATTCCTTTCTTCTGAGCAACTCCCAGAGGACAAAAAAGAAGCACACAAACTGCGAAACAAGGCCCTGCGGTACTACTTAGATCCACAAGGAGGGCTTTACAAAAAGTCCCTCTCTGGTCCATACTTGGAATGCGTGCACCCGGACAGAGTAGAGGAGCTGCTCACTGAGATACACGAGGCAGCTGTGGTGCCCATTCGGGGGACGCTCCCTGGCCCATCGGGCGATAACACAGGGATATTATTGGCCGACGATGAGAGCCGACGCAGAAAATTATGTCAAGAAATGCGAACAATGCCAAAAGTTCTCCCCACTAACCCATCAGCCGGCAGAAGCTTTGAATTCTATCACAAGCCCCTGGCCGTTTGCTCAGTGGGGACTTGATATCGTAGGACCATTGCCGAGGGCCCCAGGGAACAAGCGATTTCTAATCGTAGCAACCGATTACTTCACAAAGTGGGTCGAAGCGGAGGCTCTAACCCATATACGAGATTCCGACATTAAGCGCTTCGTGTGGAGGAACATCATTACACGATTCGGCATTCCAAGAGCATTGATCTCGGATAATGGTACCAGTTCGATTGTGGCGTATACCGAGAATTGTGCAGCAAATATGGTATTGAGCCTTACTTCTCTACGCCAGCCTACCCCCAAAGTAACGGTCAAGCGGAAGCTTCAAACAAATCCATCTTGGACGGCATCAAAAAGAGGCTGGAAAATGCCAAAGGCAGATGGGTTGAAGAGTTGCCGAGTGTACTGTGGGCCCATCGTACAACGCCAAGACGATCTACCGGAGAAACGCCGTTTGCCTTATGCTTCGGAACCCAGGCAATCTTACCCCTAGAGATCGGCTTACCAACTTTGAGATCGCAAGCCTTTGACACAGGCCGAAATGACATGATGCTCGCCCTGGACCTGGTTCTGATTGAAGAACGAAGAGACCGCGCCTTAGCATCCATGGCACGCTATCAGCAGCAGCTCGCTAAGTCATACAATCGGCGAGTTCAGTTGCGCCGCTACAATCCAGGAGAACTGGTCCTAAAGAAGGTACTGCCAGCCGACCGGAGGCCAGCCGATGGAAAGCTTGGTCCGAACTGGGACGGCCCCTATCAGATAGATTCCGTTGCAGGCGCAGGGGCATATCGGCTCTCAGACATGTCAGGAAGAAGCCTGCCACGGCCGTGGAATTCAACACATCTACGTAAATTTTATCAATGACCCGACCTGTGGGCTTGATACTTGTACACATGTCGTTGTAATGCAAGGTTTCGTGTTTTTACATGTTTGAGCTCAACATCTAGGGCCAAAACAAGTCTCCGGATTCGGAGCGCCCTTCGTGGATGTCACGATTGGCCAAAAAGTCTCCGGATTCGGAGCCCCCTTTGGTGCACGACACCTTAGGGCCGAATAAGTCTCCGGATTCGGAGCGCCCTTCGTGGATGTCACGATTGGCCAAAACAAGTCTCCGGATTCGGAGCCCCCTTTGGTGCACGACACCTTAGGGCCGAATAAGTCTCCGGATTCGGAGCGCCCTTCGTGGATGTCACGATTGGCCAAAACAAGTCTCCGGATTCGGAGCCCCCTTTGGTGCACGACCCTTAGGGCCGAATAAGTCTCCGGATTCGGAGCGCCCTTCGTGGATGTCACGATTGGCCAAAACAAGTCTCCGGATTCGGAGCCCCCTTTGGTGCACGACACCTTAGGGCCGAATAAGTCTCCGGATTCGGAGCGCCCTTCGTGGATGTCACGATTGGCCAAAAAGTCTCCGGATTCGGAGCGCCCTTCGGGATGTCACGATTGGCCGAAAAGTCTCCGGATTCGGAGCGCCCTTCGTGGATGTCACGATTGGCCAAAATCTCCGGATTCGGAGCCCCCTTTGGTGCACGACACCTTAGGGCCGAATAAGTCTCCGGATTCGGAGCGCCCTTCGTGGATGTCACGATTGGCCAAAAAAGTCTCCGGATTCGGAGCCCCCTTTGGTGCACGACACCTTAGGGCCGAATAAGTCTCCGGATTCGGAGCGCCCTTCGTGGATGTCACGATTGGCCAAAAAGTCTCCGGATTCGGAGCCCCCTTTGGGCACACCTTAGGGCCGAATAAGTCTCCGGATTCGGAGCGCCCTTTGGGGCATGACGCCTTAGGGCCGAATAAGTCTCCGGATTCGGAGCGCCCTTCGTGGATGTCACGATTGGCCAAAACAAGTCTCCGGATACGGAGCCCCCTTTGGTGTATGACGCCTTAGGGCCGACTAATGCATTTCTGAACGTTTATACCATGCAGTGCAAAATATTCTAATCAAATATATTCAATCAAAATCTAAATATTCCAATAAAATGAATCGACACGTTTGAACTAGAAATATTTTACAATCAAAATATTTTACGATCAAAGACGGACATTGAAAATGAAAGCCTATTTATTCATAGTGAAGCCTGTTGTTGCATTACTCTGGTTAATCGGCCTCCTCATCGTCGCTCTTCTCATTTCAAATTCGGAATAGGGAAGGTAATGTCGATGGTATAGGGGTGAAGCCGAATCTATGCCTAGGGACCCAAGAACTTCCACGGTTTGAAGGGCCTTGATCCAGCCATGCTTAAAGCCGCGATTTTCGCATCGACAAACTTCCTCAGCAAGGTCTGTCTTGGTTTTATCAACCCCGGCCTTGAAACCGTCCGTATTTCTCGTAACCCGGGGCCTCTTGGGACGTATTTCCCCCCTTTAAGTTGACCGGCCGTCGCCGGCTCAGCCATTCGAACCTTCTTAAGCTCCCGAAGCTCACTCTCGGCCTTTTTCGCGAGCTTCCAGACCGCGATTCCTTTCGTCCTTTTTCTCAATGTCACGTCTCATCTCACGCAGACGCATGCCAATTTCATAAGCATATACAAACAGCCCCATGTATGCCGTCCCGAAACACTTCGAAATCACGACGACCAACCATCGATTGTTGGACTTCCGGTGGAAAAATCTGTCGAGCAAACTCGACTGCCACATCTGGATCTGTAATGATGGAATCCGCCTCTGTCATCGGTTTATTCTTCACAAAAACCGCAAAATTCAATGGCCGCGGCGTCGCGTCCACCTCGATTCCGGTCGCGGGCATGGGAACCTCCCCGTTGACCGTCCCTTTGAGGGGACCTGCTTCGACGACTAAGGCGCTGCTGTTTTTCCCGATCCTTGGACGCTCTTCTTCCCCTACCAGTGGGCTCGCTGCTGCGATACATTTCGACGTTTGAATTCAGCCAATCTTGGTCCTTCCCCAGTATTGGCTCAACCCTGTACCCAAATAAATAGGACCCTTGGTACGAACTTACCCCATTTATTCTGAGATACGCGCAGCTCCCCCAAGGCAGTGTCAATATGACCGAACGCCAAACGTCGGACGACGATCCGCGTGCCAACGAGTATGAACCGTTCGGCTCTTCACGCTCGCGCCCTGGCCAAGGCAAGGGCAGATTTATTAATCTAGTCGCCACCTTCTCTAAGAATGCCTCGGCCAGCCCACGAGTATGAACCATTCGGCTCTTCACGCTCGCGCCCTGGCCAAGGCAAGGGCAGATTTATTAATCTAGTCGGCCCCGTTTTACTCGGCCACCTTCTCAGAGAATGCCTCGGCCAGCCCACGAGTATGAACCGTTCGGCTCTTCACGCTCGCGCCCTGGCCAAGGCAAGGGCAGATTTATTAATCTAGTCGGCCCCGTTTTACTCGGCCACCTTCTCTGAGAATGCCTCGGCCAGCCCACGAGTATGAACCGTTCGGCTCTTCACGCTCGCGCCCTGGCCAAGGCAAGGGCAGATTTATTAATCTAGTCGGCCCCGTTTTACTCGGCACCTTCTCAAAGAATGCCTCGGCCAGCCCACGAGTATGAACCGTTCGGCTCTTCACGCTCGCGCCCTGGCCAAGGCAAGGGCAGATTTATTAATCTAGTCGGCCCCGTTTTACTCGGCCACCTTCTCAAGAATGCCTCGGCCAGCCCACGAGTATGAACCATTCGGCTCTTCACGCTCGCGCCCTGGCCAAGGCAAGGGCAGATTTATTAATCTAGTCGGCCCCTTTTACTCGGCCACCTTCTCTAAGAATGCCTCGGCCTGCCCACGAGTATGAACCGTTCGGCTCTTCACACTCGCGCCCTGGCCAAGGCAAGGGCAGATTTATTAATCTAGTCGGCCCCGTTTTACTCGGCCACCTTCTCAAAGAATGCCTCGCCAGCCCACGAGTATGAACCGTTCGGTTCTTCACGCTCGCGCCCTGGCCAAGGCAAGGGCAGATTTATTAATCTAGTCGGCCTCGTTTTACTACTCGGCCACCTTTTCAAAGATGCCTCGGCCAGCCCACGAATATGAACCGTTCGGCTCTTCACGCTCGCGCCCTGGCTAAGGCAAGGACAGATTATAGATCTATTAAGAAATATCACCATAAAATTACGGAAACATCAGCACATTGAGCAGAATTCATAACATTTTATAACTACAAAAAAGTATCGACGTCCATTTCTGTATCATAACTTTTATAATATCAACCCGCATGAAAAATGTCCGATAAACAAATACAAAATAACAAAAACAAACGAAAAAAGTACTTTCTCGAAATCATAACAATTGTGTATCGTAAAGATCAATCCTCGGAATCAGTCTCCAACGGATCGATGTCCACTTGCTCATACGGTATTGGCATATTCAGCGAAACTCCAGCTGCAGCAAGGGCCTTGTGCCAACCATGTTTGAAGCCCCGATTCTCAAACCGAGAGACCTGGTCCACATACTCGGCGAGTCCAGCCTCTTTCTCGGCTTCGAAACCTTTTGAATCGGCAATCTCCTTCGCCGCCTTCATTTCAGCCAACTCAGCCTCCAGGCTGGCAACTGCCTTTTGGGACAAGCCAAGTGCAGCTTCCATATCGTCGGCCTTCTTCTCGGCCTCCGCTCTCAACTTATCCGCATGACGAGCTTTCTCTACCTCGTCCTCTGCCCGAGAAGCTTCCTGGTTCACTTTTAAAAATTCGTCCTCGGCCCTTTTCCTCTGGCCCTCAACTTGCTTTCGTAAATGACTAATCTGCTTGACGGCGTCGAGATGACGGCGGCCTACATCGGCTATCCTACCAACGGTCTGCAAAAGAAAAATTCAAAAAACGTAACGCGAACAATGTTTGGATGAAGTGAAGGAAAAGTCAGAATACGCACCAAAAGGGCCGACTGCACGGCTAACATTGTCGCACTCAAATCCGGTTCCAACTGGAAAGCCTCCATATCACACGGCAACGACAAAGACGTTGCCACGCCGAACGCGACCTCTGGGTCTTTAAGCGCCAAGGCATCCGAAGGAACCGGCATGTTTCTTACCATCGGTCGAATCACAAAGGGCACAACCTTACTCGATCCCCCTATTCGAGGACGTTTGCCGCCGTGATCTTCTAAACCGACCTCACAATCCCTAGCGCGTTTCTCCGCCTCTCCCTCAACATCCTGGACGGCTTTCCCAACCAACGCGGATTTGGCATTCTTATTTGTTGCCGCCTTCTTAACAATTCCCAAGGATTTTGATTCGGTAACTGGGAGGGAATGTTGAGATTCACTGGTGGGCGGTTCGGTCGAAAGGCCCTCTGCTCTTCGCCGTGCAGCTAACCTCTCTGCATTCGCCTTCTTAGCAAGCTTTGTCAGGCTTAACCCAGCCATGTTAGTGGATCCCGAGATGGGAAGATTGTCTGTACGTTGAGGAATGTCGTCAACAGAGAGGTTCCCCCGCCCCGAAGTAGAGGGAGGATCGGCAGAATCCAATACCTCCTCAGATTCGACCTCGGACTGATCTGATTTGGCAGTATCGGATACTTCAGTATTCTCCGAATCGGACCCTTCAAAACCTACCTGTCTCAAGTTTTTGAAGTCTGAAAAAATACGAGCGACGAGAAAATCTTCCCCCTTCGGAATCGGTATGTTTTCCGCAGCCGAAAAGGTTGTATATGTAGGCTCGTAGCAAAGCAGAACGTGAGCCGCTCTTCCCTGCTTATGAAGACTGCGACGGCCGAAATAACTAAGAGCAATCCTAATGTCCGAAAGAACGGCGTCGTCAGTTGAAGTTCGGACTTTTTTCAAATCGTTCCCTGCAAAAGACAAGCCATAAGACTCAAGAAAACAGGGTATGGCAAATATGAGCACACAATACAAGCAAGAGAGCATTTGGCGACCTGGTTCGCCCCTACGTCTAGGAATAGGATCGACACGATCCTCCCCTTCGCCGAACTCCCAGTTGCCGCGGACAACGACCATGACATCATTAACTCGTTTCCCAGAGCTAGAAAGCATAGTGATTAACTGATGATATGTATCCTTAGCTCTGAGGAAGTAACGCCCGTGCCGACCAGAGGACTTGGCCAAAGCATAACAGTGCCGAATGGCAGGAATGCCAAGATTAATTCCAAGGCAACGGTTCAGCGCTACGACCCCCATTATAATTCTAAAGAAATTCACATTGGGTTGGGAAGGGATCAAATCCCAATGGCGAAGAACAGCCCTCAGAAACGGGTGAAGGGGAAAGCGGACTCCACCCTCTGCGATTGACAAAAGGGGAAAGACAATCGTGGTTTTGTCCTCCCTCTCCATGTCAAGAGTGCCGTCCGCCACAAACGACAGGTGGACATCGTCAGGAATAGAGAAATGGCGTCTAAAGCCAACAATTCGGTCTGACGAAAGGAGGTCTTTCAAATGTTTCGCCATAACCTACTGTCTATAAGAACATACGACGGAATAAACAAACTAGGAAAAGCTTCAGAGCAGGGGAGAGGAAAACTTACAAAAATGAAGAGAGTATCACAGACGGAAGAATTGCAAGAACGATTCGAAGAGCAACCCACAACCAGCGTCATAGAACACGAATTCGAAAGGACATCAGATTTTAAATCATAATAAATAGGCGTGTACGAAGGGTCGGGAAGTTGAGATGACGATTAAAGGGGGAGTAATTAAACGTCCGCGTGATAAGTCTAACCCCCAAACTTTGGTTCAGAGTATTTGAAAATCGGAACCAAGCATTTCACCCAACTGTCATTGACAGAACGCTTGGGGGGCAATTGTGGGAGCCGAATAAATAGAGGAACGAAATCTGGTATACCCGAGGAGCCGGGAACTGAACGGCTCCATTCTGCTCAACTGGGACGCCGAATACGTTCTTAAGGCCGAATAGACTTGAGAAGGCATATCAGGACAAATGAAAGAATAATAAATAAAAAGTAGACTCTGGCCCCGAGGCCCAGAGAATGGATATAAATACAAGAGCTTCAGATTTGTAAAGGTATGTAAGAATCACTTCTAAAAACTTAGTGAACAAGCTTTCTTGAGTAGAAGAACTGACTTGTCCGTCGGAGTGCTAATTCCGGCAACCCCGACCGGAGTATTTGTATCTTTGCAGGTGACTAGCTGAGGATCATTGGCGTCTTCCAGGATCTGAAGAGTATTTCCAAACCACTTCCCCACAATATTATAAACTTTTTTTTTTTTTTTCACTTTAGTCTAAATTTTAATGAGGTTGTGTCCTTATAACAAAAAAATGCGAATAAATTGACATAGATCTAACTTAGCTTTTGTTTGGAAAGTGAGTTGATTTTTGACTATTTTAACATAGGCTAAAAAGCTTAATTTGGAATGAATTTTTTGACTTTTTTTTATTTTTGTGAAAAAAAAAATTGAAATGATTATGATTTGAATGTGACATTTTGTTTTATTAACTTTTTAGTCTATTTTATTTTTTTATGACTATTTTAGACTCAACCCATTATGCCAAACATAGCTGTAGATCCCACCGAGGAGAGTGAAGCAAGGGTTGGCCAACGTTGACTTATATCTTAGCCACATAATCTATTAAAATTCACTACATTTTTAGTTACTAAAATCATAGCTATATTATTAAATTTGTAATGCTCAAAAACTACAAATTTATAAACCCCCTCAAAAAAAAGAAAAAAAGAAAAAATTATACATTTTAGATTGAATGTGAAAGTCACATATATTTAAGAATATTAAACAATAGTAATGAGTCATATTAACTTGGGTGAGTTACAGGCTGATCCTCCGAATCGGACTTAATACCCATGAGGTCTTGACCCAAAATAATTTAGCCCATATTCTTATTTTACCCCTAATATATTTGGGCCAAGTCGTTTCTCTGTCTCTCTCTCTCTCTATCTCTGCCTCTCTCTCAACCGTTTGACTCACTCGCCTAACATTGTTATCTTCCTTCCTCTTTGTCATTACCGTTACTCTTCTTCCATCCTCCATCCTTCATCTGCCATCACTGTCGTTCTTCTTCAATCATCGATCCACCATTTTTAACGTCGAACTTCACTACTAGCTTCAAATCTAATTGTTTTCAATGTCGATCGACCATCTTCAGCGTCAATCTGGTACTTTACATGGTCGCCGATGAGATCGAGACTCTTTCTACAGTGTGTTGGTGAAGATCTACATTTGTAAAACTTGTTGAACTAATCTAATGAATTTATCAATTAATTCAGTGATAAATTTATCACTGATTTGTTTAATATGTTGTGGACTATTGCTGCTGGAATTTTGATATTAATACTGATAATGCAACAGTTCCAATGGAGGATGGATCAGGCTGATCCACACTTCTAACGGGTCTGCTGGCCTTGAAGTCTACGGAGTGTGCCTACAAAAAGGTCCAAGGGGGGAGGTAATTCCCTAGCAGACACTCTGATGATCGAGTTAGGATAGAGTAGATTGATTATGTAAAGAAAGAAGGGGGGGATGAAGAACTTAACCTTTAATGCATCTCAGAAGCTTCCTTATATCCTTTGCTTATCATTTTCTTGTCCATTCTAGACTGTCTTGTTGGCCAAAAGTCTATATTCTAGCTCGCATCGTTTATGGTGAGTCTATATCCTCCGACGTGAAGGGGTTGTCGCATTTAATGCTACGAGAGCCTCATTAATGGCTGATGTGTGAGTGCAATAACTTTACAAGATCTTTGTCTGCCTACATGACTGATTCCCCGCCCGACAGGTGTTTGAATGCTATTGGTACTGGTCCATCATTGGTTTCTCAAGTTTACTGGGCTTTAATATCTAGTCCGTGGGCTGAGTCTTTAGTCGTGGACCGGACCCTCTTGCAGGCCCATCGGTATTACTAGTCCCCCATTTCCAAGTCCAGCTTTAGTCCAACGAAGGGAATAGCAAAGGTGGACGGAGTCCCCCAAGCTCGGGTAGGAGGCAGGGGTGGGGTAGGAGGGGGGATGGTGGAATGGAGATGAAAGACCAAGCGACCGTGGAGGAGAGGACTGAGAGGAACGACCAATCGGCAAGAGTGGCCAATCGTAAGGAGGGTAGACCGCGCAAGTGGCCAAGCAGGATGACTAACCATAAGGAAGGCCGACCGCGAAGGTGGCCGAGCGGGATGATCGACCACAAGGAGGGCCGACTGCGAAGGTGGCCAAGCAGGATGACTGACTGGGATGAGGGCCGACCGCGAAGGTGGCCGAGCGGGATGACTGACCGGGAGAAAGGATGACCGACGGGAGGAGGGCCAACCGCGAAGGTGGCCGAGCGGGATGGCGCTAGAAAGAGGACCAAAAATTCAGTGACATGGCATGGGGCTCGAGGAGCGAGTAAGCACGTGACGATGTGAAAAGGAATAGACGGAAGAGAGGAAAGAGAATTAGTCAGGAGACGGAGGGATCGTAGCTGTACACGTGGCACGATGTGAGGCCGCAGATAGGACATACGAATCGATAGAAGGAGGTGAAGGGACTGGTGGTGGAGATGTGGGAAAAGGCGGGGGTTTGTACTTATTTGTCGAATTTCAAACTGGTGAATTTTAACCTCGATCCTGGGAACACAGGCAAACCCTGGGTATTTGTGTGACGCCCCAAAAATCAGGAACATCAAATAATATATTAACCATTAGATACAGGGTTTATCTAAGGTTACAAGAGTAGGAAACGTCACTAATGAGTCCTTTGGCTAATAACCAAGCAAGATCCCAGGAAGGTCGGAGGAGTCAAAATAGCCTCCCTTCTAAGTCCAACCACCTTAGATAGCAAAGATACCTTTTTGACAGATCTTGACAAGGTAGTAACACAAGGCCTACATGAGTTGACGGAGTATAAGGCTAGGTTACAAATGTTATATATATATATATATATAATATATGTAGACACCCCATTTTTGACCATCCTCAAGACTTGGACGTCACCGCTTGAATACTCGGTGATCATCCATGTTTGTGTTCGTCTTGAGTTCCCGGAGGTCTCGGCTACGCGCCTTGCCTCAGGATCTCTCGACTCAACTGTTTCGTGTTTGGTTTTGCACCAAACACTTGTGTTTTGCCTTGGAGGGGCAGGGAATGACTTGTGGGCCATCCCCACACTCCACCGGCCATGGCTTGAGGCCACCGGCTGTGTTTTGTTGCCATCGGCCAAATGTTTGGCCGGCCGGCTATCTTTCTTTGGTCAATTGCATTTTTGGCCGGCCGACTACTGTGCATCTGCTTTTGCAGATATTTTTGTACAGCTGGCATACACTGTCACCCCCTCCATACACGTGTATGGAGGGATTTCCCTCTTGTTAGCTTCCTTTGGAAGCTTTACAAGACATATTGTCTATAAAATAAGGGCTCTTTCTCTTGCTTAGAGGTTAGACATTTTAGACAACATTTTCAGAGCTTGAGTTTTAGGGTTAGGGTTTACATATATCCTTTGTCTCTATCTCTCTTCTCTTGTGTTTAGTCCCATTTTTGTGCACAAACACCCACCATCACACCTTTTCTTAGGAGCTGAGGCCCTTAAGGGTTGTTTTGAAGTTTTGGAGCTGGTTTTGAGCTTGGAAAGGCAGTTGGACCACCATTTGTGAAGGAGGTCTTCAAGGGTAACAAACTTGCTCTTTTTCCCTTTTTTGCAAAGCTTTTAGCCTATCTTGCATCTGTTTTTGAGCTTAGCATATAACATATAAAAGTCTTGTTTTTGTCTGCTCTAAATAGTTTGTTAAGGGTGTTTTAAGCTTTGGGGTTGTTTGACCCCTCTTAAGGCTTGTTTGGCCTTTGTTTTGTGCCATTTTGGTTGAGCTCCGGGACCATTGAGTTTGGGCCTCCTCACCACTGAAATCTTGAGGGATTTCACAGGTGAGGATGGTGCCTTGAGGTCTCAAGAAGGAGAGGGCCACCCCTTCTCCTTGTTGTCCTTGAAAAGGGCCATTTTTGCCTCTTTAGTGAGCACCATGTTTAGGTTCATGTTGGCCATGCCTTGACTGATATTTATGCTTATTATGTCATAATATAGCATTATGCTTAGTTGGTTTTGGTACACCATGCTTGCTTAGCATACATGCCTTATAATGCAATGATTTGCCTCCATACATGCATAGCATTTAGACTACCATGCTCATGTATTTTGCCCAAGCTTTGTGAAGCTTTTATGCATATTTTAGTGTGCTTAAGGACTGTTTTAGGTCATTTGAGTCATTCATGTCTTGCTTTGTATAGCTACTATGCAATCCCTCTTGTGTGCCTTAAGCATTGGCCCCTCTAGCATGCCATCCTTGCTTTGTTTCAGTGGTTTGGAATCACTTGGTATGTTATTTCAGACCTCATGATGTGCTTATATGCTTGCATTTGATGTCGCTTTAATGTTTCATAAGGTTGTCATCTCATGCTCCATGTTTTGGACCTCTAATTGCATGCTTATGCTTGTCTTGTTGACTTGGCTTGGCACCACTTTGACATGATTTTTCAGAGCTTACCTTGCATGCTAATTGTCCATGTTTACCTCCTTTTAAGTGTGCTTAGAAGTTGTCCCTTTACGCTTAGGAATTGGACCATATTTGCATGCATGTGTGTGTGTGTGTTTTGGACCTCACTTCCATAGCATTGGCCACTGTTTTGGACCTAGTTTAGGGCTGTCCAATTAGTGTGTTGCATGCTTACCTTGTGTGTTGTCGCATGCTTGGTCCCATTTGTATGGTGTCGCATGCTTTGCATACTTGTATGTTTAGATTACATCTTGCATACTTGTAGGTTGCATTGCTTCATGCCTTACATGCTTCTTTAGGTTGTGCGCCTAACATGCTTGCTTGCATTGTCCATTTGGCATACTAGTTAACATGCTTAGGATTGCATTGCATTGGCATGCATGCTTTGCCTCTTGAATTGCTTGTGATAGAGGTTGAGCCATTTTATTTGCTCATGTGCATGGCATTCCATATCAACATGCACACTTGATTCTTTGGGCCATCATGCATGGAAATGCGTGATTGGTGGTCCGAGAATCGAGGCCCATCCTTCTTTGAGTCATACACATGATAAGGAGTGTGGTTGGTGCATACATTGCTTGAAATGCATTGCCATGCCAAGTTCTGTCCTCTGCTGCTGTCAAACCAGTTTTGCAGGAAGATTTGGCTGGCCGGCCATCTTCAGTCCGACCGGCCATCTATTGTTGGCCGATGGATTAATTTGTTGTCAGTGACCATCATACATGGCCGGTAACCAATCCCTTCATCCGGTGGTGTTCCACAGTGTCCAGAAAGCATACCTTGGGAGTTGTGCAATTTTCAGAGGAGCAGAGCAGGGAAAACAGAGGCAACTTGTGCATGGCGGTGGATTTCCGAGCAAACCCGAACACGCATGCATTGGACCCTCTTCCCGAGGCCTTTTACTGCTTTCCTTAGCTTAATTGATTTGTTAATTAATTAGGTGGTCTGTAATTATTTAATTAGCTTGTAGGTTAATTAATTTGTATTATTCTTTTGGTCCCTCCGAGCGAGGGCGAATTTGTAATAAGTGTGGGTGAGTGTGTGTATGTCTCCAACCCCACTTCTTTCTCCCTTTTACTTACCTGCTTTCAATGGTTAGTACTAGGGCATATTTATTTTAGCATACCTTATGCTATGCATGCGTGCATCCATACATTTGTCTTGCATGCACCGGGCTCGGCACATCATGCTAACTGCACTTGTATTTCAATTCCAAGTTGAGTACTTGTTAGTTGCGCATTTCACATGCCATCTTTAGGATAGCCGAGCCTATTCTAGTTGCATTCTGTATGTGTTACATTAGCCATCTTAACATGAACTAGGATCATGCATATGATTACTAACTGGTTTCTGTTTTGGCTTGGAGTACTAGGTAAGCTTTTTTTTGCTTTAGCATACCGCACGCGTGTGAGTTTTGCCATGATAGCATGATTACCATGAGGCTAGCTGCTTATGTGATATAACTGCTTGAATGCCTGTGGGTGAAGGTTGCATCGTTTGAGTTGGAACAACTCATTGAAATCCGTATTTTAGCCTACTTGCGAGTAGCAAATTACAAAGCGTTTTCCAAACAAACGGATATGCAATGCTTCGTTCCAAATTAGGCGATCTAGTCTATACTTTTGTGTTGTGCGCATCACATAGTAATTCTAGCTAATTAACTGGAATAAGAACACATAACGTTTTCAAAATCGGATATCATGTTTAGTAGAAGCCGATCTTCGGATTGGGCGAGCGGGGGTGCTCATAGCTGACCTTCCCCAATCGTACCCAAGTTTCCGAGCCGAGGCAACTTTGGTGATGACGAACACGTGGCCTTTGGCACCGAGTCAGGGTTTCCTAAATTCCCCCATTAAAAAATATTTAGTGGCGACTCTGTATCTAGCAAAGCAGTCCATGTTTGGCACTTCTTTCAAAAATCTGTTTTCTCAAAACGATTTGCCGGATTTGGACTCTTTGGTTCAGATTTAGAACCGTGACAAATTTGAGTCCGAGCTGTAGTAGACCCACAAACGAACGGAACGGGGAGTCATCCTCCCAGGGCGTTCGGGGATGCCTACAGTTTCTGGCGACTCTGCTGGGGATTTTAGAGAGCTTGACTTGAACTCGTGATATCCTGTTTTGATTTCGCTTATGTGTCTCTTTGCATTGCATGTGCATTGGTGCGCCTAGGACACCGTGTTGGCCATCTGCTATTCCTGAGCGGTTTGCCGGAGGCTTAACTTTGTCAAAGCATGCCATAAGGCTAACCGGTTGCGGGCTCTGCCAGTATGGGAACACAAACCTCAGTTTTACCGGGGCACCCTTTTCGACCATTCGACCTAGTGCATATTCGGAATCTATAGTGACCATTCCAAACTAGGACAGGTTGCTTACCCGATATAGGTTGTTTGAAACCGCTGTGTGCGTAATGAAACCCTAGCTCCTGACAAAATAGGACAGGGAAACCCTACCCCAACATAGGGGTGTTTTGGCTCTCTTTTACTTGCTATGTGCTTTAGAGTGCGTCTCTACATGAATGCGTGTATCAGTTTGCAAGTTTAGGCATCAGGCCTGCGGGCACCAGTTCAATATTTTGGGATTCAGTTTACCTGAGGGTATCAGTTTAACAGGCAGAATTTTGGGACAGAATTCAGTAGAGGGCACAGTCATCCTACTATGTTCATATCTGTTTTGGCGAAATCAGGCTGAGGTGCTGTCTGTTTTCTTTTTTGCTAGGTAGTCTGGGAACCATAGCTTCAGAAGGTTCCAATTTCCCCCGAGGTTCATCGGACTTGGGCTGATAGACTTTGTCAGGTCAGAGATTCAGTTCAAGGGCAATCAGTGTTCCTTTGCCAGAGGCATGGTAAAAGGGCCAGTCAGGCACAGATCACCAGTTCAGCGGTTACCAGATTAGTGGCCCTTATCCACCTCACCAGTGAATTGTCGGGCCGAGGTCTCAGTTTTCACCACAGGGATAGATATACCAGTCAGTCAACCAGAATAGCAGAACATGGTAGGAATTGAGGAAATGATGTGTCAACTCCAAGAAAGCATGAAAGCTATGCAGCAGGATGCTGCCTACCAAGCGGAGTTTTCCAAACAGCAGGCTACGATCATGGCCCAACAGGCAGAGCTAATCACCAGGCTGCAACAGCAAAACGGAGCATTTGCTTCGTATCAAGCTCCTCCCCCACCAGGAGCTCCAACACCTGAAGAGACACCAAATGTCCAGGCAGATACGGACATTCCGGTAGGGCCGGCTTCGCCCCCAATTTTACCCTAGCTATCCAAAACACCTACCAATCTGCCGGACTCTCCCTTCGAGTTCGAGGTCGACCCTACAGCGTTGAAATTAAGCAAACTTGAAAAGATGTTTAAGAAATCCCAAGGGGCAAAGTCCATCCCCGACATTGAGGACGGATATACTGACGCAGCTGTGACGCTGCCAGATTGTTTCAAGATGCCACAAATCGACCGCTTCGACGGATCTGGGGATCCCATGGTGCATCTCCGGTTATTTTCAGATATACTGAGGCCGATGGGCCTTACCAGACTGCAAAAACTTTCATTGCTCGGCCGGACCCTATCGGGAGTGGCCGCTATCTGGTATGCGAAGTTAGAAGATGATGTCAAGAGGAATTGGGATGAGATGGCCGAGGCCTTCGTTGCACAATACTCGTATAACACGCAAATCGAGATTACAACCCGTGATCTTGAGACGACGAGGCAGGAGCCTAAGGAGAGCTTCTCAGAATTCGTGGCCCACTGAAGGGCCAAGGCCTCAATGATGACCATAAGGCCTACTGATAAGGATCAGATACGGATGGTTGTGCGCAACCTTCAGCCCAAACTAATGCAGAAAATGATCGTGCTCCCCTTCCCTACCTTTTCAGATTTGCATGAGATGGGAGTACAGATCGAGGATGCCATGAAGCAGGGCCTTATTGACCAGGAGAAGGAGCAGCCCAGGCGGGCGTTTTCCCGCAGTTCGAATGCGACCATCAGTGGTGATGCAGCTGCAAGATCTTCTGAAGTGGGCATGGTCACCACCACCACATCAAAAAAAGCTACCCCATTCACCGGTGCGTCCGGAAGTAGCTTACAGAAAACCAAATACCTACCTCGAGTCAAGAGGGTTTTTACCCCACTTTATATGCCTTTGTCAAAGGCTCTAGAGGTTTTAATCCGGAAAGGACATCTGAAACCATTGGAACAACGGCCTCTACCTGATCCTCTCCCTCCAAAGCATGACCAGACTAAGTACTGTGCGTACCATCAACAAACAGGTCATGAGACCGATAGCTGCTTTCGTCTGCGCCATGATGTACAAGATTTGTTTGACAACAAGGTCATTGCCGCACCAGTCTAGCAAAGTCTATTGTCATTGGATCAGTGAACTTGCGGGGGATAATGTGATTATGTGATCAGGGGATGAACCACCTGCGGATGGCGCTCAGTTTACTCCGGATGTGGCGTTTGGCACGCACTATTTTGAGCATTTGCGAATGCTAGTTTTGTAATTTCTGACTTGGGTGTTGAGTTAGTTCTGTAGTTTTGTTTTGAGTCTGTCTCTTTGTCTTGAGTCAGTCTTTTTGATTAAGGGTCTGTCTTGTTGTATCGAGTCAGTCCTGTTGTACAAAGGTCCGGTGATTCCGGGGGTGTTACCTCGGGCGTTACCATTTTGTTTCGCGTTTGTCTTTTCATTTTGTTTTGAGTCTGTTTCTGCCAGGGAGCCATTATGCTAACAGATTTTGAATGAAACATCAGTGATTTTCACGCTCTCACGTTTGCTTCTGCCTTGTGCCAGTTATGCCGGAAGTTCATGAATGAGATGACAGTATTTGACTAAGAACTCTATCTTTTCTGTGCCCTGAAGTCATTGTAATGACCTGAGTTTTTCAAAACTTTTTGAACACTGCGGTGAAAACAAAGAGGGAGGAATTCCTCGAGATTTGCAAAACTTTGATCAAACTGAGAGAAAGAGAGGCGTGCTAAGCCCTTAATGAATGAAATCATGCTTGTTGGTGTGAGTACTGAGAAGGACCCTGGCTTTGATCCAGATTGGTTCTACACTATCTTCAGCACGAGCGATTTGTCGCTTTCTTAAAAATTTTCAAAAACAAAATATTTTGCGCGGTCCTGTGAAGACCTGTGTGGAATCGCTCTCAGCCTCAAGACTCAATCCGTTTATTTTCAAACCTTGAACCCATTCAGAACGTTCAACGGTCAACCGTCATGTGAGGCCCATGTGGCCCGGTTTAAAGTAACCCTCAAACAAGAGGCACCAAAATCAGATTAAGAAGGTCGGATCTCACCGCAAGAAGCTCGTGAAGCAACCGTGATGAATCCGTCTGTAAATCAAATACAACATCCACTCTCCTGGATACAGAGGGCTTCAATCTCAAAACCATTTGGCATGGACTTGTTACACTTTTACCCTTTGAGAGGCTCGCTGGGCCGAAAACCCGGAAGGGCAACCCAGGCAAAAGTTAGAGCAAGGAAAAATATATACAAAAGAAAAAAGAAGAAAAAAAAAGAAACATACAAAACAAAAGCAAAAAAATACAAAAGCAAAAATATATGCAAAAAAGAAAAGAGAAAAGAAAAAAAAAAAAAAGAGAAAAAAAAACAAAACAGAAAAAGAAGCTCGCAAGGTCGAAAACCCGCATCGAGCGCCTTGGCAAAAATTAGAGCCTAAAAGTGAAGGTTAAAATACCCGAGTGTACCTTAATCGGAACTACATAAGGCTTGATTCCCATGTTTGGGATATGTAGGCAACTTCATCCTGAAGTCCAGCCCCCAACGCTTTCATAGCGTCTTAGTCCATGCAATGGTTTTGATCACCTTTACCTCCTCTGAATCCGATAGTTCGGTTGTGACAACAGGAACTACGCAGTCAACTTCCTTGTAAAGTCCAGCCACCAACGCTTTCACAGTGACTGTGTCCATATATTGGTCCTGACCGTCATCGTCTTCTCCGTGTCCGAGAATTCGTTTGCAATCATCACCGATGAGGACTGGTTTTCAGCATGCTGCGGCATCATCCAAACAAGGGGCAACTTTCCGTTGCCATGAGTTGCCATGAGTCGCCGTTTAAACCAAGGGCAACTTTCCGTTGTCATGCAGCTCTTTCAAGCAAGGGGCAATTTTCTATTGCCTCCGATCCGAGGTTGCGCATCTCGAGGGTAGGTTCCGTGCTCATTGAGCATCGACCGTTTGCAAAAATAGTTTTTGAAAATTTTTACTGAGGTTGACTATTTTCTCAAAAACTATTCCATTTTCCAAAACTAGACCATTTCTGAGACCCAGACGGGAAAACTTTCAGTGCTTATAGCCCGACTTGCATGATTTCAAATCAAAAATCGAACAAGCATGTTAATCTAACTCTCATTTTGGTCAAAACTGTTTTAGTAGAAAACTAAAAAATGGTCAAAGTGATGAACTAGGGGCACAGTCGAGTCAGGTGTTCTGTCTCTCCCCCGTCGTTAACATATTTGCCGGAAGGGCACTCTATTCACCGGTGTAGACGTCCCCGAACGCCCCGGGAGGATGACTCCCGTTCTTGTTCATATTGGGTCTACTACAGTTCGGACTCAACTTGTCACGGTTCTTAATCTTGAACCAAAGAGTCCAAATCTGGCAAATCGTTTTGAGAAACAGATTTTTGAAGAGAAGTGCCAAACATGGACTGCTTTGCCAGATACAGAGTCGCCACCTAAATATTTTTTAATGGGGAAATTTAGGAAACTCTGACTCGGTGCCAAAGGCCACGTGTCCGTCATCACCAAAGTTGCCTCGGCTCGGGAGCTTGGGTACGATTGGGGAAGGTCAGCTATGAGCACCCCCTCTCGCCCGGTCCGAAGACCGGCCTCTACTAACCGTGATATCTGATTTTGAAAACGTTATGTGTTCTTATTCCAGTTATTAGCCTAGAATTACTATGTTATGCGCACAGCAAACAAGTATAGACTAGATCGCCTAATTTGGAAATAAACATTGCATATCCGTTCGTTTTGAAAAAAATGTGTTGGATTTTGCTACTCGTAAGTAGGCTAAAACACAGATTTCAATGAATTGTTCCAACTCAAACAATCCAACCTTCACCCACAGGCATTCAAACAGTTTGTCACATAAGCAACTAGCCACATGGTAAGCATGCTGTCATGATAGCATTCACACACATGCGGTATGCTAAAGCATGAAAATACTTACCTCGTACTCCGTGCCAAAACAATAAACTAGTTAGCAAACATGCATGGTCCTAGTTCATGTTAAATTTGACTAATGCAACACATACAGGATGCAATCTAGATAGGCTCGGCCATCCTAAACATGGCATGTGGAATGCTGCAACTAGCAAGTATTCAATTTGGAATTGGAATACGAATGCAGTTAGCATGATGTACCGAACCCAGTGCACGTAAGACAAATGCATGGATGCACGCATGCATAGCATAAGGTATGCTAATTTTAAACATGCCCTAATCTACCATCAAAGCAGGTAAATAAAAGGGAAGAAAGAAGTGGGGATTGGAAGACATGCACACACACGCGCCCACACTTATTACAGATTCGCCCTCGCTCGGAGGGACCAAAAGAATATACAGGCCGAATGAATAATACCGAATTAATTATTACAAAACTCCTAATCTAATTAAATTAAATGCAAAGAGAAGATGGTCGCAGCCCCCGCCTCGGAATGCGTGAATGATGCATGCTTCAGTCTGTCTTGCCCGGAAGACCCGTGCCATGCTACTGCTGCCTCTGTTTTACACTGCCCTGCCTCTCCAAAGACTGCAAAAATCCTGGGACATGTTCCTTGCACATTGTAGAATACCATCGGCTGGAGGAAATGCCCACCGGCCATAGAGAATTTCTATCGGCTGCTGATGAAGTTATCGGCCATTCAACAATAGTCAGTCGGCACTAAATGCTGTCGGTCGGCAAAATCTTCCTGCAGAAAATAATTTTGACAGTAACAGAGGACAGGCAGTGCATGGCATAGAATTTCAAGCACATGTAAGCATGGCTACTCTCCCAATCATATAACGGACTCAAGGGAGTATGGCCCTTGGCCCTTGGGCTATCAATTGTGCATTTGATGCATAATAGCCTAAGGAGCTAAGGTTGTAATTCAATGTGAAAATGCATGCGACAAACAAATGAGGACCAAGACCCTATCATGTCGAAGTCAAGGGCCTCGGTGACCGAGAGTTAAGACGTGTTACATCACTTATAGTATGAACATTTCTTAACCCTCACACTCGGTTTGACACCCCAAACCAAGTAATGCAATGCATGTTGTGCAAACATGGCTCGACAATGCATCCTAAGGCTAAGAGGCAAGGCATGCCAAATGCAATGCAACCTATCATGGCAAGTATGCAATACTAGACATGCAAGATGCAAATACAATGCAAACAAGGACAATCTAAGCAATAGGATCATCATGCCACAACACCTAGTGAAGCAATTATGCAAGGAAAATGAGATAAGCATGCAATGGTGGACTTAAACCATAAAGGGGCAGACCTCAATCCACCCCAAAACAGTGCCCAAAATGGTGGACAAACTCTCATGTCAACATGCAAGCCAAAGGGCCTAAAGCTAAGGCACAAAAAGGGAGTACTTTACTTCCACTAACATGACCACTCATGGCATGAATTAGACAAGCAAAAACAGAATTCTAGCATACAAAAATGGGCTCCAAAACCCACTGATATGGCGGCTTAAATGATCCAAACACATAAGCATGCACAATGCACATTTCAAGGCATGAAATCACAACACTTCCGAGCATTAAAAGAGACACAAATGACAATGTAAGGCCACATTATATGGACTGAAACATGATATCAAATGACCCCAAATGATGATAATAAGCTCATGCTAAGCATGTTAGTGACCCCCATAACTAAGGCTTACAAGCTAAAATACAAAGCAACTATACCAAGCATGTCAAACATGACAAAATCAGTGGCCAACAGACCTAAAGCATGACAAATCATGACCAAAAGCTTCAATAATCTAAGCTAAAACATGAGGATATACTAGGCTAAACACATGGCACATTTCTAGGCAAGATAGAGAATTACAAAGCAATTATAAAATGCATGCTAAGGGCCAATAAACCACCATTAGATAGGGATATAATATGACCCCAAAACACCCAAAAAGGTCTGAAACGGTACCAAATGCAACTACTCATGCATGCTATTTTTATGAGCCAAAAACCTACACAAATGAGACACAAAGGGAGAGGGGTGTCCCTCCCCTACACAAGACCTCAAAATCACTTTATCACTACTGAAAATCCACTGGATTTCAGTGGTGAGAAGACCAACACAACAAAGTAAGCAAAGCTTAAAGAAAAGGCACCAAAATTGGCCAAAAGAGGCCTAAAAGGGGGAGTTTGACCCCAAACCACAAAACACCCTTAATGAAAGTTCTTAAGCAGGAAAATATAAGACTTTTTTATGTTATTCACAAAGACTAAATCAGCAAGCAAGACAGGTAAAAAGTCGTTGCAAAAATGGGGAAACTAAAGCAAAAGTCTCACTCTTGAAGAACACCTCAAGAACAGCCAATGCAGCCCTCCTCTTCTGATCAAAATCAGTCCAAAAGCTCAAGAATCAACCCTCAAAGCCTCTCAATCTCGGAGCAAGGTGTAATGGTGTGTGTATTAGTGCAAAAGTGAGGTCAAAATGCACTTTTAGGCCTAGAAACACACACACAAGAGGAGAGAGAGAGAAAATATAGAGAGAGGGAATATATGACAGATATATAAATACAAAAGCTCTGGTTTTTTGTTCAAAATGGCTAACCCTTGACAATGGAGGAGGTGGGATGCTTATATAGGCAAACAAAAGCATTCTAAGCTTCTCCAAGAAGCTATAACAAAAGGGGCAAAGGGTGCAAAGGGCTCTTGGCTTCTTGGAGAAGCTAAGACAGCTGGCCAAGCTTCTCCAAGAAGCTTGGCCAAAGGGTGCAAGCTTCTAGAAGGAAAGGGGGTCAAAGGCTCAAACCAGCCACAAGCTGCACGGGGAGTGGTGATGATGCATTCCAGCTGGCACAGCTGGCATGCACCATGCCTCAAAGGTGCAAAGGAGTCAAACCGGCCAGCAAAAACGGTCACCGGCAAAATAAAGTGCCGGTCGGCCAAATATAGTGCCGACCGGCCATTGGTGTTAAGAAACCATGGCCGGTGGCACTCATAAACGGCCGGTGATGCAATGGAGGGGCCGGTGGGATGTGGGGATGGCTAACAAGCCCTTCCCTGCCCTTCAAGGCTAAAACACAAGTGTTTGGTGCCAAAGCCAAACACGGAACAGTCGAGTTCGGAGATCCTGAGGCAAGGCGCGTAGCCGAGACCTCCGGGAACTCCAAACGAACACAAACATGGATGATCACCAGGTGTTCAAACGGTGACGTCCAAGTCTTGAGGACGGTCAAAAATGGGGTGTCTACAGTTGCCCCTCTTTGACAGAACTCAGAAGTCATAACAATGACGAGAGTGAATGTTAAAGCCCAGAGACGACCCATTTTTGACAAGGTCGAAGACTTAGACCAACATGCAAGACAAACAAGGTGTGCGCCTGAAGGCAGGGGCAAAATGCAAGACAATGCACGAAGCAGAGCATAACTTATGATCATGCTAAGAAAAGCTGTAACGAAGCACACATGCGACAGTTTTAACCTAGCGTACACCAAACTACACTACAATGCAGAAAGGATGTAAGAGAATTATGCAATTCTCGAGACGTCTCACGCGGAGGATACAATACCTGTCTGGTTCGTCTGGTTCCACCAGCGGTAAATGAACCGTACATACAATATCGTGCCTGTAAAGAAAACAACTTAACAGGTATGATTTATTAGTAACATGCACATAATGCAATTGAAAATGCATGACAACGCGAATCAAACGGGAGGCATGACAATGCCACGAAGGTACAAACACATGTACGTAAAGCATGCGGTCTACGCAAGCAATGAATATTGAACACGTGTAAGTGAAGTATGCGGTCCATGCAATCAAAACATGCGGTCTACACAAGTAAGGGATTTAATTACAAATATGCGGTCTACGCAAACGAGACATGCGGTCTACACAAGTAAGGATACTGATTACAAACATGCGGTCTACGCAAACAAAACACGCGGTCTACGCAAGCAACGTTAAAACATGCGGTCTACGCAAGTAAAGCATGTGGTCTACGCAAGTAATGATAAAACATGCGGTCTACGCAAGTAAAGCATGCGGTCTACGCGAGTAATGACAAAACATGCAGCCTACGCGAGTAAAGCATGCGGTCTACGCAAGTAAAGCATGCGGTCTACGCAAGTAATGATAAAACCTGCGGTCTATGCAAGTAAAGCATGCGGTCTACGCAAATAAAGATAAAACATGCGGTCTACGCAAGTAATGATAAAACATGCGGTCTACGCAAGTAATGATAAAACATGCGGTCCACGCAAGTAATGATAGAACATGCGGTCTATGTAAACAAAACATGCGGTCTACGCAAGTAATGATATTGATTACAAACATGCGGTCTACGCAAGCAAATCATGCGGTCTACGCAAATAATATGTATAGAAAGAGATTCGAACATATGTAAACAAATTATGCGGTCTACGCAAGCAAAATATGCGGTCTACGCAAACGAGACATACGGTCTACGCAAGTAATGATATTGACTACAAACATGCGGTCTGCGCGAGCAAAACATGCGGTCTACGCAAACAAAACATGCGGTCTACGCAAGTAATGATAAAACATGCGATCTACGCAAGTAAAGCATGCGGTCTACGCGAGTAATGACAAAACATGCGGTCTACGCGAGTAAAGCATGCGGTCTACGCAAGTAATGATAAAACCTGCGGTCTACGCAAGTAATGTGTATAAGAACCTGAGGCGTGTAATGCAAAACACTGCAACATAATACAATTGAAGCATGTTGTGGAGTTCACGAGATGCAAAAGGGTACGGGAAGGGATGTTCCTCTCACTTTACGGAGCGTCGCTCAAAGAGATACGGCCTGAGGTCAACTCGAAAGCCTACTAATGTTTTAGAAGTGCGCTTTCTTGCGATATCTTGAATAATGAAGGTGCCAAATCATATAGTTGACCCTGAATGAGGGCATAGGCGGTGCATCGACCTCAAGGAAAAGGATGGGGGTCATCAGTAGCAATCCCGATACTCTGCTGTCCTACTCTTCTTTTGTTTTATTTTCCTTTTTTACTGGTAGTTCAAGCACATTGCACTGCCTCAGGCAAGTTTGTTACCATTTTTCAAAACTGCGCCTTTTTGCAAAAACACATGATGGAAATGAAACCGCTATTTTGTTCAAAAGATGCTATATTTGTGCTTTCTACGCATCGCATCGCAAGGCATCACATAACAATGTGAATGAAATTGAAATTCATTTGAAAATTAAGCACTTGCATCGTAATAATCAGGTAGCGAACTGACTTACAACTCGATAAGCAAAACGAGACAACTCGATAAGCTAACTAAGTGCGAGTACAACTCGATAAGCAACACGAAGACTTAAAGAGAGTGAAATACAACTCGATAAACAAATGTACAACAACTTGATAAGCAAATGGGCGCGACCCCGCAAGAATTGATCACTGGAGGGCATTGGAAATGGTGGGATTCCCCAACTTCTGATCATAAACAACTCAGGGAACCAAGGGGAGGACCACCCGCCCCGGGGAAAATCCACCGGCCATGAGAATCTCCACCGGCCAAAAGTGATGGCCGGTCGGCACCTTACTTGGCCAGTCGGCAAAGAATGACAGAAACCAGCAGAATGCTGATACCTGTCTTTCATTCAACCTTATCCCCTACAAATGGCCCCAGCTTCGTAGTTTTTCTCATTTCCACACTGATTTGCTCCAAATGGAAGAATTTCTTGCCCAAAATCTTGCAGCTTGGATTAACAACTTGGATGGCTCGGAAAAGCTAAATTTTCGGGGTTTTGGCATAAATGCACTATTCACTTTGGGTCGTACCCCGCTGCACTTTCCATTTCTCCATCCCGCGGCAAGGTTTTGGAATCCGGTGACACATGTTTTTAGCTTTGGTGGGCAAGAGGTATGTCCCACCTTTGAAGATTTTCAAGTCTTAATGGAGTCTGAGCGCAATGAAGAGATCCTGCCCCAACTTCGTTTTGGCCATGCCTAAGCCTTAGGACAAATGTGTGGGTTCTCCGTACCTGATGCTCGATCTCTGATTTGTGACGGAATGCTGGATATTCCGAGTTTGGTTTGCCGTTTTTCTGAGACTGGTGACCGCGGCGACCATCTTTGGCAGGGTTTTCGGCAATACACACTTTGTTTGTGTATGCTATCTCATTTCTTATTTGCCTCAGGTTCTGGAGGATCCAGCGTCCGATTGATTGAAGTTACCGAAGGTTTGAGGTGGTAAGAGTTGCATTGTCATGACTCTGGCTGAGACGTTGATGGGTTTGGATGCTTTCTATCGTCGCGAAGCAACCAAATTTGCGGGGAGTCCACTACTACTGCAGGTAAAGTTTCCCACCCAATCTCTCATATGTATTGCTCACATCACTCGGCTCTCAAGCTCGGTTTTCTCACAAAACCCTTTTCTTACTTTTCTCTTATCGTACACCTCTCTATTCTTTATTCTCTCATTTTTCATCCCTCCCCAGATATGGTTGATGGACAAGTTGCAGGTTTGGACTCTTGCCCAACATACTCAGCCCGTGGTTACTTCTTCAGGCAACGCCTAGTCGACGCCCTTGATGAGGGTTGGTGGTTTGATTGGATGTGTAGCTTGTCCGCGGATCACATTGCTTGGCGATGCCCTTGGCTCAATCTCCCGGCAATGAGTTACAGTATGACTCGTCAACCTGGGATTCAGCTGATCGGCTTGACTCACTGCGTCTTCTATTTTCCGTTCCGGATTCGGCGTCAGTTCGGTCATGACCAGACTTGTCCACCAGAAGAGATAGAATACCCAGCTACATTCCCGATCTGAGGCGCACAGCTTGCCCGATATGCTACAGCATGGAGAACCAGAGAGCTCCTGGCCCCCGCTCCCATTTTCAATTGCACTTTGTCTGATGAGTGTTGGGATTGGCTCAATGAAGAGGCACAGAATGGGCCTAGCCTGGCATCAGAGACTTCGACTAGCTCTGGGAGGGGCGCAGGGACACCTGACTTGACTATGCCCCGGATTTATTGCTTTATTAGAACTTTCAAGTTTCCTTTATGATTGTAATAAAAAGCAACTTCAATTGTATGCAAGAGCAGGAGAACTCTGTATTGAAATCAATGAAATTGAAGATTGTGGTACTGAAAATTTTCCGCTTTGGTCCAAAAATGGTCTTAGTTGTAAAAAGATTAATTTTGAACAAAGTCAACTTTTATTAAAACTTTTCAAAACCATTTTCGATATGGATCAGAACTGGACACGCCTGAAATTTGTCACTGAGATGTACAATCCCGAATCCCAGCAACTGGAAAGTTGCCCCTAGTCTGAATAGCACCGCAGCACTGCATGGCAATAGAAAGTTGCCCCTAGTCTGAAAAGCACTGCACCGGAGATCACGATGAATGCTGATGGACAAAGATGACTGAGATGATCAAATGGACAAAGTTGATCGGGGAAAAGGTTATGGCTGAACTTCAAGATGAAGCTGCCTACGTATCCCAAAGATGGGAATCAAGCCTTACGTAGTTCGGCTAGGGTTCACTCGAGTATTCTTACTCTCCTTTTACGCTCTAACTTTTGCCAAGGCCGCCCCTTGCGGTTTTTCAACCTTGCGAGCTCAGTTTTTCTATTTTCTAATTTTCTGTGCTCTAACTTTTGCCTAGGTCGCCCTTTCGGGTTTTCGGCCTAGCGAGCCTCTCAAGGGTAATATTTCTTCAACTTGTCCATGTTGATCGGTTGTGAGAACTCCAGGCCATCCAGGTCCATCAGAACTACACAGCCCACCCGACCAGATAGCTTTGATGATGTAGGGACCCGTCCAATTGGGTCTGAACTTGCCCCTTGGTCGTGGATGGGAGCTCGGTTGTCTTTGAGCACCAAATCTCCTTCCTTTAGATTCCTGGACTTCACTCACTTTCTTGTTGAAAGCCCGGGCAATTCTGCGTTGATAACCCTGAACATGGTACAGTGCTTTCAGTCTCCTTTCATCAAAGAGCATGAGTTCCTCAAATCTGCTCTGCTGCCAATCTGCCTCGGCTATTTGACACTCAGCCAATACTCGTAATGACGGAACCTCAATCTCAATAGGTAGAACGGCCTCCATCCCATAAACCAATGAATACGGAGTCGCCCCAGTAGAAGTTCTGATTGAAGTCCGGTAGCCCCACAGAGCGAACGGCAACTTATCTGGCCAGTCTCGATAGGTTTCCACCATCTTCTGCAATATGTGCTTGATGTTCTTGTTGGCGGCCTCAACTGCTCCGTTGGTCTGCGGCCGGTATGTGGACGACTTATGAAAAGCCACATTATATTTCTCCAACAAATCAATCACCTCCTTCTTGAAGTGGGAACCATTATCCGAAATAATCTCGTTCGGGACTCCATAGCGACAGATGATGTTGTTCCTGATAAACTTCGCGACATGTGAAGCCTTCAACACCGCATAAGATTGGGCCTCAACCCACTTTGTAAAGTAATCTATCGCTACTAGGATAAACTCGTGCCCATTCGATCCCTTCGGAGTAACGGCCCCGATCACATCAATTCCCCATACTGAAAATGGCCATGGCGAAGTCATGTTATATAGCTTCGACGGCGGGATGTTCATGCGGTTTGCATGGATCTGGCATTTGTGGCATCGTCGAACAAAGCCAATACAATCCTCCTCCATGGTGGACCAATAGTAACCCTGTCTGAGGATCTTCCGCGCTAGCATGACCCCATTCATATGTGCACCACATTCTCCTCCATGGATGGCCTCCATCAGGCGCTTCGACTCTTCAGCTTCTACACACAGCTTATGCATTCCCAGATGACCCCTCTTATACAGTTTACCCCCGCAGATGATGAAACTGAACAGCCATTCTTCTTATTGCCCTTTTATCTTTGGCATTTGTCCCTGGTGGATACACCTCCTTCTCCAAGAAGTTCCAAATGTCGTAATACCAGGGGTTTTCGTCGTCCTGAACCTCGTCTATGGCAGAAATTGACTCATACGCTGGTGCGAACTTCTGGTCAATGATGACTGGACGCATCCGGACTCCAGACGGAATGTCTATCATGGAAGATAGAGTTGCCAGTGAATCAGCGAACCTGTTGTTCTCTCTTACTAGGTGAGTGAAATTTAACTTCTCAAACCGAGGAATTAACAAATCCAAGGTCTGATGGTAAATTATCATCTTTTCTTCTTTGACTTTCCAATCTCCTTTTGCTTGAGACACAACAAGGTTCGAGTCCCCGATGACGTCCAACCGTTTTGCCCCTAGTTCTAGGGCTGCTTCTAGACCGGCGATGCACGCCTCATACTCCGCTTCGTTGTTCGAGACTTTGAATCGGAGCTTAAATGCTAGAGGGATACGGGAATTGTCGGGCGCTATCAGCAACACACTCCTATCCCATACCCATACTGGTTTGACGCTCCGTCAAAGTACATTGTCCAAGTTTCGTCTTCGACATACAAAATGGCTTCATCCGGGAATAGGTACTCGACTGCTTCATCCCCTTCAACCGTTGCCCCTCTTTGACAGAACTCGAAAGTCATACAATGACGAGAGTGATGTCAAAGCCCAGAGACGACCCATTTTTGACAAGGCCGAAGACTTAGACAACATGCAAGACAAACAAGATATGCGCCCGAAGGCAGGGGCAAGATGCAAGACAATGCACAAAGCCAGGCATAACTTATGATCATGCAAAGAAAGCTGTAACGAAGCATATCATGCGACAGTTTTAACTAGCATACACCAAACTACACTACAATGCAGAAAGGATGTAAGAGAATTATGCCATTCTCAGATACGTCTCACGCGGAGGATACAATACCTGTGCGGTTCGTCTGGTTGCACCAGCCAAATGAACCGTACATACAATATCGTGCCTGAAAGAAAGAACAACTTAACAGGTACGATGCCATTAGCAACATGCACATAATGCAATTGAAATGCATGACAACGCGAATCAAGTGGAGGCATGACAATGCCATGAAGGTACAACACATGTACGTAAAGCATGCGGTCTACGCAAGCATGAATAATATTGAACACGTGTAAGTGAGTATGCGGTCCATGCAATCAAAACATGCGGTCTACACAAGTAAGGGATTTAATTACAAATATGCGGTCTACGCAAACGGACATGCGGTCTAGCACAAGTAAGGATACTGATTACAAACATGCGGTCTACGCAACAAAACACGCGGTCTACGCAAGCAACGTAAAACATGCGGTCTACGCAAGTAAAGCATGCGGTCTACGCAAGTAATGATAAAACATGCGGTCTACGCAAGTAAAGCATGCGGTCTACGCAAGTAATGACAAAACATGCAGCTACGCGAGTACATGCGGTCTACGCAAGTAAAGCATGCGGTCTACGCAAGTAATGATAAATGCGGTCTACGCAAGTAAACATGCGGTCTACGCAAGTAAATAAATGCGGTCTACGCAAGTAATGATAAAACATGCGGTCTACGCAAGTATGATAAACATGCGGTCTACGCAAGTAATGATAAACATGCGGTCTATGTAAACAAAACATGCGGTCTACGCAAGTAATGATATTGATTACAAACATGCGGTCTACGCAAGCAAATCATGCGGTCTACGCAAATAATGTATAGAAAGAGATTCGAACATATGTAACAAATATGCGGTCTACGCAAGCAAAACATGCGGTCTACGCAAACGAGACATGCGGTCTACGCAAGTAATGATATGACTACAAACATGCGGTCTGCGCGAGCAAACATGCGGTCTACGCAAACAAACATGCGGTCTACGCAAGTAATAAAACATGCGGTCTACGCAAGTAAAGCATGCGGTCTACGAGTAATGACAAAACATGCGGTCTACGCAGTAAAGCATGCGGTCTACGCAGTAATGATAAAACCTGCGGTCTACGCAAGTATGTGTATAAGAACCTGAGGCGTGTAATGCAAAACACTGCAACACAATACAATTGAAGCATGTTGTGGAGTTCACGAGATGCAAAAGGGTACGGGAAGGGATGTTCCTCGCACTTTACGGAGCGTCGCTCAAAGAGATACGGCCTGAGGTCAACTCGAAAGCCTACTAATGTTTTAGAAGTGCGCTTTCTTGCGATATCTTGAATAATGAAGGTGCCAAATCATATAGTTGACCCTGAATGAGGGCATAGGCGGTGCATCGACCTCAAGGAAAAGGATGGGGTCATCAGTAGCAATCCCGATACTCTGCTGTCCTACTCTTCTTCTTGTTTTATTTTCCTTTTTTACTGGTAGTTCAAGCACATTGCACTGCCTCAGGCAGTTTGTTACCATTTTTCAAAACTGCGCCTTTTTGCAAAACACATGATGGAAATGAAACCGCTATTTTGTTCAAAAGATGCTATATTTGTGCTTTCTATGCATCGCATCGCAAGGCATCACATAACAATGTGAATGAAATTGAAATTCATTTGAAAATTAAGCACTTGCATCGTAATAATCAGGTAGCGAACTGACTTACAACTCGATAAGCAAAACGAGACAACTCGATAAGCTAACTAAGTGCGAGTACAACTCGATAAGCAACACGAAGACTTAAAGAGAGTGAAATACAACTCGATAAACAAATGTACAACAACTCGATAAGCAAATGGGCGCGACCCCGCAAGAATTGATCACTGGAGGGCATTGGAAATGGTGGGATTCCCCAACTTCTGAGCATAAACAACTCAGGGAACCAAGGGGAGGACCACCGGCCCCCGGGAAAATCCACCGGCCATGAGGAATCTCCACCGGCCAAAAGTGATGGCCGGTCGGCACCTTACTTGGCCGGTCGGCAAAGAATGACAGAAACCAGCAGAATGCTGACACCTGTCTTTCATTCAACCTTATCCCTACAAAAGGCCCCAGCTTCGTAGTTTTTCTCATTTCCACACTGATTTGCTCCAAATGGAAGAATTTCTTGCCCAAAATCTTGCAGCTTGGATTAACAACTTGGATGGCTCGGAAAAGCTAAATTTTCGGGGTTTTGGCATAAATGCACTATTCACTTTGGGTCGTACCCCGCTGCACTTTCCATTTCTCATTTCTCCATGCCGCGGCAAGGTTTTGGAATCCGGTGACACATGTTTTTAGCTTTGGTGGGCAAGAGGTATGTCCCACCTTTGAAGATTTTCAAGTCTTAATGGAGTCTGAGCGCAATGAAGAGATCCTGCCCCAACTCCGTTTTGGCCATGCCCAAGCCTTAGGACAAATGTGTGGGTTCTCCGTACCTGATGCTCGATCTCTGATTTGTGACGGAATGCTGGATATTCCGAGTTTGGTTTGCCGTTTTTCTGAGACTGGTGACCGCGGCGACCGTCTTTGGCAGGGTTTTCGGCAATACGCACTTTGTTTGTGTATGCTATCTCATTTCTTATTTGCCTCGGGTTCTGGAGGATCTAGCGTCCGATTGATTGAAGTTACCCAAGGTTTGAGGGAGGGTAAGAGTTGCATTGTCATGACTCTGGCTGAGACGTTGATGGGTTTGGATGCTTTCTATCGTCGCGAAGCAACCAAATTTGCGGGAGTCCACTACTGCTGCAGGTAAAGTTTCCCACCCAATCTCTCATATGTATTGCTCACATCACTCGGCCTCAAGCTCGGTTTTCTCACAACCTTTTCTATACTTTTCTCTCGATCTACACCTCTCTATTCTTTATTCTCTCATTTTTTCTCCCTCCCCAGGTATTAATGGTGAATAGGAAGTTGCGGTTCGGACCTGCCCAATCTATTACTCAGCCGGGTATCTTCTTCGTGCATCGCTAGTCGACGCCCTTGATGAGGGTTGGTGGTTTGATTGGATGTGTAGCTTGTCCGCGGATCGCATTGCTTGGCGATGCCCTTGGCTCAATCTCCCGGCAATGAGTTACAGTATGACTCGTCAACCTGGGATTCAGCTGATCGGCTTGACTCACTGCGTCTTCTATTTTCCGTTCCGGATCCGGCGTCAGTTCGGTCATGACCAGACTTGTCCACCAGAAGAGATAGAATACCCAGCTGCATTCCCGATCCGAGGCGCACAGCTTGCCCGATATGCTACAGCATGGAGAACCAGAGAGCTCCTGGCCCCCGCTCCCATTTTCAATTGCACTTTGTCTGATGAGTGTTGGGATTGGCTCAATGAAGAGGCACAGAATGGGCCTAGCCTGGCATCAGAGACTTCGACTAGCTCTGGGAGGGGCGCAGGGACACCTGACTCAATGGAGGAGGTGGGATGCTTATATAGGCAAACAAAAGCATTCTAAGCTTCTCCAAGAAGCTATAACAAAAGGGGCAAAGGGTGCAAAGGCTCTTGGCTTCTTGGAGAAGCTAAGACAGCTGGCCAAGCTTCTCCAAGAAGCTTGGCCAAAGGGTGCAAGCTTCTAGAAGGAAAGGGGGGTCAAAGGCTCAAACCAGCCACAAGCTGCACGGGGAGTGGTGATGATGCATTCCAGCTGGCACAGCTGGCATGCACCATGCCTCAAAGGTGCAAAGGAGTCAAACCGGCCAGCAAAAACGGTCACTGGCAAAATAAAGTGCCGGTCGGCCAAATATAGTGCCGACCGGCCATTGGTGTTAAGAAACCATGGCCGGTGGCACTCATAAACGGCCGGTGATGCAATGGAGGGGCCGGTGGGATGTGGGGATGGCCAACAAGCCCTTCACTGCCCTTCAAGGCAAAAACACAAGTGTTTGGTGCCAAAGCCAAACACGGAACAGTCGAGTTCGGAGATCCTGAGGCAAGGCGCGTAGTCGAGACCTCCGGGAACTCCAAACGAACACAAACATGGATGATCACCGGGTGTTCAAACGGTGACGTCCAAGTCTTGAGGACGGTCAAAAATGGGGTGTCTACAACCGGAAGAAGGCACAACTACAGCTGTTAGTAAAGGGCTGAAAGCTCGCAACATCCTCCAAACAACGAGGTATCAAGCCAAGTGCGAAGCACGAATTGGGACAGATCAAGATACACCATTTCCTGTCTGGAACATCGACTAGACATCACCAGAAGAAATAGCCGCGAGCTAATAGTATTGGGCGTGAACCCGCAACTTCCTATTCATCCATTAATAACCCTGGGGAGGGACGGAAAAAATGAGAGAATAAAGAATAGAGAGGTGTAAGTCGAGAGAAAAGTGATGAAAAGGTTGTGAGAGAAAAACTGAGTCTGAGGGCCGAGTGATGTGAGAGTCACAAATCAAAAAGGGTGGGAAACATACCCAGAGGAACTGGCTCCTCGAGATCTGAGATCTTTTGTTTTTGTAAACACGTCCGTGTGTCGTGTCTGTTGTCTTGTTTAGCCCAACTTTCGTTTTGGGTCTTTTCCGAGCGTGTCTCATTGTGTTTAGGTCGTGTACCTTTTGTTCGAGTCTTTCTTGCTGTGTTCAGCGTTAGGCTCGATATCCCGATTAAAAAACCCTTTTTCAATTCCAAAAATCGCTTATGCTCAGAGTGTTGTGCCATTCTCTACATTTAGGTGAAGCAAATGGAGAAAAGGGAAATTTGGGGCATTTGAGTATATTTCAACTCCAGCCGGTTTCACCTTCGTATTCCGTCTTGTCAGATTGGGCTGTTTGTTCAGGATTTGCCGTGTGCAGAATGAACCGAGTGCTGTGTTATGGGCTGCGTGCAGATTAGTCCCCAGTAGAGTAAAGGCTGTGTGTTCAGAATCAGGCAGTGGGTTGCTTGGGTTGTTTTACTATTGGCTGGTTAGTTATCTGATTATTACAGTGCAAGTGTTCAATTTTCAGACAACAAATCAATTTCATTTACATTAAGGTGTAGCATGATGCAATGCAATGCAATGTATGAGACATGCAAATGTAACACTTTTTTCAGACAAAAAGTTTGTTTCATTCCATCATCTTTTTAAGTACAAAGTTTTGAAAACAAAAATCTGCCTGCGGCAGTACAAGGTACCCTAGTTACCAACAAAAAGGAAAAGTACAAAAAAGAAGAAAAACAGCAAAATCTATATCAAATGTCGAGTGGCCTCAGGCCTGAGGGTCCGTCCTAGTCCTCTTCTTGGACGAAGGTCCAGGAGTATCATCAACACTGTCATCCGAGCCCGAGTCCGAGCCATCTCTGGTCTCCTCCGACGACGACTCTGCCTCCGCCTCGGTCTCCGATTCCTCGTCATCATCATCAGGGACTGGAGCCCGTGAGCTACTCCCAACGTGAGTGCGCCCCGCCTTGGTGTGGGGGAATACTCTGCCCTCTCCATCTCCTTCGACAGGAACAGAAGGCCTGGCTGGAACACTCCTACGGTGGGAATCTGGAAGGGAGGCTGAAAAGTATAAAAGGCAAATGCATCAGAATACTGTGAGCAGTTTATCAGTGCAGAATGCAATGTATAAGTACAGTGTGTGAATACTGTGAGCAGTTTATCAGTGCAGAATGCAATGTATGAGTACAGTGTGTGAATGTCTGTGAGCAGTTTATCAGTGCAGAATGCAATGTATGAGTACAGTGTATCAAATGCCGTGAGATCAGTGTGTGAAGTGTTGTGTTGTGCATCAGATTATGTGAAGCAATTTATGTATGGTTTGAGACCGTGGTCAAAAGAACATACCGGGATACTGTAAAGGGCCAGGAGGTCGAAGGTCCGCTGTAGCATCCCCATCATGGAGGCATTCAACTCCAGGGACTGCCGGGTGTACTTGGAAGAAGCCTGCAAAAGTATTAGATGCATCAGTATTCTGCAGAATATCAAAGAAATGAAATGAAATGAAATGACAATGCAAGATGCAAAATGCAAAATGCAGTAGTACATACCGGAGGCAAGTCGGGGAAACCGACTAACTCGTGATCAGCCGGGGGAGGAGCGAAAGGGATCTGGTAGGTAGCCCCACCCCGCCCTCTGTATGTCAGCGAGGTGGCCAGTGCGGGCCAGCCAGGCCCCCGCCCTCTCTGAGCTCCACCCTTGCCGCGGACCCGAGCTCTCTGCGACGCTCCTACTCCAGCCCCCGCTCCTGCCCTAGCTGCTGGCGCTATGGGCCTCTCTCCCTCAACTCGACGGCCACCGCTCAGAGGCCGCATGATATACGTCTGCACGTACTCCCTGTAGTCGCTTATGCCTCTGAAGCGGATCGCGTCCTAGCCGATCGTATAGTCGGCCATCTGCTCGGCAGTGAATCTCTCGGTCTCCCTCATATCCTCAGGAGGGTGAACCGGGACTATCTGCTCTGGCAACCCTAGGGTTTGGCATAGGAAACGCTCACCTAGGTACCAAGCCCGATAGACCGGGCCCTCCAGCAGAATTCGGAAACGCGAGGTCTCTTCAGCACCGGCAAATCGGTCCCGAATCGTCGCTGGCAACGGAGCCCAAGGCTGCCAGGTGATCTGAAAATGAAATACAGTTTGTTATCTACTGTTATTGAAAACATATAGTGAAAAGAAGCTTAAATAAACTCTAAAGTTGAACATACCTCCGCGGGGGTGATGGTGTCAAAATAGCGGAGGAAGAAGCTAAACGTCTCCCGGGGCCTCCGCACGCACCTCCTGTCGAAACGGTGCAAGAACGAGACGACGAGAGGGGTCTCCACGTCTGGCACTGGGGCTAGTCTGGGAAAGTAGGCGTAGACCCACAACTGCAGAGAAAATACCAGTATGCTTATCAGATAAAGTAGAATGCAGAATAAAGCAGAAATACCAGAGCTGTGTATTGTGTAGAGTGTACAGTGTGAGCAGTGTACAGTCGGTGTAAAGCAAAGTATATGTGTGCCGTGTGTGCAGTATACAGTCAGTGAAAAACAGACTACAGAATACAGTACAGAGTACAGAAAATAGAAAGCAGGAAAGTAAAGCAGGAAAAGAAACGTACCTCCCAAGCACGCCAATAACCCCCGAGCAACTTTCCGCTGCCACGGGAAGCTGAGCTCATGTATCCGTAGAGGGTAGCCAGAGCGGCGCCACCCCAGTCGTAGTGCAGGATCTGTGTGACATCCACTAAGGCGCTGAGCAAGCAGAGGGGCACGGTGTCGCCCGATCGGCGAAAATAGTCGTCCCCAGCAAGAACATGAGAAAGCCGCGGGCGTACTGCTCCACCGCCTCCTGGGTCATCGGAGCCTCCTTGGTCAAAGTTGGTTGGACCCTGAACTGGACCTCGAACCAGGAATAACGAACGAAGCCTGGACGGGCGAGAGGTGGCACCTCGCCAAGCAGATATATCTGAGCAGCAGTCCACTCGTCCATATCGGTATCAAAGGGGATCGGATCACCCCCTACCCCGATGCCTGTGAGCATCGAGAAATCATAGGGAGTCATCGTCATATCTCCCGTGGCAGAAAGGTGGAACGAGTCGGTGGTGTCCCACCACCTCTCCGCTAGAGCAGCGAGGAGAGGCCTGCTCGTGGTAAGCTTGGATAGTCCCCTGCCGAATGCGCCGAAGCCGGTCTGATCCACGATGTGGAGAACCGCATCGGGTAGCTCTACGTACCAATCTCGAGCGGCGATGTTCCCATACCCCCGAACGGTATAGGAATCTCCCTGTTTTCAAGCAAACAATTGCGAAGCAATGCTAAATATACCAGTTTTGAAAGGCATTCAGAATTCAATGCAAATATAGCATGTGTGCATGTTTTCAGATTCAAACAGATACCAGATGCCGGTGTGCTTACAGTGAACTACAACGTGTGATGTGTCAGTGTGTTTGAGTGGTTCAGTGCAAATATAGCATGTGTGCATGTTTTCAGATTCAAACAGATACTAGGTGCCGGTGTGCTTACAGTGAACTACAACGTGTGATGTGTCAGCGTGTTTGAGTGGTTCAGTGCAAATATAGCATGTGTGCATGTTTTCAGATTCAAACAGATACCAGGTGCCGGTGTGCTTACAGTGAACTACAACGTGTGATGTGTCAGCGTGCTTGAGTGGTTCAGTGCAAATATAGCACATGTGCAAGTTTTTCAGATTCAAACAGATACTGGTGCCAGTGTGTTTGTAGTGAAATACGGTGTGTGCCGTGTGTTTGAATGGTTTAGGGCCAGTGCAGTGTGTGTGCACGTGTCAGTTTCGAACAGATATCAATTGCAAGTGTGTTTGCGATCAAATACAGTGTACAGTACATCAGTGTATCTGAGCTAAGTAGTTAAAGAACATAATCTACTATGGCAGTTAGCAGTTAAGTGTTCTACATTGTGGAAAATAAAACAGAGGAATGAATGTTACCTCGGAAACGCTGAAGGACAAATGAGATGTAGGCTCACGCAGGAGAAGCTCTGGAGGCATCGCCCTGTCAAAGCTCCGAAACTGACGAAGACCGTCAGGAGGCAAGACGTGGATCGCCGGCCAGTAGGTCGCCGGGTCGAATGGACGGACACTCAGGGGGAGAAGCTCGACCCTAGGATCCATCTCATGCTCCGGGGGAGTCTCGCCCTGTGGGATGTCGTCCGCCATGACAAAGGTGATGAGAAAATAGCCGGAAGAGGGAAAACCGGGCTAGAATACGAAGGGTCAACCGAAAAGTCAACCCCGGGAGGGTGAAAAATGGCCGGAAAAGCCGGAATATGGAAAATGTGGGAAAATCAAGGAAAACTTGGGGGAAACAAACCCCAAGAAGTGGAAATCAAAAAGGAAACACCGAAACGAAGTTTTGATCGGATGAAAATGTTCGAAACGCGAAGGAGATCGCGAATCGGATGATGAAACGGGGGCTAAAACGCAAGAAAACGGAAGAATAAAGAGAAGAGAATGCTCTAGGGAGAGAGAGGGCAAGATTTCGGCTAAAGGAAGTGAAGGAAATAGGGTTTAAAACCCTATTTTAAAAGACCCAAGGCGAAAAGTCAAAACTGCCTCGAATCAGGCATTTTTGGCCGGTCGGCTACATTTTTGGCCGGTGATGTTTTTTGGTGGCCGGTGGCCTCCCCATGAGGCCGGTGAGCCTCCTACAACCTTGTTTGGGTCAGATGAGTGGTTTGGGGCCTTCATTGCTTAAGACAATGCAAGAAATGGTATTTCCGAAGCTCAACCGGCCTCCGTTTTGACCTCGGACCGTGTCTTCAGTGCGTGGCACTCAAATTTGCGCAAGGTGTATCCTTTCCGTATCCTTTTGTCTTTTACAAGATTCGAAAGTTGCCCCATGTGCATCGCATTTCAATCGCGCTATTTTGCGCACATCATTCGCACTGTTTTGTGCATCACATTTCAATCGCGCTATTTTGCGCACCTCAATCGCACTGTTTTGTGCATCACATTTCACTCGCGCTGTGTTGTGCATCTCATTGCATGTTGCATGCATTCAATCGCGCTATGTTGCGCATCTCATTGCATTTTGCATGCATTCAATCGCGCTATTTTGCGCATCACACTGCCCTGTGCACGCACGGTCTGGCGAGACCTTAAACCCGCTAGGTCTGGCGAGACCTTAAAACCGCTCGGTTGCATTGTCATGCATTTCAAAGTCACGCGTTGTCACGCATTCTAAGTTCACTTGCATTGTTATGCATTTCCCCAGCAGACGGTCTAGGAGACCTTAAATCCTTGGAAGGTGCAAGACCTTCGGTGCATTGGTGTGCACAGTTCATTTGCATTGTCATGCATTTCAAGCGACTTGCGTTGTCGCGCACTCCATGCAGCATGCATTTCAAAAAACAAAAAAAAAAACACACACACACACATGCATATGTCATGCATCATTGTAGATAGTGCATATGTCATGCATCATTCCATTGTATATTGCATATGTCATGCATCATTGTAAATACTGCATATGTCATGCATTTCAAAAAATAAAAAAAAATAGTGCATATGTCATGCATTTCAAAAGTCGAAAATCATGCATAATCATGCATTCAAAAAAACACACATTGCATATGTCATGCATCATTGTAAATACTGCATATGTCATGCATCATTGTAAATACTGCATATGTCATGTATTTCATTGTAAATAATGCATATGTCATGTATTCATTGTACACACATGCATATGTCATGCATCATCGTAATATAGTGCATTTCCATCGTATCTATCCATTCCATTGCATATTGTAAATATCGCATTGTAGCTTGCATGCATCCACTGCATCACCTCCTTCCATCTTTGGCTTGCACCTTTCCATGTTGAGCTTGGTTTGGTATGTGCTCATACTTTTCACGTCGAAGCACAGTTCTGCATGTGTACGCGCCTATTCCTTGATGAACTTGGTTTGAGGGTGGCGGCACCTTTTCTGTGTTAGACGCGTTTCGTTTGTGTACATGCCTTTCCTAGGCAAGATTTGGTTTGGCCTGCGTGCCTTATCCATCGTATCTATCCATTCCATTGCATATCGTAAATATTGCATTGTAGCTTGCATGCATCCACTGCATCATCACCTCCATCCACGGCTTACACCTCTCCTTGTTGAGCTTGGTTTGGTATGTGCTCATACTTTTCACGTTAAAGCACAGTTTTGTATGTGTACACGCCTATTCCTTGATGAACTTGGTTTGAGGGTGGCGGCACCTTTTCTGTGTTAGACATGGCTTGTATGTGTACATGCCCTTCTTAGGCAAGATTTGGTTTGGCTGCATGCCATATCCACTGTATATATTACATTGTAGTGTAATTTTTGCATCCAGCATTAGGATCATTGTCCTTTTGTTAGCGGGTTGTTTCCCCACTTATGTCATTCCACCCAATACTTGTGCTTGCGTCCGTCTACATCACTCATAGTTCTGCATATGTACGCGCTTTGAGGGTTGCAGCACCTTTTCTATGGTAGACGGACTTGTTACTTCCATCAATCTATTTGACATTTGTGTGGTTTTGAACCGCTCATGATTGGATCATGATTCAATTGCATTGCATATCTTTTGCATTGTTTCAATTGCATTGCATTTTCATTTGCATTATTATACATAGTTTTGTATATATTGCATATCATTTTGCATTCATTTTGCATGTTGCTAATGGCATCGTACCTGTTAAGTTGCTTTCTTTGCAGGCACGATATTGTATGTACGGTTCATTTGAGGTTGGTGCAACCAGACAAACCGCACAGGTATTGTATCCTCCGCGTGAGACGTATTGAGAATGGCATAATTCTCTTACATCCTTTCTGCATTGTAGTGTAGTTTGGTGTATGCTAGCTTAAAACTGTCGCATGATATGCTTCGTTACAGCTTTCTTTGCATGATCATAAGTTATGCCTGGCTTTGTGCATTGTCTTGCATCTTGCCCCTGCCTTCGGGCGCATATCTTGTTTGTCTTGCATGCGTTGTCTAAGTCTTCGACCTTGTCAAAAATGGGTCGTCTCTGGGCTTTGACAATCACTCTCGTCATTGTCATGACTTTCGAGTTCTGTCAAAGAGGGGCAACTGTAGACACCCCATTTTTGACCGTCCTCAAGACTTGGACGTCACCGCTTGAACACTCGGTGATCATCTATGTTTGTGTTCGTCTTGAGTTCCCGGAGGTCTCGGCTACGCGCCTTGCCTCAGGATCTCTCGACTCAACTGTTTCATGTCTGGTTTTGCACCAAACACTTGTGTTTTGCCTTGGAGGGGCAGGAATGACTTGTGGGCCATCCCCACACTCCACCGGCCATGGCTTGAGGCCACCGGCTGTGTTTTGCTGCCACCGGCCAAATGTTTGGCCGGCCGGCACTATAGTTGGCCGGCCGGCTATCTTTCTTTGGTCAATTGCATTTTTGGCCGGCCGACTACTGTGCATCTGCTTTTGCAGATATTTTTGTGCAGCTAGCATACACTGTCACCCCCTCCATACACGTGTATGGAGGGATTTCCCTCTTGCTAGCTTCCTTTGGAAGCTTTACAAGACATATTGTCTATAAAAGAGGGACTCTTCTCTCTTGCCTAGAGGTTAGACATTTTAGACAACATTTTCAGAGCTTGAGTTTTAGGGTTAGGGTTTACATATATCCTTTGTCTCTATCTCTCTCTCTTTCTTGTGTTTAGTCCCATTTTTGTGCACAAACACCCACCATCACACCTTTTCTTAGGAGCTGAGGCCCTTAAGGGTTGTTTTGAAGTTTTGGAGCTGGTTTTGAGCTTGGAAAGGCAGTTGGACCACCATTTGTGAAGGAGGTCTTCAAGGGTAACAAACTTGCTCTTTTTCCCCCTTTTTTGCAAAGCTTTTTAGCCTATCTTCCATCTGTTTTTGAGCTTAGCATATAACATATAAAAGTCTTGTTTTTGTCTGCTCTAAATAGTTTGTTAAGGGTGTTTTAAGCTTTGGGGTTGTTTGACCCCTCTTAAGGCTTGTTTGGCCTTTGTTTTGTGCCATTTTGGTTGAGCTCCGGGACCATTGAGTTTGGGCCTCCTCACCACTGAAATCTTGAGGGATTTCACAGGTGAGGATGGTTCCTTGAGGTCTCAAGAAGGAGAGGGCCACCCCCTCTCCTTGTTGTCCTTGAAAAGGGCCATTTTTGCCTCTTTAGTGAGCACCATGTTTAGGTTCATGTTGGCCATGCCTTGACTGATATTTATGCTTATTATGTCATAATATAGCATTATGCTTAGTTGGTTTTGGTACACCATGCTTGCTTAGCATACATGCCTTGTAATGCCATGATTTGCCTCCATACATGCATAGCATTTAGACTACCATGCTCATGTATTTTGCCCAAGCTTTGTGAAGCTTTCATGCATATTTTAGTGTGCTTGAGGATTGTTTTAGGTCATTTGAGTCATTCATGTCTTGCTTTGTATAGCTACCATGCAATCCCTCTTGTGTGCCTTAAGCATTGGCCCCTCTAGCATGCCATCCTTGCTTTGTTTCAGTGGTTTGAAATCACTTGGCATGTTATTTCAGACCTCATGATGTGCTTACATGCTTGCATTTGATGTCCCTTTAATGTTTCATAAGGTTGTTATCTCATGCTCCATGTTTTGGACCTCTAATTGCATGCTTATGCTTGTCTTGTTGACTTGGCTTGGCACCACTTTGACATGATTTTTCAGAGCTTACCTTGCATGCTAATTGTCCATGTTTACCTCCTTTTAAGTGTGCTTAGAAGTTGTCCCTTTACGCTTAGGAGTTGGACCATATTTGCATGCATGTGTGTGTGTGTTTTGGACCTAGTTTAGGGCTGTCCAATTAGTGTAAGTCCCTCCCTTAGCATGTGTTGCATGCTTACCTTGTGTGTTGTCGCATGCTTGGTCCCATTTGTATGGTGTCGCATGCTTTGCATACTTGTATGTTTAGATTACATCTTGCATACTTGTAGGTTGCATTGCTTCATGCCTTACATGCTTCTTTAGGTTGTGCGCCTAACATGCATTGCTTGATTGCATTGTCCATTTGGCATACTAGTTAACATGCTTAGGATTGCATTGCATTGGCATGCATGCTTTGCGTCTTGAATTGCTTGTGATAGAGGTTGAGCCATTTTATTTGCTCATGTGCATGGCATTCCATATCAACATGCACACTTGATTCTTTGGGCCATCATGCATGGAAATGCGTGATTGGTGGTCCGAGAATCGAGGCCCATCCTCCTTTGAGTCATACACATGATAAGGAGTGTGGTTGGTGCATACATTGCTTGAAATGCATTGCCATGCCAAGTTCTGTCCTCTGCTACTGTCAAACCAGTTTTTGCAGGAAGATTTGGCCAGCCGGCCATCTTCAGTGCCGACCAGCCATCCATTGTTGGCCGATGGATTAATTTGTGGCCGGTGACCATCATACATGGCCGGTAACCAATCCCTTCAGCCGGTGGTGTTCCACAGTGTCCAGAAAGCATACCTTGGGAGTTGTGCAATTTTCAGAGGAGCAGAGCAGGGAAAACAGAGGCAACTTGTGCATGGCGGTGGATTTCCGAGCAAACCCGAACACGCATGCATTGGACCCTCTTCCGAGGCCTTTTACTGCTTTCCTTAGCTTAATTGATTTGTTAATTAATTAGGTGGTCTGTAATTATTTAATTAGCTTGTAGGTTAATTAATTTGTATTATTCTTTTGGTCCCTCCGAGCGAGGGCGAATTTGTAATAAGTGTGGGTGAGTGTGTGTATGTCTTCCAACCCCCACTTCTTTCTCCTTTTTACTTACCTGCTTTCAATGGTTAGTACTAGGGCATATTTATTTTAGCATACCTTATGCTATGCATGCGTGCATCCATACATTTGTCTTGCATGCACCGGGCTCGGCACATCATGCTAACTGCACTTGTATTTCAATTCCAAGTTGAGTACTTGTTAGTTGCAGCATTTCACATGCCATCTTTAGGATAGCCGAGCCTATTCTAGTTGCATCCTGTATGTGTTACATTAGCCATCTTAACATGAACTAGGATCATGCATATGATTACTAACTAGTTTCTGTTTTGGCTTGGAGTACTAGGTAAGCTTTTTTTGCTTTAGCATACCCGCACGCGTGTGAGTGTTGCCATGATAGCATGATTACCATGAGGCTAGCTGCTTATGTGATATAACTGCTTGAATGCCTGTGGGTGAAGGTTGGATTGTTTGAGTTAGAACAACTCATTGAAATCCGTATTTTAGCCTCTTGCGAGTAGCAAATTCCAAAGCGTTTTCCAAACAAACGGATATGCAATGCTTCGTTCCAAATTAGGCGATCTAGTCTATACTTTTGTGTTGTGCGCATCACATAGTAATTCTAGCCAATTAACTGGAATAAGAACACATAACGTTTTCAAAATCGGATATCATGGTTAGTAGAGGCCGATCTTCGGATCGGGCGAGCGGGGGTGCTCATAGCTGACCTTCCCCAATCGTACCCAAGTTCCCGAGCCGAGGCAACTTTGGTGATGACGGACACGTGGCCTTTGGCACCGAGTTAGGGTTTCCTAAATTCCTCCATTAAAAAAATATTTAGGTGGCGACTCTGTATCTGGCAAAGCAGTCCATGTTTGGCACTTCTTTCAAAAATCTGTTTTCTCAAAACGATTTGCCGGATTTGGACTCTTTGGTTCAGATTTAGAACCGTGACAAATTTGAGTCCGAGTTGTAGTAGACCCACAAACGAACGGAACGGGGAGTTATCCTCCCGGGGCGTTCGGGGATGTCTACAATATACAAATTACAAAATCATGTCTTAAATACAACATGGGATCTATCACTTACAATCTCAAAACACGTTAACAAACTAGTTTCTAATCCTCCTAGGGTAGTCGTACGTCCTCAAATGCTTCAGCTTTGCCTTTGACCGGTCTAATAGCCTTCAATACCTGGCATGAAACGCCTTGAGCTTTTAATGCCCAGTAAACACACACAATCCCGTCCCTTTTTCCCAATCCAATACACCATCATATTTACAGCGAGCAAGTAGTGAAGCATGATATTCAAGTTAATAACAACAATTTTAATAACAGAGGTAGGAACATGTCATTCAAATAGATAACAAATGTTATAATGTTTGTGGCTAGTATTCTAGAAATCCCCCAAAGAGATTTCATCCTCTCAACCACAAGAATTGGACACCGGACTATTCAAAACTCCCCCTTCTGCTGTTTTGTTGCAGAACTAACCTCGGATGTCTACCAACGGTTATATACCGCGTAGTGCCAACCGCAGGGCCTCAAAAGGGACAGCGAAAAGAAAAAAGTTTTATCTCCTGAATCCAACCTTATCCTTCCAAAAAAGTTTTATCATCCTAAATGTCCCATTCGTACCCAACCTTATCTCACCAATCAAACCATCACAAAGAGTTCGAATACGTCCATTCCATTCTAGGGTTTATGCGACAACCGCTTGCGCAAGACTTAACCTTCAATTAGGGAGCATGTCCCATCAATCCATACATAACACATTATCATCTCTTCATTATTCAAGTGATCGAAAACCCAATACTATCCCAATCAAGTTTTCCATTTGGATCAATGTTTTAAGTCGAGTTAGAACAAACTCAACAAGATAGTAATATCCACATAAGCATGAGAATCATTAAAATGAAGAAGATAAGTAACATAACCATAACACATGAAATACCATACCAAGACATGATCATAAACTAATAAGCATATTCATGTACACAAGAGCATAAAACACCAATGCGGAACAAGATTTCCAGATTCAGTATCACTTAAAGATTAAACTTAAAAAGACCATTTCAGATTTTTCCAAAACCTGAGCTCCCTATGGTTCGTAGAGAATTTAATCTAGTTTTTAGAACATGTTTCGGAAATGTGATAGCTTTTCTAGATTTTTAGTAATTTAAGAAACACTCCAGCGCTGTCCAGATTCGTCGATCGTTACGAAAATTGGATTTTCTTAGAAACTGCTCACTCTTTTTCAATGAAACAAATTTTAGTTGAAATATAACTCCTTAAGGAAGATTTTTACATAAAATAGAGGTCCAGAAGATTTTTATACATTTTTATAGAAATTTCGAAAGTTAGATGAAAAATAGATTTTTCTGGCATTGTTCTTGAAAATAGAAATTTGATGAGAAAAGAGGTCAACTACGGGAAATTTTCCACTTATCTTGTGATGAAAACTTGCTAAATAATAAGTATTAAACCCATAAATTTAAGGTGAAGGTGTGCCTTTGGAAATTTTGAGAGTTTGATATGGAAAAAAGTAGTCTTATACCGATTAAGAGAAATACAAAAAGGGTAGAATCAAGGCTCAACTCCTTTCATTTTTAACACAAGAATACTATCAAAACACATCTAAAATGAATTTTTAAAACTTCTAACAGCATGTATTTAAAAAAGGAAAATAAAAGAGAGAGTTGTGTTGTGGCTTACTTAAATGCTTATGAAACTAGTTTTGCAAGACTTGCTCTCTCTCTCTCTTCTTCCTCCCTCCCAAAAGCTCACTCTCCGCTCCTCTCCCTCTCTCTATGACATGTGAGTGTGTGGATGCGGTGTTTGATGTTCAAATAGATAGAGGATGGTGGTGTATTTATAGGAAAAATTGTGTGAATTGTCTAAAATGTCCTTTGGTTGAAATGTAATGGAATTGAGTTGTATTTAGTTCAAATGAAATGGAATAGTGGATAATTAGGACCTTAATTATGTATTTAATTATGATTTAGTTAGGCTTAAGTCTAATTTAATACTTTCTAGTTAGAAGTACACACATATACATAGTAAATCTTTATAGGTACCAAAGTCATTATTGCTCCAAGATTTCAAGGGATTTGTTTGTACTAAAGTACAATTATTATAGCCTAGGAGGCATGATGGCTAGACATGTGCTCAATATTTGGGGAGATTTTCCTATTTATTTTGTGTACAAATTCCATAGATATTGTGTACAAAAAGATTTGATAAATAAGATGTACAAATATATATATATATATACAATGGTACTAACTTGGGGTCAATTTGTGATTTAATAAAAATGTGAGGGCTTGGGCTCAATTAAAGTATCTATTTCAAGTGAAGAGTTAATAAATTAGTGTTTAGGAAAAATAATTCGGTTTGTATTATCTTGCTTTGAATTTAAAGATAAATAACCGAACGAAGACTGTGAAAATCGAAAGTTAAGGTTTAGAGCGATTAATCTAAAATTTGAGAGTTAAATAATTAATATTAGAGTGTTAGAAATTATTTCTAAGCTTCCAGGGTCGATTAGGGTTTGTATGGGTTTGTTCGTGATGTGTTTTTTGGTTCTAGGGTTTAATTTGCGAAATTAATAACTAAAAATTTAGGGACCTAATAAGGTTTACAAAAGTTAGGGGTCTCACAATTTGGACTGGTGCGATTGACTTACCTTATTGCGAAGAATCAACACATTCTAGACTTTAGCTCTTACATCTCGGTGGACTCTCCTCTCTTTCACATCGCCGATTTCTTCGCCCCCGCAGCTAAGGTGATATATAGAAACGTGAAGGAGATAGCACAAGACAAGGCACCGTCAATGACATAAAATGCATTAGGGGATGATGACAGAGTGGCACTGGCGGAGCAATATAGAGTAGAGAGACGTAAAGAGAAGGTTGTAGAGCAGCCAGTGTGACCCCCTCCAGGGATAATGATAGCGGCGGTCCAGCCGATTAGCCAAGTGGCACCGGACCACTGACATACCAAGGCTGAAAAATTCAAGCTAACGGTAGAGGATCTGGAGAAACAATGGAGCAGATACTAGATTCCGGCAGAGGTAGAGTTGAGAGTGCGCACGGCGAAGGAGAGGGTTTCTGATGCACGACCAATGGAGTTTGCTCTGTACAAAGAAGCACTACCGGGGGGGGGGAGGTCTGAGGTTACCCCTTCCACAGCTAGTGGTCAACGTGCTAAATCACTTGGAGGTGGCCCCAGGACAACTAATGTTAAACGCGTGGAAGATTCTATTTACGTGCACAGTCACGTGGCCACGGGCAACTGGAGGAGAGAGAATGGCGGTGGATGAATTTTTCTTATGCTACAAGGTGTCAGCATAACAGGAGACATGGGTGACCTTACAAGCTATAGCAGGAAGGGGATTGGTGGCGAGACTACCCTCGTCGGTGAAGGGCTAGCTGCCAAAGTGGTTTTTTGTGTCGATGAGCGGCGGAAGGGAAGTGCGCATAATTTGGAAATTCCCCACCAAGTCGTTAGACCCAAAGTTAGACGGTAAGGCAGAGAGGAGGGTCAAACAGGTGAAGGAGAGGCTAAAGTGGGACGACTTCGTCTAACCCTCAGCTCTGTTCGCCCTGAATCTGTGGCCGTAACCAGCCGAAAGAGATCCGTCGCCAGAGGAGATGGAGGCAAGGAGGAAAGATCAGGAGGCAGAGGACAATCAAGCTTTTGCAATGGCGGATAAATATAAGGAAAAACAATTAGGCCCTGCGCCTAAGCTAGTTGTGAAGAGGTCGGTTCAACCACGCCCCAAGACCTTGAGAGAGAAGGACTTGACCAACTTTGTGCCCTTGTAAGCGCCAGTGGATCCACTAAAGGAGAGAAGCAAAAGGGAGATGGAGTCGGTGTTGATGAAAAAGAAGAAGAGGAAGGTGGCTTCGGAGGGAAGTGAGGGAGGACTGGTGTTGAAGACGGAGAAAGAGAAGGTGGTGGAGTTGCCTCTAGAGGTAGAGGAGGGGGAGACCAGGGTTTGTTTGGAGGCGGAGGAAGGTTTGGAGAAGTTCCCAAGTGGCCAAGTGGTGAACGAAGTAGACGAGCAACAAGGGTTGGCAGAAGCCGGCTGGTCGGTAAACCTACCCTCCAAGGACATGCCCTTACAAGAAGTGCCCCCAAGTTAAGAGGTAGGGAGAGAGTGGGTGAGTGGAGCAAAGACGAGCGCCGCGCTAAGGACCACCACGTATCATGTTCACGCGGTGGTTAGCTGCTTGGCAGGTGATGGGGTCGAAGCCAGGGTTGCCGTAGACTGTCTGTTGGGGGTTGTTGAGGAAGATGTCGTGCGAAGTATGGCACAATTTATGGAGGTTGACTTTATAAGAGGGTTCTGCTCAGCTCAGATGGAAGCAACAACCCTGGCAGCGGCCCTACTAGGCAAAGCAGTGGGGGTGAAGATGGAAACGGAACCGCTGAAGGCCCAGCTGGAAAGGGTGCAGGCGCAATTGTAGAACTTAAGGGTGGAGATGGCTGGCTAGAGAAAGGCAATGCAGAGTGCCTGTGCAAAGGGCCTGACCTATGCTTAGAGGGCGAAAAGGATGGAGGTATTGGCAGCGGTGCAGAGTTACTTGATTGAGCGCACCAGCGTAGGCCAGGTTGAGGTCACCTCCGAGCTGTCAGTCGCTAAGTCTGAACTTGAAGTGGTGTGCCACAAGGTGGTATAACTAGAGTTTGAGCTGGCGAGCGAGCAAAATAAGATAGGCGAGGTCCAAGAAGCCTGCGACACCGCCAAAGAGAGATTGGGAGAGGTCCTCATAAATAATGAAGAGCTGCGCGATCAGGCCTTGAAAGACAAGGAAGAGGCAGATGCGCGTATTGCTGAGTTGGAGTGCGCCTTGGGAGAATAAAGGGCCAAGACTGCAGAGTTAGCCAGGATGATGGTGTCTGATAGGGTTACCTATCCGGACCTATGCACTGCGACGGTGGAATAGTTTAAGTCATCCCCTGAGTTCCAAGTGGCCATTAACGCGGCTGTGGCGAGGGGCTTGGCCAGATAGGGGGAAGGTGGTGCTGGGCCATCAGAGGTGGCTGCTACTGGATGGATTGAAGAAGCAATAATCCAGAGTTTTTGGCAGTCAGACTACTACAAACATGAGATAAGCCAATACTGGGATAGCGGCTAGATGAGCTTCAAGTATAGGGCGGAGGAGCTCTTCCCTGACATGGACTTTAATATCGTGAGGCCAGGAGAGGGGGACATAGCCCAGACCCCACTGGATGAGGGGGTTAAGGAGGAAAAGTTAGTATCCAGCGAGGAAGGTAGGGATAAAGGTGGAGCAGTGTGAAAATTAGACTTGGGTTGTTCTGTTTTTGTTGTTATTTTTCCCTTTCTTTGTTTTGTTGTCGAATTGACATAGCTCCTAGTAAAGAATGGTTGACATTTGTAAAGAATTTAAAATTTGAGGATGGTTTGTGAAGTTCGGTTTTTATCTGCCTCAATGGGTTTTTTTTTTTGTACTTGGTATATAATAAACCTGTGCATAGAAAGATTTAAGTGTTGGGTAATGAAGTGGTTTATAAAGTAATGTGGCTAAGGAGACTTGAAAGTGAACTAAATGAATCATGTAACTAGCTGCCCACAGTCTTAAAAAATTGCGTGTTATTATGGTTTGTAATAAAGTTAAGTTATAAAATTGTTGTGTGTTTTGCTTTTTGGACTGTAGTATAATGAACTGGCTTTGCACATGGTGCTGTGTTTCAAAGAACAACTTAGTCTGGTTGAGGCTTTGGGGGGTTCAGTCTGGCTGAGCGCTTCATGTTCAATTTGGCTGAGACTTTGGAGGGCACAGTTTGGCTCGCTTCATGTTCAGTCTGGCTGAGGCTTTGGAGGGCTCAGGCTGGTTGAGAGTGGTTGAATATTTGTTTAACTCAATTTGGCCAAGTGCTTCATGCCCAGCCTGGCTGAGGCTTTGGAGGGCTCAGTCTGACTGAGGCTTGGTGAATATGTGTTCATTAAAGCACAACACAAAAAATAGGGAATTCAAATAGTTGGCATTAAGGTACAGTCCTGCATAAGTTGATGCATTGTATGGCCAGCACAAAAATGAACAAATGTTCCAAACAACAAAATGAAACATATAACAATTAAATTTATGCAAAATAACAAAAGACGCTGTTTTACTAGAAATAGCGTTTCAAGTGCTCGGCATTCCAAGGGTGAGGGAGGTCTCTGCCTTCCATGTCTTGGAGATAGTAAGTGCCTGGGAGAGGTCTAGCTTTAACGATGTAAGGTCCTTCCTACTTAGCTGCAAGCTTCCCCTCAGTCATGTTTTTAGTGGCGAAGGTTGCTTCTCAAAGGACGAAGACTCCCATTGTGAATTTCCTAGATTGAACTCTGTGATTATAGTGTTGCCTCACTTTCTGTTGGTATGAGGCCAATCGAGTGACGGTTGTTTCTCGTAGTTCTTCGATGAGGTCCAGGTTGACCCTCCAAAATTCGTCGTTCAGTTGTGGATCGGGATTGATGACCCTAGGCGTCAGTAGCCATCAGAGCAATTGCCAATTATTCTTTGGGTGAGACTTTCGATGCCCTTATCAGTATTGCAAACTTGTAGCTTCTATATTCTTAGTGACTTATGAATAAGTTATTTGAGTACACCAACAATAGGAAAGAATATATCCGTACACTATCCAATTCTGTAATAATCTTTCTATTTTTTGAATCCTCTTCATTTATCATCTAAAGGTTATTGTAGATGCAAATTTCGAAATGTGAAATGTTTTAACACATTTCAAAATTCATGTCATCCACTGTTTAGTCTCATTTAGGCTAAACAGTGTCAATTGTTTATTGTGCATTCCTATTTCCGATTTGAATTCCAAATTGTTAATTACACACTTCAAACAATTAAAACCTCCTATTAATGAAGAATAGAAAAATTGAAGAAAAAAAAAAGAGAGAAGAGAATTTAAGCAAAAGAATTATTTCATTAAAGTTTCGGGGATTTAAACCCTCTTAATACACCAAGTACAGTCAATGGGTTTGTATACAATTCTCTAGGTTCTAACTTTCTCAGAACTCTTAGCTTTGGAAATCTCTTGATTCTCGTCTTTCTCATCGTCTTTATGTTGTCACCTCTTGTATGTAATGGTCCTCATATTTATAAAGGGCCATCTACATGATAAGAGACTCTTATCCTCAGTTTGAATTTCGAATTTTAGGATTACTCTGTTCAAATTTGAACATAATGTTATCATTATCATATCAAACATGATTAACTATATTGATCTTTTGGATTTTATCCTCTGTAGCTTCCTTCTTGTAGGCTCTGTACGTGTCATCCTCTGATTGAATGCATTATCCTTTGAATTTTGTAGGCTCCATGTGTCACTCGACTTGTATAGACTTGAAGATATTGAGTAACATCGTTTAAATGCGATGTTATTGTATCTTATCAGGTGTAGACGCGCCCCGAGGACTCCCGAAGCTCCGCGCTTTGCGAAGGCGCGAAATCTCGTTTGTTCTCTAGCATACTACAGTTTGGACTCAAATGTCACGGTTCTGAATCTAGTCTCGCAAAGTGCAATGCAAGACCGATAAATCAGCAAAGAGTCCAAATCCGGCAAATCATTTTGGAAAACTGATTTTTGTAAAGAAGTGCCAAACATGGACTGCTTTGCCAGATACAGAGTCGCCACCTAAATATTTTGTTTTTGGGGAAATTTAGGAAACCCTGACTCGTTGTCTAAGGCCACGTATCCGTCATCACCAAAGTTGCCTTGGCTCGAGAACTTGGGTACGATTGGGGAAGGTCATGCAATGAGCACCCCCGCTCGCCTGATCAAAGATCGGCCTGTACTAAGCATGATATCTTGTTTTTGAAAACATATGCGTTCTCATTCCGGTTAATTAGCTAGAATTACTATGTGATGTACATAACACACAAGTATAGACGAGATCGCCTAATTTGGAACAAAGCATCGCATATCCGTTTGTTTGGAAATGGTTTGAAGTTTGCTACTTGCAAGTAGGCTAAAACACGGATTTCAATGAATCGTTCCAATTCAAGTAATCCAACCTTCACCCACAGGCATTCAGATAGTTATATCACATAAGCAATTAGCCTCATGGCAAGCATGCTATCATGGCAACACTTACACACATGCAAGATGCTAAAGCATAAACACTCACAGTGTACTCCGAGCCAAAACAAAGAACTAGTTAGTAATCAATGCATGATCCTAATTCATGTCAAGATGGGTGATGCAACACAAGCAAAATGTAACTAGAATAGGCTCGGCTATTCTAAGATGGCATATGAGATGCGACAATTCGATACATGTATTCAAGTAGGAATTGAAATACAATGCAGTTAGTATGATGCGTTGAGCCTGGTACATGCAATACAGATGGATGGATGCAAATATGCGAGCATAAGGTATGCTAAATGAAATGTGCCCTAAAACTAACCATCGTAAGCGGTTAAGTAAAAAGGAGAAAGAAGTGGGGTTGGAAGACATGCACCACATACACGCACGCTTATTACAAAATTGCGACCTCTCGACGGAGGAACCGAAAGAATAATACAAATCAACTAATTAACTAACTTATAAGCTAATTAAGTATTACACGACTCTTAACTAATTAAACAAATTAATTAAGCTATGAAAACAGTAAAGCAGCCTCGGGAAGAGGAACAAATGCATGCTTGGTCGGCTTTGCTTGGAAATCCGTTGCCATGCCTCATGTTGCCTCGTTTGCATTGTTTTTCACCTCTGAAAACTGCACAATTCTCTGTGATGATTCAGAATCACCTCAAGGAGATTCTGAGAGGCCATCGGCCAAAAGACAAGGCCATCGACCAAGGGAAACTGGTCATCGACCAAAAATAAATCTCTTGGCGAGACATTTGTAGCCGACTGGCACTGAAGATAGCCGACTGGCTATCTCTTCCTGTAAAATGCTCCTTTTGCTGCAGCAGAGGACAAACATAGCATAGCAATACATTTACAAGACAATGTTTGCAACTACACCCCTTATCATGTTTAAGACTCAAAGGAGTGTAGTTCTCGACCCTCGGGCCACAAATCATGCATTCCAATGCATGATGGCCAAAGGAGCCAAGTGTGCAATTCAATTTCAAATGAAATGCACAAAACACATAAGGGGCCCCAACCTCTATCATGCTTGATCAAGAGGCAAGGGATGCACACATAATGCAATGCAAACATGCAAGCACGATGCGAACAACTCAAGCATGCAACAAGTATGCAACAAGATCATGCAATGCATCTAATATGCAATAGGCATACAACCTAAACATGTAAACATGCATGGCATGCAACAACATGCAAAATGAGGCAGGCATGCAACAACATGCAAGACAAGCATGCAATAACATGCAAAGATGGACTTAAACTAAAGTGGACAACTCTTAAACGTGCCCAAATCAGTGGCCAAAATGCTAAGAAATGATAGACAAAAGCACATACAAACATGCACATGTGATGGCCTATCACCTAGGCATGGGAGGTCAACTTTCAAGAAAACTTAAAAGGGGGCAAATATGGACATGTGACAAACATGGTAAGCTCTAAAATCACACATGGAAAGCTGCCAAACCAAGCAAACAAAGCAAGCAAATCATGCGAGAAGGCTTGAAACTTAAAACTAGCCAAGGGACTCAAACCATGACCATGCAAGGCAAGCCCCAAAGGGCCAAGGGCTACCAAAACAGTCCCAAGACAGGTCAATACAAGACCAAAAACATGCTCAAAACTAGCCAACACAAGCTAGAACACAACACCAAAAGCATGAGGCATGCAAGGCTACAAAAGGGGTGTTACACTACACCTATTACAACCACACATGGCATGACTTAAACCAATAAAATCAGAGTTATGGTATGTCAAAATAAACCCAAAAACCCACCTAGATGGCATCCCAAAGGTCTAAGCATGGAGGCATACACAATGGTCCATTCATGAGGCATAAGACATCAACTCTTTAAAGCATTAAAGGAGTGATAGGTGCAAGTGTATGAGCATGAAACATGGACTGAAATATCATAACAAATGATGCCAAATCATTGAAATGAGCCAAGTAATGTATGCTAGTGACTTGGACACTTGAAGCTAACAAGCTAGGATGCCTTAGGGCTATACAAAGCATATCATGCATGGCCAAAACAACCAAAATCAGAGCTTAAGCATATTACAACATGGACAAAAACTTCTTAAAGTTAAGCCACAACATGCAAGAATGATGGTCCAAATGCATGAGACACATTAGGCTACTTCATGGAAATGCACTACAAGTGCATGGAGCATGCAAGGAGCTATTAAACCAAACCCTAACAGAGGTATGACATGGTGAAATAAGCCCAAGAACATGCTGGAATGGACACAACATAGGCTAGAATGACATGCTATTTCATGAAGCATATAAAACTAGTGTGTGTGATTTACACTACAAGTATATTAGGCATGCATGGAGTGAAAAAACCAAGCAAAAAAAGTGTTGTATCATGGAAAAACAAAGCCTAATACATACTGAAATGAAGTTAAAACAGGCTAAGCCAACATGCTACCAATATAAGCCACTTATGCAAGCATACAAAACAACAAGGAGAGGGGATGACCTCTCCTATTTAGGACTCCAAAACCACCTTTCCATCACTGAAAATCCTTTGGATTTCAGTGGTAGAAAGGTCATGCAAAACCTAAAACAAGGGCCAAAAGGGATGGCCTAAAACAAGGCCTAACAAGGCGTTGGAGGGAGGAGAAGACCCCCAACCAAAAAGTGACCTTAACCAAAGATTTAAAGCATATAAAAACAGAACTTTTATCAGTTAAGAGTTAAGCTTAAAACAACAAGCAAGAAGGTCTAAAAGTTTAAGCAATAATGGGGGATCAAAAGGTAGTTTGCTCACCCTTGAAGAACACCTTCAAGAACAAAGCTCCAGCAACTTCCTCTGACTAAAACCAGCTCAAGAACTCTGAAATCAACCTCAAGGGACCCCAGCTCCAAGAGGATGGTGTTCTAGTATGTGTTTGTGTACAATAGTAAGACAAAACAACACTTTAGAGCACAAAACAAGGTCAAACAAAAGAATATAGATACAAAAGTATATTTATCCCTCAAGACTGAATTTTCTGAACCTTTGAGAAGGGAGGAGGGGCTCCCTCTTTATAGAAGTTCAATTCCTAAGCTTGTTGGAGAAGCTAAGCCAAGGGGCAAATCCCTCCATACACGTGTATGGAGGGGGTGAATTATGCATGCCAGCTGTGACAGCTGGCATAAAATATCTGCAAAAAGCAAATGAATAGGGTTCAGCCAGAAAATATGGCCGATCGACTAACATAAGTGCCGACAGACCAAAAAAAGTGCCGATCGGCCAACACTTTTGGCCGATGGCAAGAAAACCAGGCCGATGGCATCATGCCTTAGCCGATGGGTTGAGGGGATGGCCAACAAGCCATTCTCTTCCCTCAAAAGCAAAAACACAAGTGCTTGGTCCACAACTAAGCACAAAACAGTCAAGTTGAGAGATCTTGAGGCAAGGCGCGCGGCCGAGACATCCGGGAACTCAAAACGAACACGAGCATAGATGATTATCGAGTGTTCAAATGATGACGTCCAAGTCTTGAGCACGGTCAAAAATGGGGTGTCTACATCAGGTATCTCAACTGATCGTATTGATCATTTTAGAGTTGTTTTCCTGTAGCCTTTCCATCGTAGGCTCTACATGTGCGCCACCACTTGGTTGAGCAAGTTGTCTTTTGAACTTTGTAGACACCACATGTCAGTTGTATAGGTTCAAAGGATTTGAATTTTAGAGTCCCATCACCTCATTGAACTTGGAATCTAATCCTAAATTTGGTTAAAATTTATGTGCCAATAGTTATGATTTTAGTACAATGGTTTTTTCCACAAGATTGTTTTAAGTGTAGTCAGTCTCATAACCCATGCATTGTGCATCCATTCTTGTTCCCCATTGGTTGATTAATGTTTTAGTCTGCTTAACTGCACGGGTTTTTGAATTAGTTCATAAGACTATGTTTTGAGTGAGTTTGGTTGATTATTAGGATGACTTGTCAACTTGTGAGTCACAATGCTGAGTGCTTTACAAAATCTTTCTATCTTGTCCTCTTCCAAACAAAAATTGATTTTACTGTGCTATTTTGAAGATATCTATGTGTTAACAACTAAACAAAAGTTTATTAAATAGGGTAAGCCACTACAATATCACTGTGCACTGGTACTAATTCAGATATTTGGGCTGTAGCGATGCATGCATTTTGTATTATTTAGAATAAAGATGTGTAACTAATAAATACCCATCTGTCATGTGGGACAACGGATTGGAGCCATATGCATATGGTTCAAGTTGTGGCTACGAGGGAAGGCATGATGGTCTACAAGTTACAATAGATATTGGGTCCGTTTGGTAGAGCTTATAAACAGCTTAAATTAACTTTTCACTTAAAATAAGTCATTTTGGAGTGTTTGGTTGAGCTTATGAGAGATAGATTATAACTTAAATTAATTGATTTTGAGCTAAAAGTTGTAAGTTGCCTTAGAGGTGCTTTTTTTTTTTAGCTTATGCGCGCAGCTAGTTATAGAAGGGCGAAATGACTTAAATGTCCCTTCAAAAATTCAAAAATTACCAAAATACCACTATGTAAACTTAACAATCAAACACTATTCATGTTTAGAGAGAGAGAGAGAGAGAGAGAGCGTGAGAGGCGATTTCCAGCGACTATTTTGGCTAAGATTTTGAGCTGTTCTCTCTCTCTCTCTCTCTCTCTCTCTCTCTCCGGCGTTGGTTCGTCACTCTGTTCTCTCTCTGTCTCTCTCTGTCTCTCTCTCTCTCTCTCCGGTGTTGGTTCGTCGTTATAGCGCGATTTGAACCAACGCCGTCATCCGCGATTTGAACCAACGCCCATTGCGATTTGAACCAACGTCGTCGTCGCGATGTTCTCTCTCTCTCTCTCTCTCTCTCTCTCTCTCTCTCTCTCTCCGGCGTTGGTTCCTAGCCATCACGATTTGAACCAATGCCGTTGTCGCGATCTAAACCATCGCGATCTGTCTCTGTCTCTCTCTCTGTCTCTTGTTGTTGGTCTCTCTCTCCCTCTCTTTGTGTGCCTCCATCGTCGTCCCCCATTGTGATCAGCCGTGCGAGGCAATCTCAAAACCCTAGCATTGGTTCATCGCAGTTGTGCCTGCTGGAGCTAGGGTTTCAGTTTTGTTTTGTTTTTGTTTTTTTTGTTTTTGGGTGTGTGTGTGGAGGTTTTCAGTATTTTTTTAATCAAAAAAATAATAATAGTAATTAAGCATTTTAGCCAAGAATGAAATAAATTTTATATTACTTGAAAAAATGAAAAAAAATTATACTAATTAATTTATAATGAAAAAATGAAATAATTTTATACTAATTGATTTATAATGAAAATATAGAAATAATAATCTATAATTAAAAAATCAAAATAAGCCATTAATTAACACTAATTAATTTATAATGAAAAAATGAAATAAATTTATACTAATTGATTTATAGTGAAAAAGTGGAAATAATAATCTATAATGAAAAGTGAAAATAAGCCATTTATAATGAAATAATTTTATACTAATTGATTTATAATGAAAAAATGGAAATAATATTCTATAATGAAAAAACTAATCTATAATGAAAAAACGAAAACAAGCCATTTATAATGAAATAATTTTATACTAACTGATTTATAATGAAAAAATGAAAATAATAATTTATAATGAAAAAAAATTAAAATAAGCCATCAATTGACACAAACTAATTTAGAATGAAAAAATGATATAATTTTATACTAATTGATTTATAATGAAAAAATGAAAATAATAATTTATGTAATACTAATTATATTAACTTTTATTAATGAAATAATTTTTTTAAAATTAAAATTGAAAAAAAATGACAAAATAATCATTTTTATATTATGTAAGGGCAAAAAAGATAATTACACATCAAAAAGTTATTTTACAGCTTATTAACCAAACACTAGTCTGCTGCTTAAATTCATAATCTCACAGTTGCACCAAACATGTTAACAGTTTATGTTCACAGTTATAAGTTATAATCTGTTAAGCTATAATCTATAATCACTTTTCTACAGTTCTACCAAACGGGGCCATTGACTTTAATAGGGTAGTGAGTTGATGCTTTTTCATGTTTATTTTTACTTTTGTTCTCTCTCTCTTCTTTTTTTTTTTTTTTAAAAAAAAAATTTAATTACCAAATTATTTTAGGTTTTGCTCAGTCAAAGTCATCGATTCCGAGCATTGTTCCTTCTTGGAAGATTCCTTGATATGGGTCCCTGGGCTGTGAATCTGGTAACTTTTCTAATGCTTGTCTTCTTTTTTTATCTTTTTCTTCTTCATTTCAACCCTAGTCCAGTTTGCTGTCATTTTGTACTTAACTTATGCAAGCAGTTTGCTGTGCATCTAGATCTTGTCAGTTGGAAATTTTCCATGTGTGCTCAAGTTGCTTAAAACACCAGTAGCAGACCTGAGACAAAGTCTTGTATTCATATGGACAAAGATCCCTGCATTTGATAAGGTAATTTGTTAGTCGTTATATATATGTGTGTGTGTGTATATGTCTTTGGCAAGTCATAAACAAGTGAGGAGGAGTCCACATGTTTCCAGTGTGAGCAGTGCATTCATCCTTTCTATCTGATGCTGTTGATTCAACTTTTGGTTGATAAGATAGACTCTCTCTTACACTAAATGTTCCTCTGTATTGAAGAATACAAAAACTTCTAGTATCAGAAGATGTGTTTCCAGTCTGTAATATGACGAGACAACACACACACACAGACATGGATGGCTTTTAATGTATTTTTCTTGATTTTTTTTTCTTGACATTCTTCATTTTTGTCCCATGGCATAATAGTCATGTCAGGTTGATTTGGTAAAGGACGGAGGGCACTTTTATTTCATCAAATTTCTTGGTAGCATTGATGCATGTCCTAAACAGCGAGCAATGACTACATTTGTTTTGACTGTCATTGTGGATGGGCATAGACAGGGACAGGAAGCTTGTGTTAATACTGATCTTATACGCCTGTGCTTAAGGTATCTTCAACCAAATGATATCCAAACTGAGCCTCTTCTTCTTCAGTGGCTTTGCCTCTGTCTAGGAAAGCTCTGTGAGGATTGTCCTAAGGCGCAAGTTATAGCTTTGCGAGCAGATGTACTGAAGTTACATGCACTATTGTCGGATCCCTAACCTGAGGTCCTCTTTCATTCTTTTTGGCTCAATGTTTAGGTTTGACAATGAGTAATTATTTAGAACTCCATCTTACTGTCCGTATGCCTTGTTTCAGGTTATAGCTTCTGCTACTTTTGCATTAAGCAACCTACTTGAAAGTGGATCTGACTGATGTGAAGATTGGAGTGAAATTAGTGAAGAAATTCTGGACAACAAGAAGATGAAGGATGAAATTAGTATAGTTCAAAGGCTACACATGCTAGAAATAGCAGTTTTAGAGACTCAAACTTGTTATGCTGAAGAACTTTGCTGCTGCAGGTATGGCCCCTTTGGATTTGGCTGACAAAATGGGTGAAATGGGGTGTCACCTCACTGGATGATTCCACATGCTGCATTCTGTTAGAGCTTTTTTTCCCAATCCCTTTATTTATGCGCATGAGAGCATGTTTGTGAGAGTGATAGAGCATTCTACAACTTACAGAAATATCATGAAATATAGAGCAATGCTAGGTATCATGAAAATGATCATGAAAGATTTATGACCTTTGGATTACACTTAAAATAAAACACCACACACTAATCAAGGTAATCCAAGGATCATAAATTTTTCATGATCAGTTTTATGAAAGTTTTTTCATGATCCCTATCTTTTCTCTGAAATATAATGATATTTTGCTGCAAAAATATGCTCGTTTCATATTCTTGTGTTTGAGTTTTAACTATTTTATGTTCCTCCATTTCAACTTGGCAGATATTAATGCAACAGTTTATTTATTTACGAAATGAAAAAATAAGCTTTGTGATTTGTCTGTTTGCTAACTTTATCATTATTAGGTATGGGTCTACAAGAAAACATCCGAAGAGAAGTTCCCCACTTTGAAAAAAATACTTTGATAAAGCACCTCCAACAGATAAATTTGCTACTCATGAAATCAAGGTAGATTATGAGTACAAAAGTATTGAAGATTCTGGTAAAATTGTGCCTCCAGAACAAAGAATTAAGGGTTATCGGTATGGACCTCAAGTAGTTCCTATTTCATCTGCTGAGTGGGACGCAGTGAAGTTCAAAGCAGAGAAGAGTGTGAAGCTTCTAGGATTTACAGATTTCTCAAACATAATGCGATAAAATTCAACTTCTTTGACTTGTATCCATGTAATTTGGTGTTCGTTGATGGATCTACAATTTAAAGATATTTTACTTCATTTGTCTGTACTGTCCATAAACATTATATGCTCAAAAGACATTATTATATGAAAACTGTCTCCATCTTCATTGCGGAACCGGGCAATCCAAAGGCCATTCTTGCAGTTTCTGCTTTAGTAAGAGCAATGAAGGAAATGAATAAAGTAGCGATTCTTCACTGTGTATGGAGACAAGGACAAGGGAATGTAGTCATAGGGGTACTGACTCATAATGTATCTGAAAAAGATAGTGTTGTACGTCTCTCTCTGCAATTTCATCACACCCTTTATTTGAAATTGTCAGTGTGCTTGACTTTTGAATTGACATTCTTGTTTATTTTGCTGGGCAGCCCGATTCATTTTACTTCAATGTACTTCCTTTTGCTGAGGATGTTCGAGAGTTCCAGTTTCCTTCATTCAGCAATTTTTCTTCATGGCAGCCAAATGAACAACAGCAGGAGGCAGTAGATAATCTGGTAAAAATGTTTGACTTTGCCCCGGCAGGCAAATAGGAAGTATTGCCGCCCGAATTTACACCAAATCCTGTTTTGGAGGTTCTTGAGAAAATTTTCCTTGCAACTTGGGTTTGACAATTCTTGCTCAGGCATGTGTTGTTTGTTCTATAAATTCTTCCTGAGCAATTTATGCCATTTCCTATTTCTGAATGAATATTTTTACTAATTTGGTATTTATGGGTTAGAGATCGCCTTACTTGCGGACATTGTGACACTGTTTTGCAACTTAATTTGGTTCAAGGGTATTGTCCATGTCAGTTAAACAATGTTGAGCTCAACTATGAACCATGCAAGGTAACCATTCTTCATCTTGTTTTCACAACATCAATGTAAACTGTGTCTATCTTGGAGTAATTATTTTCAAATTTTTGTAGCAAGTTGATTTAGTTTAATCTTTGTTAACTCTTGAATATTGATAGTGAATTTTGGGCGGCTTTGTGTACAAAAATTTGTGTGATTGCTGCAGATACTACAATTGGCACATTAAATTGCAATTTATTAAATTAATCTATCATTGGATAATTTTTAATTGGTAATCTATTTGAGAGTTTGGCCTATTATATGCAGGTCCTGCAAGCTTGAGTTATCTTATTATTTTGGAAATGTTTTGTTGATATTTTAAAATTTCTTGATCATTTCTTAATATCTCAAGAAATATTTTTGTTCTTGAGTCGTTGGTTTTTGTACTTATGTGAAGTTTCCTTTGTCATGCAGACAAGAAATGCAAAAGGGTTAGTTGCTCCAGTTATTGTCGCGGGTTTAGGTGCCTTAACACATACATTGGGCACCCTTGTCCCTGTGATAGGAGCAAGTGGATTTGCTACAGCTGCAGTTGCAACTGCTATAGGAACTATTGTCGGTAGTTTTAGATAATCTCTTAATAGTTGTCGCTATGTTTAGAAAGTTAGATATACATAGTTTTGGATGGTTTAAACTTTTTGTACAGTTTAGAACTTAAGGATATAGTTTTCGAATGTTTGGGATGTATAGACAATTGTTGAATGTTTATAATTTAATGATATAGTTTTTTTTCATGTTTCAAATAATATTTTGGTGGTTGATTGATATTTTGTGATGCTTGTTTGTAATATTTGTTAGATTGTACAAAATTGGTCAAATAGAACCTGCTGAATTTAAAAAGAAAAAAAAAATTGTATATTCTACGGCAGGAATAATAAGTCGTTGTATTACATATTTTACGACGCACAATCAGCGTCGTTATTTGTCTCACCAATTAACGGCGTGCAAAAGTAGTCGTAGAAAAAGTAACGATCGTAGAAAAAGTAATAACGACGCACAAAATCTGCCGTTAAATAATTTTTAACGACGTATGAAGAATGTCGTTGAAAGTGAATGACTTTCCATGACTGGTCATAATATGACGCACGCTGCACGTCGTAGAAGGGTTGCACGCCGTAAAAACCCTTTTTTGTTGTAGTGTGATAACCCGTTCTGAAGTCTATCTTAGAAAAGCAACGAGACCCTTTCAACTGGTCAAATAGGTTATCTATACGAGGCAATGGATACTTGTTCTGAACTGTTACCCTGTTTAACTTCTGGTAATCAATACAAAGTCGCAAGGCACCATCCTTCTTCTTGACAAAGAGAGTTGCTGCTCCCCAAGGTGATGTACTAGGGCAGATAAAACCCTTATCTAGCAATTTTTGGAGTTGAATCTTCAACACACTCAACTCGATAGCTGCAAATTTATAAGGTGTCATCGAAATCGGTGCCGTACCAAACACTAAATCAATTGAGAACTCAATCTCACGGTGAGGTGGCAAACTAGTGTGATCCTCAGGAAAAACGTCCGGGTATTCACAAACTACTCTCGGCAAATCAACATGGACTTCATCACACTCACTACCTAGGAAGTTGGCAAGAAGACAACTAAGCTCACTCCGCCCACGCGGATCATACACCGGCAATGAAACTCTATCTGCTCTGTCTCCCATGAAATAAAAGAAATCACCACTCAAGGTACAAACAGTAATCCTCTGATGGTAACCATCTATGATAGCTCGATATGACGACAACCAGTCCATATCCAAAATAGCATCAAAACTAGACATATCAATCAACACAAATGCAAAAGGAAGTCAACACCCCCAGCAACCTATATGTCACAACCCTGACACCCCTGCTCCAAAATAATCTCACTACCAATAGGTGACACTACAATGAATGGAGATGCTAATCGAGTCAACTCTAACCCCAGTGCCGATGCCAATGCAGACGAGATAAAAGAATGGGATACACCCGTATCAGTCAACACATTGGAAATAGAATTGCATAACAGGAAAGTACCTCTCACTACCGAAGGTGCTGGCACTAAGTCTAGTGTGGTAACATTATATACATGCCCTGTAGGTCTCTGTTCCACCTGTTCACCCCTCGGAGTATAAGTCTAATGTACTGGCTGAGCCGAAGAGGTTCCCTGATTGGCATTCGAGGCCTGAGCTGACTGTGTTAGCTGATGGCTCTATGTCTGCCTTTGGCCAGACGCTCTAGATGTGCTACCCAACTGAGGGCAAAACCTCCTCACGTGCCCCGTCTGCCCACACTGATAACAAGTAGGCGGCTGCTAACTCCTCTAACTCTGGCTTTGAGAATGAGTCAACGATGGTGCAGACTATTGCCCTCCTCCCTTTTTCAGGAAAACAATAGCCTTGTGACCCAGCTGGCCACACTTGAAACAAGTAATCCCTCCTTGTCCACCTCTTCTTGACCTAGAACTCGGTACAGGAAAAGTAGACCTAGATTGAGCTCCTTGGGACTTCTGTGGGGTGGAACCTTTCTGCCTCTTGTTGTCTTGTGTCTCCCCCTGAAACTCCTGACTTCTTCTGGAGCCCCTCATATGTTCCTCTTCCGCCTAAACCACGGTCTCTAGATGCGCCGCTGCCTCCATAAGGCGCTCGTAGTCCCTAATTATTAACCCAGCTACTTTGAACAAGAGCCTGGTCCTTAACCCCTTCTTAAACTCGATACAACGGCGTTCCTCAGTCACCACAAGTTCTGGTGCGAACCTCGACAAGCTGGTAAAGGCAGCCTCAAACTCGGCCACCGGTGTGTTAAGCTGCTTGAGCTTTTGAAACTAATCCCTCAATTTCTCCCTGGCAGTGGAAGGTAAGAACTTGTTTTGGAAAGCATTGACGAAAGCCTCCCAAGTCACTCTAATGCACCCATGCGCATACTTCCACCATTGACCCACATCCCCCTTCAGCTGGAAGGATGCCAAGGTCACCTTCAAACTATCATCTTCGATGCCAAGCATCTCAAATGTCTTCACCATTTGTTCGAGCCATTTATCCGCTTTTAATAGCTCATTCAGATCCCCCCAAAACTCATCCGGATTAGACTAAAAGAACTCCCTTTTCAAAAAGGACAACCTTACCTCAACAACTTGGGCCTGAACTTGGTTCTTAGCTCTGAGAATGTCCATAGATTCCCGCAAAGCCCCAGCCATTTCACGGGCCAAAGCGCTAATGGCCTGTTGGCCAACTGGTTCGGCCACATTGGCCTGACGGATCTCTTCTTTTTGCGCCGGAATTTCATCTGGTAACGACACCTCATGCTGTATAGGCCTGCCATACTAATGAAGGTAACACCAGAGATTAGCACATTTACAAATGTGCCGAAGCTAACTCACTCGCGTTCTAATGCGATGGACAACATTTAATTCATTCCACATAAGCACATACGAACTTTCTTTCTAGATAAGGATTGTCCCGCGACGTTACTAGAGTTCTAGTTAGAAGCAGCAGTGATCAAGTGTTCTTCTAACAAGACTTCTAGAAACCCGTAGACCCAATCAATATCTTAGAAATTAAATTCTATACCCATATAGTCGCATAAGTATGTTATCACATAAGCATACTCACTACTACAAAAATAGTTAAAGATCACACTTTGACAAAAAAAAAGATCTCACTTTTATTGGAAGTGTGATAAAAAAAAATTAGATTGATATTTTAATCACACTTAATTTGATTGAGTGTGATAATATTTATTTTTTATGTCACTTTTCAATTAAGTGTGATTATATATATATTTTTTAATCACACCTTCTAATTAAAAGTGTGATTATATATACACTACTACTTTTTAATCACACTTTTTAAACAAGTGTGATTATATATATATTTTTAATCACACATTCTAATTAAAGTGTGATTGTTTATATATTTTTTAATCACACCTTTTAATTAAAGTGTGATTATATATACACTACTATTTTTAATCACACTTTTTAAACAAGTGTGATTATATATATATATTTTTTAATCACACATTCTAATTAAAGTGTGATTATTTATATATTTTTTAATCACACCTTTTTAATTAAAGTGTGATTGTATATACACTACTACTTTTTAATCACACTTTTTAAGGAAGTGTGATTATATATATATTTTTTAATCACACATTCTAATTAAAGTGTGATTATTTATATATTTTTTAATCACATCTTTTAATTAAAGTGTGATTATATATACACTATTACTTTTTAATCACACTTTTTAAACAAGTGTGATTATTTATATATTTTTTAATCACACCTTTTTAATTAAAGTGTGATTGTATATACACTACTACTTTTTAATCACACTTTTTAAGTAAGTGTGATTATATATATATTTTTTAATTACACATTCTAATTAAAGTGTGATTATTTATATATTTTTTAATCACATCTTTTTAATTAAAGTGTGATTTCATATACACTACTACTTTTTAATCACACTTTTTAAGTAACACTACAAGAAAAGTGGGCTTATGAGACGGAACTTTTTGCGACGGCACAATTTGCCGTCACAAAAAATATGACTTTTTGAGACGGCACAATTTGTCGCCGCAAAAAATGTGACCTTTTGAGACGGCACAACTTTCCGTCGCAAAAAAATGTGCCTTTTTTAGACGACATAGCTTGCCGTCGCAAAAAAAAAAAAATGTGACTTTTTGAGACGGCACAACTTGCTGTCGCAAAAAATGTGACCTTTTGAGACGGCACAATTTGCCGTTGCAAAAAATATGACTTTTTGAGACGGCACAACTTGCCGTCTCGCAAAAAAAAAATGTGACTTTTTGAGACGGTACAACTTGCCGTAGCGAAAAATGTGTCCTTTTGAGACAGCACAACTTGCTGTCGCAAAAAAATGTGACTTTTTGAGACTTCATATATATAGTTACAAAATGGTTTAAATAAATGTAATGGTATTTTTCTATTATAAAAAAAAAAACTTGAAAAAAACGGCGTCGTCTTACTCTTTTGATATAACATTTCTCTTTTCATTCATTTTTTCATCTTCCTGTCTCTTTGTCTCTATCTCTGTCTCTCTTCTCTTTCTCTCTCTCACTCATCACTCTTCTCTGTCTGTCTGCCTCTCTCTCTCTCTGTCTCTTTTCTCTTTCTCTCTTTCACGCATCACTCTTCTCTGTCTATCCGTCTGTCTCTTTTTCTTTATGTCTCTGTCTCTCTTCTCTCTCTCTCTCTCTCACTCATCACTCTTTTCTGTCTGTATGTCTCTCTTTCTCTCTGTATCTCTCGCTCATCTCTCTTCTCTCTCTGTCTCTCTCTCGTTTATCTCTTTTCGCTATTTTTTTTCTCTCTCTCTCTCTCTATTTGTCTATCTCTCGAACATCTTTTGTTTCTCTCTTTTTTTTGTCTCTCTCTCTCTCTCTCTCTCTCTCTCTCTCTCTCTTTTCTATATCTCTCTCGTTAATCTCTTTTCGCTTTCTTTCTCTCTCTTTTTGTTTATCTCTTGCTCATCTCTTGTTTCTTTCTCTTTTTCTGTCTCATTCTCTCTCTATCTTTTTTTCTCTTTGTCTATCTTTATCTCTTTCTCTCTCTGTCTCTGTCTCTCACTCATCACTCTTCTTTTTCTCTGTCTACCTGTCTGTTTATCTGTCTGTCTCTCTCTCTCTCTCTCTCTCTCTCTCTCCCTCACTGTGTTCGCCTTCCTCACTCTCTCCCTCATCTCTTCTCTATTTATTGAGCTCCCTTTCGATTTATCGATCCAACCATGTTGGGGATCCCCAGTGGGCGGTGACCCCCAGCACCCCCACCTCCACGTGGGGGGCTGTGAGAGCAAGAGTGAAAAAAAATAAAATAATTTTTTTTGAACCAATCAAAAAACAGTGTGGGTGGTGGGGGTCACTCCCACTGGGGGTCTAGGGCATTTTCCTTATCGATCCACTACAAGAAAATGCACTTTTAGCGACCACTTTGTCTCTTTCTCACTCATCACTTTGTCTCTGTCTCTCTATCTCTCTTCTCTATCTATCTCTCACTCATCTCTCCCTCTCACCACCTATCTCCTCTACCACATTTACCACTACTGCAAATGCCATTCCACTACTACCACTACTACTACTGTTGCCACTCCACCTCTACGATTACCATTACTACCATTATCGCCACCACTCCACTACTACTACTACCACTACTACTACCATTACCTCTCCTCTACCACTACCACACCATCTCCTCTGTTTGTCTCTCTCTTTCTCTATGTGTCTCTGTCTCTCTTCTCTCTCTCTCTCACTCATCATTCTTCTCTGTCTGTCCGTCTGTCTTCTTCCCTCTGTGTCCTGTCTCTCTTCTCTTTCTCTCTCTCACTTATCACTTTTCTTTGTCTGTCTGTCTCTCTATTATTCTCTGTGTCTCTCGTCCATCTCTTTTCTCTCTATCTCTTTCATCTATCTTCTCTCTCTGTCTCTTTTCTCTCTCTTCTTTTTTTCTCTCTCGCTCTCTCGCTCATCTCTTTCTCTCTCTCTCATTTATCTTTTTTTGCTCTTTCTCTCTCTCTCTCATTTATCTCTTTTTGCTCTTTCTCTCTCTCTCTCATTTATCTCTTTTCGCTCTTTTTCTCTCTCTCTCTCTCTATATCTTTTCACCTATTTTCATCTTTCTTTCTTTCTTTTCTTTCTCTCTCGTCCATCTCTTTTCTTTCTTTTCTTATCTTTTCACCTATTGTGTTTTTATTTTTCAGGTCAGAAATTTTTTGGAGAGATGCAAAATATGATCCAAGAATAAAGAACTTAGTTTTTTAAGTTTTTTCATTTTTTAATATATGTAAGCACAGTTAATTTTTTTTTTATTGAATTCCTTTGTATATACTTTTGAATATTTAATTTTTGTTTATGAAATATATGACATTATTCTATTCAATATGCGGTTATGATTCAAAATATAGTATATAGTGTGTATTACATTCTTCAAATGTGCATACAAAAATAATATTGATTATTTTTCAAATATGTCGAATCCCCTTTTTATTACAGATTTTATTAGTTATTAATCACACTTAAAAGGTGTGATCTAAATGTTATTAATCACACTTAAAAAGTGTGATTAAAAATGATCCTTTTTAATCACACTTTCAAAGATCACACTTAAAAGGTGTGATCTAAATGTTATTAATCACACTTAAAAAGTGTGATTAAAAATGACCATTTTTAATCACACTTCCAAAGATCACACTTAAAAGGTGTGATCTAAATTTAAAAGGTGTGATTTAAATATTTTTAATCACACTTAAAAGGTGTGATCTAAATGTTATTAAGCACACTTAAAAAGTGTGATTAAAAATGACCATTTTTAATCACACTCCCAAAGATCACACTTTAATAAAACTTAAAAGGTGTGATTAAATGACATACATCACACCAAAAAAGTGTGATCTTTATCTGTTTTTGTAGTAGTGACTACACACACAATTATCTCTATCAAGCGAGATGAACCCATTGTGGTAAAACCACTTCCAACATACCCAAAGTATTCAAACCCAATACATTCTAATACTAAGTTGTAACGCCCCAAATTAAATACAACAACCCACCCACAATATTGATTAAAAGAAGTCATAAGAAGTGATAAGCACTCCCATTAATTTCAATTTCTTTTCTAATTCAAGCAACAAGCCTTCATCCACAGACACTCAAACAGTTTAACAAGTAAGCATTTAGCCTCATGGCAAGCATGCTAGTCATGGCAGTCACTCACACTCATGCAAGTATGCTAAAGCACTAAAAACTCACCTAGTACTCCAAGCTAAGATAAAGCAAAAGAGTTTAGAAAAATGCATGTTCCTTACTATGCCAAATGTCTAATGCAACGCATACAATAATACAAATAAAATAGGCTTGGCTAGTAAGCATGGCATATGAATCGATTTGATAACATGCGTTCTAAGAACGTATTCAAAGAATATATTGAAATGACAATGCAGTTAGAATGAAGAACCAGGCCTCGGTTTACGCAATACAAATGAATGGATGCAAATATGCGATATACAAATTGAAACGTAATGTTCCTAATCTAACTATCAAAAGTGGATAAATAAAAGGGAGAAAGACGTGAGGTTGAAAGACATACACATTATTACAACATTGATGCCCTCGCGCAGGAGGGTCCGAATGAAGAAACTAGCTAAGCTAAACTACTTAACTAATTATTACAAAACTTGAATAAATAAGCTAGCTATCTAAGCTAATTAAATATTACAACAATTAAATAATTTAACTAGGCTAAGCTAATTAAATATTTACAACACAAACTAATTTAATTAATCAATCTAAACTAATTAAATAAGTACAAAACAAATGAATTAGCTACAACTAATTAAGTACAACAAATAAATGACTAATTGCCACCTAAACTAATTAACTAGTTCTGGGAAGCAAGGGAGGTCCATGAATGCTCGATTTCCACCTGAAGAACGTCGACTGTCTGCCTCTAAAAGCCTCTGTTGCACAACACTTACACTGATTTTCCACTTCCAGATCAAAGCTGCTTTACTTTATAAACATTCTGCTCAAAATTCAATGGTGGTCGGCAGGCCAGAAGTGGTGGCCGGTTGGTCACCATTAGGGGGTTGTCATCCAACACTGATGGCCTGCCGGCCAGAAACAGTGGCTGGCAGGCCACTGATGATGCATAATTCCTTGTTGCAACAGAGAGCAAACAGGGCAAAGAGAGGGTATTCTCACAGATTGTTTGTACTGTATATCCCTCCTTATCATCAAAACATCTCAAATGAGTGATACACTTGGTCCTCAAACCATCAATCAAGCAATTTCATTGCATGATGGCTCAAGAATCAAGGTGTACAAGTTAATAAATGCGCAAATAAGACTCACAACCTTCACTCTATCATGCATGATCAAGGGCAATGGAGACCTTAGAAAAATTGGCACATTTCATCACTTTGAGTATGAAATGCCCCAATTTTCCTTGTGTTCAATTAACGTCTGATTGAACACATCATAACACAACCAAATATTTACACAATTTTAGTTTCCATTTTTAGTTACTCATTTTAATTTACCATTCCATTCTTTAACCAATTAAGTCCATGGGTGAGTAAGTCCTCTAAAAAGAAGGAAGTGTCAAACAAGGGGTAGTTTAAGGCAAGAGAGAAGTGTCATGCCGTTAATAATGAACCCTCAAAAGAGGATTAAACCATTAGGCATGGACCTCAATCTCAAGCTTAAACTATCCTAAGCTTAAAACAACCCTCAAAGCAAATAAAAAGGTCAAGAAATGAGAGAGGTTGCAGAGATTAATGAGTGCTGAAAATAAGTGAGAAAAAGCACTAAAACATGCTATCAACTCAAACGAGTGGTGTCTAAAGACCTAAAACACCAAGCTTGTGAGGACACTTATACTTGAAGCATGCAAAACAAGACCCAAATGCAACAACCAACCAAAAATAGAGTTAAAATAGTCCAAAATAGAGCCTAAAACATGCTGAAATTAAGCTACAAATGGCTAGAAAAATAAGCTAATACATAGAGCTAACTAGGCTAGCAAACAAGACACAAGAAGGGGAGGCTAACCCATCCAAATTTGGACTTCAAAAGATGATTTTTACCACTAAAAATACTCTGAAATTCAGTGTTCAAAAGCCCAAAAAAAGATAGTTTGAAAGTAGGAAACAAAAGGTGGAAAGGCCTCAAAAACAAGGAATAAAGAGGGGTGAACCACCCCTAACCTTAAATGGCCTAAAATCACCAATTTCAGCCACCAAACCAGAGTTTTTATAGCCTAAAAACAACCTAAAAATAGTGGTAAAAGGATAGAAAAACAAGTATGCAAAACAAGTTAAGAAGGAAAGTATTATACCTCTTGAAGCAAAGATCAACTTTAGGCAACAATTCAAGCCAAAACCACCTTCTAGAGCTTCAAGAAGGCCTTAAAGAACCTCAACTCAAAGATGATCAACTTGGGTTAAGGAGGTATAGGCAAAAGTGTGGTGTATGTAGACTAATGTGCACAAATTTGCAAAAGAGAGAGAGAAATGTAAAGAGAGAGAGAGATTTTTGTTCCAAAAATTCTAACCGTGAAAAATGGGGGAGGAGGCCCCTATATATAGAAAAACATGCATTTGGCTGAGATAAATTCCTTTACACACGTGTAGGGAGATGAAGTCCATTGTGCCAACAGCTGGAATAGTTGTCAACAAAATATTTGCAAAAGAGACACTGGTGGCCGGCAGGCCACTAATGTGGCCAGCGTGCTACCAATGATGGCTGGCAGGCCACACCATTGGCCGGCAAGGCACAAGGGTGTCCGACAGGGCACAATTGGTGGCCGACAACCCACCAGAGGAGGCCTACAGGTCCCAGGGTCTTCAGGTTTGAAGCGTTAAGGTTTTGGTCCAAAACAAGGCACACAATGGACAGGGTTTAAAGGCCCAAAGGTAGGGCATTTCGCTGAGGTCTTCGGGCACTAAAACGAGCACATGCAATCATAATCATCAAGTGCACAAACAATGACAGTCTTGAGGATGGTCAAAAATGGGATGTTTACACCTGCGAAGATAAAAAAAATAAAATAAAATAAAAAATAAATAAATAAATCCAATTATTGGTTTAGCAAAGTTATCTTCGAAAATATTATGTGGGTTCATTACGTGTGGTGTGTATTCATATACACTTGGAGTTGATACAAAGTAGTGTGTCACCATTGCTGTTACTATTAGTAACTTCGAAGAGATTTTTGCTTCATCACCAACAGCTTCGAAGTATGGATTTGGTTCCTCTCTGTTGCTTCGAAGGTGTTTTATGGTTACTTCAAAGGTTCTTGGCATCATTAGTTTGGTCCTTTGGTTCAGTCATTTTGCTTCAAAGGTTGTTTGGATGATTGTGATTCCCTGCTTTCGAAACTCTACAAGGCTTCGAAGCATACTGTAGCTCGGTTTTTCGTGCCCCATTTCGGAAACTCGAAAGATGCCCTACAATTCGAACTCCCGCGGTTCTGAATCTAATCTCACAAGTGCAATGTGAAATTGATAAACACCAAAGAGTCCAAACTTGGCAAATCATTTTGGAAAATCGATTTTGAATCAAAAATGCCAAAACTGGACTGTTTTGCCAGATATAGAGTCACCACCTAAATGTTTTATTTTTGGGAAAATTTAGGAAACCCATAACTTGTGCCAAAGGCCACGTGTCCGTCATCACCGAAGTTGCCTCGGCTCGAGAACTTAGGTACAAGGGGGGAAGGTCATGAATTGAGCACCCCCGCTTGCCCGATCAAAGATCGGCCTCTGCTGATATGATTTTTTATAAACATTATGAGTTTTTCTTCCGTTTTTGGGCCATTTACTATGTGATGCCAGCACAGCTAAGATGAAAATAGACTAGTTTGCTCAAATTGGAACAATTCAATTTCATGTTTGTTTTGTGAAAAGGGTTTGAATTTGCCACCTCAGGTGGGCTTAAAGTTTGCGAATTTGCCACTCAACAAAGTGGGCTTAAAACTTACATTCGTTGAATCGTTGCAATTCAAGCAACAAGCCTTCATCCACAGGCATTCAAACAGTTCATTAAGTAAGCATTTAGCCTCATGGCAAGCATGCTAGTCATGGCAATCACTCACACTCATGCAAGTATGCTAATGTACTAAAAACTCACCTAGTACTCCAAGCTAAGAAGATATGAGTTAAAAAAATGCATGTTCCTAACTATGAAAGATGGCTAATGCAACACATGCGGTATGCAATTAATAGGCTCGACTACTAATATGGCATATGAATCAATTTAAATAGCATGCGGTCTAAGCACGTATTCAAAGAAGTATTTAAATGACAATGCAGTTTGAATGATGCGCCGAGCCTCAGTGCATGCAATACAAAATGAATGGATGCAAGAATAAGGCATAAGGTATGTTAATTGAAACATGTTGCTAATCTAACCATTGTAAGTAATTAAATAAAAGGGAGAAAGACGTGGGGTTGGAAGACATACACATTATTACATTTTGCTCCCACGAAGGAGAGTCTGAATAAATAGCTAAGCTAAGCTAATTAGCAGCTAATTAGGGCTAAGCTGATTAAGCTAATTATTACATCACTTGAATGAATTAACGAGTAAGCTAAGTGATTAAGTTACAACACAAATGTAAGCAAACTAAGTAATTAAAGTCTCTAACTACGCTGCCGCTACTTCGCCTCGGGAAATGGAAGATGCACATGCTCAGATACCACCCGAAAAGACCTTCGTTTTGCTCTCGAAAGCCTCTGTTTGTAGAGTTGAACACTTCCAGAACCATTTTGCTCCACCTTACCAACATTCTGCTGAAGTTTGCATCAGTGGCCAGCCGGCCACTGGCAAAGACTGCAGGCCACCTGTCGGCCATCTATGGTGCACTGCCGGCCACTAATGCACTAGATCATCATGCTGCAAACAGGTACAAACAGAGCAAAAAGAGGGTATTTCAAAGGATTGTTTGCACAATTCACCCCTCATTTTCATGAATAA